>OY764962.1:104724123-105924123 GCA_963668005.1 Melieria crassipennis | reverse complement strand
GTTTTTGTTGTTGTCGTTTCCTTCTTTCAATTTGATTTTTTCATATTTTTTTTTTGTTTGGGATTTTTGTGTTTTTTATGTTGTGCCTTTTTTTTTAGCCTTGCTGCATGGTTGTGTGTGTATTTTGCTGTAACTGATTTTTGTACACGTAAATTTGTTGTCTACTTTCAGGCAGTGTAGCGCTCAACAAGCGTTTAAACGTGTTTTGGCGCTGTTGTTCTCGACTCGAACTCACTTTGCCGTCGCCAGAGTACGCTTTCTGTGGTTGTTGTTGCTCGTGGCGAGAGTTGCTGCCACACGCCACTTACATAAGAACGGCTCCTACAACGAGTTTGAGTTTGAGTGTGTTGGCATTTTTTGTTTGGCCGTTCGCCTTGCTACGTTAATTCGTTGTGTGCTATAATTTTCGGCTGGAACTCCTTCACCTGCCGGCGTTTTATTGAAGAACGCTTTAAATTGCTTTTCTGTGTGTGTGTGTGTGTTGTTTTTTTTTTTTGTTTGGTTTGCTTTGGGTATGCAATTTGCATGTCTACGCTTCATTTAGATCGTCGTTTGTGTGGCACAAATTGCTTATGAAAATTAAATGAGATTTTAGCATATGTGGACAGGCTGCAATTTGCGCCAAATTAAGGCCACAACACCGCATCGAGCTTCAGGAAAATAATAAATGACTGCACGTAACGCGTACCACGACGAGTGATTTAATGTGCGCACAGAAGTTGAGCAGCACGGACTACGCTTTACTAGGTTTAAAATTCAATTCAAATTTTTTTCAATTTAAATGTTTTTCGAGCAAATCACGTATACGCCCAGTTGGCTGGTGTGCGAGTAACTTGCGCAAGCCCTCAAGTGTTCGTAATTAACAAGCTGACGCAGTTCGCATTATTCTTTGCGACCATCGCACCGGCGGCGGCACTTTGGCGCATTCCTTTGCCTTAACTAACCGTTGCGCCATTTGCTAATGAACCTCGCAGGTATTTGACTAAAAGTTAGCTACGCCAACCCAACAGCGCGTCTGCTTGCGCCCCGAAAACTATGCAATAAAGTATGCGTCGCCCGTGCAACCACCAACGCCGCAGACGCTTTTCGCTTTTTGCTCTCGACCCACCAAGCAACCAACCAACAACTTTGCTGGGCCTTTGCTGCATGATTAAAATTTCATTAGCGTGCTTGCCGTTTTAAACCTGCACACACACACATACAAATACATATATATCATATATACATTCAGAAGCCTACAAGTGGGCGCACATAAACCACTTGGAACTCAACCCCTTCTTGCAGCAGCAACATTTTATATTTCCATTTGCAATATTTTCTCAAAAAGCTACTCAGCAAAAAAATGTAAATATATTGAAAAGCAGTGCAACTTTAGCAGCGCATACACACACATACACACACATGTGTATAGAATCTTTGGCAAATAAAAGACGGCCACCCTTTGTGCAGAAGCAGTGAAATTGAATGTGAAATGTGGCTGCGCGCACCTTCCAACCGAAAAAAAAATAACGCACCTCACTCATTGCTGTATCGTAAACAATTTTTTCGGTGTATCAAAAAATTTCGCATACAGGTTTCTGACTTTGCCGCCTGGAACTTTTGGCGCCACTTGTGCCCGTTTACATTGCTTCCGGGCAAAGTTTTTGTTGGCTTTATGCGGCTGAACGCTTCGCTTCTTTACAAACAGTCGGGCGGGCCGTTTGCTTATATTTACAGCGGCAGCATTGCTGTCGAGTTGCCGAGTGCGCCTTCAAAGTGACAACCAAATTTCGCCGCAGCAGTAATTTCTTTTTGCATGCCGTTCGTGCGTATCGGATCGGCTGCCGCACGTTAGGCTTTCGGCTGCCATGTGAAAATTACTCAGGGAATTGATTTGACATGATTTGATTGGAATTTGTTTGTGCATTCGCAGCAGGAAATGGTTTCACTTTGCCTGTTGGTGTATTTTGTTTGCCTGATTTGTTTATGTAAATTTTTTGGCAAACAAATTTTCTGCTCATTTTAATGGCAAATCAAGTTGTTGCAACGATAAATGCTGTGCGAAACAGAAGCGTCAACGAAAGAGTGGTAATTCTTAAAATGTTATGTATTAAAAAAAAACATTAATTCAAAATTAGTTCATTATTTTAGATTTTGGTGCGATTTTATTTATCTGATAAATTATAAAAAATATAGATATAATATTAAAAAAGGGTACTTAAGTCATTCTAATTAATTTTAATTTTTTTGTGCGTTTTAATTTATCTGTTGGTGTATTTTGTTGTCCTGATTTGTTTATGTAAATTTTTTGGCAAACAAATTTTCTGCTCATTTTAATGGTAAATCAAGTTGTTGCAACGATAAATCCTGTGCGAAACAGAAGCGCCAACGAAAGTGTGGTAAATCTTAAAATTTTAAGTATTAAAAAAAAAACATTCATTCAAAATAAGTTCATTATTTTAGTTTTTTGTGCGTTTTTATTTGTCTGATAAATTATAAAAAATATAGATATAATATTAAAAAAAGGGTATTAAGGTCATTCTAATTAATATTAATTTTTTTGTGGATTTTAATTTATTTGTTGGTGTATTTTGTTTGCCAGATTTTTTTATGTAAATTTTTTGGCAAACAAATTTTCTGCTCATTTTAATGGCAAATCAAGTTGTTGCAACGACAAATGGTGTGCGAAGGAGTGATAAATCTTAAAAATGTATGCATTAAAAAAAACATTCATTCAGCATAAGTTCATTATTTTAGTTTTTTGTGCGTTTTTATTTATCTGATAAATTAAAAAAAATATAGATAAATATTAAAAAAAGGGAATTTAAGTCATTCTAATTAATTTTAATTTTTTTGTGCGTTTTAATTTATTTGTTGGTGTATTTTGTTTGTCTGATTTGTTTATGTAAATTTTTTGGCAAACAAATTTTCTGCTCATTTTAATGGCAAATCAAGTTGTTGCAACGATAAATGCTGTGCGAAACAGAAGCGCCAACGAAAGAGTGGTAAATCTTAAAAATGTATGCACTAAAAAAAAACATTCATTCAAAATTAGTTCATTATTTTAGTTTTTGTGCGTTTTTATTTATCTAATAAATTATAAAAAATATAGATATAATATTAAAAAGGGTATTTAAGTCATTCTAATGAATTTTAATTTTTTTTGTGCGTTTTAATTTATTTGTTGGTGTATTTTGTTTGCCTGATTTGTTTATGTAAATTTTTTGGCAAACAAATTTTCTGCTCATTTTAATGGAAAATCAAGTTGTTGCAACGACAAATGGTGTGCGAAGGAGTGGTAAATCTTAAAAATGTATGCATTAAAAAAAAACATTTATTCAACATTAGTTCATTATTTTAGTTTTTTTGTGCGTTTTTATTTATCTGATAAATTATAAAAAATATAGATATAATATTAAAAAAGGGTATTTAAGTCATTCACATTAATTTGAATTTTTTTGTGCGTTTTAATTTATTTGTTGGTGTATTTTGTTTGTCTGATTTGTTTATGTAAATTTTTTGGCAAACAAATTTTCTGCTCATTTTAATGGCAAATCAAGTTGTTGCATCGACAAATGGTGTGCCAAATCGAAGTGCCAACGAAGGAATGGTAAATCTTAAAAATGTATGCATTAAAAAAAGGAAATTCATTCAACATTAGTTCATTCATAGTTAAGGGGCTACGATGCTCCGAGTTTTTGAAGAAGTCAATGTTGATTTTTTGGTGCTAACCAAAGCAATTTCCACTAATAACAAACCACATCCCTCTCCCGCATTCTTTCTCCTTTTAAAGTCCCTGCAGTAAGTTACAAATTCGCCTTCCCGCGCACTCGAAAATGGCTCACAAGCTGCCGCAATATGCTTTGCCACAAAGCAAGCAAAGCATAACATTTTTTCTTGTTACTTTAACAGTGCCCGACCCAAGACAAATTCGGCCTCGGGGCATATTTCATACAACTATTTCAACTGCACATAATGCACTCGATGTCGTGCTTCATTGCGCCGCGGCCATTTGTCATTTAAACACTTCCACACTCGGCCTCGTCCCACGCTTTCAGCATGCAGCATTGCTGGCCGATATGAAAATTACTTCCTTTCTACGTGTTCAATTTCCGCCAGTGACGACTAGGCAAGCGCCACAGAAACGGCAAAATGAACAGAGTAAAAAAAAGAGAGAGAGAGAGAACCACCACAACTGGTGCAACAGCAGCAGCAGCAGCAGTGAGAATCGTATAAATTGCTGCGCCGAGGACGCTGACACTGTGCCGCAATTTTCGTTGCCGCCGCCTTGCCAATTCAGGACCTTCAACATAGTCGCGTCGTCTATACGCAAAAACATGCAATCGTTTATTCACACTGCCGGTCATTCATCCTTGGGGCAACAACAATAACAACAACTGCCACTACTACTGAAACTACCACTGAAACTACAATGCGGCCGAGTAGTAGAAAGACAGCAGAAGAAGAAAAATATTCACAAAGTGTGAAGTGACGACACGCCGAAACGCTGTGTTGCAGTGCAGCCGGCTGACACAAGAAAAACAAACAAAACCAACAACAACAACCAAGTCGAAACGAACTGCGCCGCTTCAAAGCAAATGCAAAAATTGTAATTTAACATTGGTTGGACCGAGGCACACACCCAGCCACCAATGCGTCCAAATACACTGGACTTTTCATCGATTTGGGTGTCCAACTGTTCAACTGTACGACTGTCTGTCTGGCTGTGTGTCTGCGCGTCTGTCTACTTTTATGACCGAATTGCGCTTTATTACATTTTTTGCTTTTCGGCCCAACTGCTGCCAACCAATGCGCCACTGCCATTACTTGTCTTTTATCTGTTTTGTATTTCTGTGCTTTTTCGTTTCGATTGCAACACTTCTGGCGTGTATGCCGAATGTAGGACAAGCCTCCGCTGCCAATAACTGCCAATGCAAAAGGCCCAACTGAAAGGGACAAGCAAACGCAAAGGCGACGGCGACGCACAGTGATTCGACTCCATACAACCGCGGGACAAAATTAGAAGGAGTTGGCTAGATTTTTCAGATTTTACATTTAATCGGTAACGTCAACATTGATTATTCCAAAGAGCAACAGAAATTGTATCGGGACCCTCTGGTTTTGCAATAAAAACGATAATAATAGATGTATGTTTTGCATTTTTGCAGATTTTATCATTTTCCGTGCTAATTGCATACTTTTAGGGACGAAAAAAATAAATTTGGTCGAAAAATACGTGTTTAGACCACTTTTCAAATTGAATTATTTTCTGAGATCGGAAGATATCGGAGGATAGAATTACATTATCCGACAAAGAAAGAATGCTTCTTAAAATAAAAAAAATCCAGGAACATACTTTCACATACTTTTTAGATATTTTCGTCTAAGTTTTGCCAATTTTCAAATTTTTAACTTAGAAAAATATTCTGAATTAAAAGTAAAGTAAAGCCTAGGCTTTGCAAATTTTGGGAAAACATTAAAAGCGAAAATGGCCACATTATTTTTTATTCTATATTGAAAGTTCAAGCAACTTCGTGCCAACCAATTATTTTTAAAATTTTTTGTACTCAATAAACTAAAAAACAGAAAATAGGAGTTTCAATTTTTTTGTGAAAAAAGTTTCAACTTTGAGCCGCTTTTGCACAGACACTAATTGATTTTTTGCACCGATTTTTTTGGTGTTTTCTTAGTTGGAGTTTTTTCTTTCAAATGACATCAAAATCGTTAAATTCTGAGACCATCAATTTTTTGAATTTTGTCTATGGAACGAATCACTGTGCGACGGCACGAATACCTAAACTATTGCGCTGTGCTTTGTTGTTGTTGTTATTGTTGTATTGATGTTTGTTGTAGGCCATGCACACAAATCGACGCCGCAATGTGTGCTTCCCACAATAAAGTAGCCAAGCAAAGTTAAAGTGCGAAAAAAAAATCGCAAATTCCTTTCGGGTACATTTTTCCTTGCCATTTCCTTCATTATTTTAATCCTTTGCTGTTGCCGGCGCAGGCCATGGCAATCCGGCTGCCGAAACACGAAAAGTAAATTAGTGTGTTTTGCTCCATTTGCGCACATGGCAATTGCTTTCCATAGAAACTCCTACGCCGCTTTAGTTGTTCGGTTTTTCTCTTCTCTTTTTTTTGCTATTGATTTTTGTTGCATTTCCGGTGGCGCCTTTTGCTATTTTTCGATTTGTTGTTGGTTTGTGCTGCTGCTGTGCCAGTCGGTAATGTCGGGATTTACAAAACGTTTCAATTGATTTCGGCATTTATTGCTACGGTAATCTCGGTCCGGAGAGGCGGGAATTGTAAATAAAATATCACAACACTGACAAACAGTCAGCAGCGCGAACAAGAAAAAAAAATCACTTGAATTTGAATTTGTCAGCTCGAATTGCTGTCGGCTTGAAAATCCGAGAGACAAATTTTACGACTGTCAATGGCAATAAAAATGGGCCAGCCCGCTGGCATTGTCGACTTAATGCGTGCACACAATGAAGGCATTTGCATGCGAAAATCATTTGTATAGGCAAATTTAAAGTTACGTCGCAAATTTATGCATTGAAAATGTATTTTCGTTAAGTTGTTTGCAGTGGGTCTATTGTCGAATCCAATCGATACGGATGCTGCAAATCGAATAATTTTTTAAAGCAATAAAACTCAAGTTCACTAATGTTGCATAAGTTCAGCCAATCGACATGAGTTGGTCAGCAGTTTAGTCAGCAAAGTTAGCTGCCACAACACTAACCTACCATCGCTTTAAAATATTAATTTTATCTATAACTCTGAGTGCAAATTTAATTAAAAAGCCGTCCAGTTTCAATTAAACCTTTTGTTCAAAATTAATTTTTCATATTAAAAATCACATAAACGTGTCATAAATACACATAAATCACCCACACAGATTACAGCAGCAAACATTTTAATCACATTGACTTTTGCCATTGCTGCCACATAATGCCACTGCATTTAACCCACTTATGCACGCACACCTCTGCGTAATTAAATTACACCTTTTCGCACACATCGCTACTACATATTTACAAGTATTTACACAAACAGCAGCACTGCATAATTAATTTCACTTATTGAATATAAACTTTGCTGTTTGCACATACAAACAAAATGTTATTAATCAACATAATTGAATATTTTTTTTAATTTTTTTATTAACATTTTTTCAACGTATTAAGTAAATGAGACACCATTAGCTGCATAAATAATGCCACTTAATAACATTAATTTTCGAAATTGTTGGCTTTTGTGGCAATATTTTATGACATGCAGCGGTTGATTGTCGATTGATAGTTAAATTGTTGGCAGCGTTTTTTTTCGAGAGATATTCAATTTTTTGTTTGCCGTAACAAGCATTTAAAAATGTGTGAAATTCACTGATTTCACATTTTTTGTGCGTCTTAATTTGTTTGATAAATTAATTATACAACAAAAATATTATATAAAAAAGGGTATCTAAGTAATTCTAAATGTATGCCAGGAATTGTTTGAATCCTTTTGTGCGTTTTATAATATCTGATAAATTATAAAGAAATATATATAATCTTCAAATAGGGTACTTAATTATTCTCAAAATATGCTAAGAATTATTTGACATTTTTATGGGCGTTTTAATTTATTTGATAAATTACTTATACAAAATATTATACAAAAAGTATGGCAGGAATTATTTGAATTTTTTTGCGCGTTTTAATTTATCTGATGAATTAAAAAAAATATATAGAATATTAAAATAAGGTAAAGTATTCTAAAAATATGAAGAAGAAGAATTTTCGAATTTTTTTGGGCGTTTTAATTTATTTGATAAATTACTTATGAAAAAAAATATTATAAAAAAGAGTTTTAAGTCATTCTAAAAATATGCCAGAAATTATTTTAATTTTGTGGTGCGTTTTAATTTATCTGATGAATTATCAAAAAATATATATAATATTAAAATAGGGTATTCAAGTATTTTAAGAATATACTTAAAATTTATTTGAATTTTTTTGGGGTTTTTACTTTACTTGATAAATTACTTATAAAAAAATATTTTATAAACAAGGATATTTAATTAATTCTAAATGTATGCCAGGAATTATTTTAGTTTTTTACATTTCAATTTACCTGATAAATCATAAAAAATATAGATGTAATATTAAAAAAGGGTCTAAAGGGTTTAAGTAATTTTCATTAATTTCTAAATAATTTATTTGATAAATTAAAAAAAGATATAATATTAAAAAAGGGTATTTAAGTTATTTTAAAAGTATGTCAGGAATTATTTGAATTTTTGTTTGCGATTTTATTTATCTAATAAAATATAAAAAATATATATAATATTAAAATAGGGCATTCAAGTCTTTTTAAAATATGTCAGGAATTATTTGAAATTTTTTGGGCGTTTTAATTTTTTTCATAAATTACTTATAAAAAAGTGTTATACAAAAAGGGGTATTTAAGTCATTCTTAAAGTATGCCAGGAATTTTTTGAATTTTTTTATTGTTGGGGTCTTGTATTTTATATTTTATATATTTTTATTCATTGTAGTAACTAGATTTGTTTTAATCTAATTAATAAATTAACACTAGAAAGACCATTGCGATCATTTTGAGGGCTTTTCATTTTTAAATATCTTTATTTCCTTTAGAGCTTCTATCAACTTTTATTTGTTTATCGTGAGAAATGGTATATCTTCTTAAAATATATTTTGTGAAAAATTAGCCAAATCCGATGTGTACTTTTCGAGATATCAACAGATAAGATATGTAGTCTTTGTAGGTATGGAAAATTTGCGATCTTTTTAGTGTTAGGAATATAGTATAGAAAAAAATTATTGACAATCATCATAAAAGTATGCCAGCAAATATTTTAGTTATTTTAGTTTTTTAAATGTTTGGGTCTTTAATTTTTATATATATTTATTTATCCATACTTGCAGTAATTAATATTTGTTTTAATCTACTTGATAAATGAAGAATAAAGTATGGAAACATTTATGAATGTGTCATGATTTATTTTAATTATTTTCAAATGTTTGGGTGTTTCACTTTTTTGTATAGTGATCCATAAGTGTAGTAATTATCTTTTGTTTTAATCAGTTTAATAAATTAAGAATATAGTATGCAAATTTATTATTATTTATTTTTTTAATGTTTGGGTTTTTCATTTTTTATATATTTTCATCCGTACTTGTAGTAATTAATATTTGTTATAATATATTTCTTAAATTAAGAATATGTATAGTATGGAGAAAATTATTTACAATCATCATAAAATATGCCAGCATCTTTTAGGATTTTTTTGTAATGTTTGGGAAAATTTATATACAATCATAAAATATGCCTGGAATTATTTGAATTTTGTTTTGTTTGAAATGTTGAATTTGGTTTTAAATATATATATACATTTTCATCCATGCTTGCAGTAATTAATATTTCTTTAAATATATTGATAATTAAGAATATAGTAAGGGAAAACATTATTTACAATCATTATAAAAGTATGACAGAAATTATTTTAATTTTTTAAAAATTAAATTCAATACGTAAAGTCACGGTTGCACTCAACTAAAATTTGTTGTACCAACATTTTCCTAAAAGGCCCCAAAATGAGAACGAAAGGACTATGTTATGTTTTCGACAAATTGTTTTTTAACACAAACACGAAACATGACTTTTATATCGAATTTTTGTTTTTTAAATTAGTCTTTGTTATTTTTGCTTACAAACTTTTGTGTAAAAAAGAGCCAAATTACACAAAAGCAGCCCAAAGGCCCAAGTGAAATAAAAAATGCTCACTTTTGGTCCGAACTGAACCAAAAGTGGCAACCGTGCTTGTAGTAATTAATATTTGCTTTGGTGTCCTACTTTTGGCAAAGGACAATGTCATCATTCGCTCTGCTTCATGCTCTCTCTTAATTAGATTTTTCTAAAGCACAACACATCCATACATATATTCGAACATAAGTGCGAGACAAGCACAAATACGAACACACACAGAAGTGGAACTCTTGCATGTTTGCAATTAATACAAATACTAATCATTATACACTTTCCGCACTTGTGCTCCCCAAGGAGTAATTTCGCTGTTACACCCAAAAATAAATACAAATATGAACACATACAGATATCAGCCAAATTGGGCCAACTGCAAAAACAACGAAACACAACCGATATGTGTTACAAGGGAAATGCAGAAGAAGAAGAAGGAGCGGAATAACACCAACTCCACAAAAACAACAACTAATTCTAGTCCTCATGGCAACAACTTTGGCTACAGCGCACCGCTGCCAGCAAAATTAGGTCAACTCAAGGCAGATTAAAGCATATTTGCAGGCGCACAGCGCTTGCTGTTACATTACTCGGTTTCCCTTTTTTTTTTTGATACTTTTGCATTTACCTCGCACTTGTCGGTAATTTGTGTTTTTTTTTGGGGAAATTTTGTTTATGACTTTGTTTACTTGAAGACTCGAAGCGTACGTCTAAATATGAGTTGGCTGCACGCACTCCATTCTGACACACACACACACACACATACACGCCGATGGCATTGACTCTGAGCACGCATACGTGTGCGTCCTTGAAATTAATACTTAGCAGCACCGCAAGTGAACATGTGTGTGCTGCCGCTGCTGCGGCATTCGACGCAACTTGACTTGCCACACAGGCAGCAGATGGGCCGTTTGCACCGCTTGCACGTAGCACGTAATAACCGCATAATGAATATCCATTCCCTTGCAGCTTTTCTGCGCTGAGAAACGCACAGCTTCAAACGCGCTCAATTTGCCGCTCAATGTCGGCGCATTGCGTCAAATGGCCACAGCGAGGCATAATTTAGTTTGAAATGTCAACTTTACGGTACAGTCAACTCAAAATGTTATCAAACAAAATCAACCACATTTCGTTAAAAGTAAACTATTAACAACAACAACGTGTCTCTGCCCACCGATTCACGGATCAGAGATTACTAAGTATGCACTGCGACCATAAACGGAGAATTGGCTGGTCAGCGTACCATGTCCCATCCATGTCCTATCTTAAGACATTTTTACTTATCTTAACAATTTTGCGTCCCAAACTGCCCAATCCGCCTCATTGCCATTTCGCAGCCCAACGCTGTCTCGACGACAGTGGCTTCCCTCCCAATTCGGCACAGCTGCGTCCCAGCTGCTCATCCAAATGCTGAGCGAGCAATGTTTGTTTATAGAGCGAAACAAATTTTGCGTTGTTTTGTTGACAGTGTTGTTGTTGTTGTTGTTGTTATTGCGGTTGTTGCCTTTCAACTGGCCGTTCTTATCGGCGTTTTCCAATCAAGCAATTTTCTTGCATTTTGTTATCTGTGCACTTTTGTTGGCGGCTGTCATTATTGAGCGGCCGCTGTGACCGGACCAGCCCCACTTGTTTTAGGTTTCTTCCTTCCACTTTTATATTGGTTGCCGTCAGGCACTTAAGCCTTATTCATTGTGTCATTTGGGATTGAAAGTTTGTAAGCAAATTGGCAGGGCGTGTGCACATAAATGTCAAGTGGCCCTTTTACTTTGACCGGAAGCGCCAGTAGAACATTTTACAAAAAATCCAAGAAATTGCAAAACTTTAAATGACAGAGCCGTGCAGTGATTGCTGTAAAATTTAAACGGCCACGGCAGTAATTGCGCTTCAGATTGGCACAGGGCAGCGTTCACTTTTGTTGCGACCACAGGCGACGCACAGTGTCGCGATCCCATATAAGCCGTGGCCAAAAATACTTAGCGTTGTCCTATCTTCGTGAAACTTGGTGAGATTGATTTCGTGGTCGAAATTAAGAAATTTACAAAAAATGATTAAAATTGGAGCACTGCCACGCCCATCTCCCATACGAAATGACTATAGGAATAAGTTGCTTAATATTAGTGATAGCATTATTTTGAATTTGAGCTTAAGATAATGACTTTAAAGCTCACACTAAAAATGGGTGTAATCCGACCATAACCACGCCCACCTCCCATAGCAAGCAAAATTTCAAATTAGCATAACTTCTGTTTTATGAAAGGTAGTGCCACGGAATTCGGTGTATGCACCAAAGGAATGGTAAAAAAATGGGCGCAATCCGACCATAACCACGCCCACCTCCCATAGTAAGCAAAATTTCAAATGAGCATCTTTTTTGTTTTATAGAAAGTAGCAGTACCAGAGCTTTCCTCAAATTTCAGTGCCTGTCTACCACGGCTTGTGCTGGGTGTCTATTTAAATTTGTATAATTATTTAATTAATCTATATATAGAAAGGTATTTTTAAAAAACCTACACATAAGTATATCATTGCTTGCAGCCAATATGAAATCAGAGTCAAGCCAGTCGGAATATTTTTGGTTAAAAACAGGTTAAATGTGCAGCTGGTGGAGGCCCAAAATTTGGTAAACTTTAATTCAAGTAGCGGCAAACTTTGCTTGTGTTCATGATTAACATCAACGCCCGTCTTATCTTTAAGTAAATTTATAATAAAATCAAGTTTTATTGACCGCTTTCTGGATTCAGCTTTACGCCAAACTTCGAAGAAATCACGTATCTTTAGTGGAGGCGTCACTAGAAAAATGCGAATAACAACCAAATAGGCACTTAAAGGCAAAAAATTACTCCGAATTATGTTAATACATACTTTTTTGAGTAATTTAGGGTTGGAACTAAAAAAGTATTTTTGACGTTTTTTAAACTTTTTTCCACTAAACTTTTGGTTCTTTGTTAGAAGCAAACCGAAAAACGTAATTTTTCAATGTAACGGGATTTCACAGTTATTTCAAAGCAAAAACAAAAAATAGTGCTGCCATACAGGAAAAATTCCAATGTTTTATTTAATATACAACATGACTATATTAGTACATAAATTATATTTTTATTTGATTTTTCATTCAGCATAAATAATTATCCCAAAACTTGGAACGAATGCGTATTTTTTAACATCAACTTTGAAGCTACATAAAAATGGAACGGATTAGAATATTGAAAATCGGAAAACGGATTTTTCTTAGTTGAGATGTTATCTGTCGACGGTCATATTCATTTTAGTCATTTTGTTACATTGATTTTTACAATTTTTGCCCACACTCGCGACACTGTGCGACGTGCAGTGCGCGCCACAAAGGCTGCCCTGTTTGCACAAAACATTTTCATTGGGTCGATCGGCGTGCAGAGTGCGCGCGTAACGAACGTTAAACCAAAGATTAACCAACGAAATTATGCAACGCAAACAATGGACGCGTTCGGCCGCAATGGATGGCAACGCACAAAGGCGGCCGAGCGCACGCTGGCCAAAAGGTCGCGTAATGGTTTGGGTGTTGACAATGCCACAACGTCAATACGGCCAACGAGATCAACAAAAACAACAACAACGGCGACAACAGCATTGATGCCGTCATTGCGGCGATAGGCGCGACAACACAGTGCCGCAGGTAGCAACATTTTTAAGGCCATTTTACAAATGCAGCCTAAAAGTATGCCAATAAACTTTTCAACTGCGCTAATGTCGGTGCCAAAAATTGTTTGTTTCACTGATCCTTGCCCGGTCACACCTTAAGCGTTTTTTGTTTTTGAAAAAATGGTTTGGTCCCGAGCATTGAAGGCTTAACAGGCTATGCACCTTTTAATTATGAAGGTCTGAAGGTCTGCCTGTACTTTAATTCCCCCTTTGCTGACGCCATTGTCACAGTAAGTGCATTGTTGTGATGCTGCGGTCGGTCCTTTACCCAAACAAACACAAAAAACACGATTTTACGATTATACGGCAACAATGGCGTCGTTCAGTTCATTCGATTTCCGTTGCGTAACCATATTTTAAAAGGTCGCACACGTGACCACACTTAACAATGCCGCTATTTTGGGGTTTCTCTTTATTTCGCTGCATGCTTTAAGGCGCAACGCACACTGGCCACGAACAAAAACATTCTGCATGTAAAACATAGCAATGAGATATGAACATTTTTACAAAATGTTTAAATGAAAACAACAATAAAAAGCCTAAACGAAAAAATAATATGGAAATTCACACCTTTTTTGGAGCTTCAAAAATTGCACAAAAAGCGCAAAACAAACAACAGCCCGCGAAAAGCATAAAATGTGTGGCGCGATTATGAAATAAAAATTGTTATGGCATAATTTTTGGCGTATATGCAAAAATCATACACTCACACACACACACACACACTCGAGTGGCCGCACAACTCGCTCATTTTAGTTTGTTGATCTGTTTGCTTCGTTATGGGTTCGCTGGCGCGCTTAAAGCCAACATTGACTGGCAGGCAACACACTTCTGGCCATTTAATCCTTTGCACTGGTGCCGCCTTATCCGACCGGCAGATTATTACGGCAATAAATTTTTATGGCAGCTCTGTGCGGGTTTGCCTGGCCATTTCAGCCGCAAGCAACAGCAACGCCAAAGTATGTTTTATGCGTGGGAAATTGGCCAGCTTTGGCTTGATTGCGCCATGAAGTGTGCAGGAAGCATGTATGAAGAAATGTACACAAATTGAAATTACGTTATCAATATGTCGAAATATTAAGAAATCACAAAGTGCGTGACAAACAAAAATTAACTGCATTTTGTAAGATAATTTGTTTTGCGAAAAGATTTGAAGAGCGCATGCGAATTGGCAGAGAAAAGACTCTCCAAACTACTAAACATTAGCTGAGCCTCAAAGTATGCCAAGCTTTAGTTGTGATTGGTAATTGTGTAGTAATCTGGCGATTTCTAGACTTGGACGTTTTGACTATAACAAAAAGTAAATAATCAGTGAAATAAAGTTTCATCGAGAAGCAACAATAAGGGTTTTTTTATGAAAATTCAAAATTTCTTATGAAATCGTTTCTTCTACATTAAAGAGCTGGGAAACTATCGATAGTTGGCCCATTCGATATTTGAAATACACAATGATCAATAAGTACCGGGACTATGTATTTTAAATTATCCGCCGTTGCCCGATGCAGGTAAAAAATTTTTTTTTAGGTCGGTAGGACCTTAACTGACATCTGTGTTTGAGCGGGATTGCATCATTCGTTTTTGTTTGGCAGCTGTTAGCGTCAGTCAAGTTTTTGTATGATACTTCGTCGCATTTTACATAGTTTCAGTAAAAAATATCGATACTATCGTATAAATCAAAATTATTTTTTTTTAGTTCCGAAAGTATTTCATGGTAACAATATGAGTTATAGGCAGAGAATTCGCACCGAATGTCATTGAAATGCGACTTATAGTTCCAAAGTTATTAGAAAATGTTTGTCACAAAAACAGTGACCCGCCCCTTTTCCAACGCCCATCAGAATTCACCAGTAGAACAACAGATCGATTGGACGACGTTTTACCAATGCTGCCCGACTTGTAAATCCGACGTCATTCAATATGTATTCAATTGTATGGACGTTGCCACGCCCTCTTGTCCATTAACAACAAATAATATCTAGAAACCCTCTGCTGGATATATCCTCCATTGCATCTAAAGTAGTAGTAGTAGTAGTAAAGAGTAGTTTCTACTCGCACCCACATATTTGAATATCACAGCGGTATACAGCACAGCACTGCCAGTACAGAATATTCTGAAAGCATTGCTCTCACATCACAAAAAATGAATAGTCAATACTATGAGTACAAAAAACCAACGATACCATCTCACCAGCGATACCATCGATACAACTATCGATAGTTTAATTTGGTTTTAGTTTAGTTTTTTAGTTTCGCAATTTATATACGCTTTGTTTATGGAGTGTTTCAAACATTGCATTTTGCCTCTTTTACTTCCCACTAATAAAAAAAAAAAACAATTCAATAAAATAGATAATGGCTTATTTTCTACATGACTTTTTAATGTTTGTCCTAGCAAATACAAACAAATAATGTTTGTCCTAACAACTGATTAGATTTTGATATTTTACCTAATCTAATAGATATAACGTTCAAACTGATGACTTAAACATGTTTAATGAACTTAAACAAGTTTTATGAACAAAACCAGTTCGAAAACATGTTTATTTACATGCAATTGTTGTTGGAAATTCAGCATGTTAAACGTTTAAACGTTTACATTGACCCCAAATGCATGATTTGGGAAAAATTTTTAAATGCGAAGCCAATTCACACATTTCCCCATACAAATTCAAATCTACGAAATGACGCATTTCAACAAAATGGCAAAGCAAATGCGATAAAACATGATCAATTTTATTGAACTCATCACAATATGAAAACGCTTTCATAAACCTTAAAAGCTTTTACCTCTTTTTGACAGTTCAAAATCCCAACAAACAAAAACTATCAAAATGGAAATTTTGAATTGAAATTTTCGTTTGCTTGAAATATATAGATTATTCTTAGTATGTATGGTATGTGGTATGTATGGTATGTATGGTATGTATATAGAGGCAGCAAAAAAGCAACAAATTCTTTACTCAGCAGCCGGCAAAGATTTGCTCTATCAGCTGCGGCAAGAACATGAGCGTTGAGCATTTGACATTAGCTGCCAAACGAAATGCAAATGAGGCAATGTAAACACTTTGAAATGATTCATTTGAAATTACGCATTTGGGCTCAATGTAAACATAGTATAAGAAAAGTTCGGCGCAGGGTTGCATTCGAAAGCTTTCTATGAGAAAGCGTTTTTGCCAACAGAACACAGCAATTCATGTGTAAAAAACATCTCTTAAAATTCAGCTGTAATTTCGTCAAAACAAAAAACAACAATTCGTTTGTTTTGATTTCAAAAGTATATTTCAAAACTTTCAATAAAAGATATATAAAAAAATTAATTGGTCCCTTCCATATGAGAATATTATTTATTTTAACCAAAAACATTTTCATTTTCAAAACAAATCAGCTCTCAAAAATTATTATTTTTTTTATTGATTTTAAACAAACAGATGTCAAACTAAACCTCATTAAGCAATGTGTACGGTCGTGTTCAACAAAAAGCTTTTTCCATTTAAACTTGTTTAACGGAGTCAGTTTGAACGAAATATGATTGATGCAGTTCTTAAGTTTTAATTTTTTCCTCAAAATAATGTTCACATTTGTTTCATAAATTTAATTTTTCTGTACAAAATAATAATTACAGTTTTAAAGAAAATTTTTCACCGTGTATTGTTTGCTGTAAGCAATAAACACCAACTTTTTAAATTCTAAGCTCCAGCGCCTTCGACAGCGCTGTCAAAGCATATGATTGGCGACAGTCGGTAAGGCAACGACATCAATCATTTTGACAACACCGACAACAACAACAACAACAGTAGGCAAACTCACCCCATCCAAAGTGCCCCACCCACAGTCGACAGCAGGTAATCTAATCCAATTATTTGACAAACAGCAAATAGCACATGGACAGCAACAGCAACAGCAACAAAAACAAAAACACCACAAGCAGCTCTCTTCTTAAGAACAAAAATAGCCGCTGGCAAAATGAGACGCAACAGAATTGGACGGGCGGGGTAATGACGAAAAAGGCAAAGAAGGCATACAACAAAAAAAAAATAAGGACAGTCAAAGCAGAGGAGGGAGCAGCGGACAGGGAGTGGCATGAATATTGAATAACTACCGCAGGGCAAGTTAAATAACCAACGGCAATCAGTGGGCACGCGTAGCAATAATAACAACAACAAAAACAATAACAACAAACATTTGAATTCGCAGGACTTGCATACTGCGCTGAGTTGCCTGTGTAGGAGGTGAGTTGAGAAGAGAGAAAGAAAGACAGCAAGTGAAGGCAGAGTCAGAAAGGGTATTTTTTTGGCTTTGGGGGAGAGTTTGCTACATAAAAAGCTACAATTGGGTGTGTGTGTGTGTGTGTGTGTGTGTGGAAGGGTGGCGACTGTAATCCATATGACTGTGCTGATTAACCGAAAAATCATGTATATCCCGAAAATCCCCCACAATGGAATGAGAGCAAAGCTCAGCTTATTCACTGCCACCAGAACCCCAAATAATCCACTGTAACCGCAATGGGGCAGACAATACACACTCATGCAATACACACACTCACATATGGGAGTATAAAAAGAGATGGTGAAGTATTAATATGCGAAAAAAAATATAAATAAATAAAGCAATATGGGGAAATTCTGTATTATGTGCAATGAGTGTGAATTTATTTTAAGCAATGCCGCTGCCACATATCACAAAAGTCAAAATGTATTGACACAAATAACAAAATATTGAACTGCAAATATTAATAAAATAATAATTTAAATTTTCTCTGAAATATATACAAAAATATTTATTGAGTAAAACTATGCAAAAACCAAATTAATTTTTTTAAATTATGTGCCATTTATACATTTGTGTGACACATGCAAATTAGTTCCAAAAAACAATCAAACAGCCACATTTTTATCTCAATTCGAGATATTAAAATTTGACCGCATACTTTTAAGTAAATATTTAAACATTTTTACTAATCAAGCAAAATTAAGTGCAAAATGTTTAATTCTGAATTCGTATAGGTTCTTCAGTCTATTTGAGGTAAGCAACATCATTTATACAAAAAAATAAATTTATATAAAAAAAGAGACTAATGCTTGCACCTGCCATCAGTGACCCACTAAATAGCAAAAAATAAATATAAATAAAATTTATAAAAACCATTCATCTAGCCATTCACTTCAAAGGCCGTTTGCCACTTTTGGCCCATTTAACCAAGTAAACCAAATATAATGCTGCCACGACGGCTGCACAAAGCGGCACAAAACAGCAAAGTCGACGACCAGCAAAAAGGGTAACGCAGAGCGAGAAAAGTGCAAAATGTTGCGTCCTTGAATGCGAGTGCACAGAGCATTTCGCATTGTGCCAGCCACCGCACTATTTGACTATTTGAACTGCCATAATGGCACCGCAGCAAGAAGGAAACGGTGCACGTGCACTTGAGAAATACCAACACAACTGTGTGTGTGTGTGTGTGGGCACGTTTTACTTGCCACTTGCCACTTGCAGTACGCGTCACGCACACTGGTAAATAGCAACACAAACGATTGGCAGCCATGGTGGAATGCCTCGGAATGTTTTGTTTTCAACATCGACTTTACCGTTTTACAAACCGCAAATATGAAAACTACGAGAAAGCAAGTTCGATCTGACCCGGAAAGAGGTTCTCTACATTTGTGGTTAAGTGAATGAAATGAACCAATTCAGCAACAAAACTGTGATCTACCAAGTACGTGAAATTGTAGTAAATTTTCTTCGCAGATGAGACAAACAGATGGCTGAGCATTTGACTCGATAGTGAAATATTTGTAAGAAGATGTATAAATAAAGATTTTACCGATCGCAAAGGTAGTAATAGACATTGGTAGTGACATTGGAACAAATCGATGCTGGATAGACAGATGAATGAATGAAAACCTGGTTGCATATGCAAAGAGTTCATTAGACATTTGGCCTGTTGAACGAAAAAATAAAAAAATATCATGCGCAGTAACAAATGATCAATGAGGCAGTGAGATCAGTTGGATCACTGCACAGTGATTCGTTCCATTGACAAAATTCCAAATATTTATAATTTCTCGAATTTAAAAATTTTTAAGTCGTTTGAAAGGTATAACTCCAACTAAGAAAACCCTAAGAAATATTTAGAAAAAAATAATTAGTGTGTGTGTGTGTGTGTGCAAAAACTGCTCAAAGTCAACACTTTTTTCACAAAAAAAATTTCATAAAATCTTAAAACTCTCTGGTTAGCAAGAAGTTACTAACGCTTTCAATATAGATTAAGAATTGATGTGGGCATTTTTGCTTTTAATGTTTTCTCAAAATTTGTAAAGATGAGGCTGCTACCTCACAATTAATTGCAAATATATTAAAAAATATATTTTAAAATTTAAAATCCAAAAATTTGCCAAACTTAGAGGAAAATATTTAAAAAGTATGTAAAAGTATGTACTTGGATTTTTGTGTCTTTTAAGAAGCATTCTTTCTTTGTCGAATCATGTAAACACATCCTCCGATATCTTTCGATCTCAGTAAATAATTCAATATAAAAAGTGGTCTAAACACCTATTTTTCGATAAATTGTATTTATCCCTGAAAGTATGCAATCAACATGAAAAATGAAAAAGGCTGCACCAATGCAATGATTCGTTTCAAAGACAAAAGTCAAAAATTTTATAGTCTCAGAATTTAATGATTTTGATGTCATTTAAAAGGTAAAACTCCAACTAAGAAAACCCCAAAAAAATCTGTGGAAAAAATTAATTAGTGTGTGTGAAAAAGCGGCTCAAAGTTGAAACTTTTTTCACCAAAAAAATGTAAACACATATTTTCTGTTTTTTTAGTCTACAAGTGCAGACTGATGCGCTGCCAGCTTCGCAACTGCTCGGCGGTTTCGCACACAGGATCTCCGTTTAGTTCGCTTGGGCATCCGCCGGAAGACAGCGTTGCTAGATCAGGAGATTTCTTCCTAGATTTAGAAGATTCTTGGCCTCTTAGGAGAATTTTTAGGAGGAAGAATTGTTTAGGAGAAAGTTTGGGAGATTTCTATTTTATGTTAGCGGATTTTTCGGATCCTTAGCGGATTTTTGGGAGATTTTTGTATAAGAAAGTATGTATATACACTGCTGTCACAATGAAACCCCGCCAAAAATGGCACTTTTTGTTTAACCCTTTCCTTCCCGAATTTTGAAATAGCCATAGAAACAGATTGGAAGTTAGAACGAGAGAAGTATTTAAAAGTATTTTGCATTATATTTAAAATGGTTTCGACTTTCCAGTGGGTGGTGCGAGGGGTGGTAGCCATACTACACTTGACTACACTTGGCTTTTATGAAGCAAAATTACAACATATTTTATATGAAAACAAAATTTCCCTTTATTTACAAGTTTTTAGAGTTATTTGTTAGAATTTTAGAGCTATTTGGTGTCCTTTGTTAAAGATACAGCAATATTAAATTTTTGGCATTTAATTCTCCTGCCCTGTCGAGCGGGAGCCGTTGCACAAATGTTAACAATTTTCAGTGTTCCCAAAAAAACAAACTACATAATTTGCTGAAAAAGCTCAGAACAAAGTTTCTTTTAAGCGACACAATTCATAGAAAAATCGAAAATTATACATCGAAGTTCCAAATTTGAATTTGGTGGCCATATGGCTACCATGGGAAGGAAAGGGTTAATTCATTTGTTATATGTTTGTTTTTGTTAAGTTTCTGTTGTTAAGCTGAAGATGAATAAAAAAGGCATTACAAAAAATTATATGTATATATTTGTATTTTTGTTATGAGAAGTTTAATTCCTTTAAAATGACGCAAATTGTAAAAAAAAATTGTAGACGATTTTTTTTAACTTTTGGGAGGAAATTTCAGTATTTTTTTAAGACTTAGGAGAAAGTCATTTCAGGTATCTCGCAACACTGAAGCCAAAACTATCGGACGGATATTTAATTGAAGGCATGAACAAGCACTCCAAGTGATCTTTGCACTATCGAACTGATGAACTGAGAGTCACCAAAGTCAAACTAATATTTATCTGGGGAAAAAAGGAAAAAAAGAGTCAGATCAGAGGATGAACAGTAGATTGAGTGAATATATGACTGACGACCGTGTCAAACTTCAAATGCCGTTCATGTTCTCATGTTTAACCCTACGCCTACTTTAATCAAAGTAAATGCATCCTATAAAAGTGTTCAAAAAATACCTGTCGATGTAAACTACGCTGGTAATTATTTTCACCGAAATATTTTTGTTTTAGGTTGGCAGCACTGTTACAGACATTCATGTCATGTCGGTATATATGTGCGAAATGGACCTCGTAATCCAGTTGAGAAAAAATGGCACAGAAATTGTTGAACACAATTGAATGCGTACGCAACAGTGCAGTCAAAGTTAATGTCGCATGAAAAATGTAGAAAATGTCATTCGCACATTCACACACACAGACACACACACACACGCGCACACACGTGCATACTTGAGTGCGCAACGACGCAGGCCGCAACTCTTTTCCATATATCACGCAGACGCTGCGGAATGCGCTCGCACCGAGTGTTGTTGCTATTTCTGGCATGCGAGTCGCACACTTGGGCCGCTGTTGCTCTACTTTTTACCACTAAGCACTGTACTATGTTGTTGTTGTTGTTGTTGTTTTTATTGATGTATGTTGGCAACTATTAGTGTCGCTGCGGCTACTACAGACAACGATTCGCACGTCACTGTTGTTGCTATTGCTGCGGACAACAAGTCAACTTGTTTGACAACACCAACAACGGCAGCCACACTAGTTGAAGACGAATGACAGCAGCAACACCAACAACAACGACAACCACCGCTCGAACAGTCACAGCAGCAGCCATTTTGAACGCAGTAGTGTCAGCAGTTATTGTGACAGCGTTGTGGCAGTTGCGACCTTACGTGGTGCCACACTTGCACTCCATGCAATGGCAGCAACAACAACAACAACAACACCTTTTCTATATGTAAGTACTATGTATATGTGTGGATTTTTAGGCGAACATTTAGGTCAACAGGCGCTGTGGCACACGTTGCAAAGTGTCTGCGCGCAACAGTTGCCACATGCCCAGCAGCGCCGCCTTGCCACCGCCGCTCGCAGTTGCTTGCCGGCTGCTGCCGGAGGGCAATTCGCCTTCGCAATGCGGCACAAAGTCATAAAGTGCAGTGCTGTCGACGGGCGAACGCCGTTGCAGCGGTGGGAGTTGCAAGTGTTGTCGGCAGTGTTGCAGTTGCGCTGCGAAAAAGTTGCCCCTGCAAGTACTCGCAATTTTAACGCCATTTCATGCATTTTATGACACTTTGACACTTTGCCGCTGCCACTCAAGTTGATGCGCGGCGACGACGGTGGCTGCCAACAACTTCTTTCGCCAGCTGCAATGCTCAAACAACGAAACAACACTTACAACATTCTCCGGCTGTCTTCTCTTCGTTGTTCTTATTGTTGTTTTGATTTTTGGCCATTTTGGATGCGCTTAATGAACTTTAAATGTTCAATAATTAAGTGAACAGAACGACAAAACTTTCGCCTCAAGGCTGGTTGATGTTTTTTTGTGGCAGTAAACAAAACTAAAACTAAAACACAACAGCAACAACAAATTAACTTTAAATATAAAGCAAATGGCAATTAAAATGGTAAATTTGAAGAAAATGTAAACAGTTTCCCTGTGTTAATTAAGCTTTTGGTAAATATTTTTATAATTTTACATTTTTCATATTTGAAAGGAGATACCGAAATAGGGAAAAAATTTAGAGATACATTAAATTTTTTATAACTATAACGTAGGTAAATAAAAAATCTGTAAAAAACACATATTGTTAAAAACTATGTCAGAAAGCCATGGAAAACTTTTGGCAACTGTACGGTACACATCACCTAAAAACAAAAATTATATTGAAAAACAGTTAATTAAATGAAAAAATTTACTTTCAAAATTGCATAATATTTTTTTAAGTATTTACCACGCAGGTAGAAAAAAAATTAAAAATATATGTATTATAATTTAGTTTACGAGGAATATATATGAAAAAATTTTTGATTGTACCAAAATTCTAATGGGATAGAAAAAATTATAAAATTAAATATTTCAAAAATTATGAAAAAATTTTTGGAAAAAATTGGTATCCTAAAATGAAAATTATATTAAAAAAACAATTAATTAAATGAAAAAATTAAGTTTTAAAATTACATATT
Source organism: Melieria crassipennis (assembly GCA_963668005.1). Taxonomy (NCBI): domain Eukaryota; kingdom Metazoa; phylum Arthropoda; class Insecta; order Diptera; family Ulidiidae; genus Melieria; species Melieria crassipennis. The sequence goes on along the minus strand of OY764962.1, from coordinate 105,900,519 downwards.
ATCTTTTCTAAGTATCACACAGGTAGAAAAAAAAATGAAAAAAATATATATTGTAAACTAATTTACGAGAAATATTTTATATTGAAAAAAATTTGTTATTGTTACAAAATTCTAATGGGATAAAAAATAAAAAAATATAATTATTAAAATTTCATAAAAAATCTCATAAAAAAAAAAATTTTGTAATTTTTTCCTAAAAAAATTATATTAAAATAAAATTAGTTAAATGAAAAAATTAAGTTTCAAAATTGCAAAAGATTTTTTTTTAAGTACCACGCAGGTAGAAAAAAAAATTAAAAAAATATATACAGTCATGTCTGGGTATAGTGAACACCCTATATAGTGAACACCTCGATATAGTGAACACCCAAATTTTAACATCGAGCCTCTAAATATAGAAAACAATTTCAAGCAAAAAACAAAAAGTGTTTTTTGAGCAAATAAAACTAGTTTTTGAGCAAATAAAACTAGTTTTTGAACAAAAATGCTAACCTTGATATAGTGAACAAACTCAATACTGTGAACAGGCCTTGCAATAATTAGTTCACTATAACCAGACACGACAGTATTATATGTAAATTAATATACGAGGAATATCTTATATAGAAAAAAATTTGTGATTGTACCAAAATTCTAATGTGATGAAAAAAAGCTAATACAAATTAATAATTTTTTTTTTTCAAAAACTTTTTTTAGGATATATTCGCTTCTGAGTACCAAAATTTTCTTTGTAAAGCGTCTAAGTAATACATATTTAACATGGCTTAATACCATCATCGGACAGCTGGATTAAAAGTTATTAATTTTTGCTTTTATTTATTAAATGAATTCTCCCAGATCATCTAATAAAAACTAAAACTCTGGGAAATTGTTACTCATATTGTGAGTTACATTGAAAAATGAAGCATAACTTAAATTACATTTAACTATACAAATGACAGGTGAAAAATTTTAGGGAAGGAGACTAAAGGTTTAAGGGGAGAAAACCATGATATAAAAAAATTTTTAAAAAACTTTACGAGTTTTACAAAAAACCGAATTGACTACTTTCAAACACTTAATTGGATGAATGATTATGTAGAAAAAACCGAAATAAAAATGTGAATGGCATTGACAAAATATAGCTTAAGTTTACTAAATTAGCTATGGAAATTGGACTTGGGCTATGGACCTTAAGAATGGCACATTTTGTGCTGAGAAATTTAATCTCGCAAAAATTCTGTGAGATGTGAGAACTTACAAACCAGGCCAAAAATATGCAATCAATTTATTATCTTCAATGCACAGTCAAAGCCATTAACTTTATATGATACATAGAAGTTTCTCTTTAGTTTCAAAATTTTTGTTCTGGTGTTGAATCTTTTGAGATAAAACGGGAGAAAAATAATGAAAATTGACAAAAATTATTGCGTACTGCCTGCAGTCGTTCTTACTTAAATAGTCTTGAACATAGTTTTGCACAAACATACCATAGACCATCAACACTCAACACTCGCACTCGCACATGCACCATCGACACTGACACTCACTCATACACACACACACACACACACACACAGAAGTTCAATTCAGCTCCGCGCCATTTTTCGCTGATTTCATTTTGTGCACAAGTCACAACGTCACTGCCACATTTACACGACAATGTCTGCTGCGCTATTATTGTTGCTGCCACTGTCGCTCCCGCTGTCGCTGTTGGTGCCAGTCGTTTGTGCTGTGGCAGTTTGGCAGCGCCGCAGTGCATTGTTAACGCGCTGTTGCCGCACTTGTTTCGTGTTGTGCCATGTTCCCATTGCACAGAATGTTGCTGTTGTTATTGTTGATGTTGTTGCTGTCGTAGTCGTTGTTGAAACTTTTTAATTCATGTTGTGAAGCGAAGCCGACAAAGTCAGATTTATAACGTGTTGAAATGTTGCATGAAATGTTCACACTTTTGTACTTTTGCACTGCTCAACAACTTGGCTGCTGCACTCTTGGCTCTTGACTCCTGAACCGAGCGACGAGCAAATGCACTGCGAGCCTTTGGAGTGGTGTGGCATTGTTGCTATAATTTAATTTATGTGCAAAAGAATGTCAAGACAAGTGGAAATGCATTTTTTAGGGAAGTATTTTACTTAAAAAGTGCACATGAAAGTGCACTTCTTTAATGAAGTTTAAAGTTGAATTTTAAAGCATTGTAAACAATTGTCGATTCTTGGTCTAAAAACTGCAACTCGTTCAAACGGCAAATGATGCAACGCTTTGCATGCGACGCAATACTAGGCCACTGCCGCCTAAAGGTATGCCTTAATTACTGAGCAGAGCACAGCGCAATGCCGACAGCTGACAGAGGCCAAGTGCTGAGTGCAGCTTTGGACGTTGATTTGGCGCAACAGTAGAACTATGCAAATTTTATGGCAGCCGCATGCAAAGAAATGCCTCAAAATCGTTGCATAACTTACGGCATACTTCGAAATGGTGCCGCGTGACGTGTGTTGTGTTAGTTTTGTTGTAAAAGAATGAACTGCTCATGGCCGAGTTGCATGTGCCGCGTGCATAAAATTATTTTGGTGTCGCTGTCACAATTTTGATGCAATTTTAATTGAAAGTTTGCTCCACTTTTTCGAAGACAAATGCGAAATGCTTGCGAGGCTTTTATAGACAAATTTAATTGAAAGTTTGTTCCAATTTTTCGAAGACAAATGTGAAATGCTTGCGAGGCTTTTATAGACACTTTGCATAAAATAGACGTGATTTGAGTAGCGAGATATTTGAATGTATTTCTTCAAGTATTCTTCAATATTTTTAAAATTTTTCATTGAATCAGAAAAAATGATTTTGTAATTCTTTAAATATTCTTCAATATTTTACAAATTTTTCACTAAATCAGAAAAATGATTTTAAAATTCATAAATTAAATGACAGGTTTGCATCTCGAGTAAGCCAAATCTGACTTCTTCAATATTTTAACAATTTTTCATTTAGTCAGAAAAGGTTATTTTGTAATTCTTCAAATATTCATCAATATTTTAACAATTTTTCATTGAATCAGAAAAAATAATTTTGTAATTCTTTAAATAGTCTTCAATATTGCTCTTGTTTCAAATTTAAATATAAGAATTGTATTCCTATACTTAACTATAATAAATAAATAAATAAATTTTAAAAATTTTTCGCTGAATCAGAAAAATGATTTTGTAATTCTTCAAATATTCTTCAATATTTTAACAAGTTTTCACTGAATCAGAGAAATGATTTTATAATTCATGATTGTAACGACCAGAGACTTAAAATAAGTATTATATATTATTTATATATTATTATATTTGGAAATAAAAAAATTGCCCTAATTTAAGAAATTTCTATAATTATTGCTTTATAGTAATTATTCCCAATAAAATTTACGTCGCCTAAAACAATTATCATGTAATAAACATTTTTGAGTTGCATAATAATTATCATCGTTGTCGATACTTTATATTTTAGGATTTGTTGTTTTTACGTTGCTTCATAACTTTTATTTATGATTTTTTTTATTTACGTTGCCGATAACTATTATTTTGAAACCATTATTTTTTTTACGCTGAATTACCATATTTTGGGTATGAATGAATGAATATGAAGATTTTTAATTATTTCAAATTGGCAAATTAACTGCAGAAACCCAATTTTCATCAACAACTAAACAATTAAAAATTAATTTATATTCAAAATGTTGTAAGGCAACGTAAAAAAAAATTTCATAAAAGTTATGAAACAACGTAAAAAAATTTTGTTTGAAATAGGTAATAGTTATCGGCAACGTAAATCAAAAAAATCAAAAATAAAAATTATGAAGCAACGTAAAAAACAATTTTTTTAACAATAGTTATCGGTAACATAAATAAAAAAATCATACAAAAAAGCAACGTAAAAACCAAAAATCTTAAAATAAACAAACTTATCGAGAACGAAAAAATATTTATTTCTCATGACAGTTATTATGCAACGTAAATATTAATTGTCGCTAACTAGTGTCCGACCGAAACCACTTTTTTGGGCCGAAACCGAAACCGAAACCGAATATTCGGTTTTTTTTAAATATTCGGCCGAAACCGAAACCGAAACCGAAACTTTCTAGTTGAAATAAAAATCACCATATCAAGCACTTTTTTCAACAAACGAATTTTACATTAAGTAAATAAAGAACAAACAAACAAACATAGCATAAATAAATAAATACTTATTAATAAAAACAATTTATTCATTTTTTAAAAACGTAAACAAGAAGAAATCACCCTTTCGTACCTTACTCGATAATATTCAAAATTAAATAATTTAATATTATATGCTAAAAAAAGAAGTTTATTTACATTGCTGGCATCTAAATTACTCCTCCTTTTACTATATATCTCTTACACAATAAAATGTAAAAAATATTCTAGAAAGTTTCGGTTTCGGCTATTCGGCCATTTTTTGGCCGAAACTGAAACCGAAACCGAAACCACTTATTTGGGCCGAAACCGAAACCGAAACCGAATATTCGGTCGGACACTATCGCTAACCAAAAAAAAAATTTTGTTAAATTTTAATACATAGTTACATCGCAATTATTTTCTTATAAAACTTATAAAAATTAAGTTCCTGGTAAAGACAGGTTAGCATCTCGAGTAACCCAAACCTGACTTCCAAGCCAAAGCGACTTTACAACTTCACAAATTCCATCTGCAAAAAGAATTATTACAATTATGAACATAGTATTTAAAAATAATAAATTTATAAGATAAACAAAATTTATTCATTGTTTTGACTGTTTTAGAAAAGAATTAAAACTCTTTAAAGCAAATATTATCAAATTATAGTTTACAAATTTATATTTACTGCCGCACCTCATAACCTCACATTGTACTGCTGGGCTCACTGACTGACATTTATTAAGCCCGATAAGGTCTGCGTATCGGTGTCACTTTAAGTGACATATTTGTTGCAAAATTTATAAGCATTTACATTTGCCATGACACACGTATTTACAAAGTGGAAGCACGCCAGCAGTCGAATACACATTCACTAACGCATACATATACAATTTAATATTTAAACAGTAAGCACAACAAAACTGACAACTCATTCGCCAAACACACTGCATACACCAGCCACAGCCCCCACCAGCCCACCATCGCACCACATACGCTCGCACCTACCAACAACTATGCGTTGTTTGCCGCATTGTTGGCTGAGCTTGAAATTTATCTTCTGTTTAGGATAATCATAATAATTATTTATCTAAAGTAATAAAGTCGTAGACAAACAGCTACAGCAACAATAATAACAGCAACAACAACAACAACATCCAGCAAACTGTGATACATATCAGCAAGCAGGCAGCGTTAATGCCAGAATAGCACACAGCGAAGGATATAAAGCAAAGGATGTGTGTGTGTGTGTGTGTATGCACACACACACGCACCGTAGAAGAGTGTGCGTGCGCAGCTATTTCAGTATGCGAATACGTGTCGTGTTCATGTCGTGTAAATCGCATTTTAACACACTCGTTGCTGCCAGCTTCCGCCATCCACGTCGCCTAAATGGCAGCGAAAAATGATGGTCGCTGGGTGGTTGGCTGCTGGAATGCTCAACTTCATTATTCGCGCCTAAATGGAAAATTAAACACATTCACACGCACACACACGCACACACACATAACTGACAATCGCTTTACCTGTGTGTGTTTGTATGTGTGCGATGGAATGTTTTCGCTGCAGTGTAGTCTGGATAATGTGAACTAATATTGCATTGCTTTTTCATGAAAATTACTGAAAAAATCGTTTACTTAACCCATTGCTGCCTAATGGGTAAAATGTTATCCATGAAAATTGTTTTTTTTTTTTAAATCACAAAAAAGTCAATGTTTGAGATCTCTTAAAACCATAGATAGGCATAGTCAGGTTAAAGATGGAACTACCTTAACCTAGTGAAGGTAAAAATACAACTTTTGTTCACGTGTTTAGCTGATCACTTCACAAAGTATGAAAAAAAGCTACCATTGCTGCGTAATGGGTACAAAATACGTAATGAATATCTCAGCAACGTGCAGAGATATAAAGCTGAAATTTTGTTTCTGATCATTTTGGGTCATTTCTAGGTCGTGTATGAAATTTTATCAAAATCGTATGGGCGGAACTGGTACCCGGCAGCAATGAGCTAAGAACAATTAAAAGTATCAAAGTATTTTTTTTCGGAATGATAATATTCGTATTGTTGAGATGTGGCATCACTCCCTTTTTATGTACATAACTGGCAACGCCAATGGGGAATGACAAAACCCTGCCTCTGTCTAATCCCAAACGTGTGAAATAAAGGAAGTGCCAACAAAACAGAGTTTAATTTCTTCATCCAAGAACATCGGTATTAAAACCAACAGGTTATGGGCCCAGAACCCCACTAACTTGATCCGGCCTAACTCGCGATTTAGTATCGGGATAAATGTTTCGGGTTCTTGCGTTTTGTTTATTAGAAATTTGGTCGAACTTACATTCGTTGTGAAGTGAGGTTAGCGCATGCGTTGCCTGCCTTGTAACCGGCAAATAAACTAAACAAAAAAAAAAAAAAATGGCGCTGAAAGAATCGAATTTGGGTATAGAAAAACTCCATGGGAGTGAAAACTATCACAAATGGAAGTTTGCCATGGAAAGTGTGCTCGAACTCAGTGACTTGCAAGAATGCATATGTGAGCCGGTAAAAGAAAAGGACCCGGTAAAATTAAGAAAAGCAAGAGCGAAGCTGGTTTTGTGTATTGACGAATCGATATTTGTGCACATCCAGAACGAAACAACCGCGTCGGGTATTTGGAAAACTTTAAAACTATTGTACGATGACACTGGCTTAACGCGAAAAATCGGGCTTTTGCGTAAGCTGATCACAGTTCGCCTAGATTCCAGTGACTCGATGGCTGACTATGTCAACCAATTGATAAGTGCCGCGAATAAATTAAGTGGAATCGGATTTGCCATAAGTAGTGAGTGGATAGGCGCAATTATGCTCGCAGGACTGGGGGAGGATTTTAAACCTTTCATCATGGGCATCGAAAGCAGTGGCGTGTCTATCACTGGTGAAAATATAAAAATGAAATTGCTCGATGGCGATTATGGCAAAGTAGGCGATAGTGCAGCATTTCTCGCATCAAAGAAATCGGAAAAGGCAACGAACAAATTCAAATATAAATGCTACAATTGCGGGCGCAAAGGCCATTTTAGTAGAGACTGTAAAGAAAAGAAAAAATCACAAAACAGAAATCAAAACGCGTTTAGTGCTCGTTGTAGTTCATCTTGTGAAAGTCCTACAGAGTGGTATATCGACAGCGGTGCCTCGCGACATATGACACCTAACCAAAACTGGTTGAATAAAGTAAAAAGTTCCTCAATTAAAGATATAGTGGTTGCCAATAATGAGCGTATGACTGTAAGAGGTGAAGGCGATGCCAAACTTCATATATGTGAGAAGGACATTGAGGTAAAAAAGATTTTGCTAGTCCCTGAGTTGACAACGAACTTACTGTCGGTGGCGCAAATAGTCGAAAAAGGGAATAGCGTAATATTTGATAAAAGCGGGTGTCAAATAAAAAATGAAAATGGTGAACTCCTTGCAAAAACAACATGTACCCTAGGTGTGTATAAATTCGGAAATTTAAAAGTATCGTGTTTGCTATCCAAGCAGGAAACAGACGTTATGATTTGGCATCGGCGCCTCGGGCACATGAATTATTTAGACTTGTGTAAAATGAAAGATGGTGCGGTAAAGGGCATAACTTTTAGTGGCAATCATTCAGATATACAGAAGTGTGAAGTGTGTTATAAAGGAAAGCACGCTAGAGCTCCGTTTAAACATAGTGGAACGCGCGCGAACGGTTTGCTAGACTTGATTCATTCCGACTTATGCGGCCCCATGGAAAATAAATCCATTGGAGGCGCTAGGTACTTCCTCACGCTCGTAGATGACTACTCGAGAAAAGTTTTTGTGTTTCTTCTAAAGGCAAAGGACGAAGTAGTTGCTCGGTTCCGGGAATTTAAAAATCTGGTCGAAAACCAGACCGGCAGAAAAATCAAAACTATTCGCACAGATAATGGGAGGGAATACATTAACGAACATTTCAGTGTTTTTTGCCGGAAAGCCGGCATCGTCCATCAGACCTCAAATCCGTATACTCCGGAGCAAAATGGAGTTGCTGAAAGAATGAACCGCACCATAGTGGAACGAGCTAAATGCATGATTTTCGATGCGAGTCTAAGCAAGTCATATTGGGGAGAGGCTGTTCACACGGCGGTTTATATCATCAATCGTTCTGCTTGTTCGTCATTGGCTAAAGGGGTGCCAGAAGGAATTTGGACTGGTACCGATATCGATATAAGTGATATTCGCATCTTTGGATCACCGGTTATGGTCCATATACCGAAGCAACGACGACGAAAGTGGGATCCGAAATCAATTAAACTGATATTCGTCGGCTACAGTGATACGATTAAAGGATACCGATGCATCAATCCAACAACACGAAAGGTTATAACAAGTAGAAATGTGGTGTTTATGGAGACACCTGGGAGGATGGTTGAACAAATTCCAACGGAGATCATCGACGAAAACGATTCAGTAGGGGATAATCAAGTGGTTTTTCCTGATGCTAATAAAATACAAATAAAAACTCCTGTATCTGACGAGGATGCGGATGAAGAACTCCACAACGCTATGAACGATGAGGATAGTCCCATGGATGTAACTCCTCCGTCGAATGTGGTTCGAAAGACTCGACGTATTCCGATACCTCGTGATTTTGCTAGCCAAGGTTACGTGTCTCATCTGGCAGATCCGGAAATTGATCCAATTACATTTAAAGATGTGATCTGTCGGACGGACCGAGACTACTGGGTAACCGCTATGCAGGATGAACTAGAATCGCACACCGAAAACAAAACTTGGACGCTGTCTTCATTGCCTGAGGGCCGTAAAGCCATCAAATCGAAATGGGTTTTCACTACCAAACGAAATGACAACGGAGAAATAATTCGATATAAAGCTCGTTTAGTCGCTAAAGGATGTTCGCAGAGATATGGCGTAGATTACGACGAAGTTTATTCTCCGGTGGTGCGTTATACATCGATTAGATATCTAGTAGCCTTGTCGGTAAAGTTAAAATTAAAAATTGATCAAATGGATGCAGTAACAGCCTTTTTGCAAAGTGATTTGACAGAGGACATTTTCATGGAGCTTCCAGATGGCTGTGGAAATGAGAGTGGGAAAAATGCAAACTGAATAAAGCCATTTACGGATTAAAACAAAGCGGCCGAGAATGGAACTTGAAGCTGGAAAAAACGTTGAAGTCCTTCGGTTTACTGAAATCAAAAGCTGATCCTTGTGTATTCTACAATCGTGAGTCGTCGCTTATAGTAGCAATATACGTGGATGACATACTGGTATTTTGGAAAGACCCAGAGTTGCGGAATCAGTTGAAAAGGGGTTTGTGTGATGCATTTAAAATGAAGGACCTTGGTGTTGCAAAGAATTGTGTTGGGCTTCGTATTACCTACGATACAAAGACAAATGGTATCTGGTTAGATCAGGCAAAATATACTCGTGACATCCTTGAAAAGTTTGGCATGGGCGATTCGAAACCAGTCTCAACTCCTAGTGACCCGAACCAAAAATTGTCGGTGAATATGTGCAGCGAAGCAGTTCCAACACAGAGCGTGCCCTATCAAGAAGCTGTTGGCAGTCTCTTATATCTCGCCCAAGGGACTAGACCTGATATAGCATTTGCTGTGAACGATGTTAGCCGTTTCAACAATAACCATGGAAAAGCGCATTGGGTGGCAGTCAAACGTATCTTCAGGTACTTAAAGGGTACAACTAATTACAAACTCTTTTATGGTAGTGACGACAGTCTACAAGGTTTCTGCGATGCGGACTGGGCATCAGATATTGACAAGCGGCGGTCCTGCACCGGCTTCGTTTTCACTCTATGTGGCGGAGCTATCTCCTGGGCCAGCAAAAGGCAAACCACAGTCGCCTTGTCTAGCATGGAGGCGGAGTATATGGCCATGGCAGCTGCTGTCCAAGAGGCGATTTGGCTGAAGCAGTTTGGTCAAGACTTGGAGCCAGATCTTAAGCAGCAAGTGGTGGAGATTGCATGTGACAGCCAAAGTGCAATAGCTGTAGCTGAGACAGAGTGCTTCAGAGCTCGATCCAAACACATAGATGTTCGTCATCACTTCATTCGGGAACGAATTGCTGACCAGACCGTAAAGATGTATCACGTCGCTACTGAAGAAATGATCGCTGATAGCTTAACCAAAGCGGTACCAAAATCCAAAAATATATTTTGCGCTACAGAAATGGGTTTAATTGATATTGAAGATTAAAAAAAGGAAAACTCCTATTTTGTAAAGAATTTTTTGTTTGAATAAGAATTTGTAATATTAATGTAATTAACTTGAAAGTCTGAATATGAATTTATAATACAATTGTAACTAAAGTTTTTAATGCTTCAATAAGTAGGGGTGTTGAGATGTGGCATCACTCCCTTTTTATGTACATAACTGGCAACGCCAATGGGGAATGACAAAACCCTGCCTCTGTCTAATCCCAACCGTGTGAAATAAAGGAAGTGCCAACAAAACAGAGTTTAATTTCTTCATCCAAGAACATCGGTATTAAAACCAACACGTATGTTAAATCAATGAAAAAATTATTAACAACAATTTTTTTTTTAGTCCTTAATACTGACATTCGTAAACTATCTCAGGTCATGCTTGTTGATAATGTTGTAAGTAGCTGACTTTCGCTAAATTAAAATGTAATTTTTTTAATTGAAAATGTTTTTCTGCTGCACAAAAAATGCTTGATTTTTTCACAATCGAAGCGCAAGAATCATTTTGTGACGATCAAGCAGCTCGCTCTGCGCAACCGCGAGCCCCCTAGCATAGGCAACACTACACAACAGGACTGAACGTGCATTTGTTGGCGGCAGCAGCATTGCATAGTTTTAGGTGGTATGACAATTTTGATGATATCACAAAAACGATTGGAGGCAATGCTGGAATGTTCGAGTACGAGTTGTGTTTCGAGCAGCCAAGTATAAAACTGAAAGGGAAAGCGAAGCTGAAAGGGGTGTTTCTAATTTGATCAAACTGGGCCCTAGAGTTCATAAGGTATTTTTAATTCTCCATACAAACGACAGGACGCGGGTTGCATTCGGTGTTTGGTTGCAAAAAATATTTTCATTTTTTTTATTCTGTAACGAATTGATTGCAAAAATACCTTATTGCTTAGAAACTTCATCAGTATGTTGGAACGTGTTTACAAATGATTTTATTTCAGTTTTTGGTAACTGCCTTTAAAGCATTAAAGTTTGAATTGCTTGAGTTGCAGCTCTGCGCTCGAACAGAGTTCACTGTTTCTTGCTGCACAAGAAATGCAAAACTCAATGAAAACTGAACTGAACTGTAGAAAAAAGCAACCAAATATCTGTTGATTTTGCGTATGAAATAATTTATTTTTACCTTTTATTGGTACGCGTTACAATCAATATTAAAATTTAAAATCAAAATTAATTCAAACATTTATAGAGATACTTAGGTTCACTTGTGTACCCAAGTTTGGGTCGCAGAATAACATTTTCATTTAAGAATTAAATTAAATTATAATTTAAGGAGCGAAAGTCAGCTACTTACAACATTGTCAACAGTAAAACAAGTTAAGTTGCAATGTTATAATTACAACAATTAAGGACAATTTGCACTTTAAGATGCAAGCAATTTACTAGTAACCGGTGCTATCCGAGTATTTGGGTACTAAAACCTGTGCACTAGTGGACAATTGGGAAAAGCAAAAAAATTTATTTAAAATTAATTAATTATTTTTTCTCAGATTTGCGTCACTGATTTTGAAGAGCAACGTGTTTCATTTTGGCCAATCCGGTGATACGAACTACGCCTGTATTGTCCAGCAGAGCTAAATTTCGTAACAGTATTGAAAATCTAAGCTGCTAACCTCTCAATGTCATTTTATATTATTTTCCCTTTTTTTAAATTTTTTTTGCAAGTATTTTCTAAAAGAATACAACTCAAACTATAGAACATGAAAAGCACAAATACAAATTAAGGCTTACGCGAGCAATGTTCGCAAGTTTACACCATCCAGACTTCACTGTATTCGCAACTTCGCATACGCTGCTCTATTTCTTACTTGTATTTGCTTTGGCGACCAGTAGCACACGCACAGCACTCCCGCTTCTTCATGCTTATCCTTATGCACAAACACACTCACATGCACACTCACATACCAACGTGGCATTCGGTTATGTGTGCGTGCGTGCACAGCTTCCGAGCGCCACGTACAATACATTTGCAATCTTATCGAATATTCGCATGTCGCCTGTGTTCCCAAATGCCATCACACTGCACCCCACTCAGCGTCAGCGTCAGCGTCGCCGAGGCAGACAGACAAACGGCGTCTAGCAGCTGTGCTAGTGCCGCTTGCTGCGAACTTCTGAGCGCCTGGTGTGAAATTTTACACTTGTGTGGGTGTTTCGGGTATTTGTCACTCATACAGTTGCACGCACGCTCACAATACACCCCCAGACACCCATACACACTCATTTACCCAACGACTCAGCCACCGAATTGGCAAGTTGATTTTTTATGTAGAGACCCAAAGAGCACAAAGAGACATTGACACTCACTCATACACCTACAACGCTGCATACAAATGCGTAAAAATTAAATCAAAAAAATACTCTTACAAACATTTTCAATAAAAAATGCCTTCGCTTCAGTGAGCGTCGCTTTTTATGCAGCAGCAGTGCGTTTGGGTCTGTACGTGTGTGTGTGTGTGTGTGGGGGTTGTAAATACCCGAAGCCCATTGAAACGCATTCAGACGCCACCCACTCTAAGTGAAGTTCAATGAATTACTATGCCGACGTCATATGACATCGCATCTGTATGTATGTATGTACTCGTACGAGTGTGTGGCCATCGATTATGCCTGTTGGGTTTCACATTTTCAGGTGAGTGTTGTTTTTGGAATTATGCATGTCCACAAAGCACCCATGATTGAAATCAGTTTAGGGTTATGATAAATAAATCCCATAAAAGCTAACCACAAAAACCTGGTTGGACAGTGTCAAATGTGGCAAGTTTTGTGGAGAAAAAATCATCAACGATACAATGCCATCTTTGGATATTTTCACTTTTGTGGAAACGCCACAAATGATACGCGCTTTGGAAATATCTCCAATAAAAACGTTCGAAGTAGTGAAAAAAGGAAGTCATTAACACTTCGTCTGACGTACAAAACAAAATCCGCACGAGTTCATTGAATGGAATGAAGCGTTTAACTAAAACAACAAAAAGTGTTTTGCTTTGTTTGCAGTTGTTTCCGACAAAGGGTTTGTGAAATCACGCTTATTGAAATAATACAAATTGTTCTAGGCCAATGGGTTTACTAGTCTCTTGACTCAACTTTGTTATAAACAATATAAAAAAACTTAAAATTTGTCTATTTCAAACAAAACATAAACCCAAGATTTATATAAGTTTATGTTGAAAACATTCGATCTTCTACAAGACACTGGTAGCAATTTGATGCTTATGAAAAAACGATTTAAAAAAAAACCGAGTGCGGTACATATTTATTTATCTTTTGCCCATAATCAGTGTTGTTAACTGTAGGGTAAATTCCCTACATGTAGGGATTTTTGTCTTAAAAAAATGGGTGTAGGGAAAAGGACTGTTGAAATATTGTACTATAACAAAAAACACTTTGTGTCCGGGATTTTGGAAAAGCTGAATACCTATGTGTTGTATTTGAATAGTAAAATTTGTATTTTGAAAATTTTTTCATTCTTCAATAAAACTCTCACCCTACAACATCAACCAACAACAGGTTATGGGCCCACGCTCGTAGAACGAAAGGAGACATCGTCTACAACGAGGGAAGAAGAATACAAAAGAAAACGATGTCGTCGCTGTACCAAAGAGAAAAGCTCGAGAAGCGAAATTATGATGAATGGAAGATCCACATTCGCAGTGTCCTCGTCCACACGGATCTCTGGGAGTACTTGGACGGGACGAATACGATTCCGGCAGAAGAGCCAGAAGCCGCAAAATGGAGAAAACAGGACCAGAAGGCGCTTTCGACCATCTTACTCAGCATGAAAATGTCGCAGTTGAGCGTGGTAAAGCATTGCGAAACAACACGGGAAGCATGGCTGCTTTCAAAGAAGAAATTTGAGCCCCGTGGACCAGCAAGAAAGGTGCTACTGTTTCGGAAACTATTGGGCTTTAAGATGGCTCCAGAGCAGACGATGAATAGTCTTCTACAAGATTTCGAGGACATCGTCGACAAGCTATTTGAAGTCAACATCAGGATTCCGGAAGAGCTATTGTCCATCATCCTGCTAAATAGCCTGCCTGACGAATTTGAGACGTTTGTAGTAGCAATCGAGTCTCGAGATGAGCTGCCTCCATTAGATGCGCTGAAATCGAAGATGCTGGAGGAGTTCGAGCGGCCCAACGGAAAAGATAACGAAGAACGCAACAATCAACAAGCTTTTTTAAGCAAGGCAGGGAACGCTCGCGGAGCAGTACCGGAGAAGCTGAAGAACGACAAGCAGAAGAAGGATGATAAGCAGAAGAAGAACGATTTGAAATGCTTCAAATGCGGACGAAAAGGACATTTTGCGCGAGTGAGAGTGTATGAAGAGAAGTCCCATTTCAAATGCAATGCTGCACGGTATGCAAGCTGAAGGATTGCAGCGAAATACATGGGTGTTCGACAGTGGTTCGACGGGTCACATGTGTGTGTGACGAAAAAATTTTTAAACAAATAAAAAATCACAAAGAAAGGATTGATTTGGCAGCAGAATATTCTATTTCATCAGCCGGCGTCGGAGATGTGCACCTGCGGACTCCATTCGGTGTCGGGTGAATTTTATCGTTTGCTTGCCTGCCACGCCCATCTATAAATTGCGTGACTAATAAAATTCGACTATTCAACAAATTTCGATTTAGAAATAGAGTAACCAGACAATTTACTGTTTTACTGAATAGGCATAGGTTGTGTAAGGTTTGTCATGCGTACTTGCCACGCCCACTATGCTAATAAAAATCGGCTATATTCAGTCTCTTTCTGTAAAGCTATGTGAATATTAAGAGATTCTGTGTTTTATTGAGAGGGCAAAGGACTTTGCAACTGCAAATTGTTTATGTAGCATAATTTACATAAGTTTTGATTAAAACGGAATCACATTTTAATTTTTTGTTGTTATAATTTATGTTTCCTTTCAATAGAGTCAATGAATTGTTGATTAAACTAAACATAACAAAACAAAATTTTAATGAATTTTTACTCCTTTGCGGACCAATTTACAATCCATCGCACAAAATTCACTGAGCTGAGATGTTTTTGATATTTTGTTGAATTTGATTGCTAAAATGTTCAAAGAGAAACAATATTTTGAAGGAACAAATTTTATTTCAAGAAATGCGAAAATTTACCAGAAAGGGTTAAGACAAGTCATAACATAGAGATTATGTAAACATTGCATTACTTGGAATTAAGGTCCTATAAGGTCCTATAAGCTTACGTTTCACTCAATAGCCGAAATTGATGTCCGTTTTCAAAAAGAGTTCAATTCCGGAAATTGACCGGAAAGGGTTAAGACAAGTCATAACATAGAGATTATGTTAACATTGCAATATTTCAAATTAAGGACCTATAAGGTCCTATAGGCTTAATTTTAACTCAATAGCCAAAATTGATTTACGTTTTCAAGAGTTTATCAATGCTAACGCACAAAATCCGTAACACATACCAGAGCCTTTAAATAAATGTTGTGGTAAATTGGCCGCTTTAATTTAACCCCCGAAAATCATTAGCCCCGCCCATAGAGCCGCACAAATCTTCTTAACTATTGCACACAAAAAGACCTTACAGAAATTATCATAAATAAATTCCCATGCCACACTCGTCACATAACGTCGACTGTTGCAATCGTTGCTGGCAGCAGTAGCAACATCAGCTAACACAACAACACATCGCCATGGCGATACTTCATTAACGCAACTTTAGCAGAGTTTGCGTTATTAAATGCTCAACATCTAAGCCGTAAAATGCGCCCACCGACAACAAGCTGCTGCTGCTGTTGTTGTTGTTGTTGTTGTTGTTGTTGATGACGATTTGCGCCAACTCAGCGCCAATCTGCAGCGGCAACACACCGTCATCGTCACCGGCACCGTCAGCGTCAGCGTTGGCAGCAGCAGCAACGAAATTACATAAAACGGAAAAACAAAGCGCACAGCAGCGGCAGCCACGGGGAAGAAGCAGCGGCAAGTGTGTGCAGCGGCAGGAGTTGGAGTTGAAGCGGCCGCATTGCAAAATGAAACCGACGAGCGAGTGTATTGAGGAGAAGTAAATTAAAGCGATTTTAATTACGGTTACCACGGCGATGAATGGAAATGTCAACGGAGCGCCCGTTGAGCGGCGCCGCTGACGACAGCCGTGGGGGCGTGAGCGACGGCGACAAGCACAGCAGCGAAAGCAGAAACCAAAGCAATGCCAAAGGAAAATTTCAATTTGGCAAAAAGGTTAAAGCGTATGCTAGCGGGATAACGGTGAATTATTGCACGTGCCAGGATACGCACGCCCCACGATAACACACACACACATGCACACATCTATGCGTCGCATAAAATGTATATGGAGCGCGCTAAAATAGAATGAAGCCGGGTTGGGGAATGAAAAGCGAGATTTGCATTGAATTGGGCAAATGTGGCGCTGACAGGTGGGCGGCGAGACGATGCACAGTGTTGCGAGTTCATATAGCGGAGTGACAAAAAAAAAGGAGTGCTCGTACATAAATGAAATTTGGTATAAAGTTATTGTATGAGTAAAGAGTTTACTGTGCAAAATTTCAATGAAATCGGATTAAAAATTCGACCACCTCCCATACAAACGGATTGGAAAAAATCTCATATTAACAGTGAAAATTATCTTAGTTTATAAAAGCTACATTCAAAATATTTGTATTTTAATATACATTTATTTATAAATGTGTATATAGATAAAATGCGCTTTTTTCAAAAATGATTGAAAATAAAATCTCGATAAATTGCTCCACAGCTGCTCAGAAGTTGCTCTTAGAGGGTTAAAATCTTGGACTGACTCTCACTAATTTTTCCTCCTGAATATTTCTTTCGAACATACCTACCCCTTATCTCCAACCTTTAATGAGGCTCCCATACAAAATCATCGTTTTTAGAAAGTGGACTCCCGCTGCTCTCAGGTTGATCCCAGACGTACCATATGTAAGACTGACCCCCATTTATTTTCCCTTCCGAATGTTTTTTCTATACACACCTAACCGCTATATCCAACTCTTAAGGTGACTGCCATACAAAACTAGTAATTTTCAATGGAACTGGCTCCACACTTGTAAACGTAGTGAAGTAAGCGAGGAAACATCGTTTCTGGGAAACTACTGAAACGATTGGAATGATTTATTCAACAATCGTCAATATTCCAGAGTACAAAAAATACAAAATTAATTAAAGTTCAAAAATTCACCACCAGAGGGCGCCTCCCATACAAGTGAATTAGTTGAGTTGTCAACTTTTGGGTTTGTACGAAAAAAAAATCAAAGTGTATTGTCGAAACTCCATTAAACCCTCTATTTCGAATATAATAGTAATCGTAATTGATTTTCCGAAGCTATCTGCAACAAATTTGTCCATCAGCAGCAGAGCATTATTTGACCGATTGCTATGGGCATTCAACCAAACGTTGAAAATATCGCAAATTTATACTCAAGTCTTCACGGAAAAATGTTAATAACTTGCATTCGCGCAAATATGCGCAGCTGAAAATTTTACAGCATAATGTACATACTTGTCACAACAAAATATCAAAAATTTTCAAAAGTGATATTTAGGGTTTTTTTTAAAAGCGCTTTTAAAGTTCGAACTCACTTTTTATTCACTCGTTTTCTTGTCTTCATTTTCATCATAACTTTTAGAGACCTGCTCACAATTTATTTTGAAATATTCAGCCTCAAAGTCAAAGCAAAAGTTTGCTGTTTGTACACAATTTTCTTTCAACTTTAAGAGCTCATAACTTCTATGGTATCCAATATTTTTCCATAAAACTTCGGATTTCCCTTAATTAAAATATTTCCAACAAAACCTCATACTCAGATTTTTGTGGTTATAACATTGCATTTTGGCATTTTTGTCACTACTCGCAACACTGTGCGAGGTGCTGTTCGAGTTGTTGTTTTTTGGTGAGGTGAGGTGATGCCATGTTTATACAAAAGTGAATGTCGTATGTGTGTGTGCGCTTTATTTGAAAACGAGTGGCAACAGCATGGAACTTGTTTATATAAAACAAAAAGCCACAACAACAACAACCAACCAACTCAAATAGCAACAAAACTGGCAACAACACAAAGTCAATGCCAATGGCAACAAAGATGCGTACAACAAACCCAACAACAACAACAACAACCGCAAGCACCGCAACGCCAACACTCGCAGCTATTTCTCATTTATTAACGGTTTCTATGTCCTTGCGCAAAATGCAAAAAAAAAACAAAAAACAACAACCAAACACAACAAAATTTGAAATGATGAAAAGAAAACCGGAAACGGTCTGGGAGTGTGACCTCAGGTGGCGTTGTAGAAGCCTGGCTGGATATTAAAATTTAATATTGACGGTGAGCGGGAAGTTTGTTTTTGTTGTTTTAGCGCTTGGCACAGCGTTAATACGAACACAAAATTAAAATCAAAATTGAAAAAGCGCGAATGTGTGGAAAAGGTGAGAAGGGTCAATATTTTGCGAATAGTAGACAGAAAAATAAATGCGCGACAACTGACGCCATCGGCAACACCGGCGACAGTTAGCAGCCGCAAAATAATAACTGCCAGCGCGCCACAGGAGCAACAGAATTTCGCTGTGTCAGTGCCACGTGAGCGCCGCAATTGAGTGGCAGCGCACGTGGGCTGCATTAGCGCTCGCAAAGTGGCAGCCAGCTCGAGCTGCTGTGGCGTCGCGTCGCGTCGGTCTCTGTTTGGTCGCAATACGAAAATATTTACACTTGTTTATTTGAATTTGCTAGTTGCCGGTTGCCACACTTGCCACAGCAGAGAGTGAGCAGCTTTTTCTATCACTGGCGCCGTCTAATAGAAAAATCAATTTTTTTTTTGTCTTTACATAGTAGAAATTATTTATTTAAATAATACGAGTGAAGTCATTTTTAATGCAGTGTGGAAAAGGAAATTAAATTTCAATATTTCCTTGAATGACAAGTCGTCTTTAAATTAGACGAATCACGTTAATTTTGGGAATATTTCGTTTTTATGGGAGTTTCAGTGAACTTCCCAGCAAATTTCATGTGGACAACTTGACTTCTTCTTCTAAGAAAATTTTTGTAGCAAGACGGACAGACAAGCACACGTACATGAATATCCTAAGTAAGTCTAATATCCAATGACTACAAGTTTCCAAGACAAGTTCCAAAAAATATTTAAAACAAAAACTAAATATTTCTAAAAACCATTTTCATGAACATTATATATTCACCATCTAAATCTAATCTAAATACTCAAATAAGGATAATGGTAGCTGAAACCTTATAAATGAGACGACCATGAGACGATGAAGGGCCTGTTTCAGGTCCTTCTAGCTGTTTTACATACAAAATTTACATGACCATTTTCTCCAATTATGTTTGAATAGGTACTCTGATGATAAATCAGAACGAGACAGACAGACAGACAACACTACGAGTTTCCAATGCAAGTTTAGAAAAACTTATTTAAAAACGAATCAACGAATCTGAATAATTTTTAATGGATCATTTGAAAACATATTTCATGGCTATCAACAATTTTTAATTTTTAATTTAATTTTTAATCGAATCGAAAACATATTTTATGGCCTTTTTAAAGGATATCTACTAGAAACAAATATTTCTTCAATTCTGTTCCTTAATTTGAAAATTTTTTCCATTGGTTTTTATTATTATTTAATTTAAAACAATTTTTTTTTTAAGTTATTTTAAAAGCTTATTCAACCTTTTCGCTACGGAGTTTTATCTCAAGAACGGCTTGTTTTTCTTAACTGTAGATAAGGAAATTTGGAAACAGAATTTAAAAAAATGTGTTTCGGATCTAAGCATAGTTCTTGATCCCTGATCGTTATCCTGGAAGCTTATAATTTTCAGTACATAAATGGACATGAAAAAACTGTCAAATATAAAAGCCACATTAATGCAATAAATAGTGGAAACTAATTTTGTTATGCCTCCTTCACCAATCATTGGGATGCCTTGGGTTTGTAAGTTCATAGAGTAGTACAAAGTTATGTGTGTTTCAAATTTACTGTAGTCGTAAAAGGGTTAACTTTTGGAAAACACTCTGGGTCATTTAGACCCATAATTATACTTTAAGCAACGATAACTGTTCTAAAACCTGATTTTCCCGCTACTAGGTACTTGTAATATTTATAACTATTTGGATTGCTGAAACAATGTTTAAAGTACACCACAAAATTAAATTTCAAAAGGTTTTATAATTGTGGAGTTATAGGTGGTCAAATGTAAACAGGGTCTAATTGAACCAGAGTGTTTCCGAAGATTGAACAAAATGAAGTGAAATGAAAATCCTATGAAATATCGTAATAACTTGTACAGACAATGAGGTGTTGTATCAAAGAAGACGGGTGTGATATCTTCTTCTAGTTCCAAATTATGCAGGTTTGCCTAGAAACTGCTTCATGGATATTTAAAAACACATCTGATAGGAATGGGTTAATGTTCGTTTATTCGCACACGCACTACAAAAGTGACACAACTCAAAATTTTTAATTTTAGGGTTTATGTGTTAATACTTTGCACAAAGCATCTATCTACCAATAAGCAAAAGCTCAGTATATTTTGTTGTTGTTAACTGTTGCAAAAATACAGTTAAGTCTCTCTTTATGTCAGAAGTTTGATGCTATTTGATCGCTGAAGCTCAATGCAAAAGTGTCCTAACTCAAATTGTGACACTTTTGACGATATACATTTTTGTTGAAGTTAATTTTAAGCAAAGTTCTGACAATTTTAGTATATATTTTCAAATAAAAAAATTAATTTCGAATTTTCAAAATTTGTCTTTCAACTTTTTAACTGTAATTTATAATTATAAAACTCAGCAAAAGTGACATAACTTAAAATAATTCCGTAATTATTGAATTACAATATCATCAAAACAGTCACAACTCAAAATTTTGGATTTTCTAGTGTAAAATTAAAAAAATGCTTGTAACTTATCCTAAAGCATAATCTGTAAGGATTTTCTACTGAACGGTCTATACGTTGTTTTAGAAAAATGTTTATTTACCTCAAAAACAGTTTTTTGCGTTTTCTGAAAAATCAAACATTTTGAGTTGTGTCACTTTTGTAGTGCGTGTGCGATATGTCCAATTTTTTATAAAGCCCATTCGAGTTTGAAACACTAAATAAATAGTATAAATATAAATAAATATAAATATATATAAATATAAATTTATAAATTTCTGAAAATTGTTCATCTTTGACCTTGAAAAACTTTCGAGATTTCGTCCTAACTTGGACATCGATTTCGATTTCGATATATTCCCTTAGTGTTATATCAAAGAAGATGGGTGTGATTTCTTCCTTTCTTCTTCTTCTAAATTATACACGTTTGTCTAAAAACTGTTTCATGTATGTACATTAAAAAATCATTCCGATAGAATTGCGAAATGCCCAATTCTTCATTAAGAAACCCATTAGAATTTGAAAAACTTTTATAAACTTATCAATATTTGAAAATTTTTCACCATTAAAAAAATCATGCAAATTTCGTCCTAACTTGCAAATGTTATTGGTGTTTTTAAGCATAAGAAATTTTGATCATTTGTAAGTTCACTGCCGTAGAGTCCGTAGTGGGATGAATGATTGCAAAAGTTTTAAAAGAGTTTCAAAGGAGTTTTAAAGAAGTTCTTAAAGTCTAAGGCGAAGGGGCTAAATGAAGGGCTATGCTTTTTAGGCTCTAAGGAAGAGAATAAGAGAGAATATTTGAACAGTGGAAATTTCAGGTTACTGGTTCCAGTATTTCACACGGAAGTTCAGGGGTATTTTAGAAGATACTCCAGGCTTGGCAAACATTTTTTGTTGTTTTAGGAATTTTTAAAATGTATTTAACTAATTTTAATTATTTTTTGTAGGTACTTTAAAAGTTTGTATGAACTTTTGAGAATTTTTTACATTTATTTAAATACAGTCGTGTCTGGGTATAGTGAACCCCCTAGATAGTGAACACCTCGATATAGTGAACACCCAAATTTTGGCATCGAGCCTCTAAATAAAGAAACAAATTTTCAAGCAACCGTGTATTTTGAGCAAATAAAACGAGGTTTTGAACAAAAATGTTGACCTTGATATAGTGAACAACCTCAATACTGTGAACAGGCCTTGCAATAATTAGTTCACTATATCCAGACACCACTGTTAGTGTAATTATAATCTTTTTTTTTCTTTTTGTCTAAAGTAAGTAATTATTTTCTTTACTTTAAGTATGTAAGTAAGTAATTATTTTCGTTACTCTAAAAATGTTTAGGTACTTTATCAAAAGTACCTAAACATAGCCGCCGTGGCTCAGTTGGTTAGTGCGTTGGACCGCGAGTCGAAGGCAGCAACCTCAGGTTCAAATACTGCCTGTAATAACACCTAAAAAAATAACGGGAAAACTCGTTTTCTCTTTCGGTGGCTGTCCTCTCAGCTGGAAATGGCAAACCTCTGAGAGTAAAAATTGCTTATGAAAGAGCTCCCAACCTGCCGTTCGGAACCGGCATAAAACTGTAGGTCCCTTCCACCCGCGTACAAATTCACACGCACAACACGGGTGGTTGCGGGAAGCTAGGCCTTAGTCTCGCGTAAGCGGGCTGTCGTGCCAGTCAATTATTATTATTACTTTATCAAAACATTTTTACGAGTATCCTTTTATCCTTTTATACTTTAACAATGGTCCTTAATGGACTGAGTGCTATGGAAGGCTTGCAGTCTTTCTGCCCACCCTCTCGTCCTTTTATTTTGATCGATTTGGATAGTTTTTTATAGCAATATTTTCTAAAAATTGATATTTACTAAGAATTTTACTCTCGTACTCGTATCTGTTCAAATAGACATTTTGAATCCCCTGTTCTGGGCTTTCGGTGGTTACCATAGATGCGTAGTGTCGCCGTTGCGTCGGTCGGTCTCCCTAAGTTGATAGTATTGAGTTAGTATTTGCATTGTATTCCAACATGTACTACATGGGCTTGATAAATGTTGTTGTTTCCACTGTATTTTTGCCTATCAAATAGCAATGTTTTATCAAAACACGAAATTCACTTTTTTCCATTGTTTACAAACATTCAGAGGTAGCGTCACTTCGAAAGCAATAACTTGAAAACGAGTCAACCAAATGTCATGAAACTTTGACAGAATCTAAGTTAAGGATGGTTTTCCATGTACAACACAATAATTCTTAATTTTTGGCGCCATCTCTATGTCAGGCCAAAGACTTTTCAGCCCATGTAGTATCATCCATACAACATATACAAAAATAGTTACTTATGTTTGCTTGAAAATCTATGAACGTAAAATGGTACAAACAAAACAGTGAAACTCTCATTGATAAAAATCCTAAAGAAGTACAAATTTTGTTTGCAACACTCATGGTTTACAAACTCATACAGTTTTTGGTAATCCTTTTTAAAACTTCACCAGCGCATAAAATTGCTAACAACAATGAAACATTTGAAGGAAATGCATTCTCACTGAAATTTATTACCGCATAAAGTGTTGAATTTCTGCTGTTCTCCTCGCGCTGACGCGGCACAAGTGCGTCTACTGGTATTTCGACGTTTATCAGTGCGTGTTCCAAAACAATTCACTGCACTTTGTTATGGCCACACAAGCAGTGCTTGTGCGGCGTTAAAAGAACGACAGATATTTCAATTTTAAAGTACCCACACACGCGCGCACGCTGCCAGCTGGCAGCGACAAACAGCAGCGACAAACAGCAGCGACGCGGATATCGCAGCGCGCACTTTTATTGGTCTTATCAATTGAATGCGTCAGAAAGCCAATAAAAAGGACACGGCCAACAACAATAACCGGCGCATCATTAAATCGTCTGATTACGCGCGCCAAAATCGAAACGCGTCCGACTCCACCACAGCCACCGGCACCGACACCGCGGCCAGAAACAGGATACGCTCGAGTGCGGGCTATAAAATATAAACTACTACACACACCATGTGCGCGACCACACACACACACACGCACACATGTGCTGCTTTATTGGTGCGTACGCAGACAACACACCGAAATTGGCCCGAAGTGAAAACGATAAATTTGCGCCAAGTAAGTTTGGGTTTATTGTTATTGCGGCGTACAACAACAAGACAATAACAACAGCAACAACAATAGCGCAGCGTCTGGCGCGCTTTCGTTGCGGTTAGTGGCGAACGAGCTGAACGCTCCAACGCGTAATGTGGCGCGTTGCGTTGTGGCCGGCCGAAGGATACGCGACGCTGTAGACGTCAGTAACGACAGAACTGATTTGCGAGCGACAGAGACGTCTCCGTGCGTCGAACCGTAGCGCTTGAAGGTACGTAAGGAACTGTTGGGGCGGCTGGCAAAAAGTTCACTTTTTATATTCAGGACGAAACGGAATTTGTGTTCGAAACGAAAGGATGGCGCGTGATTCGAGCCACAACAAGTTGGCTGGGTGGTGTTGGCCCTGACGAGGCGCTGTTATCAAGTGTTGCTCTCTTGGCGTCCACAAAGCGGAGAGCGAGCGGCGCACCAATGCGCAGAAGCACTTCCAGGATACACAAACGCCCAACCGCCCAGCGCGGCGTCACAACAGCAACGTGTCGTCGTTGTCATAAAAAAAAACAACAGCAACAAGCGCCACAGCACAGCTGATTGTGGCGGCGTGCGAGTGCAACTGGTGGTTCGGCTGCCAGTTGGCGAACACCTGTTCGCCTGCTCGTGTGCTGCTGAGCATATGGTCGCAGTTAAGCTGGCTGCGTACTTAAGCTTCAACTTTTCGACATATGGATGGGAACAATTTCTGGGTGGAAAGACGAAATGTCGAACGGTCAAACCTTAATTATTCGGAAATTGATTAACCAGTAACATAAATTTCGTGGGAAGCATTAAGAAAAGTTCCGTTATTAATCGAGTTAGACAAAATAAAAAAAAAATAGTTTTATTGAACATGTAAACAACGAAATTAATTTATGAAATTTGTATATGAAATTACTACAATTTGTTTTACGAATTCATTAAAAGCGTGTCACTTTTTTGAATTTCCTCGACTTTTTTCGCGTTTTCGACTCTAATTTCCGAACCAATAATCCTGTTGGCATGATTTTTATATGGTTGCACTTACAACATCTCACGCCATCTTTTCTGACATTAATCAATCATTAGAATCATTATACGTTCTAAATTGGAGTTGTAATAAGGTTTCAAAGTAGGAAAATATTGAATTTCAAGACGTTTTTTCTGATGGCGAAAATTGTACAGATGTTTCATAAATCAAGTTACGAAGTATATGAATATCTTAAGAAGAAACATCAAGCAATACAAAACAACTATATTATTTGGCGGAATACACATTCGCATCGAAATAATAGCAAAAATGTACCATAGCTATTTTCATCACTTTTCATAGATTTTCCTTAAAAAATTTGGGGCCTAAAAATATGCAAAGTTTTTAATTTTTTTGTTTAGAGCAATTCAAAATCTTTTTGTTTTTTGCTTGTTTTTCAGACTAGAAATGTAACATATAAAAGAGCATATTTTGAGGCTGCTAATTTTTTAAGGAAAATGTATGAAAAATTATGAAAATGACTATGGTACATTTTTGGTATTATTTCGATGCGAATATGCATTCCGCCAAATAATTTGGCTGTGTTGTAATGTTTGATGTGTCGGCTTTCATTATACACCTAACTCGTTAATTGATTTACGAAAATTGTGTATGTTTTTGACCATCAAAGAAAACGCCTTAAAATTTCATATTTTCCGACTTTGAGGTCCAATTACCGCGGAATTTTAAAACTTATAAAAATAAGTTGTATTGGAAAAGAAGCCGTGCGGTGTTGTTAATGCGATAAGGTCATAATCATGTCTATCGGTTTTTTGGTTTAGAAATTACAATCAAAAATATGGACAAAGTAGAGGAAAAACTGAAAAAATGGCACGGTACCTATATCTCACAAACTAGAGCTGCAAGAAAAAATCTGAGGATAGATTCGAAATCAGCGCACCCAAATTAGTAAGAAACAGTAGAAAAACTCCATGCAACAAAAAAAAGGTGTTTTTTGTTGTGCTGTGTAATTGTTATTCGGTGAGCGCAAAGTAAAAATCGAAAAATAAGTTTTATATTTTTTATATTTAGCTTATAATTTTTACGGTCCGTGTTAAAAAGTAATACCCACAAAATCGTTGAATAGGTAACTGGTCATGACAACCCGTTACCGGGCTATGGACAACAAAAAGTTCTATCTGGCCTTCGCTAATTGGAGATGATAGGGCGTCCTCATCTTGGTCCTTCCACAAAATACACGATTTACCTCTTCGCTGTCAACCGACTACCGCATCGAACACTTTCTTCGCCGGGGTTTCATCATACAAGAGACATGGCCAAAGTAGCTTAGCCGCTGGATATTGATTCGCACAAAATTGTATATGAATCAACCGGGGATTCCCAATCTTTGGATGCTCGACGTTGAACTGTTTCGCACTATTTTGGTAATTTATTTTGTGTTTTTTGAAAACACAATCAGAAAAGAATTATGCAGATCTTTCATATGCAAAGATAAATTAGTCCCAAGCCAAGTACTTGACTTCTACTCCTAAGAAAAGAACTATCATCGTGGTGTGGTGCCTTCAGTACGCTCAATGCTGGAAGGAAAGAAGGAAGGAAGGTATATATTTTTCTGGCCCAGAGTTGGATCAGTAGCGAAGCTTTTCCACTTCTGTTGTGAGGTCAACGAAATTTTAAAATATGTTTGATGTGGCGCTTATATGTCAACAATCAGATTTCTACCTTATCACACCCAAAGTTTCTTCAGAATTGTCGAATTACCGAGTCCTATAGAAGAGGTCTTAATAGTCCAAGAAATCGTTGCCCCTCTACCAGGATTCGCCAAAAATTTATTTTTTGGCTTCTGGCTTAAATAATACGTTGAATTCATAAAACCAATATCCAGTTGTTCCCATAGTCAAACAAACATTTTAACAGTTTCAATGCGTTATTCTTCCGCAGCGTGTTGGAGCAAAGCTTCCCACCCATTTTTTTCTAAATCATTTTGTGCAAACTAGGTTGACAGATTACTCGAACACAGATTATAAAAAGTATTTTGTTTTTGTGCCACGTTTTACGAGAAATACGTTCACCCGTTTGGGAGTTCAAAAATAAGGCGATTTCAAAGCATAATGCTTTCACCGCCTTTTTGACTAAAAATAATACACACATTTTTTTCAATACTTCAATATGTGCTCAATACACCATTGAAAAATTAATGCTCATAATTTCCCAGAGTTGCGAAATAAATCGCCAAAGTTAAACCTTTCTTTCGGTTGCTAGAGTGATGTTACCCATTAACTGAAACAGGAACTTCAATCCTTTTTATAAAAAGCTTAAGCAAAAAATTTAATGGTATTTATACTCACATATAAATATGTTTTGTTTTTTTTATATCTATGTGCAACGGCTCAACTATTCCGTCACTCATGTTCTCATCACTATGGCAACACTGTCTCCCCTCGAAGTGCGTTGTCAGACTTTCAGGTTTACATTTCAAAGTTGCTTTGAATTTAATCAAATTTCGTCTTTGATTTTCATTTTGCGCTCCGTCATATATCATCCACTTTAGCTGCTCGAATGCGTTGGCATCGCAGCGACGGTCGCAGCCGCCAGTGCGCCATATTGTTTACGGCTTAATCCAATAATAATGGCGCTCGGCTGGTGATTTGTGCGCACATTTAAGTGAAACTTAATTCGTGCGTACCTAAACGGCGAATGGTGGCATGGCGCCAGCATAGTAACTACAACAACAATACAGAGAAACAAACTTTTTATTTATTTCTTTTTTTTTTAATGGCCAAATGTTGTTATCAATGAATTTTTGATGACATTTCAATGTTGGTTTATTGTTGCTAATGTTGTTGTTGTTGTTGTTGTGAGGTATGTTTTTCCTTTTAGAAAGTCTTTTGTAACTACGAGGTTGTTATTCGATGCCCGGCAGAGTTTTATTGCAAAAGTTTTTACAGTCGGCCCCCATCGCTGCCACCAGCCGCGTAAATGTTTGTGCTGTAAATGGGTGTTTACGGGCGCTGAACTGAACTTGATTATATTATCGAATTACCTTAAATTGCAGTGACAGTGAGCTGGTGAGATGGGCATTTTACGATAAGTCGAAGCTAAAATTCGATATTTTAGTGCTAAGAAATTAATTTCGTACAGCGCTGGACACAGTTTAGTTGGAACGGCAAGTGTGTACATATTTAGGAAACATTTGTTGAGCTTTGGCCATTTGAAAGTTGAAATATCACGTATGAAAATTAAATAACAAAATCATGAATTTATAATGAATTCAACTTCAAATTTAAGCCAATTAATACTTTTTGTGTGAAATATGTAGTAACTATGATTTTTTGATCATCCGAGACAGAAAATTTGGCAGGTTCACTCATGACGTCACTGAAATTATGCAAACATGTACATATTTGTATAAGAAGAGTTGGACGAACGAAACAAATTTTGCCCTAAACTACACATTTTTAGAAAAATTAAAAAAAAATTAGAAAATTTGCTTTTTGTTAAGATTTCTTTTATTTAATGCAATACCACAACCGTAAACAATTTTGAAATATGAGATACTCACTAAAGTTTCAGAAGTTTCAGAAAAACATTATCTCTTTTGTTAAAAAAAAACACCTTTAACACATTTTTTTTGCACGAAATGCACTTCAATATTTAATTTTTTTTGTTTGAAAATAACATTTTACGTTTAAGCGAATAGTTTTAACTAAAATTGGGCAAACATTAAAAAAGTCGACTCATTTCATAAATTTGGCTCAAATAAAATCGTAATAGAGCTAGCAAGTAACATTTTTGAAAATTAAAAGTTGTTTTATTTTTATTTTGAAATTCAAATTAGGTAGGTACAAAAAGTTTTTGTTCTGCGTGAAATTGAACTTTTCTCCAAAGTATTTGCATAAATTAAGACTGATCAAAAAATTTGGTATCAGAACAAATTTTATTGAACTTATATTACCATAATTGAGTACAGTACTTTCTGGATATAAGCGGCCCGGTTAATAAGTTTCCCAAAAAAAAAATATATACAGCAAAACTAACGGTTAATGTATTTCCCCACTTATAAGATCTATCCGCTTATAACGTTGCAAATGTGTGAACGATTTGAAGAAATTCTACAAAAAAACCCGTATGAAAAAAATAAAAATATTGACCGATATTGGAGGATGTAATTACATTATCCGACAAAGAAAGAATGCTTCTTAATATGAAAAAAAATCCAGGAACATACTTTCACATACTTTTTAGATATTTTCCTCTAAGTTTTGCCAATTTTCAGATTTTTAATTTAGAAAAATATTTTAAATTGAAAGCTTTGCAAATTTTGAGAAAACAATAAAAGCGAAAATGGCCACATCATTTCTTAATCTATATTGAAAGTTTTAGCAACTTCTTGGTAACCATGTATTTTTATAATTTTTTTTACTCAATAGACTAAAACACAGAAAACATATGTTTAAATTTTTTTGCGAAAAAAGATCCGACTTTGAGCCACTTTTGCACAGACACTAATTAATTTAATTACTTATTCAATTTTCTGCACAGATTTTTTGGGGTTTTCTTAGTTGGAGGTTTACCTTTCAAATGACATCAAAATCGTTAAATTCTGAGACTATACATTTTTTGAATTTTGTCTATGGAATGAATCACTGTGCACCGTGCGAAAAAAATTTTTTGCTGCTGAGACCCATGGTATACCCCTATAGTTATCTGGCATAGACAGTTTTTCATTTTCTGACCCAAACTTTAAAATTTTAAGGACACAGATTTCAAAAATTTTTTTTTAATATTTGCGGTTGTGCAATAAAGAAGATATGGATATTAAATGAAAGAGGAACATTTTCTGCTTTTAACTAAACTTTATAATTTGAACTTTCAGGACCAAAATATGTCAGGTAAGGAAAACATACATGTTTTGGATCTTAGTCTGTAGATTCATACATCTAAATTTATTCAAGTTCACTAAGCGAGGTTTTTGTATAAGCCCAAGCGAGCTATTAACCGGGATTTTCATAAAAGACTTTCCCGGATAAAGTATTTGAATTTTGAGCATTTTGAAAATACTTTACCTGCTTATAGAAATAACGATTCTTGAAGATGAGGGTGGTAACTCTAGCAATGGGCAAGCATGACGTCAGCACTCGGATGTCGTAATCTTGTATTCTTTCATTCATGAAAGAGAACATCGTGTAGACCATTTTTGATTAGCAAACTTATCAAAGTTGGACAAGCACATCTGATTTTGTTTGTCTTCGAAGGTTCTACTAAAAGTAACAACACTTTCATGACTAAAACTAACATCAACCCCTTTTATGTTGCTACAATATCCCCACTGTGTTTCTAAATAAAATTATCTTACCTCCTTTTTGAGTCATAAACAAGCAGTGCCTTGACTCAGCGCTCCTTTCGTTGACGGTAACAGAATAACGTTGCATCTATTATGCGTTTTGTGACACCGTTAAGCTGGGCACATACCGCCGCTCATTGCATAACATTGAACGCAGAAAATATAATGCAAAAACCGAGTCAACAAACAAACAAAGCGTATTGTCTTTTCAAATAGGCAAATAATGCAGCAACCACATACAAACATTTCCCAAAGCAGCAAACAAAGACATCGCAGCCCTAAGACGAGTCCAAATCTCTGCAAGCAACACTGGCGGCAGCTGTCTTTGAAATCCTTCACCTACTTTTCATTTTGCCAGCCATTGCAGCAGAAAATCCGCTTAGCATTACACCACACACAACCGCGTTACTGTCCCGGCAAATGCGCCTTCAGCACTCCTACGCAGGTCTGCGTTGCACTTCGGCGTATCGGCGCTGGGAATCTGCATGGAATGTAAATAGATGCCATGGGGCGCGGTAACAAGCTGCCAGAAACAGAAGGACGAACAAACAAACAAACAGACAGAAGACAGCAGCAGCGCAAAGACAGTGAATTTGACATTGTTGCTGCATGGATGCAACTCTCAGAAGTGGTTTGTGTGGGTATGTTTTGGTGTGTCCGAGTGCGAGCGGATTATGCGATCATCTTTGACTAAAACCGCATAAATGTCTTTTGTTGTTGTAGGGTTTGTGTTATTGTGCTCTGAGCGAACGCACAGTTGCAATGGCAGTTGGCTTAAATCTTAAACTGACCATTGCGATTGATTAGGTTTTTGTGGCAAATTATGAAAATGAAATACAAATGCAGTCATATTTTTACTATACATAACCTATATGGTACAGCAGACTTACTTATACCCAAGGCCGGCATGAATTGAAAAAGGCTACAGCTTTACAGTTTTAAAACCGCTTTGCTGAAATTCAATGAACTAAAAAATGTGTTCCAAAAATTTATTTTTTACTTGTATTCGGTGTTCATGCAAGGATTTTGTTCAATCTTAGAAGACAAGACTCAGTGCATGGTACAAATATATAAGGTAAACTAGGTATGAAAATACGCCTCCAAAATTCTTTGCTTACACATCTACGCCAATTTGAATGACAGCTCGAATTGACGTCTTCCAAAGCGCATGGTTGCATTTTTCAAGCAGGAGTTCGTAGTATTGTTTTGCAGCCTTTTAATTAGCATTCAAAATAAAATACGCAAAACAACAAATATTATGAGCGATGTTCTATTTAAAATATAAATTTCAAATAAGAAATATAAAAGCGGGCATTTGTCAGTATTTTGTTTTACAAGGCCATAGCCGCATAAGGCAGGGCAAAGTGCCCTGTGCCAATTTTGATTGTTATATTTTTTAATACTAATATTAATAAAGGTAACCATTTCCCAGAGTTTTAATTCATAATAGTTAATCTCCGATCTGCCAGAATTAATATAGTAAATAAAAACTAAAGTTGATAACTTTCTAAGTAGTCATCCGATTTAGATGAGATTGAGACATCTGAGATGATTATAGACATCACTTAGATGCATTACTAGAAAAATCTCAAAAAATAAAAAAAAATTTATTTGAAACAAAATTTTAATTTTTGACAAATTTTAAATTTTTAAAACAAAATTTCAATTTTTTATAAATTTTAAATTTTTAAAACAAAATTTCAATTTTTTATAAATTTTAAATTTTTAAAACAAAATTTTAATTTTTGATAAATTTTAAATTTTTATTTTTTTTATTAAACATTTTTTTTTACCAAGTTAGAATTTTGGCACAATCACCAAACTTTTTTTTAAATATTTCTCATTTAATGTTTAACAACTTCCACTTTTTTTCACTTTGTTTTTTTGTGTAGGTTATGTGTGCGATGCAGTCACCAAAGTTTGTTTATATATTTCTCATATAATATTTTACAACATATATTTTTTCCAAATTTATTTTCTACCTGCGTGACCCCTAAAAAAATAAAACGTAATGTTTGAATTGTTTTTAGGTTATGTGTGCGGTACAGTCACCAAAGTTTGTTTATATATTTGTCTTATAACACCGTGCGACAGCATTTTTCACACCGGAAAAACTCCGTATGGGCGTGAAACTAGAGACCAAACATAGTAATACTGCGTACTCAGTTTTTCATTTCTACATCCTTTGTCCTTTTAAAAGGACTTCAAAATTTTGAAGGGGATAAAAAAGAAAACAATATAAAGGTGATATGTATATCAAATAAAACAGGAAAAACTCAAGAATTTAAATAAAATAGTTTTTTTATCGATTTGTAAAAAAAGGATATGAAAAAGGTCCTTTGAAAATTGTAATCCTTTATATCCTTCAAAATTTATATACAATTCTTTTTTGAAAAATAAGTATGTTAAAACCCAAAATCTTCTTGATCACGTGTCAAAATTTCATTACTCTAACTTTATTGGTTCGAAAGTTATTAAAAAAAGGCGGAAGCTGCAATTTCTAATGAAGTAAAAAAATTTTAATTAATTTATTTACACAATTTTTACCCATTTTAGTAACTATAAATCAATGAAGCGAGGTTACCTTGTATAATTGAACCATGCTACAATAGTGCTGAATCGGTCACATTATGCCAAATATAACTAATAGTTGGTTGCTCGTTGGTCTTCCTTGGACATTAACTACTTATATGCTTACTTTTGTTGCACCTATAACATATATAGACATCTTATTTTTTAACAATTTTTACTTCACTTTTTTCTTTTTACTCAAAAATTTCCATTAGCATTAACACTACTGATCATCTCGAAAAGTCATTAGAGTGTACCGAAAGTAACATAACTACCTCCACCTGCATAGAGAAAATATCACATTCCATTAACCATTGGTTGCTCAACATCTCACATCTTATAATTTAGACAACAGTACTTTAAAATGTGAACTAAAAATTCATCTGATTGCAGCAGAAACAAACTCGGCAGGTGTGAGTATTGTGGCAGTAAACATTTATTTAATGTCAAAAATGTTGCTTGAAATTCAATACTTTAAAATCCGCACAAATCAGCGATTGCAATCTTTTCTATGCAATTCAATTATTTCACTTTTTTGCTTTTACTTTTAATTGCCCTTTCATACCGTATACCTTTCTAATATATTAGTGATTGTAATCCTGGACCAGTTTTACAATCCCTGGTTTTTCGTGATTAAATATCGCAATCCCGGATCCCCGGTATTTTTTCGGAATTTAATATATTATTTTAGGGAAGTAATTCAGATGTCTTTTTCACATTGACTTTATTTTCGTATTAAATACATTGTTGTGTTCTTACTTTAAAACTAAGAAAACAAAATATTTATGACAAATAACATAAAATTAATAACATAAAAATTCTTTTAATTGCCAAACTACCTGGAAAACCTGGTAAAAAAAAAACCCTAATACAAAGCAAGTAGGTGAAATCGTATGTAAATCTTCATATTGTATTTGGAAGTTTCTGCCACGGTTTCTGCCATTTCAAAATAAGTCAAATTCGGTGTGAGTAATATCAATAATTCAAGTTTATATACGTATATTGAATTGATTTTTTTGAAAATTAAGATGACAAAAGCAAAAACTAAGCTATTTTTATGTATAGATCCCGGAATCGGATTTTTTTGATCCCGGAATTTTTTGGGACTGAAATTGTCCAGGATCTCGCAATCCCTACATCATATGTACGAGAATGGTTTGAAACGTTTCCGCCCTAACAAAGATACAATAAATGTTTTCTTCAAATATATATTTTTTTGTACTTAGTCTTCTTGCAAGTAATTAATTGGCTTCAAACTAGGATTTATTGTACCTAAAATGCGCTAACAGAGCATTGGAAATGTTTATTCGAACACGTTTTTGATCTAACGTGAGCAACCAGCCTTCTCATGTCTTTTTAATTAATTATTTAAGTGCTTGTTGTTTCACATAGTCTGTAAGTAATTCAAGTGTGGACTAAATATAAGTATATGTACATATGTAAATAAAAAAAATAAAAATCTTGTTTGAATATGTAACAAACACGTTCTTTGGACATTTTGAAAGCCTTCGGTATCTCTTTTTTTTTTTTAATTCAACGGTTCATCAGTGGTTTCACTTTATGGATGTCCCGAACGTTCATTGTCTTCGAAGCTCTCAAAAAAGTAAAAAGCATTAAATCTGTAGACACAAGAGTATTCAAATCGAGTGATTTGAATCCTTCCAAATTGATAGCTTGAAGAGAAAAATCTTCAAA
Source organism: Melieria crassipennis (assembly GCA_963668005.1). Taxonomy (NCBI): domain Eukaryota; kingdom Metazoa; phylum Arthropoda; class Insecta; order Diptera; family Ulidiidae; genus Melieria; species Melieria crassipennis. The sequence goes on along the minus strand of OY764962.1, from coordinate 105,865,520 downwards.
AATCATTTGCACTATGATCAGAAAAATTTTGAAAAATAGTTTTGAAAAAGTAAGGATGTCTTCAACTTTGTTCTTGGCCCATTTACACACACAAAAATTTGGGCCGACTGCAAATTTGATCATAAAAAGTTTCAAAAAAGATTTGAGAAAGTTTTTTAGTTTAGTTTAACTTGGTCCTTTATTCGCATTGAGCACTGAAAATTACTGCTGCATCTATGACTGTCATCATGCACAGCACATCATTCAATAGCTTTAATATCGAAGTGTTTATAGCAAACAACGTTCATGCCGTTGCAGGTTTTTTTTTTCGACGTTGGGAGGTGGAAATCTTCAAAAGATACCGACGCCCTCCAGGACGCCGGTATGCCGGATTTTTACCGACTAAAACCACCTCCTCCTTCTATCCCTGCTCCCCGCGGCATCGCCTCTCGGCATCTCATCACGGGGGGGGGGGGTCCAGGTGCCGTTCTAGGTGGCGACGTTTTATTGTTATCGCCCACTTGTGTCAGTATGAGTATCGGTGCACACAATCTATGCGCGCTCGAAATAAGTGCTCAAACATAGAAAGCTAAACAAATTCCCATTTTATTAACTTCGCCGGCTCGTTTCTGCCGCCGAACGCGCTTCTCGTGCTGCGCTGTTGATTTTTATCAAATTTTTGGCAAAGCGAATTGTTAGCAAAAGAGCGGAAAACACAAAACATTTTTCTATGCAGCAGCACCAGCACAACAAAAACATATCTGTAGCTGGATGCATGCAAATGCTTTCGCATTACCCAGGCACGCAAAATTCCATTTGGCGCTTTCCCCTTTGCAATTTTGTTTTGCCCAATTTTAGTTGTTTTCTTTTTTGTTAAGCAACATTTCATTTAAATGTGTGCAAAAGATGAAAAAGAAAATGTAAAAATTGATTTATTTCCTGTTTCGCTTTGCTATTATTTTCGCATGCGTTCGAAAGCTGCTGTTGGTGTGTATGTATGTATGTATGGCAGCGGCCATGACGAGGGTGAGTGATTCAAAAGGCTTTTATATATCTTGCAGATAATTGAATGATTTGAATTTTTATATTCAATTTATTTGCAACTTCCGCACTGTGTCGTACAGCCAACTGCTGCTTTGTTGTTATTGTTCCGTTTGCATTTTTTGTTTTCCTTCCGTTTTGTTTTTTTTGTTTTTGTTTTGTAGATAGCACATTTAATATGGAAATGTAAATAGGTGAATTGGAAATTGCTTATTGAGTGCGCGAACGAAGCGGCGCCCATATGCCCGACGATTGATTTAAGGATTAAAGGAGAATGCGGCAACGACAGGAAATTGCAATTTCATGCACACGAGCAGCTGTTGCTTTCTTAACGGTTCCGCTTGTTTCGGGGCATTTTTTAAATTGAAATGTGCTTAAGCGTTGAAGTTATGTTACGCTCTGACAATTGTTGTTGTTGCGGTTAATTGTAATGAAATGAATTTTAATTAAATTTTGTACGGTGGTGAAAAAAAGTGAGCTGTAGCTTAGACGTTGCTTTATGTTTGTTTTTGAGGTTTTAGGGTGACCAGTTGAACATTTTTGCTTAGAAGAACTACGAGAAAATTTTAGAAAATAGAAACATTAACATTTGAGGCAAAGTGAAATTATTCACTAATAATAATTATAAACCAGATAAAATTACGGACTGGTTTTGTATGGCAAAAAGAGGGAAATGTGAAAAATTGTCAGTTATGTCATGATGCACCAAAAAATTAACCATATAGTTTAAAATTGGGTGGGGTTGAAAAAAAAAAAATTAAAACCAAAACGAAATTCTAGGAAATCGTTGCTGTAACTTTCGTAGTGTCCAGCGTAATCGAGAGTGTAGACCGCACTTCACTGAGACAGCGATTTGAGGAGTGTTGGGTTAATGCAGAAAACAAACTCTTTAACAAAATATTTGTTATATTTGTTTTCTATTTACGAAGAAATATGAAACCGTGTCAAAATTTGGTTTATCTACCTTTGACTGTGATTTGAGGTAACAGAAAAGGTTTAACTAATTTCACAATCAAGTTTATACTTTTAGAAAATTAAAAAAAAAATTTTTAAACGTTAATTTTTTTTTAACGTTTTATTGGATTGTGATTTTATTTAAATTTTCAACAATTCCATTGTAAACATTGCAATATTAATCAAAGTAATATTTATTTTTTTTGTTTTGTTTTATTTTATTTTATTTTCTTTTCTTTTCTTTTTTCTTTTATTTTATTTTATTTTATTTTATTTTATTTTATTTTATTTTATTTTATTTTATTTTATTTTATTTTATTTTATTTTATTTTATTTTATTTAATTGTGTTTATTTTAATTAACCTGAATGTGTCGAAATTCGTTTTCTTTCGATTGTTGCGAAAACATTTTTTGAGAAATTTAATGTAAAGCGCAATAAAAAAAATTTTTATTACATTAAATTAATTAAAATGTTTATTAAATTTAATTTTTTTTTAGTTAAAGGACAATACATAACAATTTGTAATATTTAAGTTTACTTGTTTAATTTTTTAACAAAAGCAAAAAATAAATTTAACAAAAATATTTTGCCAAGAAACAAGTTCATTCGAAGCGAACATCTGGCAGCCCTTAACACGAAATCTCACGGTTTCTGGGGTGCATCACAGAAAAAGATGCTGGCGTTTGAAATGCCATTAAGTAATTTCAAGTAAATTTACTTAACATTGATTACGAAATGATGACAGCAGCGTTTGTGGGAAAATATTTACACAAACAATAACTCGACGCCCGTCGCATCGCTGCCACATTTTATAATGACTTCATTTGGCACATGCGATGTTGGTTGTCGAATGCAACCAGTACACTTCTAATGACAGCAGCACCTTTCCAACAACAATGCAAATTATGTTTTTAGTCTTTCAACTGCTACCGATGCGCCTATGTCATGTGTCAAATTTCAATTAGTGTCAACACTTCAAATGGCAAATAGCCATCAAGCGCAACGTCGCACAACATCAACAAAAATGCATTAAAGCGCACAACGCCAGCAATAACAATAACAGAAAACGCTCTGGACGCGTACTTGGGTCGCTTTGATTAGCGGTAGTTGGCAGCATATTTGGGCATTCATTTACAACCATATGCCAGAACAACAACAACAACAACAGCAACAAACCGATGACAAACCGAAAACAAACAAACATTTCCCCTTTGTGGTGTTTCCGCTCGAGGCGTCAGCAATGTCAGCGCGAAATGTCAGAACGCATATGACGCGACGCACATGTGCCATGTGCCGGCAACATGCACCGCCTGCGGCACCGTGCAACATATGCGCGGCGGGCGGCACTCGGATGCGTGTTAATGCAAATGCAGCCACCCAGCAGCCGCCACCGCCGCCGCCGCTTGAACTTGAAGCTGCAGCGGAATTTCCGAAACATAGAAAAAAAGCTAAGGCACTCAGCGTTACAGCTGCACTGAAAACACGCAACATGATTTGCATTAGCAGCATTTCCACCGAAAACCAAAATGAAAAGCATGCCGAAATCCAACAACAACAACAGTCCAAAACTGAATTGTTTGCCTACTTCGATAGTGCAAGGGACACGGGGCGTTTTTGGCTGTGTTCCATTGTGCTCGGCCGCTGGTGCCCTTCGATTTCGAGCCTTCGAGCAGCGCAGCATGTGGCTTGCGTCGCGCTGTCTGGCAACATGTGTGCCCTGCACTCCGCACGCTGGTCGCACCAAGTTGCGGCGACACTTGCACGCCCCTACGGCCAGGACAATGCCAGGACAATGCGGCTTAGAGGTTCGAGTACCTGGAGCTAATGCTGCGCCGCATGTTGTCCTTGCAACGCCTTTTCCTCGCACTTCGCTGCACAAATTCCCCGTCAAGTCTCATTATTTCCCGGTTTTTCACTCTCCAATAAATAAATTGGAATACTTTGTCAAAGTGTTGGCCTTGTTTTCAAAGCGTACCATTCCGTTTAAGTGCGACTAGCGGGGGGTACGCACTCGAGTGAGTCATTCGCAATTAAATGCGAGTTTAGTTGAAGCAAAGAAGGCCAATAAATATTCGAGCTCTCGACTAAAATGAAACGCTAAAAAAACAGCACTTAAAAAAATTCATTCATTTCATGGAAAACGGAACTGAAGTGAGATAGTTATCTGGGTTCCAGGATACACTTATGTAGGTCCTTAAACACTTTATGACACCAAAGAAGAACAAGCATTCCTGTTAGTATGTAGAGCCAGTAAGAGTTTCAAAAGTAAATTTCACAGCTCCAGTCAAGCTGTCTTTCGTCTAGTATGAGCTGCTAACCGATAAGTATTATCTTCAATAAGTACCCAAAAAAGTTAAATAAAACACAATATATGCCTTTATTCATTCATATTAACCCTTTCGACACCAAAGTTGCCTGAGAGCAACTTTACCTATTTGTCGTCTTATAGCAAAAGCTACGATTGATTTATGGGTTTAATTTAAGTAAGCACCAACAAATTAATATTTTTAGAAGTGAATTCAAAGCAAATTACAACAATTTTACCGTTATCCCCAAAATATTTTCCAATCATTTGCAGCGATATCAGGGAAAGTTTGTGTTCTAATTGAAGTCTACGAATTGGGCGCGTTTGATCAAAACCCTGTTTCTTTAGTAATGGTTAAATAAAATCAAAAACTGATAATTTTGTATTTTTCCATAAATATTAAATATTTTTTCTGTAATCAAAAAACATTGACACAAAATTTATTTAACCCGTTTTAAGCTAAAATTGTTCAAAAGTAAACTAGCTCTAGAACTCTAACAAATATGACTTCAAATGTCGTGTGCGCACTTCTTAGGCAATTTTATAATTGAACTTCCAAAAAGTAATATCGAGACACAGGGTAAAATTCGGTGTCGAAAGGGTTAATTGAATTTCTTAAAGTTATTGGACTTTCCATTTAATGCAATGCACCGATGCCAGCGATTGTTTCAATCTTTAAAACACGTTTCATATTCTACTTTTGGTATAAACATCAGCTGCTTGTTTGAACCTTTTTTATTGAAAACTTTGTTCTCCGAGTGGTAAATTGAGTTTTGGAAACAAAACAAGTCATCAGGAGTCATATCCTGTGAGAGAGCAACTTTCGAAGCATCGACTAAAAACTACACGACAGATTGCGATACAAGAAATATAGGACTGTGGTTCTAGCTTTACAAAATCCTTATTGAAAAATTAAAACCTCGCACGTTTTATGGCGATATCTGAAAATAAATTTCGATGGATCTTTTGGTGGTTGATAAAAAAGTAGTATAAAAGTAGAGGCGCCTAGCGACAAGAATGCAAGTATCCCATAACCCAGTTAATGTTTTACTACATTAGCAGTGGTGATTTTTTCCTTGACAAAGGATCCTTCTTCGAGAATATATATAGCACACACAGGTTTAAGTAACTCAAACCCATCAAAGTATCACAAGTATTGGCATTTGAGATTGCAAATTTATGCAATAGTAAACATTTGCCATCAATTGTGAGTGGTATTTTTCTGTTTAGTATGCAATACTTGTTGCAAGACACTAAATACACAACTATTGTAAATTCAGCCAGCTACAGCAAGAGCCCTCCACTTTGTATTTAGTTTTTCCCGCGTAATTTGTTTCATTATTTCTTTTTTCTAGGTTTAACAATTTGTTTTTTGCCTTTTGCTTCTCTTTCCAAAAGCTGTAAATTTTGCAATTCGGTGTTGCATTTGCATGGCAAAAATAAACCATGGGTACTAAGTGTTGCATATTTGCGAGGGCATAGCAAATACATCTCTGTGTATTTTTTTAGTGTAGAGTACAAATATATTACACCAATTTGTAAATGCTACGATGCAAGACCGTTTGCACAAGATTGTAAACAGGTCTATTAGGTCTACATGAAATGTGTGAGGGTCAGGGTGAATGGTTCCAAGTTACCAAATAAAGTATCTGTAGAAGACATTCACGAAAGCGATTCACGAAGCGATAGAGTTGAATACTTACTTCTATATGTAATAGGGATTGCAATCCTCTGATCCCGAATCCCCAAAAATCCCGAAATTAACAAAATCTCATACCGGGATCAAAACATAAAAATAGCAAACTTTTTGTTTTTTCACCTTAATTTCCAAAAAGGCACTTTTTTTTTAATACAAAAAATAAATTGCATATTGCCTGTGGCGTTTGAATAAGTTTAAATGCAACAATAGCTATGTTTGTGTACAGATACTTTGTACAAGCTAGTTCTGTTTGCGTACTTTTCACAAAAAAAATGCCAGTAGTTAAAATCAGTAGACTAAGCAGGTTTGCCAGGTAGTTTGGCAATTAAATGCATTTTTATATTATTAATTCTATGTTATTCTTAATTTTAAAGTAAGAACAAAAAATTGTTTTTAATTCGAAAATGAAATTGATTCGACTAAAAAGATTTAGTTTTATAAAATAATATATTTAACCCTTTCGTTATTTTGTTACCATATGCCAACATGCTACTTTGTGGACGTCTGCTTCCTCTATGGTTGCAAGAATACATTTTTTTGTTGGGCTTTAGAATAGTTTGAAATTTTAGGAAAAATACGAAATTAATAAACTGAATATTTAAGCTTAAAGAAGAGAAGTATACACGTTTTTTAATGGTACATCTTGACATAGCAAAGGAAGAAGAAGCAGGAAAAATTAGAGAACTTTTTGATTTGACGTTTTCCTTTAATTAGATACTTCTTTTTTTAGTTTTGGCTGAAGTAAATGAAGAAAACAATGTGGTTGCTCTCATAGAAAAACACTCCAAAAAAAAGGGTCCGAGTATATAGTAAAAAAGAAAAAAATTTCTTACGGAATGTTGCTAATGTAACCAAATAGAAGCCTAAGACGTAAAATTTAAAATTTTAACTTTCCCCAGTAAAAACCTGTGGCGAAAGGGTTAATTCCGAAAAAATCGCGGGATACCGGGATTGCGATTTTCAGTCGTGAAAATCCCGAGATTATAAAACTTGTACGGGATTGCAATCCCTATCCTATATGTATCTCTGATAAGCTTTATTGCATAATTTCAAACAAAGTGAATGAGAAGATCATTCAGGAATCTATTATAGAGGACTTTATCATAAAAGACTCTATCAAAGAAGACTCTATCTAAGATCTCTTTCATAGCGCACTCAATCATTCAAGACTCTATTATAAAAGACTTTATTACTCTATTAAATATAGAAACTCTATTAAATATAGAAACTACTCTGTCATAGAAAAGTCATCATAGAGGGCAGAAGAAGACTACAAACATCTTGTCAACCTTAAGCAAAAACTCTACCCTGATGATCCAAGCTTAAAAAACCCATGTTTATAGACTTCTATCATTCGTCAAAATGTTCAAGCTAACCTTAACAGATCATGTAATTTTTTTTTAATTTTCCTTACATAAACATGTGCACATGTTTCAGCAGACAGTCGACCCCACCTCCTTTTCAGTTTATGTCAAATTTCACACTTCAATTTACAAACTAAAAAAAAATAAGTAAAACAATGCATTGCGCGTAGTTGCATGTCCACACCCCAACAAAGTGGCTTAGCACACATCAGAGCTGCTCCACTACGCTGAAGTGTTACAAATTGAAAGTGCCAGCACGGCAACCGAGGCCAACATCAAATGAAAATTCAAATTGGCTGCAGTTCAACTACAAAAACAAAGAAAATCCTGCCAAAGTAAAAATAGCACTGCAAGTGACTTGAAATCAATTTTCAGATTTAACGCAAATGCAGTAGAAACCTTTGAAGCGATCTTTTGAATTCCGATTGAGAACGAATCGAATGCGCAGACATCGGCGACGACGGCAGCTCGAACGCAAATGAAGACTGACGTGACGCAACACAGAGACGACGCGACGGACATGCGGAACACACAGCATGCGGCATGCGTCCTGAGACACACACATCGAGCGCTACGGTGTCGCCTGTTGGAAGGGTGTCAGTGTCAGCAGGCGACGATCTCAATGTTTTCCGATCCCAATTGCATTAACGTGACATGGAGATTGGCAGCATAAATTGCCAGCAACCAAGACCTGTACACAACAAAAATAAAATGGAAAATGTAAATGTGCATGCAGTGAAGATGTGAGTGACTTACATAAATGACAAAGTGTGTGACAGTGGCAGTCAAGTAAGCCACAACAAACAGCCACCGTATAAGTGTTGGGAGCAAAACAAAGCAAACAAACTGTTGCTGCAACATTCAAATGTTTTCAACATATAACAAAAAATTCGAAAGACAATAAAACATGCAAAGTTGTGCTTTAAAATGTTGAGCAACATTACTTTCATGGGACAACTGTCACATACAGAAGAGCCATCAGAGTTTGCATGGAGAATATTGATTTTGTTTGCTGTCCAGTAAAACAGCAAAGTACAAGTTGGCCAAGTTAAATAAGCCACAAGCAGAGAAAAATTGCTTTACACTAAAACAGACATGCAAAAAAAATTCAAACAAAAATAAACTGCCAAAGAAGCCAGCAACGGCAGAATCAATAGCAACGTCGGCAGCGTTTTGTTGCTACTTCGCCCAGTTTTATTGCGGCGGCAGTTGCAGTTGTTGCCTTCATACAAACAAAGCTGCAGAAAACACAACAAAGAATAAGCCAAACAAATACCAGACCATACATTTGTGCCGCTGTGTTGGCTCTTATCTTTTGTGGTTTTTGTTGTTGTTGTTGTTATGCTTCTCAAACGGCAGCAATGTTCAAATGCACGACGGAAATGCAAATGTGCCGCCGGAACTGGTCGGAATGGATAAACAATGCACTGAGGAAGTCAAACTACAGGTGAATTGTTGTTCGGCGGAGACAAACATTCTGCAGTTTCCTTTTTGCTGCTTACAAATAAATAAATTCCTATATACAGTCAAGCAGTGGCGCACACGCGATTTAATTTTGGAGGGTGATTCCGTACAAAACGTTTGAGGCAAATACCATTTGAAACCATCTTGTCAGCCAAAATTTTTGTAACAAACAGATATTTGGAAGGGGAGGGCGGGTTGGGGGAGCCACTGCACCTATGTATGCCTACTTGTGATATGTATTATATATAAATGCATATCTATGTATATACATATAATTTTTTGTCCTGACTGACTGATTGATTCAGCATCGTCCAGTCCAAACTATTAAAGCAACAAACATGAAATTTGAAATTAAAAAAAATAATAAACATTTTGAGTTGGAATGTACATACATATTTAATTTAGTACCTATTTTATTTTGGAAAAAACTTATGAAAGTTAAGTAAAATTTATATGAAAGTTAAGTCTTCTATAACGCGAATCACATAACGCGGAAATTTCCTGGAACGTAACCACCGCGTTATACGAGGGAGACCTGTACTTACATAAAAATAATAAAAAAATATATATTATTTTTTAAATATAAATAATAAATAAATAATAATTTAAATATAAATAATACAAAAAAAAATTACTTTCCGCTAAGACGAAATTTTTTGAAATTCTTAGTCTAAAGGAGCAAAACATGGGATCTAGTGTTGTGTAAAGAACCATGATATTGTTTTTAAACTACGTGAAATTACTTCACATCAGAAATAATTAGCCACTTTTTTGTTTAGTATTCCAAAAATCAAAATTGAAAGGGGTCAACAATGGGTTAAGGTTCATATGCGGGAAGACCATGAAAAAAACATTAATGTTATTGGCTTCAAATTTGGTGAAGACACTTGAAATAAAAAAGAATTAAAATCAAAACTTAAAGGGGCGAGCAAAGGGTTAAAAGTTTGTATGAAGAAACACGTTTTTTGCTCCTTTTGACTTCAAACATGATAAAAGCAAAATATTAAATAACTATACATATACGAGTTTTTCATTTTTTCAAAAATCGAAATCTCAGCAATGGGTTAAAATTTGTTTGAGAAACAGGATTTAATGGGTTTTTTTTACTTGAAACTTGGTGCAAGTACTCTTAGTGAGCAATAATTCCTCACTTGTTTTTCACTTTTTCGAAAATCAAAATTTGACGAGGTCAACAATGGGTTAAGAGTTTATTTACAGTAACTGTAAAAATACATGAATTATTGGGCCTATTGACTTCAAACTTGATAAAACCCTTGGAATCAAAAATAATTAAACACATATTTTTTATTTTTTCTTATAATCAAAATCTAACGGGTAAAGGATGTGTTGAAATTCGTAAAACGAATCGTGATTTAATGGGGTTCTTACTTGAAACTTGGTTAAAGTACTCTTAGTGAGCAATAATTTCGAAAATAAAAATCTAACGAAGTCAACAATGGGTTAAAAGTTTGTATGGAGAAACAAATTTTTATGGGTCTTTTGGTTTTAAACATGTAAAATAATTCGATGCGCTTTTTTCACTTTTTCGAGAATCAAAATCTGACGAGGTCAACAATGGGTTAAGAGTTTGCATGATTCAAGAGGTCTATTGACTTGCCTGATACTGAAAGCATTTCGGATTAGAAATAATTTGACAATTATCATTTCATAAAAATCTAACAGGCTCAACAAAGGGTTAAGAGAGACTTGATTTATTTGGCCCATTGACTTCAAACTTGCGTGCAAAGCCGTGGGGCCGAAGGACGTGAAAATATATACTCTGATGTAAACGCACTTATATATATAAAAACATGGTTTTAGCCATGAAGGGATTCTGAAACTATAACATCTTTGGTGTACATATAAAAAGATGCCAAGAAACTGACCTGTGATAGGTATTCCGTCAAGCATTCAGGCTTAGCACCCCATTGCACTTAAGGGATAATATCACTCTAGGATTTGGCAAAAATACATTTTTTTTTTACTTATTCAATTCTTTGGAGTCATGAAAACAATATCCATTTGTTCCTATAGTCAAAAACAAATGTTAACAGTTCCAGCTTTGAAATGACAGTAGCTTCACAATTATATTCTCTAAGATAGAACATGGCCCTTTTTTTTTGATGGAAACTTTTTTTGTTAAAAATAATTTATGGGAAATTTTTTGGCCTAAAATCTATACATTTCTTTCAAAAGTGCACTATTTCTACAACAATTTATTCAGAAAAAATCTACAAACTACCATAGGCAAAAAATGCAGATTATATTATAAAATTTAGTTGTTTTTTGTTCCATGTTTTACACTTTACGAGAAATTCTTCCACTCGTTTGGGAGTTAAAAAATAGGGCGATTTCAAGGCGTGATGCTTCCACTGCCATTTTGAATATAAATAACTATACACAAATTTTTTACCACACTTCAATATGTGGTCAATATAGTTTTGGAAAAGAGATCCTCATAGATTTCCCATAGTCGCAAAATAAATCCTCGAAATTATGACTTTTTTCGGCCGCTAGAGTGGTGTTACCCCCTTAACTACAATAAACTTTGCCTAAGTCGTTATTTATTTGTTTATTAATTAATTAATTTATTTATTTATTTATTTATGTATTTATTTATTTATTTATTTATTTATTTATTTGTTAATTTATTTATTTATTTATTTATTTATTTATTTATTTATTTATTTATTTATTTATTTATTTATTTATTTATTTATTTATTTATTTATTTATTTATTTATTTATTTATTTATTTATTTATTTATTTATTTATTTATTTATTTATTTATTTATTTATTTATTTATTTATTTATTTATTTATTTATTTATTTATTTATTTATTTATTTATTTATTTATTTATTTATTTATTTATTTATTTATTTATTTATTTATTTATTTATTTATTTATTTATTTATTTATTTATTTATTTATTTATTTATTTATTTATTTATTTATTTATTTATTTATTTATTTATTTATTTATTTATTTATTTATTTATTTATTTATTTATTTATTTATTTATTTATTTATTTATTTATTTATTTATTTATTTATTTATTTATTTATTTATTTATTTATTTATTATGATCTCTATAATAGTTGGCCAACCTGATTCTCGCAAAAATGAATTCCTACACTCTTTTTGCTGCTGCAACTACTAAATAGAAATCACCGCAAAGTCGACTGCGCACATTCCCCAACTACGCACAGCTTAAGCACATTTAGACGCGCATTAAAATAATGCTTCAGTTTAAATAATATTCTCGTTTCCATTTTCTGCAGAACACACAACATTTGCATTTGGCGTGGAAAAAAATTATCGAGAATTACACTCCCCAATGTGGACAGCGCCAAGACTGCCGCGGCGCCTGGAATGCATTAAAGTAGCCGCGCATTAACGGCGAGCACATTAACAATAACTGTAAAAATCGCCTTATGCTGTGCCGCAATCACCGCCGCCGCAGCCGGGCGAAATTGTGGCTGGTCGAAGGTGCCGCACCGCAGTCGAGTTTACGCCGAAATTTATGGCATAAATAAATTTCCATAATTTTCAAATGTAGGAGGCGCAACCACGCCCGCCCGTCAGCTTTGAGTGCACACCTCAGTTGTCGTAATAGTACGCACCCACTCACACACACACACACACGCACACATCTGTCTGTGCACACCTCTGTCGTTCTTGGTGGTGACTGTTCAGTTCGAATCCTGCGCGTCCTGTGCGTAATTTCATTATGCGAGCAATTTGGTGTGTTGTCTTTGCTTTGGTTTGCTTCGTGACATTTTTGGTTTGATGATTATTATTTCTTTCGTTATGGTCTCAGTGCATTGCTGAGAGATGTTAAGTGATTTTTCGCATTTTTGATTTTTTTCCGAATATTATAATTTTTTTGCTTTGCTATTTGTTGGTTTCTGTTTGGTTTTTTTTTTGTTTTTTTTTGTTTTCCTGTAAGTAAAGTTTTCCTATTTGCATGCCACATGGTCTGCTTTGCAGCTTTAGTCTTTTCAGTCTTTTCTCCCAAAATAAACCAAAGAATAATTTGGTAGGAATGTCAACAGTTATTTTTTTTAATTCAACGACTTTTCTTAATTGAAGTAAGTGCTGAAATTTGTATTAATTTCGTACAAGTCTCGTAACATTTGCACAATTGTCGTAGAACGCAAAGGCAGCTCATTGAAGTTTTCACTTAAAGATTTGATGGACTTTAAATTAGTTAAGATTGTTGTAGCTACGAGGTACACGACCATGTTGATTCTTATTAAGTATGTGGAAATAATAATGTTTGTTTTATGGATGACAGACGATATTCAACTTTTTCTACAAACCCAAGACGTCGTTAATTCATACTTTTCGTATTAAAAATCTATATCAAGTTTGATTGAAGAGAGCACCTTTCTTGCATACTATCTACAAATATAATATTTAAAAATTTTTGTAATGTTGAAAAATGTATTTCACTTAGAAAAAAAATTTTTTAAAGTGTGATTACAATATATTTTTTTTTTAGTTTTTACTTCAAACAAACTGTAGATTGTAGATCCTGTGAGGCCAGCCGCAATAGTTCAACGCTGTGAATTTACATGCCAGAGGCTCTAGGTTCGATTCCTAGTTCGGGCTGATTAAACACTCATCCACTTCTATCGTTGTCCACATAAAGTAGATGAAAATGATAAGATTCACACAAGTGACTCCTTGGCAGTTAATGACAAAACCTTCAAGTATGAAAAAGAACTGGCCGCTGCCGTTGAGTTTCGGTATTCCAGGTCTCCTTCGCCTTTTCCATCCTTTGAAAATGTGCGCTGTAACAATTGTTGAAAAAAAAACGGTGTTTCGTACATATTTAAAATAGTTGAAATAATGCTAAATACTACAAAGTAAAAAGTTGACCTCTACTCAAGTCATAAAAATTTGCTGAGTGTAAAACTTGCATCCTGTATTTTAGGAATATTGTTCACTCCTCAAGTATTTTTAACGAATTTTGCAAAAAAAGCTTTTTGTAATGGGTAGACATGAAACGGGAAGATGTGAAGCCCACAACAATTAGTTTGGATTACCGTCTTTTGAGAATTTTTTTGAATTTGTATCCTTTACTAAATCTTTCCCTGCCTTATGTTATGTATTCACTATGTGACAATCCTACAGAAACCTTAAAGGAATAAAGTGGTTCTCTTTCATAATCATTGAAGTTACAAAAACAAATTTTAATGCTTTTTAATTTTAACAAATTTTTTAATAATTTTTTAAGTCGCTGCACGGTGATTTTTAATGACAAAATTCCAAAAAATTAAAGCCTGAGAATTTAACTATTATAATTTTAAAGGAAAAACTTTAACTATGAAAATCCTCAAAAATCTGCAACAAATTAAAAAATTAAAAAAAATTTTTAAAAATTATTAATTATTTAATAAAATCGAGTGTTTCACATGAAAATTTAAGCACTTATTTTCTGTTTATTTATTCTACTAAGTAAAAAAAAATTTTAAAAATACATGGTTATCAAAAAGTTGCTACAAAATTCAATGCAGATTAAGAACTAATGTGGACAATTTTGCATTTAATGATTTCAAAAAATTTGCAAAGCTAAGGTTTCTACTTTACTTTTAATTTAAAATATTTTCAAAAATTCAAAACATGAAAAATGGCAAAAACAAGAATTATGTGAAAATATGTTCCTGGATTTTTGTATGTTTTAAGAAGCATTCTTTCTTTGTTGGCTAATGTAAGCACATCCTTCGATATCTTTCGATCTCAGAAAAAAATTTAATTTGAAAAGTAGTCTTAAAGCCTATTTTTCGACAAAGAAACAATAATATGTTCTATTCATTTCTGAAGAAGAGAAGCAAAATAAATATTTTCATTTAGAGGACTAAGACTAACTACCGTTCCAATTTTCATTAAGAAAGGACCACACCTTCTAATTTTTTGAAAAGATTTTCCCCTCAAGGCGTTTAAATATAAAAAATGAATATGTTTCTCAAATACTATTCGAATAACCTCCATAAAAAAAATTAAATATTTTGGGTCGTTAAAGAGTACCACAATTTTAGCATCGAACGCTGACACACGCTGATATATATGTAACATATATCTGCATGTATATGATATATCTTATATATGTAACATACATAATGCAACATACTTTTGATACTCTTGCTGCATGCTGTTTCGTGTCATTCATTCCGAGCCTTAGTGTCCAGTCAATTGCATTGAACAGCCCTAATGCATGTTGAATCGAGTGTAAATGACAGTTTATGGATTGACAGTCATCGCAACGTTTCTCTCCTGCTCTGTTTGGCATAGAACAAAGAAATTTGATTGATTTTTTGCAACGCTGTCAAACCTACAGACTATGCTTGACGTGTTTCTGACAGGCTTGTTTAGACGTAATGAGGGTCCTCGCAGTGCGCTTGCAGCAGTAAACATTTTTGAAGACAGCATTGCTATTGCTAGCCAATTTCATTTCATCCCTTGACATTGTTTTCCAGATTTTTTTTCATTTCCTCATCATTTATATGAAAGTTAAAATTCACATGAATTTACGCACACACACACATACACACACACAGTATGTAAGCCACTTGCATTGGGCCACTGCTGCCCTGCCCTTTTCACTTCACGTCACGTCACATGATGCCATTGTGCGTCACTTGTCGGTCAGCGCTGCAATAATTCATGCAAATTTAGTGTGTGCGCTCATTTTCGCTTTCATTCTCAATTCAATTGCTGTAAATCAACTCAGGCTCGAGTGTCTTCGCAATGCAACGCACACAATTGCCGCAATGGCTGGCTGACTGGGTGGCCACACGCCGACCCACCAGCACTGGACGTCAACCAGCGGATCAGCAGGCAATGACGCACTAAGCGACCAACTATTCGACCCCAACGAACTGCCGCGCACTCGCACAATTCAGTGTTAGTGGTTTTGATGACGCGGCAGTGGTGCAGAGCGCGTGTATGTGTGTGTGTGTGTGTGAGAGAGAGAGGAGAGTTATGAGTGTGACTGAAGTAGTTGACGTACTCGTAAACGGGGGTAAGGGGGTTTTTGCGAGTAGTCAATGGTTGGATTAGGGAAACATTTCATTATTTTAAGCTCAAAATTTAATGTCAAATTTAATAATACTTAGGATGCTTAGCTGATTGATATAATCTTCTTTGGTCTATTGAAATCAGGCATACATACAAACAAACAGTACAATATAGCATATATAGATAGTAAATTATATGAATAATACGTAGTAAATATTTTGTTTGTATAATATTGAAAGAAATTCAAAAAAAATTAACAATTACTTAAACAAAATTTTTTAATTGCTTTCAAGCCAAATTGTATGACTAGGGTTTTTATTGGGGAAAGTTAAAATTTTTAATTTATTGATTTACAGCCTGATTCTGTGTATTCTTGACAAATTTTTTATCAAGGTATTTTGTCAAGATTTTTATCAAGCAAAAGCTTTTTGGTATTCTGATGCAACATTGATAAAGTAAAAAGCTCATTTAATTCAACATAAGGTGAATATGCGACATTTGTCAAATTGTCAAAAAATAAGGCAAACAGTTTAAGTACAGTAAGTTTTGCAGAAAAAAACCGGCCTTGATAGCCCAGCGGGTACGCGCTGGCTTCTCATACCGGGCGCCCCCGGTTCGAATCCTGGCTGGGCTGGAAATAAGTTCGTGCGTTTTTTTTCAATAGTTTCATCACAATAGGCGCTTTTTGCATACAAAAAATAATTCGTGGGAGGTAACGGAATTTTTTTTTTATTTTCTCTGATGTAAAAGTGTTTTTTCAACAATTCTTCCATTTTCAATAGGCAAAATTTCAATTTGTATGCTGTTGTCAATAGCATTCACACTTTTGACAATTTATCAAGAAAAGAGCTTTTATTTTTGGGATAGAATACCGATTCTTGACAAATAATAAAAACTTGACAAATAGTCAATATGGTGAATTTATCAAGTGTACAGAATCGGGCTGTTAGTCTTCTGTGTAGTTAAATCAATAACATCAATAACATTTTTTTTAATTTTGTTACCAGTCCCTCTTTTTTAGGGCGTTGACATATGACAGCGACCATACGTTGTGGCTGTAATAATTTCTTAAATATAAAGTTTTTATGCATAATAAGAAATCGAATACTTCTTTATTTACTTTAGCTTAAATTATTTCCAAAAAACTTATTTTAATTAAAATAAAAATTTTAAAAAATTGTAATCTTTTTTGCTTCTACTTTCTTTACTATTTATGTGAAGACATAATATTTAAAAAGTGTATACACTTCTATATACTTATATATGTATATATAATACTTATATACTTTTCTTTAAACTTAACCATTCAGTTTAGTAATTTTGTATTTTTCCTAAAACTTTAAATTATTTTAAGGACTAAGAAACGAATTTGTTCTTGAAACCATAGAGGGTTGAGACGTTCACAAAGTAGCTTGTTGTATAAAAAAATATAAAATATTAAAATAAAAAATATAAAATATTTTATGCATAAAAATAAATCGAATACTTCTTTATTTACTTTTGCTTAAATTATTGCAAAAAACTTATTTGAATTAAAATAAGAAGTCAAGATAAAAATTTCTATTATCCTTTTCTGTTTCATCTTTCTTTACTATGTGAATATATAATATTCAAAAAACGTGTATACTTCTCTTCTTTAAATTTAAACATTCAGTTTATTAATTTTTTTTTTTCCTAGAACTTTAAATTATTTTAGAGACCAACAAAAAAATGTATTCTTGAAACCATAGAAGGTTTAGACGTCCACAAAATAGCTTGTTGTGTGGCAACAAAATAGCGAAAAAGTTACTTTAAGAAAAAATATAAAATACTTTATGCATAATAAGAAATCGAATACTTCTTTTTTTACTTTAGCTCAAATTATTTAAAAAAAAACTTATTTGAATTAAAATAAAAAGTCCAAATAAAAATGTATACTATCCTTTTCTGCTTCTTATTTCTTTACTATGTAAAGATATAATATTTAAAAAAGTGTATAATTCTCTTCTTTAAATTTAAACATTCAATTTATTAATATTGTATTATTAAAAATTATTAAAAAATTATTATTAAAAAATTTTTTCTTAAAACCATAGAGGGTTGAGACGTTCGCAAAATAGCGAAAAGTTTGGTTAATCCATTTAAATCACAAAAACTTTGTAAACTTTGTTCATATAGTAATGTCTCAAATCATTTTTTTCTCATTTAGATATATATTTGTGTTCAGTGGCGCATACTGAGGACGTTTTGGGGGTTTAAAGCCCCACAAGTACAAAAAATTCTGGTGCAAAATATGGTTTCAAATGAAATGGGAATGAGCTCAAAAGTTGTACGCAACCCCCCTCCCCCCGCAACCAAATAAAATCCTGTGGGCACCACTGCTTGTATTCTTCCCCCCCCAACCACCCACGTCAGTATTTGATTTTAGTCGCAGCTGCTTTGTTGTTGTTTAATTTGCTTTGGACCCGTCGCACTGCGCTTCAAGTGCGCCATAATTGTGAGTGATTCACAGTGCCGCAGCGGCAGCCCACCGAAAAGCGCATTCAGCCCGACAGCACATCGCATTCAATCAATTTGAGTGCTTAGCAGCTTTTTATGCCGGATTTGAACTTAACGATCACGCAGTGTGTTTGCATTTTCCCTTTTCTCCACTGCAAACGCTTCTCGCTGTTATTTCAACAATTGAAATGAAAGCAAGAATCATCATCGTCATCGTCATTGACGACGTTATCGTTCGCCCATCATGGAGCGCGTAGCGGATGCGGCCAAAGTGGCAGCTGCTACGCCCCCCAGCGCACAGCCAAAGTGTGGGCCGGGCAAGGGGGGCGGGCAATGTGAAAAGTGCAGTAAATATTTCAAAACTGAACGAAGCACCAAACATTAAGCAATCCAATCGGAGCTACAGCTGATGATGCTGCAGAGACGAATGCTGCTCGAACTGGGAACGTCGGCGTGCAGCAGCAGCGGCAGCAGGATTGGCGCGTTGGCAACTTGACATAATGAAAATGACAATCACACTTGAGACAAATTGTGAATTTGTGCAAGAGACGTTGGACGAGGCTTGCAGTTGCAAGTGGAAGAGCGCACTTGGAAATGTAGCGCTGTCAAAATCAGCGCAGTCACCAATCAAAAACGGTGGCAGCACTCGCTCGAGTGCCATTCACAAAACTTCTTCTTCTTTGCCTTTCTTAAGCAATTTACTGAAGGGTGGCTATGCTCAACGGCGGTTAGCAGAAATTGAAGTGTTAATGCGAATGAAAAGTTTAAAAATTAGTTAAAAATTAGTTGGCCCTAATTCAATTTGGCGCAAATCCATAAATTTGGTGCGAGTTTTTAAAGTGCTGGGCATATTGACACGTTTGGCTAGAAAATTATGTTTGAATAAAGAAGAGTTTCTAGAGAAATCATTATCGTGATCATTAATGTGATTAATCTGAAACATACACGAGTGTACATACATGTGTACATACATGTATTATACACCAAGTAAAGGCAGTCGCTACTCGAAAAGTTAAGGAAATAAATGCAACGGCAATTCGTCATCAATTATTGCCGCCAACACCCATTCGACGTTAACTTCCCTTTCCTCGCCTTTGCCACCCTACAGCGGTTAGCATATGGTGTTTTTCTCTAGGGACTTCACATCACATGACAACAACCACAAATATTTCAAAAATCCAAAAACAATGGAAATATTCTCGCCATTTTCCTCAAATATTTCATGCCCTGAACTGAACTGAACTGAACTGAATTGCCATCAAAAGAATGTAATTTGTGTGCGGTTCTCATTTGTATTATGGTGCAATTTTATGCTCGACTGCACAACAACAACAACAATAATACATGACACAATGAAATCCATGTCAATAGCAGCGAATACGTTTGCCTCGCCAATGCAATTACAATTTTCCACAAAACCCAGCGAAAACACTTTAAAACCTTTCACCATTTCAGCCTTGGGGCCCCCTTTTTCGATATTGTTGCATTTTCAGTGTAATTAATTTTGCACAACCTAACTTTCGCCCTCCATGCAAACAGAATTTGTGCAAACATTTAATTATGAATTTTTTTTGTTCCTTAAAATGCCCAAAATGTTTGCATTCCCCAAAAAAAAACAAAAAAAAATTGAAGAAGCAGCAGCAACATTACCATTACACCCCCTCCTCCCCCGCTCCAACAAAAACAACAACGCATAGACAGCGCATTAATGGAAAAACTGAAAACGTCATGTTTTTGAATTAAATTTTTGAATTATGACATCGACACACACATCTCGTCCCCCTCGGCTGCAGTTCACAATGCCGACAAACCAAATAAAAATTAATTCAAAACGTTGTCAGGACACGCGCGCCTCATCACGCGTCGCGCCGCCAAACGCGCGCAAACAGCGGAAAAATTTCCACATGCAACAGCAGTCACGGCTCGTTGCCGCTTTCGTGTGTGACGTCAGTCAGCCTTTTCAATTCCGCGGGGACTGGGCACTAAACGTCTTCCTTGCCACCGTTCGAACTTCGCACCTTTACTTTACTTACACATTTTGCATTTGGCACTTTTTTTTATTTTTTCGGCATGAAATTTCAATTTTTACTAATTTCAATTCCCATTCATGGCATTCATGGCCCACAGCGCCAAGCGAAATGATTCAAAGGTGGCCAAGTGTTTGGCCGCTTACAAATTGAGCGACACGCTCCACAATTTGTTGCCTTGTGTCAGGACGTGGGCGGAGCGGCCGCTGTTCTCTATGATTGCGCGTATTTGTTGATAAGACACGTGGCTTCATTTATCAACTGCGCAACATCCCGGAAATTGCTTGGCAATGGGATTTTCTGGTTCTTTGCTTTGTTTGCTTTGAAGGGTTTCTTATTGAGTTTTTGAGTTTTTTTTCGTTACCTGTAAGTAAAAAAGGGCCGCAGATTACTTGGTACTCTAGCTCGAGTGTGTTGCTGTTTACTGTCTTTTGATGCATGTCTTCTTCGGTACTTGGGTACATATTCAAATTGATTGCATAACCATTGCAAAAGAATTAAGCTCAGCTCAGAGCTCGAATCAGTTGGCAGTTCAGTACAATTTGTACCAAAATTCGAATTGTTATGTGAACTCACTGAGACTTAGGACAAAGGGATAAACATGGTTTGATCTAGGAATACCTCTAGTCTGATTAATTTCAATCCTTAACCTTCTGAAAGTAAAGTCTATAGTGGAACGTCTTCAAATTTGAGATTCGAATGGAAAACACGAATGTTTTAATATTGAAAATGTAGTTTTAATTCTTTTTCGTTTTTTTTTTAACATGCAATGTTTATATTCGCGCCAAACATAGTATTTGCCTGTGATTACATTATAAAAATTTGGCTAATCGCGAGCACCTAAAATAAAAGTATATTCAGACTAAATGTGGTTTGCTGAACACGAAACTGAAAACCAAAAAAATTTCTTAAAAAGCGTTTTCGAAAAATCTTGGAAAAACCATTTTTTTTCAATTATGCACACATATCTCGTAAACGAATCATCCACCCAACACAAGCGGCCCGTCGTTCAGAAGATAATACCTTAGCCGTTCCAGCGATATGTAGATTGTCCAAATCGGATGAGATTTGGGAAGTTACTGACGATGAAAATTAAAAAATATGAATAAATTTTTCTATCATTTTCAAAAATTATAAACTTTTCAATGATTTTCTTATAGATAAAATAAATTATTTCCTCTGGTTTTAAAATCTAAGATGAAAGCTATATTATTTTTGTAAATGTTAAACCAAACACCAATGGATTGTCGAGACCCATCAAAATGTTGATAAAGACGTGAAAAAGACTAGAGGTCATTCATAGTAACCAGGCATAGGCAATTTTTCATTTTTTGATCCAATGCTCTTTTAAAAGGACTTTAAAATTTAAGAATTTACTCATTTTAAGGATTGCTTTTCAATATTTGCGATTGTAGAATCATGAAGGTATGGGTATCAAATGAAAGAAAAAAATTGTATCCTTTTAACTTAATTTTCTGATTTGAACTTTCAAGGTCAAAATATGGTAGTAAGGTGAGGGAGAAAAATACATGTTATGGATCTCAGCCTGAAGTATGGCACATCTAACTTTTATTCTTATATCTTTATTGATTTAACCCTTTCGGGACTACTGGGGAATATACGTCCCAGCAACTTTTAAATGTCCTTCAAAACAAGTAACCAGATCTTCTGACCTACGCATAATATTTATTAGAATTTTATGTCCCCGGATGAAAGAATGATTTCAGAATTTCTGAGCATGCAACATAATTTTCTAGCATGGGGAAATTTCTACTGAGAGTGTTTTGAATTTCAAAGTTAAACTCCGTCCCGAAAGGGTTAAAATTAAAAAAAAATTTTTCTATCCATAAGCAAGCATTAAGTCTGGTACAGAACAGGGGGGAAGAGTTTTGTTCTGGTAAGCACCGGAGCACAATTCAGAGAAACGAATTAGCTGAAATAATTTTCGTAACAGTAATAGAAATAATCGATTTCTGTGGGAACAAAGTCAATGCTTATACAAAGTAATATTATAAAAGAAAAATATTAGATTTCCCTGGGGGCAAAGTTGTTCTGTGAAAAAGACAATATTTCAGTTTCATGTGGACTTATCGAATTTAAATCCCTAAGTACAGGTACACTAATACACTCCTTTTACCAAGTAATTTTCTTTTTTTATGAAGCAAACTACCCCAATTTCAATTCCATTATTGACTCATCCATTTCACTTTCAATTTTGTTACCATTCGATTAGTGCGGCCACTCTAAGCGTCTTAACAGCAGGAGATCACTTTAAGGTTTCCAGCAACGCCCAAACACAGCGCTTCCTTTGATGACAGCGCAAAGACGGTTTCCTAAAACCAATACAAAGGGGAGGATTAACAATTTTGGAGATAAAAGAAATCAAAACAATAAGTAAAATACATACAAATCATTTTTTAAATATAAATATTACTGTAGTAATTTAGTAATTAGCTCATCATATAATGTTTAGTCAAAGAAGAAACTAAATATTTAAAAAAATGTTTAACTTATTTTACTTTTGTACAATGATTAGTCTGATGGACTATGTTGACTGCAACGCCCTAAATATTTGAATTTTTCATTTAATAAATATACTAAAAGCATTAAATCGTTCAATTAAAGTGCAATAAAATCCATCAAAAAAATCCACAATCTACATTAAACAACGCACTGTCAGATTGCCTCCTTGCCCGCTGATACTTTCAACATCCGCTTAGCAACGACGGCAGGAAGCTGCCGCGCCATGTCAAAGGCAAACCAATCAATTTATAACAAACTGTCAATTTATAAGGCAAGATGGCATGCGGCGAAAAGACACAAAATTGCCTACATCCGCCATGGATGCGGCCTTCGATAATGATATATGATGGATCTGCTTTGCTGCTGCTTTTTATTTATTTTTAGCTTAATTTTTTTTATTATTATTTACAGCAAACATGACCGCATAGCTTTGACATATTTTGACTTATGGAATATCGCTGGCAATAAGAGCAAAAAATCGACGAGAAATATAAAAAACGACAACAACAAAAAAATCAGTCAAATTGCCATATCGACCACAGTCGAAGTTGCGCACTTCCGAAAGAAAACAACTTTACTGGCGGCAACAGAAAAGTTACTCACTGTTGCTACTTTCTTGCTGGTGATTTATGAAATTGTGCGCGACACACACACACACACACACGCACACATACACACGCTCAAGTTGCGCCGAAAAATTGCGACAGAAGTAAGCAGAATTTCGGCGCGCCTGAGGATGCGTAAACAACGCACGAGTGGCATAGCAGCAGCAGCAGCACCAAACACCGACGCAAGTGCAAATGTCCTTTTAATGACGCTTTGTCATCATCAGCATTTGTCCCCGGCTGGCAGATACGCGTGCGCGTGGTGTGTCAGTGCGGAAGCGCGCGACTTTGTTGATTTATAACTTTCTGTTTTATTATTATTTCTTTTTGTCGTACGCGTTGACTGTGTTTGACGCGTTGAAGCAAAGCAACAACGGACATTGGCAGCCCTAAGCAGGCAACGTTGAGGCGCTGCATTGATGTGTGGCTTAGCATACATCTAGGCGCACAGGCAGCATACAATTTAATGGGCGGCTGCAGAGTTCTAAATGCAGTGCAGAAGGCTTAAAGATATTAATTTTTCGAAGCTTTTTTAACAAATTTTCAAATGATACTTGTAAGTGATACTTTGAGATTATTTTCTGCATTTCTTTTTTATTCAAATGTGCAACTAAAAATGTCCAAAAGTCTTGAAATTTTATAATTTCAAGAACCTACAAATGCATTTACCGCCCTCAAGTGCCAGAAAACTAGCCGTAATGCCCATTATCCGGTCGCTCTCCTCCTAAACTTTGCCTGCTCGTCCTCCAACACTTATGGCGGCTGTCGGCGATGCTTTCCGCTGTGTCCTTCTAAATTTGGATTCAGCTGTCTGTGTTTGGCTGCTGCCTAATGACAATTTTTCATTTCATTTTTGTCTGCTGCGTACGCTGCCATCATATTTTCGTTCTGTTTACTTAGCGATTTTTTCGATAATGGCTGCCGTAATCATAATTTATATGGCCACCCGTAGTAATGGCTGAGCAAGTGGCAGTGGCAACGACACAGCATATGCACCTATATGAGTGTATGTAATTATATATGTACATATATATATAAAAATTTAAGAATGTGTGCTTGCGGCACACTGTCATAATTTATGATGTGTAGATATGAATATGATTGCATATTAATGTGCTTCTTCTTTAAACTGAAACCATACGCAAGCACAGTTCGCAGCCATAATAAATTCAGCCAAGGAAATTAATATTTATTATAAAATTCATACTATAAAAATAATTAAAGCAAAAGACACAATGAAATTATCCAGGGACCGAAAATAACAGTTATTTATGAAAACTATATTTTAAAGAAATTACTATGAAGGAAATGTCATACAAATAAATGAAATACTATATACCAATACTTTTTTTTGCACAGAATCAAATTTGGCAAACAACTTTTTTTTTGTAATTTATATGGAAAAATTAAAAAATAAGAATTATTTTTCATTTCACTTTTATGACTTAAAAAATAAAAGTCATGGAATGATTTTTTTGATGACTTAAAAAATAAAAGTCACCAATAATAATAATATAATAGTTGTCATAGGACAACTAAAATAAAAGTCGAAAAATTGTTATTTGTGGACATAAGAAAAAATCAAAAAGAATTGTTACACAGTGCAACAAATTCAAAAAAAGTTTCGAGGGACAAGGTCAAACCCATCTCATTCGATAGAGGACCTCAGTAGATGAAAAAGTGTCAACGCATTTTTCCCGGGATGTTCGAGTTTTTTTTTAAATGCAGTTTAAAGATGGCGGCTTAATGCCCCTTACTGAAACTTTTAAAACATCATATCTTTTGACTCAAATGTCATAAAGGAATCATTTTTACGTCAAATGAAAGCTAATGATATGACGTTGATGACACAATATCCTTTTTGTAAAAATTTTATGAAAAAGGATGTGAAGGACATCAACTAAATTTGTATCCTTGAATATCCTGGAAACCGTTTATTCTGAGTCATTAAATAAAAGTAAAAAAATAACTCTTACGTTAAACATTGATTTTTATAATGAAACTTATAACTGTAACTTATAACTGAAATTTTCAGCTCATTTAAATTTGTTTGGAGCTGTTTGAAGCGTTGAATTTTGAACCTTTGACAGTTGGATGCCAGACTTATATACTGATTCAAAAATTAATTAAAAAACGTATCATAATTATTCTTAATAATTAAAATGATATCTAATGAAGAAATAGCCAAATCCAGGATTCCATTTTGGGGGGATTTGCGTACAACTTTTGAGCCAAATACTATTCGAAAAAATATTTGGTACCAGCAAGTTGTTTGAACCCCAAACCCCCCTTGTGTGCGCCAGTGGCCAAACCAATGTCTGACATGATCTCCTGAGTTTCAGCTTCTAAAAGGTTTGCTAAATGTTTTCTAAAATGTGCCAAAGAATTCAACACTGATTAAAGTAAAAGTAGGGAAGACACACATAAAATGGTCGACGATTTAACATTTTCTATTTAAACTGGGCAGATTGTACAGCCAGATATTTGTATTCTCCAATGGCGCACACAGAGGAGTTTTGGGGATTCAATCGCAAAAAACAATGGTATTGGGCTGAAAAATTAATTCCTCAAAATTGAATTCTTTGTGCGCCACTGTAATCCTCTCTGTGGCCTTCCAGAATTCAACATTTTGGGTCTTAATCTTTTTAGGGTCCAAAGAAAGTGGCCGGCTACTGAAGGACATCTGGAACAAAAACAATTGGTTCAAGTTAATAGATTAAGCAATTTTTCAACAAACTGTTTCGAGTGGTCACTGAGTTTAAGCATTGATTCAAAGCTATTGAATTCCCTTTGAGCTAAGGTGAGTCAATGACACATTTAGGATCAATGACGAAGGATTTAGATATCGATAGATATAGCAAAAAACAAAAATTTATTAATACAAAAACAGTTTCAAATCCTAGTCGCAGGATTTGTTTGGCCCAACTGCAACTAAGCAATAGCCAGTTCTGTCTATAATACGGCGGAATTGGTACTTTTCAAGTGAAATTCAAGACTTCTCTGCTAACTCATCTATTACCTTTGTGCTTTTGATCTATCAAAAATCCAATGAATATTAGAACCGTGTACAGAGGATAGACAAGCTTAGGCTTGAAAGTTATTAGGACTTCTTGTCGGCCAGGTTTCTCTGGAAATACTGTATCAACATGTTTTTAATACAACAACTATTATATCAATATAACCCGAGTATACGAAATTTTATTTGCCACTGTAATTTTATGTCATTTCTAATAGTATGAGTAAATAGAGCAATTGTCAAACCTTTTATATTAGATTTAAATTTAACATATTTAATTTAAATTTAACATATTAGGCAATACTGTCACTATGCTGCACTGAAAATGATAGATAGAAAAAATTTCAAAACACACGAAAAAATCTATATACTCACGAAATTAGGGGCCGAATGTAGTAAAACACCGTTTTTAGTTTTTCTCTCTGACGTCAGGATTTTTTTTTAAAGGACTTTGAAATTTCAAGGACACGTTTGAATTTCAAGGACATGTTGAATAAGAATAGTGGTATCAAATGAAAGAGACAAATCCTTAGAATCTTAAAAAATCTAATGTTTTGCTGCAAAACAACGAAGAGGTATTGAAAATGTCCTTTTTAAACTTTATCCTGGAATATCCTTGGAAATTTCCAAGAGTTTTTTTTGAAAAAAATATATCTTAAGAACTTATATGTTCAGTACCACTTCCCCGAATTTCGTCCTTCTAGCTTAATTCGTTTAACATATAAAAAATGTAATACTTCTCATTATAGCAATTTGACTACATTTGGCTCCTAGTTTCGCGAGTATACCGATTTTTCGTTTTGACAAATTTTACACACGAAAAAATCTATATCCTCACGAAACTAGGGGCCAAATGAAGTAAAAATGCATTTTTAGTTTTTCTCTCTGACATCAGGATTTTTTTTAAAAGGACTTTAAAATTTCAAGGACATGTTTATTTAAAAAAATATTTTAAAAATTTAAAAAAAAATTTAATTTAAGGGTATCAAATAAAAGAGAAAAATACTTAGAATCTTAAAAAATTTAATGTTTTGATGCAAAAGCCCGAAGAGGTATTGAAAATGTCCTTTCAAAACTTTATCCTTGAATATCCTTGGAAATTTCTAAGAGTTTTTTTTAAAAAAAATATATTTTAAGAACTAATATGTTCAGTACCACATCCCCGAATTTCGTCCTTCTAACTTTATTAGTTTAAGATATAAAAAATGTAATATTTCTCATTATAGCAGTTTTACTACATTTGGCTCCTAGTTTCGCGAGTATACAGATTTTTTCGTGTGTAAAATTTATTGTCGCACGGTGTTAAAATATTTAATATTAATTTTTAACGTAAAACCACTCGAATAAATTCTCAAAGCATTATAAAAAGATTCAATCTCTCATAATTGAACTGACAGCATCTGTTTCTAGCAACACGCAATAATTGAGCCACTTCGAATCTCTTTAAAATGCTTTTACGACAAACCGTGGAAATAATAGAAATAAAACACAAAAGCAGCAGCCGTCATACACACACACACACACATACACACATGCGAAAAAAAACGAATCAAACAAAGGTGGCACCATCGTCTCAACAGTGCAGCTCGAGTGTGTGTGCCAGACACGCTGGCGGGTGGTGGCCCAGCGGTGGTGCTCACTCAGTCTTTGCGCCAACATTTTGGCAAACAAAGCAGCCAACTAGACAATAGAAACAACAACAAAAAGATAAAACATAAAACACAAAAAACAGCCAAAGCAATAAATGAGGAATGTAATGAATGTCCAGCAGTAAATTTCGAAGAGGAGGAGATCGAACACAAAAGAGCGTCGAAGGTGATTTTTCTTTACCCGCAATCGACATGATGGCAATCAACCGCAAATACATAAAACTAGCGCAGCGTA
Source organism: Melieria crassipennis (assembly GCA_963668005.1). Lineage (NCBI taxonomy): Eukaryota > Metazoa > Arthropoda > Insecta > Diptera > Ulidiidae > Melieria > Melieria crassipennis. The sequence continues at coordinate 105,837,150 of OY764962.1, read as the reverse complement.
AAAACAAACAACCAATACAAAAACAACACAATACAATTCAAAAGTCACTTGAGATGTTGCCCAATAAATTTTCCTTTCGTTGCATTGGCACAAATCGAAAGGATCTTGGCGATTGAAAGAAACAATTCGATGAAAATGTACAGCTGCAAATTTTTCGTATTGTGCGCTCGCCTTGAAGACTTTTTCGGCTATCGACTACCTGTTTCGCGATTGCCAACAATGTGCATTGTTTTTTCGTTTCTTGAAAAGCGCTTTTGTGCCGCCGAGCGCTGTTGTTGAGAATTATTGTGAATTAAAAGAAAATACATTGGCAATAATTCATTACTAATGCAGTGGCAATGACAGTGCACAATGCGCAATGCGAATGGCAGCAATGGATAGCGGCGAAGATGTGGCAACAGCAGCCAACAAGGATGTCTTTAGTTATGTGAGAAGAGTTCATAGATACATTTACATAAATTTGATGCGAACTGCGAACATTCTTGGCATCAGACAAATAAACAGCACAACGTCAGTGGGCCAATTGTGTTGTTGCTGGCTTCGAGCCGCATGCCATGTGCCACCATTCCACCCATTAACCCTTTCTCAGTCACCACCAAAGCCACTTCCGTCGAGTGGCTGTCAGTCCAGCGCGCATGTGAATGTCAGTCGCGTGCGTCATAATTATGTGCGCTCTCCACGCGTCTAATGCATTTTTTCAGTAATGCTGTCAGTTGCAGGGACGTTTACCACGATTTGGTGCGTCAGCATGTCGCCCAACTTTCTGTAGCTGTGAATAAATATAAATTTTTCGAGGTGTATATACGAGTATATAAAATTGTTAGCCCCGCCTCCCTCTCTTTGCTGTGCCACTCACAACAATCAACTGTGAATAATTTTTTTTATTCAACTGTAAATTGTTTTATTAGAGTCTCTACAATTTTCGCTTTTGAGGGCTGTCTCAGACCTTCAGTTACCTCCATGGGGTTGAAATGTTTGCCAGAAGACTGTATTGTCTGCTGTAATGCTGCAGTTTGTGTGTTGACAGTGGTAAAATTATGCACGGTTATGTGATATTCATAACAAACCAACAAAACAAAGAATGCTTAGCTGAGTAATGAAAATGAGTTGAGCCATAAAAATTGAATTTATTTATTTATTCGAATCGCGAAGGGTATAACTATTAAAAAAGTGAGTTTTTCACGCCCATACTGTACGATGTTCTTCATATTTTCGAATACTTTTTTGGGAAAATATCAATTAGAATAATTTTTTAAAATTTATTTTAGAACAGAAAGTGTTAAGTTTCAGCTTTCTTAATTGCACTTCAACGGAGGAAAGTTTAACAATAACTTATACTTACTACTAACATTAAAAATAAAAATTAAAAAAAAAATAAATACACTAACGGCCCAATTCTGTACACTTGATAAATTCACCATATTGACTATTTGTCAATTTTTTACTATTTGTCAAGAATTGGTATTCTATTCCTAAAAATAAAAGCTCTTTTCTTGATAAATTGTCAAAAGTTTGAATGCTATTGACAACAGCATACAAATTGAAATTTTTCCTATTGAAAATGGAAGAATTGCGCATGTTAACACTTTTACATCAGAGAAAATAAAAAAAATCCGTTACCTCCCACGAATTATTTTTTGTATGCAAAAAGCGCCTATTAAAAAAAACTCACGAACTTATGGACTGACCTGATAGATGCGCGTTTTTTCCAGCCCGAGCCAGGAGTCGAACCTGGGGTTCTCGGTATGAGAAGCTAGCGCGCTACCCGCTGGGCTATCAAGGCCGTTTTTTTTTTTTCAAAACTTACTTTTCTTAAATTTTTTGTCTTATTTTTTGACAATTTGACAGCTGTCGCATATTCACCTTATGTTGAATTAAATGAGCTTTTTACTTTATCAATGTTGCATCAGAATGCCAACAAGCTTTTGCTTGATAAAAATCTTGACAAAATACCTTGATACAAAATTTGTCAAGAATGCACAGAATCAGGCTGTAAAACTACAAGAAAACAAAGAGTAAGATCAATGTTGTTTATTAGGTGCGCAACTAAGTTCTTGCTGTTTGTCAATGGATGGCTCCAGCAGTAACAGCTGATCGATTTTAGATTATTCAAAGTGTCATGAATCAAGCTTCGAGCTATGGTTAACAAACCGCTTTGACACATTAGTGATTTTATTTATGCGTTACAAACTTTTGGTTTTGCGAAAATGTCTGATTTTGTGCCAAATAATCATCATTTGCGGGAAGTGTTGATTTGCTTCTTCCATTTAAATAAAACGGCGGCTGAAACGTTTCGAGAGCTCCAAAAAGTTTACGGTTATGGTTCCGTCGCTTCAGAGACGGTGATTCCAATGTTGATGTTAAGGCCAAAAATCGTTGAAGACGTTAAATTGGACACATTGCTCGATTAGGATTCATGCCAAATGCAAGAAGAGCTTGCTTCAGCTTTAGGAGTTACCCGTCAACCCATTTCCAAGCGATTGGATGGAACGGTATCGAATTCAATTGAAACGATTGAGCCGTGCACTGCGCGAAAAACGGCCACAATAAGAGCAAAGGCACGAAAAAGCGATTGTACTGTATGACAATGCTCGGCTTCACGTTGCCAAACTTGTTAAAATCTACTTGGAAACGTTCAAATGAGAAGTCCTACTCCAGCCGCCATATTCTTCAGATATTGCGCCGTCTTATTATTACTTCTCTGTTTGATGGAACATGTTCTTACTGATCAGCCGTTCCGCCACGGCACAAAATGGCGTGATTCCTAGATAGCTCAAAGGACGAACACTTTAACCGTCAAAGTAGTCGAGCTCTGCCAGAAATATGGGAACAAATTTTGCCAGATCAGGAGATTTCCACCTAGATTTAGGAGATTCTTGGCCTTTTTAGGAGAATTTTTAGGAAGAAGAATTGTTTAGGGGAAAGTTAAGGAGATTTATATTTTATGTTAGGGGATTTTTCGGATCCTTAGTGGATTTTCGGGAGATTTTTGGATAACGAAGTATGATGTATTGGGAACACTGGCAACAAAACATATTTTGGCCACTATTTTAATAGTCAAAGCATCCTATTGTGTTAAAAATTTGTAAGCTTTGTTCTGTCTCATTCTCACTTATTTCTGTTACAATGAAATCTCGTCAAAAATTGTACTTTTTTTAATTCATTTGTTATACATATGTGTGGTTTTTGTTAAGTTTTTGTTGTTAAGCTAAAGATGAATAAAAAAAGGCTGCATTAAAAAAAGTTATATGTATATATTTTTATTTTTTTATAAGAAGTTTTATTCCTTAAAAATGACCCAAATTATAAAACAATTTTAGGAGATTTGTTCAACTTTTGGGAGGAAATTTCGGTATTTTTTTAAGATTTAGGAGAAATTCATTTCAGGTATCTGGCAACACTGGGAAAAATTTTAGCTAGCAATGGGCAACACTTTGAATGATTAATTTTTAACAACTTTTTAAAAATAAAATGGAATTTTCTTAAAAAAAAACAGCGAGATTTTCAATTTTTCAACACGCAGGGGACTTCTTTACTAATGCTAAGGATGACGTTGGTTTTCGAAGAATTAGAAGACATTTTCTGTATTAAGTTTTCATGGTCACTTGACTTGAACCTATTCGAAGTGAGACCATTACACAATCGGGCAATGGGGTCCAGAAACGAACTCTCTATAATACGTGGTAAGCTTGAACATCGATTCAGCTTGGAATATCTGAACTTCAGTGCTTGAACAGGTTGCTTGGCGGCATAGTCGGTATTATAATTGCTCACATCCTTTGAACTGTTACCAAAAAAGTATCTGTGAGATAAAGGAGTCCATAGAGCTATGGGTCAGAAGAAATGTAGTGACGATAAGACGTTTGGATGTTGCAGCTGAAAAGGATTTTCTCGTTTTCAGTCGTTTGTTAAAAATTTCATAAGAAAAGAAAGAAGAAAGATTCCGAAGTAAGAGACTTCAAAAACTTGAAGTTTTCAAACCCTAATTGGCAATTTACAACGTCAATATTATTTCTATATCTACACAGTTATTCATATCCTTTACAAAGGATATTAGATGCCTACATATGTTCACACGTATGTAAAAAAAGAACATTCTAACATATGTTTGTATGCAAGAGGGTCTTGGGGTTCAAACTACTCAAATATATGTTTACTACAAACACTGTAGATGGCAAATATAGTTTCAAATATTAATGGACTCAAGAGAAAGACCCTCCAAATGAAATCCTTTTTGTATGTAAAGTATGCTATGCTACCATTAATTGCGCTTGTCAGTCGCTACTCTTCTTTCATTCCGTTCCACTCTTCATTCAAGTCACCTAACAACTAAATTTCATTTGTTCCTCACAGCTACTACCACTGCAGCCGCACATTACGCATTCGCATTTCCCCTTAATGTGTGAAACAAGTATCAGATTTCCAAAAAAATTAATGGACAATATTTAATCCTTAAAAATGTTAAACCCAACAACTAAATGATGCCACTTCGTTGCCAGCACACTGGCAGATGTTATTTCAGGATCACGCATCCATAAAGGATAGGCAAGTAAAAGTTCTTAATGGCAACCACAACTACAACAACAACACAGTAAAACAAGAAACATGAAAGTGTCGCCAACATTAAATTTCTTGTTAAACCGCTTGTCTACACAGGCACACAGGACAACTAAATACACCCACACACACACACATGTCTTCGCCCTGCGTTGGCTGCATGTGTGCGCCGTGTTTGTGCGTGCGTGTGTGTGTGTGTGGGTGTGTGTGCTGCAAGCAACCGAGCGCGACAGTAACACGTCGCCGACACACCTACAAGCATCAGGACATGTTTGGTTGCCGTGTAAGTTGCAGCAAGTGTGGCTGTCCGTCCGGTCGCCTCAGCCTGACTAGCTTCGCAGTGTCGTTTATGATGTGTCGCTGTCGTTGTCATCGCTTCGTTGTCGTCGTCGTCGCCATCTGTCCCCGTTACACTCTCTGCGACACCTTTGGCTGCTGTCACTGGCTGCTGCTACAGTTGCTCCTTGATGTCGCTGCTGTTGATTCCTTGAAAAATTACCGCACATTTGCAAGATTTTCTAGCGCACATCAACTGCATACAAAATGACTGGTGCTGCATCGCTGCGTGAGCTGACTGACTGTTTCGGAAGCAGTCTGGGGCCGCGTCTGTGTCATTTGATGTGTGCTGATATTTTGTAGTTATCAATTTTAGGTATTAAAGTGAATAACATTTAAGTTCATTGGTGTTGCCTTAATGTGGACAAATTTAACAAAGTTGGCAGCCATGTAAGCTCGATGTAAGCTTATTAAGCTTGTAACTGAATTTTTATGATCCTTGAAGCTTTAATAAAATGTTGAATTTTTGTAATGAGTTGTGGTGACAATTTTTTTATTTATTTAAGGTATCATGGCACGTTAGAAAGGGAAATTTTTAATGATTTACAAAATTATTTAGTTTTCAGCTCCTTTCAAAAAGATTGATAATATCTTTTTGAAATTTTTTTTATTCCTCCATTTGATTGACTCGACCGATTTAAAAAAAAATATTTGTTAGTTCTTTTTAGTAACTTATTGTTTACAAAAGTCCACCACAATATTGAAGAAAATTTTTAATTTAAAGTACTTTTTCTGGGAAGAAAGGTGAAAAACGCAGACAATTTTTGACACTTTTTTTTCAAAAAGCTCCTATCCTTTTATTTTTTGCGTTTTTTATTTTTCTGGTGAATTCCTGTGTCCGAAGGCTTATTATGAATCTTTTTTGTTTTTTTGTTTCAGATTAGCCTTTAGAATTAGAACACAGAATTAGAATCTTTTTTGTTTTTTTGTTTCAGATTAGCCAATCCGGAGATTAAGTGTCCGTAATGGAGGATATGTTTTTTTTTTCTACGCGACTTCAGCTCCACGTTTTTTGTGTTCCTTAAACCTTTAATATATTGTAAAAAATGTAAAATTTTCAAAAAGATTGATAATAAAGGAGCTGAAAAATAAATAATTTTATAAATCATTAACACTCGGATGCCCAACAACTTTTTAAACGGCCAAAGCCCAACAAGGTCCCCAGGGACCTCTATTGTAATATTGCATATAAGGCTTGTAATTGTATAATGTAGTGTTACATAATGTGTGTAGATGTGTTTGTATTATGTATTTTTTACTACAGACAGATGGCAAAAACGTATAAAATACCAAATAGTTGCTTTTAAAAACGCCATAGGTCCCTACGGACCTTGTTGGGCATCGGAGTGTTAAAAATTCCCCTTTCTAACGTGCCATGATACTTTAAAATATAAATAATTAAAATCTCTTTTCTTACAACCTCTTAGGATGGTTCATTTGAAAGTGATCGTACAAAAAAATCTCAATACGAAATACATTTTAGTGGAAATTTGCAAATGTTCCTTGTTGCTTCAAATGTTCCCTGCTCGCTTTTTCAATTCATATTACATTTTTGGAAAATTATATTTATTACATAATTTCCATTGCATGCACTTTGAAGCAAATTATTTGAACCAATTCATGCGTGTGAGTTTGTTGATAACAAAACCACCTGGAGCGCATAATTTTTACCAACCAGTGTGATGTGCACTCAAACTTATCGCATTGCCTGCATCATAGTTCATAATGTACATAACTTATCACAACTGAGGCATCAGCAAAACTTCACAACGCACAAAAAAATGCCACATTCAGTCAGCACCTTTCATCCCTCACTCAAGTCTGTAGCGTGATCAGGAATTTGTGGCTGATCGTGCAACACCGATAAAAGAATCAGCCTGCATGGTTTTTAATCGCAAATGTAGAAAAAACCCGGAAGTAGAGATGCACACATATAATTATTATCAGAATAACAATGGATTCATTTAGCCACCAGCATTCATCCATTCGTCTACACATCTGCTCATTTATTCCTCTATTCATCTGTTCGTTCATTCAACTGTTCATCCAGCCATTTGTCTGTTTACTTTTGTCTGTTTTATTTGTCTGCATATTTAACCGTTCGGGCAGCCATCTTTCTCTCAATTTGTGCATTAATCTATTCACTCTTTTATGCACACAACCACCCATCCATCGTTATTCTTTCGGTTCGTACGACCATTCATCTTCCTGTTCATTTCTTGTACGCAACTAAACAACAACAAAAATTCGTCTGTCCGACCATTCATCCATTCGTCTATCATATACTCTGTCATCCGTCTGCCTGCTCTTTTATACATGAATTTTATTCTTCTGTGAATCCACCTATTGAATCCTGTATTCATCGATCCTAGTATGTGCTTCAATCCACCCATCTCTCCTTCCATTTGTCCATTCATGCAAGCATTCATCGATCTGTTAATAGGCTTGTCGCCATTCGCCTCGCCATTCGTCTGTTCGTACGTTCATTCATCTTCCTGATAATTTCGTCGTATTCAACTAAACAACCACAACAAACATTCGTCCGACCATTCATCCATTCGTCTATCATACAATCTCCCTGCCTGCTCTTGTATACATGCATTTTATTCGTCTGTGAATCCACTCATTCATTCGTCTATTCCGTCGGTCCATCATTATGTACTATTATGACTTATCCCAGGATCAGTCAGTCCATCTGCCTATCTATTTATACTTTCATTCCAACCCCCGCTAAGGTGTTCAATCCAAAATCATTTTGGATGCACCGGCATTTCAAGACTAAAAAATGGTAGGTAATCCCGGGATTTTTCGGGATTTTGTTCTGTGTAACTTTTTCGGAAGAAAAGTATAAAAACTAGTAAAAATGTTTTTATAAACGCTTACTTATTTGGTTAAGATGTCGTTTTTCTGAAATAAATAGTATTTTATATAAAATAGTTTTTTAGGTTTTTTTTACAAAAGTTTTATAAAATTCCTACAAAACAATTAAGCTCATTCAACTTTTTTAAGCAAAATACTTAAAAACACTAAGTTAATACTTGGTTTGTGGATATCAAATCATGGTTTAGGGAACAATTTATCGATTTTGAATTTCCCTACTCCTCACTTCAGGAAGTTTAATGAGAAAATACATAACCAAAAATATTTGAGGTAAGTGTAAATGATGTCGCATTGCGTTTTAAGTTCACGAAAGTGCTAGGAAATTGCTCAGGAGCTGGTGTTATTATTAGATTTTTTCAAATATTTTTTTCGAAAAACCAATCAACTATTAAGAGGCCAATTTGGCTCAATTTGCTCTCAACTAACACTCAACCTTCACTCTGTGGACGGGATATAGAATATCCCACTGCGACAATTTGTGGAGGTGTCTATTTCTTAACAATTATAATAAATGGTTACAGTACTCGTATAATTATTACCCAAAACACTGTTTATTATTTTATTGGCACAATTAGTGAGGAATTCAAATCACCAATTCATCAATTCAAGCTGTAAAAACCACAAAGTGAAGGTTAAAATTTCGGGATCCCAAAGTATCAGCCCTGGTATTTTGGGTCAGCAGCTTAAAACATGATCCCGGAATTGAATGCCTTATCATCATCTTTTAAACGGCTAATTGCAGCACAATTTAAAATAAAAAAATTATCTTATCCTAAGAAAGCTTTGTACAAGCAATTCACAGATCAACAGTACATACAGACAGTATTGAAAATAAACGTATAGATGACTATTTTATTATATTCTATTCAGACAGCCAGCTAAATTGCGCAATTAAGACATTTTCTCAATTTATCCTCAATTTAGCTCTAAATTTAACTTAATTTGTCATACAAAAATCTTAATTTAGCTAAATGCAATTAGCGCTAAATTGGCCATAAATTGAGCTCAATTGACCATGCAAACCTGTGTCGTGCTGTTGTCGATAAACAAATTCATTCACAATTGACGGAACCAAAACAAAACGGAGAAACTAACAGCAGCAAAAGACTTTCTTAATATTTATGTGCTTTAAAAATTCGTTTAAAAATTCAGTAGGATGTTGAATAAATATTACTGAATGTTCAATAAATGTTTTTGAGAAAGTTTTTTTTACATAAACATAAAACCCTTTCTTCCATAAAAAACAATTTCGTTAACATTTTCGATAACAGCTAAATTGAGGTGTGTGAACAGCAAAAGCGATAAACTCAATTAAGTTCTAAATTGTCTCAATTTATTTGGCTATCTGAACAGAGCCCTAAGTGCGATATTATTTTTACATAAACATAAAACCCTTTCTTCCATAAAAAAAACAATTTCGATAGCATTTTCGATAACAGCTAAATTGAGGTGTGTGAACAGCAAAAGCGATAAACTCAATTAAGAACTAAATTGTCTCAATTTATTTGGCTATCTGAACTTGGGAATCTGAACTTTAAGTACGAAATTTTTTAAAACCGAGTTGCACCTTTAACCCTTGGCGTGTTATATTAACCCAATCTTATTCCATGAACGAATTTTACGCTGAGAAAAAACTACATTTGAAATAAACTGATTACAAAATAAATCATTCAAGATCGACCTAAGTCGCACACAATTTTCTGTTCCATTGATGTTATTTATTATTCTAATCACACTAACAACAACGTCAAAATCTGTAGCGCCATCTTCCATTGTGCTGCTCTCAAAAAGCATGAAATCTCCCATTTCCTCTAATTTCACATCAAATCGCAATATACATTCATTTCTGAACTGAAGTTGCATTGTTGTGTGTTTGTGTCACAAGCGTTGCATTTTATGCATTAAATGCATGTTTTATGCGGTGGGTGTCGCTCGGCTGATTTGATGTACAATTTAAGGTAGCTGCGATTAGGGGACTTTTTTAGAACTACGTATGTATGTTTGTATGGTTGCATGTGTGCGTGTTTTATATGCACCGTTTAGTAAGTTGGCCGTTTGTTGTTGCTGTTGCAGTTAAGTAGCATTTTGTCACGTCCACTTTGGTGCGCCTGCGGTCGATCGTTGGGCAGCGATTAAAAGAAATGCAGTCTGGTGGCACCATCGACCCCTATTCGGCCGTTGCACATGAACAATCGGACGTGTTTTGTGTGGTTTTTTCGGTTGAACTGAGGTTGCTTTTTTAATGTAGATTGCCGTTTTTTTCGTTTTCCTTTATTTATATAAATGCTTTTTTGTCGGCTAAATGGAAAATTATGCATGCAACGCTGGTGCGTAGCGGCAGCTGTTGTTCTAGGAATATTTCAGGCGCTGTAATTACCTTGAAATTTGTAGGCTATAAACGTACGAATTTTGTTCATCGTTTAGCTGTTAGCTATTTTCTCGTTCAAAAAACCATTATATCAGATTCGTTCACTATCTGTATGCATAAAATAGTCATTGGAACAATCAATTTGCTTGCTTTGCACCATTTGTTATCTCGCATTCGATTACCGCCCGAATCGCCGTTGGCCATAACTCCATCCAGCATCCATTATAATTTCCCACAGGCAGCAGCGACAACATGAAAGTCGCTTTTCACAAAATCATCTTTCACATTGCTGCACACTGCACCGCCGAATCGCCGAAACTGCCTTCCAGCTAAGCGTTAATCAGTGCGCATTCAGCGACTTGTTCTCGCGTCGAAGCCGGCAAGAGCGCACTGAAATTAATGTAGTTTTTAATAGCTGCATGCTCGATCTTTAAGAATTTATTGCCGCACAGCAATGCGAACAATTGCCCCGAATGCTAGTTGCAGCAGCGCCCCGCCGCAGCAGACCACCCCTAGCAAATCATTTTTCTCGCTTTTAATTAGGCAAACCATGGCGCACATTCCAGACAGCAAACAGCAACAAAACACGCCACACAACAGCAGAGACAGGCAAAATAACAAAAAGCAACAACCATAAAAACAGCGCAACACTGGCGCAACTTTTCAGCGGGGTGCAAAGAGACAGCCGCCGCTACAAAGACACCGCAGGCATTTAAAACACTTTGCTGCACGAACCGAGAGACAAACAGCCGGACAGACGGACAGCTAAACAGAGAGACAAATGCGACTGCCAGATGCCCAACATTTGTTCGCTTATAGTGTAGGTGCGTTTTATTTCGAGTTATTTTTTTGTTATTATGAAACTCGACAATGTCTGCCAGTTGTGCAAGTTTAGTAGTTAAGAACTTGTTGGGCAATTTTCACACAACAAAAGTTCCAGCCGCACAACAATGCATAAATATTGGAATATAGACAAGTCCAGCATGGAACATAAATTTGTTCATAGGCTGTGCGGATACTAACAATTTCTAAAATATTTTATAAATTTATAAATAAGAAACGGATATCCATGCAAATGCATGTTTTTTTTTTTTTAGAATGTTCTCAGCAAAATGTATGATTTTTTTTAATTTTTTTTAATTTTTTTTTAATTTTTTCGGACCAGAAAATTGTCTTTATTAAATTATAAATAAATATTATTGCATACCTATGTCGCTTTAAATGCATGTTTTGACATAATTGTAATAAAATGCATTTTTGAATTAATATTCTAAGCTTTTTTCGCATTTTTTTTCAAGCATATTTTTGAATATATACAAAAAGTTCTTTTAGCTTTTTATATATTTAAATACTAAAACTCAAAAAATTTTCGATTGCATGCAAATTGGTATGGCACTATGATTCCAAAAGATTTTGAGAAGACAAAGAATACCAACTTTGTCTTCTCAATAACTTTATAAAAACAAACTTTTTATATTTTTCTTTAAATCTTATTTTTAAAATATCGTTGATGTTTTCTTTTACTTCATAAACGTAGTAATTCGAATGTGATTCAATGTGAATTCTAAATTTCAATGTTTTGTTAGTATTTTATGTATTCTTTATACTCTCAATAAATTAAAAAAAAATAATAATTTATATCTTTCTAATTTTAGATGCATATCTTTTTAGTGCATAAAAATCCGCTCCCTAATCATGAAACTGTTCAAAAACAAAATTACAGTTTCATGATACATTTTTCCTTTTTTTTATTTAAATAAAATATAATATGTTTCGATGTTTTTCGATTTTTTTACTTTCATCGAATGGTATTGTTATTTTTATATTTGTCCAACTTTAAATGCATATTTTTATTTTTTTTTAATTTTATTTAATTTTATTTAAATAAAATAAATAAATAAATAATCATGAAACTGTAATGTTTCGTTTTTTTAATTTTCATCAAACGGTTTTGTTTTGCAATTAAATTAATTGTATTTACATTTTTTATGGAAGAGTAGCTTAAGTTGACATAAAAGAGAATTGAGGCTTTGCATTGTTAGCTTTATAGAAGTCAAGGCACTTAAATGTATATCAACCATTTTGCAAATCCTTTTTTTCACAAAATTATGTGCATTTAGTTTTTACTGAAAATAAAAAAATTGTTAAGGAGCGTTTTCGAAAAATCTACGAAAACCCTGTTTTCCCCTGTTGTTTCAATTATGAGGACATATCTCGTAAAAGAATCATTCGACTAACACAAGCGTCGTTCAGAAGATGATACCTTAGCCTTTTCAGCGATGTATAGATTGCCGATATCAGATGAGATTTGGGGAAGTGACTGACGGTGAAAGTTGAAAAAAAGTTGAATTTTTCGACCATTTTTAAAAAATCATTAATTTTGGAATGATTTTTTTTGTAGATAAAATAAATTATCTCTTCTGGTAGAGAAAAAAAGTAGAGAGATAAAAATTTAAATAAATTAGAATTCATATATTAGTAACTAAGTATTTATGAAAAATACATTCGTTTAATACCAAATAAACAATGAAACCAAAACCCTATTCCAACCTCACTAATACGAACTTCCTCCGAAAAAATCGATCGTTTTCCCTAATCGTAACACCGCAAATCATTAAACAAAAAACCCTCCACTCTCTTCGCTCACTATTTCAAACACCCATTTTTCCACAGACTATAAAATTTCAACTAAGTGCAAATTGCCATTAAAACCACTCGAGCAATGATAGTCACCCAACCCCCAAACGTTTTTCGCTATTTGAAAAAATCTGCTTTGCGTACTTTTCGCATACAACGTCGGTGGTTGTGTCTAAAATTTATGTAACTCATTTGCAAATTTATTGCCGATTTACTGCAAATAATCGACGTGCATTAAAAACACACAGCGGACAAAGCAAAATCGGCACATTTGCCGAAAATATGTACACATTTCCCAAGTGTGAAATGTGACTGACTGTGGCAAATTTTTAACTAATTGAATTCAGTTGGCCATCTTGCACGAAGAAAGCAACTACCAGTGCTGCCATTTGACTTTGTGCACAGCAAAGCAACACTTACGCACATGGCTTTCGTTCTACGCCGCAGGGCATTTGCTAAGTTGCGGTTTTTCACGGACCTTTGACGCTCAAACGCTGTGACAACCTCTGAACCCTTTTTGCCTAATGAATTTTTAGCGGTTTTCAAGCCTTGGCTACATAACCCGTCGACAACGCGGCAAATGAATTTGGAGAACTTGGCGCTGCTAGTGGCACATAAGTGGAAGTGTGGGAGGGCTGCGTCAAAACGTGCTGAAGGCACAGCATGGGCCCCCAATGATGATTCGTCTCGTTCGACTGGGAAATGGAATTAAAACTCGACAGTCTCAGGAGGGTGAATGGGTCGACACTAAAATTTAACTGTCAGCCACATGCGACCACTTTCCACGCACTTGATTTATTTGTGTACTTTGCTGAAAGCCAACGCTTTGATGAATTAATCCCAGATAATTTCTCCTGCCTGCTCTGCACTTTAATCCGCCAAATTGAGGGAGTGAATTTGGTGAAAATGACTGGCCATGTCGCTGCATTGGGGGTTGATGTACGCGCGCTGTGAGCGAAAATTATGTCATGACAAAAGATTTGTGTAATTTGAGGGCATTGAGATTGAACTGTGCTGATTGGCATCGCATGGACTAAGCCAGTGTTGATTATGTTGCAATAATTATATGAAATTATGGCGAATAATTAAATACTTATTCAAACGAATGAGAGGAGATAATCTCGAGCACAAAACTATGACAACCAATATTGAGGGAGACACCTTCCATTGCTTACATTGCCTATTGTCGTGAGACTCACTAAAGGTGAGTTCAACAGAAGTGCACGAATTACACTGCTCGACAAAAAATGGGTTAATTGCGTGCACCTAAAAACAAAAGTATTTTCTAGACTAACTTTGGGCCGCTGAATACGAAACTGAAAATCAAAAAATTTTTTTAAGAAACGTTTTTGAAAAATCTTCGAAAATAATTTTTTTACCTGTTGTTTCAGTTATGAGCAAATATCTCGTAAACAAATCATCCGACTAACACAAGCGGTATTATCTTCTGACCGTCGTTCAGAAGATAATACCATAGCCTTTTTAATGATATATAGATTGTCCAAATCAGATGAGAGTTGGGGAAGTAACTGACGGTGAAAGTTGTAAAAAAGTGAATTTTTCGACCAATTTAAAAAATCATTAATTTTCGAAATTTTTTTTATAGATAAAATAAGTTATCTCCTCTGCTCTTAAAATCCAAGATGAAAGATGTATTATTTGAGCGAATATTAAGCCTAACATCAATAGAAATTGAAAGAAAAATTACAAAGTTATAATGCACTGAGTGAAAACACCCAACTTTACATTTATTGCACCGTGCAAAATTTTTTTTTTTGCCGAGACCCACCCAATTGTTGATATAGGCGTGAAACTAGAGATCATTTATAGTAACCTGGCATTGTCAGTTCTTCATTTTCTGACCCAAAGTCCTTCTTAAATTTTAAGGACATACACATTTCAAATATTTTTTTAAATATTTGCGGTTGTGCAATATTGAAGATATGGGTATCAAATAAAAAAGAAAAAATGATGAGACATTTTAACTAAATTTTTTATTTTGAACTTTCAGGACCAAAATATGTCAGGTAAGGAAAACATATTTACATGTTTTGGATCTCAGTCTGTAGATTCATACAAAAATAAATTTTATTCTATTTCAAAGTTCTGAGGTGCATTTTTCGTGTCGAGTAGTGTTGTCAACGAGTTCATAGCTTGAGGCAGCGCGCTGAAAAGGACATCGTTCGCAACGTCGCACAGTGCCGCGAGTAGGGACAAAAATCAAAAAAATGAATGTAGAAATGTAAATGTAGAAAAATAAGTTTGTAGTACTGAAGTAAATACCTTAATTTACTAAAATGTGAAAACGAATTTTTAAAATATCAATTTATATACCGATGGCAGGCCACCAAACTTGCACTTTGTGAAGGTTGGTGACTTGGGTAGAAATTATTGCAATTTGTTGAATGTAAGTTCGAGGCCTCTTATTGAAAAATTTCCCATGGAACCTTATGTTAAGTAAATATATTCTATAAATATACTATTTTTGCAACTTTGTGCAAGCTTTCCCTCTCTTGTTTTGTTTTCCATATTCCTTGTACCGCTACTTGAAGAAAGGTCAATTCGTAGGAATAAAAGTGCAGTGTCATCACACTTTAGATAAGCTTTTAAAAAAAAAATACTTCTTACTACTTAGAGATTTTACAGTGTGATATAGCTGAAAGTATGTATTAATAGAAACCATGGACTTTAGCTGCACAAACTTGCACGTTTTTAAGAAATTTAGCAGTTTCAGTGACGTATACAATCAAAAATAGGGTCCTTTTTGCAGCCTAGTTGGCAGGAAAACATAACGACCACTGCTGCGCTTCGCTTGAGCTATAAATTTTTGTTTGTAATAATATGCAAACACCACTTGATTTAGAAAAATTACAAAAAAAAGGTAGATTCGATGGAAGGCTTCGGTAATACTGGGGGGCTTGCCATCGAATCAAGGCAACTTTCGAAAAGAAGAAAAACTTGTTAATGTCTTCAGAACCAATTATAGCAGTTAATAGGAAAATTAAAGTTAAACATGAAAACCGAAACTCTGATATACTGCAATATACAATATCTGAGGAAGTTGAAGAAAAGAGTTTTTAAATTTAGTCAAAAATAGATGTAGAGGGTTTCATTTCCAATAATTCATGATCGAAAACCGTTTATCCTAGCAGTACAAATTAACAAACTGTAATTTTTAATGGAAATATATGGTCTACTGAGTTTAATAAGAGGTGTTATTATTTTTTATTTGGGTTTCAAATTACTTACTTACTTATAAGTATGCATTTCCTTTTTTTATGACAAGCGTATTTGTAAGTTGATCGATATGAGTCGCTGCACTAAATTGTTTTTCAATATATCTTTTATAGTTTCCGAGATATTGTCAACTTAGTATTTGGTTTGTATGGGAGGTGGGCGTGTCTGTGGGGTGATTGAAGTAATTTTTGGCGTATTAACTTCTCTTTATAACAAAATCATATGTACAAAATTTTATTGTCGTACGACTATTCCTTCTATTTTTGTCCCTCGCTACTATGGACTCGCGACACTGTGCGTCGCCAAGTGACGAGCGGTATAAATAGGAAATCTAAGGACTTGACACAACAACAACAACAACAATACGAGCGCAGATATGCCTGCCGCCAAGTAGAGTAAAAGTCAGACAAATTTCATAATTGAACAAATGAGCGAATGGCGCTCGGTCGCACGGACGTCCTGTCGTCAGTAGCCGTACGGGCGTGTTGAATGCGAGTCAAACTAAAAAACTAAATAAACTCATTCATTTGCCTTCTTTTCGCTTCTTTATTTGCCTTATTTGCAGAAGCAACAAAAGTGGAACTGCAGCGCACTCGTTGCTCCTTTTGGGCGCAGGAATAGAGGAAAACTTTATTATTGAATGAGAAAAAAATGGCATGGCAGCAACAAAAATGTAAATAAAAACACCCTGTGCCGAGTGGAATGTCGAGCGCAGCATGGAACGGAGTGAAGTGCTGGCGCGGCACTCAAAGTGAGTTTGTTTGTGTGTGTGAGTGTTGGTGGTGTGCACTACGCTGACGTGTATGTATGAGTGAGATTGCGAGCTGCACGTGGAAAGAAAAATCGTCGGCCTGCAATAATGCAGCAAAAATAAATACAGAATCGCATACACAGCTGCAGGGCAAACATTTTAGCGGAAGCAACACTGGCAAATGAACAAGCCGGACGCAACGCTGCCAGTCCTGCACGGACGACCGACTCGCCGACTGACCGGTGAACTGGTCAGTTGAACTAGGCGGCACTTCAACCCATACACCAACCGTTCTCCGTTCCGTTGGGCCGCGTTCGGCCCACACCGCGCCCAGGTAGTCCGCTCGCTATGTGGTCGATAGTTTTTTCCGCAGCGCGCATTACGCTTTTCCCCTCTTGCACTTGAGTGGTTTTCCACTGTTTTCCTTCATTTGCCGAGTTGGAGTGCATTTCATTTCATTTGGATTTCGTTCTCGTTCTTTTGCCGCTGCTGTTTTGCTGTGCTTCTTGCCTTGTTTTGTTTATTGACTGAAGCATCGAGCGCCCGTCCGTCAGGGCGACGTTTGTGTGTGTGTGTGAGCGTGTATGTTTGGCTGACTGTTTGCTAGTGCTGACTGTTGACTGGCGACCGTTGAATGAATCTCAATTTGAATGCAGCGCGGGGGCAGTTGCTGTGCCGCTCGCTCGCTCGCTCACTCGGCTCGAGTTTATTCTGACAGCGCACTGACGCGCCAGTCGGCCGCGTTCTCATCAGCAACAAAAAAGAATCATTCCATGTGCGCACGTTGCGGTGATCGCTCGGTGAAAATTCTCAGCTGCGCTGCGTTCGTGTGTTAGCGGTCGAATTTTGTGGCAAAAACGCTGCCATACGCGTCAACGAATCGATAACGCGACATTAAAATCGCAGTGGCAATACGCAAATTGCAATTAATTCTTGCAAACCAAACTAAAAAAAGTGATACGAATTGAAAGAACAACGCGAAAATATGCGAAACATGGGGCGACTTTTTCAATACAATCGCTTTGGCGGCAATGGCGACGAGGCCAACAAAAAGGATAATTTAATACGCAATGACGACTTCAAAACGAAAATGGTAAGAGATGCACAAAATCAGCAACCAAATAAATAGTTTTGGCACGTTTTTAGCCCAAAAAAAATGACCATGTGAATTGCGTCTTCTTATCAAAGAGTTATTCGGTTGGCCTACGAAAAGTCACTATCTCATTGATTCTTAGTCAAACAGCCAACAGTCAATCATCGCATGACACCGACGTCAGCCTTTGCCACTGCACTTATCATAAACTCGACAGTAAATATTTTTTTTGGCTCGCCGATTATCGCACTACCGTTCAGTCGCCAGTAGACCAACAGACATACGTACATACTCGTACAAACATATGTTCAGTATTTGGAAAATGCCTACAAACTGATAATGATTGATTGGTACCATTTGGATTTGGAAAAAATTATCACAAAAGAGAATGTCACACATTGTGCGTCTATGTCTGCTTTTAAAAGGCTTACATGTTACGACTATGTAAACCAACTGCAGTTTTACAGTTTCATCTCTAATAAAACTTCATAACAAAAACATTGAAAACATTAAATTCCTCATAAAAAAATCTCGATTTTTGTGTGTCACATAAGTATGAGAGGGTTTTCAGAACCAACATAACT
Source organism: Melieria crassipennis (assembly GCA_963668005.1). Taxonomy (NCBI): domain Eukaryota; kingdom Metazoa; phylum Arthropoda; class Insecta; order Diptera; family Ulidiidae; genus Melieria; species Melieria crassipennis. The sequence goes on along the minus strand of OY764962.1, from coordinate 105,818,707 downwards.
CATTGTAAATGTAGATCAAGATTTAGTCAAACATATTCAAGGAACTATCTCTACCACTGACACTAACCTAATCGACACTAGTAATGAGTACCATTACCGGATATTGTATAAAAGGAACAGAAGTAACCAGACTTTGATATCCTTTCAATGACTTCTGAGGGGTCTGTGAAAATGAAAAGAAAAATAAGCGAATGAGGAGGAAACGTTTCTAAAACAATTCTCCGCACTGACAAAAAGATGTTTCCACTCCATGCAAAAAGTTTTTCCTTAACTGCTTGAATGCCAGAATGATCTCAAGAAAGCATCACAATCAGGGGCGCACACAAGATTTCATTTTGGGGGAGGGAGGTTTTGCGTACAATTTTTGAACTCGATTTCATTTGGAACTATATTTTGCACCAGCAATTTTTGTATTTGGGTGCAGTTGAACGCAATATGCCGAATTGTGGCTCATTATCTCTTCACAACCATTCATGTTGAGCATTCGCTTTTGTAGATTAACAAAGAGTCCTTAAGTTGTATGCCGATTCTGACCGCTAAGTTCGAATTTTTCTCATTGATACATACTTAGTTTTAGTCTTCGAGCGGCTAGTCTTCTAGTAGCACCCTGTATGTGTGTAATGATAGCTGCAAAGAACATTTCTCAGCAGCAATTTGAGATCGTTTAGCATCTCCTACGCTGCTGCCTCGCCATCTCTAGAGCTCCTCTCACTAGCTTAGGAACGCCCATTTTTCAGGGCTCAAAGAAATCTCGAAGCAAAGCATCACGCCTGTTTCGAAATTTATAAAATACACTCGCATTCGAACCGATGATTATTTTAATCACTGCTAAACAAAACTCCTACTTACTTCGCTAAGAACCCAACAGGAATCTATGCGTAGCCTTTTTGACAGTCAGTACAATCTAACCTAACCTAAAGTTACATATCGCTCCTTCGCTGCAAGAACGTCATAACTAAAAAACAAATTTTCGAGAGTATGGCAACCCTGTGTGTATCTGCATAGGATCGATCGTTGCAAAAAATTCGATACTTTACTTATATGACGATATGAAAAATTTTTTGAAACCTTGAAATGCTTAAACTTTAAAATTGAATTTTCTCAGAATGATGTAGTTTTGAGTTATGACGTGCTTGCGGCGAAAAAGCGATATGTATACTTAGGTTAGATTAGGTTAGGTAAGTTGGCTGGCCTAGTTGGCCAGGCATAAACCCTATTGGGTCCCTAGCGATACCAGTTAGGACACCTTCGAGTTGTGGATGTTCCCAGCTTGGAAACCTCTTCTAACCCAGAAAGAATGCGGTTCCTAAGTAAGTAAGTCATAATCTTGAGATAGCCAGACAGGAGAAAAATGTGCTCCAGGGTTTCATTTTATGTTTAGAATAGAAGAGTATTCATTAGGGTTTGTTGCACTGAGACCAGAAGTGATCTATTGTTAGAGAACATCCCCTATACCCACCGACCTAATGAAGCTTAACTAGTAACTTACAGGGGTTTGGATTATTGATGTTCTCTTCTGCTAGCCAGAACTGGCCCAGCGAACGCAGTGTTGCCAGATCAGGAGAGTTCCTCCTAGATTTAGGAGATTCTTGGCCTTTTAGGAGAATTTTTAGAAGGACGAATTCGTTAGGAGTCTAATATTTTATGTTGGGTGATTTTTCGGATTCTTAGTGGATTCGTGGGAGATTTTTGGATAACGAAGTATGATGTATTGGGAACACTGGTAACAAAACATATTTTGGTAACTATTTTAATAGTCAAAGCACTCTATTGTGTTAAAAATGTATCTATCTCGTTCTCACTTATTGCTGTCACAATGAAATCCCGGCAAAAATGGCACTTTTTGTTTAATTCATTTGTTATATGTTTTGTTTCTGTTTAGTTTTTTTTTGTTGAGCTGAAGATGCATAAAAAGGCTGCATTAAAAAAAGTATTTCTATATATATTTATTTTTTTATGAGAAGTTTAATTGCTTTAAAATTTAGGAGATTTTTTTAACTTTTGGGAGGAAATTTTAGTATTTTTCTTTTAGATTTAGGAGAAAGTCATTTCAGGTATCTGGCAACACTAAGCGAACGCATCCTGCATCTCTTCCTTGTATGTTTACTCATATGAAGCTTCTTACCCTCTTTTCCTTATTTATTGAGTTTTAATTTCGTATCGAACAACCAAGTAAACAAAGATTTAAGACAAAATTTATGAAACGCCTTAAGCCATCTGTCTCTTGTCTGTACTTCAAACCCTTCCTCAGCAACATTTATATTTTCTGCTAGCCCCCCCGGAAGAACCAAATACTACGACAACAGTTGGTTGTTGACATTTTTATTACTAATCTGTCCAACAATTTCAGCACACAAGCGAACAACAGCATTTCAATTAGCTCGTAAAGATAAAATTGCAGACTCGACTTATGCACTCGGGCAGCCACACATCGAACCGAAAAGGTCACCAACACAGCTTGTTTGAAAATCAATATTTTTCTCTAAACAACCTCAAAACAAACAACACAGAGCAACCGATTGCCACAGACACTTCGAGCAACAGATAAGACATTAGAAGAAATTATCAAAAGGACGCCAAGAGCAGTGGCCGCATGCGCACATGACGCGCCTCTCCGCATTGTTTTAACGAAGTGCGCCCAGCATAGATTAGCATCAGCGCCAATGGGCAAAACGAGCAGAAGAAGAAGAAGAAGACACTCGACCCGATCGCGCTCAAGTGCCGCACACCAATGCGTTCGATGCGGCGCTGATTGCGAGGTCGCAGTGGAACGAGTCACAGCGCAGCAAACGTCTAATTGCAGCTAATAAATATGCGCCGTCTCGCGGCAGAGGCACTTAAGCAGTCGTTAGTAAATTATTTCTTGTTTCCATTTCTTTGGCGTTTTCATTTTCGAATTATTGCTTGCCAGCAATTAAAGCATAATTTTAGAAATAAGCAGCAACTATGAAAATGGTCGAGTGGCGGCAACTAGGAAAGGCGTTGCTATAATTAAAGAGCACAGACAATGTTGCAGACGCTGGTAATTTATGAATTTATGGCCAATGAAATGGCACAAAAATCTTCTCAGAAATCAAAATGTGCTAAGTGTACGAACTAAAGCATCGTCGAAGAGTGAATGCAAGCGCCTACTTTGTATGTGTGTATATGTGTGTGTGTGTGAAGCTGGAAAATTGTGTTGTACGTGTTGTACATAGGCGTGAGCAATTTTCTATTTTCCATTTCAATTCAAGGCCAATGATTAATTGCTGCAACTGGCAGCAATAACAACTTCAAACAGCTTGTTTGACACATGTAAAACGACACACGAAAACATGCATACAAATATTTGTATATCTGTGCACGCGCAGACAAATCGAATGACAATGCCACAACGAGATCGAGATTCGGCCATTTATGGCAACAATTGTAAACTGATGCGTTGTTGTTGTTGCATTTTGATATGCTCGACTGCTAACTAGTTGCTGCCAAAGCTAAAACCAAAACTGATTCGAATTAATTGCGCTCAGACAGCGCGAAGTGGCGAGGCGAAGATGGATTGGCCGCGAGCAGTCGACGCGCTGCAAATCTTCATAGATAGAAAGCGTACGAGTTCTAAGACTCTCGTTCGTGTCGGTTCATTTAAGTGAAAATTTATTGTCACCAAATGTGCGCACATTCGGCGAGAGCGCCAAAGGCAGCGGCGCAAAGGGATAAGACGCCGCGTGTGGAGCAAAGACCGCAGCGCGCCTGTTGTGTGAGTGCTCCGAGTCGAGGAAGCTGTTTAAAAATGTGTGAAAATTGATTGCGGCAATTAAGTGTTGGAAATGCAGCATTTATTCGGCTAGATTACGGCCACGGCAGATGAATGGCCATAAGCAGTGCGCCTGACAGTTGCTGTGCAGCGAGTCTTTTTCGGGAGTTAACGAGGTAAACGACAGCATTCGAAACAGTGCATTGCTTCTGAGTGAATTTGAAAAATTTCGAAATTAATTTACTTCAAATAACTATTAATAAATAATTTAAAAAAAATAAAAAAAATTTTAATTCCTTTTCATAATTAATTTTATTTTTTTTCATTCAATTTATCATCAATTTTTTGCTGATTTTATCAGATTGAAATGTATTTTATTTTATTTAAATATTTTTCATTCATAAATGCTGCTAGTCATCACTGACTTGGACACTAAAAGCTGTGCTTTATGCAAAATCAATTTTTACACACTGTCACTCATTATCCCAGCTTAAAGTGCAATGCAGTGCGAATGTTAAGTTGTCAGTCCAACACACCACCCAACCGCAAACTTTTCGCATTGTTGCTGTACAGCAGTCTGGCGTATTTGAGTGAGGATTATTAGCATGTCGGGGCTCATAGCATAAAAAATAGCAAAGCTGCATTGCTGCTGCACTGAAAAAATTATTATTATTATTATTATTAAAAATTATTATAGGAAACGCTAAAATGGGTTTACTAATAGTTGAAAAACATAATTTGTGTTAATTTGTATCTATATTTTAGTGTTGGCTACTACAGCGATTCGAACCTAGGTCGGTCGTCACTGTATACTCGCCACCACCACATCACCATTGCCATCAATAACCGAAATTATTACACCAAATTCACCAAATTATTTCAATGTTGTTCGCAAAACTCCGTTAGTAATCAAATGTTTTAACAAAAAAGACACAATTAAAGAATAAAAGACCGACCGGAATAGAATAGTGTAAAATGCTGAATAGGACAGTTCCCAAATCTATGAAAAGTGACTAGTGTCCGACCGAAACCACTTTTTTGGGCCGAAACCGAATTTCGTTTTTTTTTAATATTCGGCCGAAACAGTTGAAATAAAAATCACCATATCAAGCATTTTTTTCAGCAAACGAATTTTACTTTAAGTAAATAAAGAACAAACAGACAAACATAACAAAAATTGATAAATACTTATTAATAAAAACAATTCATTAATTTTTTAAAAACATAAACATAAAACAATCACCCTTCCGTACTTAACTCGCTAATTTTCAAAATTAAATAATTTAATATTATATACTAAAAAAATTAGTTTATTTACATTGGTGGCATCTAAATTCTCCTTCTCATCCTTTCACTATATATCTGCTCGGCTGTTCAGTCGCTACACAATAAAATGTAAAAAATATTCTAGAAAGTTTCGGTTTCGGCAGTTCGGGCATTTTTTGGCCTAAACTGAAACCGAAAATTCGGTCGGACACATTAACATTGCATATATACAATGCCATGAAGCGAAGGGTTAATAAGAACCAACGCGCAGGGGATACCTAATTATTAATGCAAACCATGGCGTTGGTTCTGAAAGGACACAAAAGTTAGACTCTCAACTGTCTAAGAATTTTAAGAAAATAACTCATTCTATGTCGAAGAGTTTGATGCAAAAGGCAAGAAAATTATCTTCAAGTGAAAGTTGGTTTAAGTATGTGTCCCATGTGAACTTTTTATCGTTTAAATCACATTTTCGGTATGAAAAAATTAAGCAATTGATTGATTGTGAAAGAGTTAAAAGTCCATAAATACATACAAAATGAATATGTTGTAAATTGCTCTAGAAATGATGCAACTTTTTATTGTGTACATGAATACAAACATCTGTGTTGATGGCTATGCAAGTGTGCTGCACAAAAACAATCAAAGCATTGCACACAAGCAACACACACACACAAACACACATACAAACACCATACAACTGCACATTGTACACACATACATATCTCTTATCAATTCAGCAGTCGGGTCAGTTTTTTGGTCTGTTTGACTGTCTGCTGGTCTATCTTTTTGTCTGTAGATTTTCATCGATAGCTCTTTCGTCTCGTCATTATTGTATGTGCAGATTGTATACAATGCAGCGAACAGACGCAGACAGCGATACACAACAGTAGCGGCAGACAGATAATCGGACAGACATGTCAATGCATACTCCTATGGCTTCGTAAGGATTTACAATATGCATAAGGTGGCCATACTCGATGGATCTGATTTCATACTATTTAAAAAAGTAGTGGCAAGAAATGTTATGAATTTCTATAGAGTTGTTTACTTATATGGAAGTATTTTGATGATAGATTTTTTCTAATTCTATAAGCTGAATTTTGCATTTTTTTTTGCTATATTAACTGTATTTTTTTTTAAAGCCTATATATTTGAAATTCTATATTTTCAGAGTATTTTCTAAATTTTGGATTCATTATTTAAGAAAAATAATAAATAAATTAATTTAATATAATAAATTGAATTAGTTAATTTAATAATAACAATAAATAGTATAAATAATAAATTATATAATTAATTTAATTTATATAAAATCTATATTTTCGAATTCTTACTAATATATTTTCTATAATTTTAATTTATTATTTGATAAACGCAAAGAAAATCGATATTTTCCAATTCTTTGTGATATATTTTCCCTACTTTTTATACATTTTTTTAGTATAAACTCAATCAAGCAACTTCTCAGCTCTGATATGGAAATTCTTTTGACAATTCTTGATCGAATGGTCACCACAAATGTGCAATATGGCACAATACCGTTGCAAAAGCAACCACAAATAACAATGGTACAAGTATTATGCATGTCAGTGGAAAAATCCGTAGCAAAAGCGAAAAAATACATCTATTTTTTTATTTTCACATAAACAACTGGAAATGTTTTAGTCAACTTTAATGTAGATGTCCTTGGCTTATTGAAACAATATTTACATATATCTGACATAATAATTTGTATTTCATTACCAAAAGTTAAACTTTCTTCTGTTTACAAATTCATTTCTTAATTAAATAGAAATAGAACTGAAAATACTCACAAAGAGCTAATTTATATCCTTTTCATGTTAAGTATGCAGAATTGTGCGAATGCTTTGGTATCTACAACAGTCCTATATTTATTTCTTTAATTTCTATATATATTTCTGTTTTTGAAAGTCAAATTGCTGCAGCAGCAGTATTAGAAATAACATTTTTTTAATTATTATTCTTTTTTATTATTAATAAACACAAAGTGCTTAAAATGTTTAGCAAAATTTTAAGCTGACAATTCATTTGGAATCATGTTTAAAGAAATGAATTCTTATTGATTTTGGATGACACTTATTTTTGTGTACAAGTCAAAACAATATTAAACAAATTGATTATTATAAATAAAAAAATAATTTTTAATTATAAATCAGTTTGTTAAATTTCTAAATGAACGCGAAGACAGGTCTGCTAGAGAACTTTTTTCTATAAATTGTATACAATGTTTGTACACAATAATTAATTTTAAGAGAAAAAATCCATGCCCTGAATTACTTACTGGCCATAATAAATATACATATATATAGATTACTTTGAAAGATTAGGATTAGGATTAGGATTACTAAGAAGGATAGACTACTTTCAAGCAGACATGGGGGTTTGCCCTAAAATCCACTACCACTACGAGGTCTGCAGGGACATTTTCCACTACCACTAAATAAATTTAGTGATAGCTGAATTTTTTTCCACTAATCACTGACTTTTATTTAGTGGTAGTGCAATTTTCTTGCACTAATTTTTTTTTAGTGTTACTTTTTACCACTGTCTCTAAATAAAGATCAGTGATTAGTAGAAAAATTTAGCTTTTACTAAATTTATTTAGTTTCAAGTTTATATCGACGAATAATTAAAAAGTATTCGTGTTATTGAAGAATTTCTGAAATTTTTGCTTTTATTCCATTCGAAAATTGTAAAAACGTGAACCGTAAACTATTTACACATTAACTATTAATGAAGTCATAAACTCGTTAAAAGAACTTTAAATAGTTTTAGTGTCATAGCGACACTCGTTTATATAAATCCAAGCAATAAAGCTCTGAATTATTAAGGCAAATAAAATATTAAAGCACATTCCAATGGCCAACTAATACGTTTAGTTCAATGCCATAAAATAGCGCAAGCAATAAAGCAATAACGCTACCGTCCAGACAGCAGAAGCAAAACAAAAAAGGCTTTTTATGAGCACACAAAGCACCAAAGCTGCAGGCGGCCGACCATTGTGGCTAATTATTGAAAGAAAGAAAAAACGCAGCGGCATTTGATGGCTCATAAAATTTCTTGGAAAATTCAAATATCAAACGTCACACCCAACACACTTCAGCCGTCAGCAGACAAACTGGGAGCAGCGGCGCACTTTTCAATCGAGAAAATCACAAAAGAAAAACATAAACTAAAATATTTGTAGAGCCGTGGTCCGATGGGGGCAAAACATTTTAGTTGCAGCAGCGCCTCTACTCGGCACCCACACACGGCATTTTAAAGCCTTTGACATGCAAATGTCGCAGCAGCTGCCAACGCCAAATCCACTCCCACTTTAGTTCTTGAAGTTGTCCATATTTTGTATTTGTTTTTTTTTTAGTTATTTTTTATGCGACTAATACGCAAGTCGCTGCCACTGCCGCTGTGGCTACTGTTGTTGTTTTTGATCTGTTGGTCGTTTTGTGGCACTCGACACTCGGCAGAGCAGAACAAAAACTTGTCATAAACTTTGATTCCATGCGCTGCTTTACATGTGTTCCCACTGAACGGACACAGCTTTGCTGACAGTCGCCGCAGGCAGCGAACGCGCGCGTCGGAGATTTTATGAGCTGTGAAAAATCCAACAGCCATCTGGAGTGTGAATAGGAAAATCTCTGCACGAATGTGTGTGTGTGTGTGGCATAAAAGTGTCAACTTTAAGAAAAATCAGCATACAATAATTCTTACTTTGAACCACAAAGCGGCCTCAAAGCACAACACATACGGCAGCGAGCGAAGTGTTGGAGCGTAAAATATATTTAAAAAAAATGTTTGAATAAGCATGGCACGCACTTTGGGTCTTCGGCGGGGCCGCGTCGACAGCAACAAATCTCCAGCTAATTGGAGTTTAGTGCGAGGGGGAGTAAACGTGTCAGAGATGTGTTGGCTGTCAGTGGGCGGATGCGGATTTCAAGGCGTATATCTTTAAGATTTTATATAGCTTACTTGAATCATGTGGATCAAAGTGTGAGAAACACAAGATTAAAAATAAATTAAATTTTTTTAAGCTCAAAAACGCAATAGAAAACCAATTGAGAATTGATTTGGAACGTAATATTGCGTTCAAACTGACGACTTAAACATGTTAAATGAGCTGAATCAATTTTAATGAACAAAACTAGTTCGAAACATGCTTATTCCATGTAATTATTGTTGGAAATTAAACATGTTAAACCATTTAACCATTTCGCTACAGGTTTTTACTGGGGAAAGTTAAAATTTTAAATTTTACGTCTTAGGCTTTTATGTGGTTATATTAGCAATATTCCATAAGAAATTTTTTAATTTTTATATTCGGACCCTGTATTTTAGAGTGGTTTTCTATGAGAGCAAAAACATCGTTGTGGCTGTAATAATTACTTAAACATTATACTTTTTACGCATAACGAAAATTTGAATATTTATTAATTTACTTCAGCCAAAATTAAAAAAAAGTATATAAATTGAAAGAAAACGTCAAATTAAAAAGTTCTCTAATTTTCTGCTTCTTCTTCCTTTGCTATGTCAAGATATACCATTAAACAACGTGTATACTTCTCTTCATACAACTTAAATATTCAGTTTATTAATTTCGTATTTTTCCTAAAACTTCAAACTATTCTAAAGACCAACAAAAAAATGTATTCTTGCAACCATAGAGGATGCAGACGTCTACAAAGTAGCATGTTGCCATATGGCAACAAAATAGCGAAAGGGTTAACATGATCGTCGCAGTGTTCTTTGAAGAAGCATTTTTTGCAACAAAACAAAGTCAGCTTCATGTAAGAAAAACATCCCTTAAGATTCAGCTGTAACTTCGTCAAAATAAAAGGTTTTTTTGTGAAAATCAGGGAGTAAGCCACAGCTTCCAATGAAACTATTGAAAAAAGTACAAAAAACCTGATATTTGTAAAATCTTGCAAGTTTTTAACTCCTGTGGGATTTGGCGCATTCACAACACAGAGAAAAAAAATGTAAGCAGAAGGGTTAAAGAACGAAACAGCTGATTTAAAAGTTTCATTTGAAGTTTGAAGTTGTAGGGAAATTAAATTTAATCAGATATGTAAAGCAAATGGTTCGTTGGGCTCAATCTGCAATTCTTCCCTTTCAGCTGCAGCAATTAAATCGAAACAAAATGGTTGTGGTTCAGCAGTCTCACAAACGCACAACTTCTTTGCTGGTTTCATTTGCCTCCAAATGTTTGCAAAAATTATTTGTCATAATACTCAATCATATGTTATTCTTGTTCTTCTTCTTCTTACTGACGAGAAGTAACTGGCAAAAATGTATCCAGTAAAAACTTGCAAGTTCTCACAAAATGAACTGTCAATTTATGCGCTCAGTTTATCTCTCATTGTAAAAAATTTTTTAAATGTGTATAAATTTGTACGAATTTGTACAAAACATGCGTACCCAAACAGACTTAAAATAATTAAAAAATTTAAAAACAAGAAGTTACTGACAAAAATTTCTCCAGTAAAAAGTTACAAGTTCTCACAAAATGAATTGTCAATTTATGCTTTCAGTTTCTCTCTCGTTGTAAAAATAATGTTAAACATTTGTATAAATTTGTACGAATGTGTACGAATCATTCGTACCCAAACAGTCCTAAAATAATTCAAAAATTAAAAAAAAAGAAGTTACTGGCAAAAATTTCTCCAGTAAAAACTTGCAAGTTCTCACATAATGAACTGCTCTGCTCTTTATGCTTTATTCTCTCACGTTGTAAACAAAATTTTTTATTAATTGTATAAATTTGTACGAATTTGTACGAATCATTCATACCCAAACAGACCTAAAATTAAAAAAAATTTAAAGTTTTTTAAAATTTGAAATGAATGGAAATGTTGGTTCTCCTCACACTGCTTTCGTTCCGAGTTCAAATCATCTAATATTTGTCCAAAGTTGATTAAAAAAAGGATAAAAAAGATTACACTATTTCGCGGACGAATCATTTTTCGCTAAATCATTCCAAAAATATTTTGTAAACAAAATATGTCAAACTAAACCTCATGAAGCAATTTGAACGGTCGTGTTCAACAAAAAACTATTTTTATTTAAACTAAATTAAGGGAGTCAGTTTGAGCGATCTTTAAACATCCAAAACCCACTGAGACTTGCGATCTTGAAACATAATTGTGAAAAGCACTTTGAAAGATCGTTAGTATCATAGTGAAATAAACCAACTGATGCAATACTCTTATTTTGACAACTTTTTTTTTGTCAAATTGTTATTTATAATGTCTTTTCTATCTATTAAACTCTTTTCTAATAAACTTCTTGAAATAAATGGACTTGAAAAGAGCCTAAGAAAAATAAATGCTATGTATACATGAATATATTACTTTATATACTCATATGACTACATAGGCAGAGTACCACAACCCAAAAAGCATCTCGTATTTTTGTGATTGATTTTCTCAAGAACAAAGCGCAAATGTTAATTTTTCAAAACAAAAATTAAATTTTGATAATTTTTCAATAATTTCATGGGTTAAGTTTTGACATACAGTCGTGCCTGGATATAGTGAACTAATTATTGCAAGGCCTGTTCACAGTATTGAGGTTGTTCAAAGTTAAAATTTTTGTTCAAAACTCGTTTTATTTGCTCGAAATACACTTTTTGCTTTTTGCTTGAAATTGCTTTCAAAATTTTGTTCATGATTTAGAGGCTCCATGTCAAAATTTGGGTGTTCACTATATCGAGGTGTTCACTATATAGGGTGTTCACTATACCCAGACACGACTGTATATTTGTTTACCTTTTCTTTTTTTTTTTAATACCAGAATAAGAGTACCGATTTTGACAACTCTCACTACTTGGATCACTTGGTTTATTTCACTATGGTTTAAATGTTTGTATAACAATGATAAGAAAAAAATTTACCTTATTAACTTGAGAATTTTTTTTTTTCAAATTGAATATCATGGAGTACTTTTCATTTTATGTAATTAATCCTATTTCAATGAAAACCAAAACCATTCCAATTTAATGCTGAATGATTCAAATCCAAATATCCCGTACATGCGGACAAACACTGCACATCTCTAGCAGACACCATGTGAGAAGCAATGGGCCTGAAAGAATGTTCATTTTGTTGTTGTTTTTATATGCACTTTCTTAAATGTTGTCATATTTTTTTCAATGTATATGTGTTTGCTTATATTTCAGTGTATCTTTTTTTTTTTTTAATTACCGGTATGCATTTAAATGCATTTTAGTTAAGCAATATGAACCATTAAGCAGATGCCGAGCAATTAATTATGTCTAAATGGTTGCGATATATTAAAAGTGCCAGCAGTGAGGTTTATTTGCTGACGCCAACTATTAGCTCGAAGCGTACTTTTCATGTGGTCTCTGGCATATTTCATTTTATTGCCACTGTTATAATTTGTTTAATACCCCAGTCGATTATTGGTTTTTTTCGTACACACAATTGACATTTTGTGTTTAAGGCTGAACTTAACAAAAACTGTCAAAACAATGCCCAAAAAAAACGGCTCACAACTGTTCGGAATTGTGACTAGCCTCAGAGACGCCTTTTGCGTCCTTTACGCATATCCTCGCTAATACCGGCCTTGACTTGTGCACATCTGTTTAGGTGCGCGGCTGCTGACAATAGAATTTTCGTCAATTGCATGATTTGTTTCGAACGCAAACTGAGTCTCGGGCACTCCGAAAAAATTTTAAGTGCCCTAACCGCAGCGCGAGTTGCGCACAAATTGCGAGGGTTGCTTGGCTGTTACCACTCGAACAGCTGGTGTCATTTTGCCAAAGCGCACCGTATCGCCGTTGTTGCTGTCACCGAAATGCTGCAAAGCCAATCGTCGAATGCTTCACATATACGTCTGACAATTGTCGCAACTTTATTTTCAATTAAACTGCAAAGTGGCGCAGGTGCGGCAGATCAATGTTGACTTATGCAAACGACGCAGGCAGCCCGAATGTCAGATGCTGACTCACAAACTCGAACAGAAAGTGTAGATGGAAAACTCAAAAATACACCAACACCAACAAACGAGCGTCATAATTGTTTTCAAGACTTTGGTAAATTTCAACATATCCATCAAAATTTCCATAATTTTCTTCCCTCAGCTTCCCTTGGCTTTGGCTTTCATTAGTCTCATTGTTACGTTTGCCGGGGTCCACCTTTTCTTCACTCTTCGTAAATTAAATACTAACAAATTTCATTAAAGCAACAATAGCAATGCAGCATAAAAAAAAACACAATGAGTTTGGTTAAAAACACAAATGTGCCTATGCACATACAGACATACATACATTCATACATAGTTGTTGTAGGCAGGCTGCCAGGCTCCAATGCCAAACCACTTAAAATTTGATTGTATTCAAGACTCGTTGCGTTCTTCTTCACGCATCTGCGCTTTAATAAGATCAACAAAAACAGCCTGCAGTCAGCAGGAAGATGGCAAAGTGTATCTTTTGTTGAGCATACAACAAATTCTAACACCTCACTATCACAATAGAAGGTGAATAATGCTGTCTCCCCACCCACACGCACACACACTCACATGCACACAAGTCGAAACAGTGCCGCGAGCATTCAACAAAATAAGCCACAACACACACACACACACTCGCACGCACAATCAATTAAACCTTTCCGGCCAGAGAAGCAACATTTCGATTACTTTGGCGCTGCAGCCGCAAGCAGCCAAAGTGGCAAGTTGTGTATGTGTGTGTAGTTTGAATGACTGTTGCATTAATAGTTATGTATGTATGTCGGTCGACTTTAGGGCTCCTTGAACTTCAATCAAAATGTGCCTTTTTCTCTGGCTGCCACATAAATCTAACAATTTTATATCGCCACATTTCGTGCGCACCTTTCGAAACGAAATCGTATTAATTGGGTCTGTACAACAGAAAGGTGTTGTTGCCGATTATTTATGGTCACTCCAACACCTTTCGCGTTCATATGTCGCAGTCTATGTGTTTTGAAATGCATTAGGAAGCGTTGAAATGCACTCATTATATGCATTCCTTTCATGCCATAAAGGATAACACTCGCTTTTGTAGCGGCCAACCTTTTATTCAAATCTTTACCCATACAAATGCTTAGACTTTAGTGAAGAAGCGCCAAGAAAGCCTATGGAAATCGGGCAATCGAAATTGTATGTAAGGGCGCGTTTGTTTGCATAATCGACGCAAGGGTTCTCTAAGAGTTTATCGTTACTATAAATGGCTACTTTACGTTATGCATTCAAGCTGCAGCCGGCAGCTGCCGGTTGGCAGCCGCCGTGGCTCAGTTGGTTAGTGCGTTGGACCGCGAGTCGAAGGCAGCAAACCGCAGGTTCAAATACTGCCCGTAATAACACCTAAAAAAAAATAACGGGGAAATTCGTTTTCTCTTTCGGTGGCTGTCCTCTCAGCTGGAAATGGCAAACCTCTGAGAGTAAAAATTGCCTATGATAAAGCTCCCAACCAGCCGTTCGGAACCGGCGTAAAAACTGTAGGTCCCTTCTACCCGCGTACAAATTCACACGCACAACACGGGTGGTTGCGGGAAGCTAGGCCTTAGTCTCGCGTAAGCGGGCTGTCGTGCCAGTCAATTATTATTATTATTATTATTCAAGCTGCATGAATAAAATGCATCAACAATTATACATCAAATCAGAAAATTGCAAAACACCCGAAGAAATGTATGTATATACTCCCGAAACTAGGGGAAATTATCCATATCTTATAGAGAGAAGTATTGAATTTTTTATATCTTAAACTAATAAAGTTAGAAGGAAGAAATTCTAGGAAGTGTTAGTGCACATATTAGTCCTTAAGATATATTTTTTTTTCAAAAAAAAACGATTGGAAATTTCCAAGGATATTCAAGGATAAAATTTTAAAAGGACATTTACAATACCTCTTCGTCCTTTTGCACTGAAACATTAAATGTTCTAAGATTCTAATTATTTATCTCCTTCATTTGATACTCATTTGTTGTTCTGCAATGCGCTCAATTTTTTAAATAATTTTTTGGAATAATCATGTCCTTGAAATTTCAAAGTCCATTTAACAAAAATCCTGACGTCAGAGAGAAAAACTAAAAATGCAGTTTTACTACTTTTCAACCCTAGTTTCGCGAGTGTAGCGATTTTTTCGTGTGTAAAATTTGTTGTCGCATGGTGTAATATAATGATGATTGGTAGTAGAGATACAGTGGCGCACACAGGATTTTTTTGGGGTGCTTCTGCACACAAGTTTTGGGCCCAATACTACTTGAAATTATATTTGTTACCCAAAATTTGTTTAACAAGCAGATTTTTGAACCCTCAAAACCCCATCCTTTCGTATGTCACTGTAGAGATACATATTAGGACTACAATCCCGGGATCCCGAAATCCTGGACGATGTAAGTCCCGAAAAATCCCGAAATTGACAAAATCCGATCCCGGAGTTGAAACATAAAAATAGCAAACTTTTTTTTTTACTTAGTTTTAGTTTTGTCCCCTTAACCCTTTCGACCCCGAATTTTATCCAATGTCTCGATGTTACTTTTTCGTATTTAAATCACGAAGCACTTACCTAAGAACTGTGCACACGACATTTGAAGTCGCCACGAATCTTTATTAGAGTTCTAGCTTAAAACAGTTAGAGTTAGCTTAGAACAGGTTAAATAAATTTTGTATCAATATTTTTTAATTACAGAAAAATTACATAATATTTATGGAAAAATACAAAATTATCACTTTTTGATTTTATTTAACAATTATTAAAGAAACAGGGTTTTGATCAAACACGTCCAATTCGTAGACTTCAATTAGAACACAAACTTTCGCTGATATCGCTGCAAATTATTAGAAATTATTTTGGGGAGAACAGTAAAATTTTTGTAATTTGATTGAAAAAGACATCCCGAAAAAATCCCGAAAATTCTGGGATTGCGGTTTCCAGTAAAATTGGTCCCGCATTGCAATCCCCAATACGTACATTTGTTTCATTTTGCTGGCTTCTGTTTACAACTTTTGAATCCAATAACATTTCAAATCATATTTTCATATTTGAGTAGTCAAATCCCTCAAATCCCCCTTTCTTGCTTGCACCACTGCCAGTCGTATGTACGCATCCTTGTGATATTTCTATTTACATGAAGTGTGCGAAAGAATATTTGCGACTTGGCTTTTCGCTGCCCAGCCCTTCACAAAAATGCTGCTTGAATGCTTCGTTCATAATTTTCCATTACTGCTGGCATCTGCCACTGACAACAATTGCAGTTCATCAAATCGCATTCAGTGCATCGCCGGCATTTGCGTTCAATCGCATGACTGGCCCATCAGCCACAGACAACACACCTCACTGTTCCATTTCGCTTGAACCCATAACTGATGCGACTAGGCAAACCTATGCTCGCTGTCTCGCTACTCTATGTGTGTCCTGGCAACAATGGAAATCGAACAATTTGGTACCTGAACGAGTGATGAAAAACCTCAATGTACAAAGGACCCGACGTGTAGTGGAGTGTCCTTATTGAATGCTCATTATTTTGCCATTTCTTGTTGAGTGTATGTGTTGTTGTTGTTGTTGTTGCTGTTGGTTGTTGAAACGTTCAAGTACCCTTTTGTGCATGAAGCTGAAATGATTTTTATGGAAAATCCAATAATGTACATGCCAACATGTGTAGGTACAAACACACTCAATACGGCTTTCGGTAGGTGAGAGCACAAAAGGACAAAAGGACGCACGCAGAAGCAAAATGTTATGTGTAAAAAGGTATTGATTGAATTTGTGAAAAATGATTTGAAAATTCGAGCGGCAAATGTTATGCGCTCAAGTGGCAGCTGAGAACTTTGTTTGTCTAACTGTGAAAGTATGTTTATACATACATACATATGTACATATGTTTGCCTACTCAATGTGAAGAAGAAAAACGAAAATTTTTAATTGTGCAGTTTTTATGGCCATTTCTGTGGTTTTTTCTTAAGTGCGAAATTGAGTTTGCATTGTATGAATTGAATTTAATTAAAAATTTTCGCCATAACTTCCTTTTACCACTACCAGCAACGGTGCAACGAATTTGAAAATTTTCCTCTACAAATAAATTTTTTATGAGAACTACCAAAACTAACATTGGCCGCTGCTCCCAACATATCCTCTCACACATTTGATCTGTAAACTACAACGAATACAACAACTACAAAAGCTGCAGTTGTTGTTGGAATTTTCTATCACTGGCTTTGCACCAAGTCAGCACAAATCCTTTTGTTTGTTATTGTTTATGCTAAAACCGACACTATACCACTCGCACTCACTCACCCACAGACACACACACACACACACAGCCAGACACACGCAGGCACATCCAACGCACGACCGTGAAATGCTGATCCAGTGATGAGCTGGCAAGGCCAATGTGCCGAACACAATGGCGTCAGTGATAAGCGAAATTGTGCGAATTGAAAAGCAGAACAGCAACTCAGTTGAAAGTGTCCTTTGCTATTTTTTTTTCTTTCGACGTCTACTGCTTTTGTTGGCCGTTTGTATCCCGTTCAGATGCTTCGCTGAGTGTCAACATGATAAAATAAACCAACGCAACTACAAACCGCACAGCATGCATCAAAATACTCAGCATATGTACGCAGGATGTTGTTGTGAGAAAAAAAAAACGTTGTTGACGATGGTGGCGTGCCTTGCTTTGATATGAAAAACATGCGCAGAATATGAATGTCCAGCGGTTCGTAGAGTGATTCCCATTCTTTTATTGCAGCACATGAACGTGTAACATGAATAAATTTAATTTGTGATGTTAAGGAAGCATAAAAGTGGACGACATTATGTGCTTTGCAACAGTGACCCGACTTATAGAACACAGGGAAAGTAAACAACAAAAACAAAGGACAATATAAACGTATCAACAGACATTGAGTAGCAAGTGGCAATGAGTTTGTCAAATTCATTTTGAAAGCAGAGAAAGAGTGATAGTCCTAATATTATGGCAGAAGAGCTGTCAGATTTTTCAAAACCCATTGGGTTTTTTAACTCAAATGCAATGTTTTTGAATTCACTAACCAGGCATATGCCATTCGTTTTTTTGTGTCACCTTTAATTTGGTTTTAAAAGGACCTGCAAGTTTCTGGCAATAATCATATACAAGAAATTCATTTAAACTTCATAGAGGTTAAAGAAGAGAAGTGTGTAGTAAGCACTTCCACTTGGACCCAATGGGGTCTATTTTGAATCCCTTCATTCTTAACCTTTTCGACCCCAAAGTTGCCTGAGAGCAACTTCACCTATTTGTCATCTTATAGCAAAAGCTACGATTGATTTATGGGTTTAATTTAAATAGGCACCAACAAATTAATATTTTTAGAAGTGAATTCAAAGCAAATTACAAATATTGTACTGTTATCCCCAAAATAATTTCCAATAATTTGCAGCCATATCAGGGAAAGTTTGTGTTCTGATTGAAGTCTACGAATTGGGCGCGTTTGATTAAAACCCTGTTTCTTTAATAATGGTTAAATAAAATTAAAAAGTGATAATTTTGTATTTTTCCATGAATATTAAATAATTTTTCTGTTAATAAAAAATATTCATACACAATTGATTTAATCCGTTTTAAGCTAAAATAGTTCAAACGTAAATTAGCTCTAGAACTTTAACAAAGAGGCGTGGCTACTTCAAATGTCGTGTGCACACTTCTTAGGCAAATGTTTCATGATTTTAATACCAAAAAGTAATATCGAGACACAGAGTAAAATTCAAGGTCGAAAGGGTTAAATCCGGTGTTTTTTCCCGTACTTCATATAACTCGTCATATAGAAATATAGATATAAAAAATTTTATCAAACTAAAACCAATTTTCTGACAAAATTACGAAAATCTTCACATTCAACAATTTTTGAAATAATTAACCAGACAAAAGGGATTTAAAATTTAATTTTTAACTATTTTGAGAAATTTGATTTGTAAGTGTTTCTTAGAAACCAAACCATAACACAACAAATTACAAGTTTTTAGTCTATAAACTTTTTTACGAAGTAATTATTTCCTCATTTCTACGTTACACTGGGCCTTTTTGATCTTCGTGTGCACCCATTGGATCAGCCATGAAAACCGCAGTTACTCAAAATAACAAACATAGAATTTTTTTAAACGATATTTATTGCTATAATGGTGGTATTCACGATCAGTAATAACTGTCTTAGAGAATAGTAAAGTTAATGCATTGGATGCAAAATTCTAATATTTGTTCTCCGGGTCTTTATAAACTCTTGAAAAAAATGTACCCTTGGCCGTGTCAAAAGTAAGAAAAATCAGCCAATTTTATGGCAATCTATGGGAACTTAATCCATGTAACCCAACACTTCATATGGTTTTCATTTATGGGTATATGGAAGAGTGGATAAAAAGCCTCTCTTTGTCTTCTGTTTCTCTAAGCTTTAGACAGATTACCTACTCACTTGTTTTTACTTTAGGGCCAATTCTGCTAATTGGTCGTTTTTGTAATCGGCGGTATTCACAATCGGTAATAACTTAATAACTGTCTTAGAAAATAGTAGTGTCCGATCGAAACATCTTTTTTGGGCCGAAACCGAAACCGAATTTCGGTTTTTTTTTAATATTCGGCCGAAACCGAAACTTTCTAGTTGAAATAAAAATCTTCATAGCAAGCATTTTTTTTTCAACAAACGAATTTTTGATTAAGTAAATAAAGAACAAACAAATAAACAATAGGGGTATTCTCGATGTCTTGCAAAACCCTTGCAAGGTGCACGAATTGCAAAAATTGCAGAACTTTGCAATCCGTGCAAGGATACAAACACAAAATACAAGGGAAAATTTTTTGCAATTCGTGCACCTTGCAAGAGGTTTGCAAGACATCGAGAATACCCCTAATATAAATAAATAAATAAATACTTTTTGATAAAAACAATTTATTCATTTTTTAAAAACATAAGCATGACCGTTTCGTACCTTACTCGCTAATATTAAAAATAAAATAATTTAATATTATATGGTAAAAAAAGTTTATTTACATTGGTGGAATCTAAATTATTCCTCCCTTCACTATATATCTGCTACACAATAAAAAAATAAAAAAATAAAAAAAATAAAAACAAATTTTTGGCCGCAACTGAAACCGAAACCACTTATTTGGGCCGAAACCGAAACCGAATATTCGGTTGGACACCAGAAAATAGTAAAGTAATATACATTGGACACAAATTTCTATCATTTGCTCTCTTGTTCTTCTTAAACTCACTACTAAACGACCTGAAATGCCATTCTTTCTCTCATTTTTCTCTTCAAGTCTTAGACAGATTCTTGACTCACTTATTTTTCACTTAACGGCCACTCCTCTTAATTGCACGTTTTCTTCACGATTTCCCAATTTTCTCCAACTGCAAACATAAAACCATTAAGGAAAATGGCGCACAACACAACTTTATGCAATTTTCTACACTTTTCTCATTTTAAGCTTTGGTTTTGTTTCCTTGCAGCAGCAGCAACAACAACCAGCCATCAAGTGTCCCGCGTACGCCGAATTGTACACAGACTACAAACCGACAACAACAACAACAATGACACCAAAAAGCGTTGAATTGGCCATTAGAAAATACCAAGAATGGAGCAGCAAATTTTTGCCAACAACGCTGACAGCAACAACACCAGCAACAGCAAAGCATGTCACTCACTTGCCAGCGCCAACAACGACCACGACGACGACGACAATGTCTTCATCGCAAAAATCTACCTGCTCCTGTTCGTGTAGCACATCTTCCGGCTATCACAGTCACAGTCACGTGGCGCTGGTTGTGGCCGGCGTCGGTATGGCTGTGCCAGAAAATGACAGAGCGCTGCTCGTTAGTGCGGCTAAGCGGCCCAAAGTCTACGACTGCATGAAGGACTTTTTGCGTCGGAAACTCTTTCAGCAGCACGCGGCCGACGTGGCGCACCGACAGCTCAGCGACACCGAGGAGGACGTAACCAGCGACTATGACGAGGTGAGCAACACGACGACAGGTCAATGGTTTTTCATAAAAAATTTAACTATTCAATTTTTTAAAGGTTGACATGTTGGACTCGTCGTACAATGCCGACGAAGAGGACGCCACCGACTGCAGCAGCAGCTGTTCCTTCTCGCTTGAGCCCGCGAACGTCGACGAAGCACGCACCCAGAGTCAGCGACCGGCAACGAAATCGCCGCAGAAATCACTGCTGTCGCTTAATTGCTGGCACAACGCCTCCAACTGCAGCGACTCCACCACCGACGACGACGAAGCCGACGCACTAGAGACAGGCGTTTTCGCGCAGCTGCACTCCGACGACGATGACGATGACGATTCGGACGCGGGCATCTCGGACTGTTGTCAGCTGATCAGCGAAAAGACGCACAGCACGCACCAGCCGCGTCGAAGTGGCAAAGCGAAGCGCCGCACACGTCGCTCGGCCAGCGATAGCGATCACGAATTGCTGGCCAGCGGCTGGTACCAGCCGCACTTGAGTGCCAAAGCGGCGTTGGCGCAACTGTTGCCAACTTCGCCCGGCAGTTTTCTGGTGCGCCGCAAGTCGCGCGCCTACGAGCTTTGCCTGCGCGTCGAGTCGAAAGTGAAACACTTTGCGGTGCTCGCCACGGCCAACAACTATCGGCTGAAGGGTGCCAAGAAGCAGTTCAGCTCGCTGCAGGCGCTCGTCACGCATCATTCGGTGATGGCGGAACACCTGCCGCTGCCGTTGGCGCTGCCGCGCGAGCACCGGCAACGACCGATGCGTGCGCTGCGCTATGCCGACGATTTCGACACGTACGAGTCGCTGGAGATTTTGGGCATATTGCAGGATATGCAGTCGCACGAGTACGAGTGCACCTGAACTGGCTGCGATGCTTGTTGCATTCACTGTCATGGATGCTGAAAACTCTCTCAGACAATTTGAGTCGTAATTGCATTTACTTTGTATGATGTTGTGATGCTTTGTTAAGGCTGCCATTAAGGAATTGTACATTTAAATGGATTAATTAAATTAACGATTAGTTATATGTTATTATATTTTTAAGCGAATGAATCGAGATATAAATAAATCGAATCGGAAAAGTACATGAATCATGATGAATTTTAATAAAAAAAAAAAAAATATTGGGAATTTGACACAGCTACGGGAAGTTGAATTTCAGGAGAGAATCTAGAGTCCTGGAATCTGGATTGGGTGCATGAACTCTCTGAGCAGTCTTAGGAATTTCAACTGAGCAACGATGAAACTGATTTTTGTTTTATTGTATCAATGAAGGCAATTTCATAAAATCCTTTCAAGCAGTCTTCCCAAGGAGTATATAACTATATTACATTACATCACACATTACATTACATTACATTACATTACATTGCATTGCATTACATTACATTACATTACATTACACTACATTAAATTAGATTAGCTTACATTGCATTACGTTACATTACACATTACATTACATTTCATTGCATTACATTACAATACATTACATAACACTACACTACATTAAATTTTATTAGATTACATTGCATTACATTACATTACACATTACATTACATTACATTGCATTACATTACAATACATTACATAACACTACACTACATTAAATTTGATTAGATTATATTGCATTACATTACATTACACATTACATTACATTACATTAAATTACATTACATTGCAATACATTACACTACATTACATTATTACATTACATTACTTTACATTACATTACAATACATTACATTACATTACATTACATTACGTTACATTACATTTCATTACATTACGTTACGTTACGTTACGTTACGTTACATTACATTACATTACATTGCTTTGCTTTAAATTACTACCCTGCAGTGCTGCCAGATTAGGGGTTTCCCACCTAGATTTGGGGTTTATTTGTTTGGATTGGGGGGAAATTTTATGATAAATTTTTTAGGGGGAAATATAGTATTGTGGGGGAAAATTATTTACAAACACTTTTAATTTACGCTTTTTAAAATGTCTGTGACCAACCAGGCTGCATTTCTGTTACATCAACACCTTGTTCACATATATTGGCTAGTGGATTTTTTTTTAATTTCACGAGCAATTTTAATGAAATATTCATTTTATGTGTGAATTATAAATTTGGGGGGAAATTTTAGTTTTTAAAGGGACTTAATTTTAGCGCGATTGCTTGAAATCCATCTGGCAACACTGCTACCGTGGCTCAGTAGTTTGTACCTCAGCACAGAGGTGCCCAAAAAAATACACACGATTGGAACGTTTGGTTCAATTAGTCCAAAAATTGGTCCAAAAGTGTGCTTTTTTATTTTACTTGGGCTTTTGGGCCGCTTTTTTTTAAGTTGTGCCTTTTTTATACAAAAGTGTATATGAAAAATTGGTCTTATTTTTTGAGGGCAATCAGTAAAAATTTCGATATAAAAGTTATGTTTTGTTTCTGTGTTAGAAAAAAATTTGTCGAAATTTAAAAATTGTCCTTCCATTCCCACTCTGGGCCTTTCTTAGGAAAATTTTAGTGGAATACATTTTAATTGAGTGACAACCGTGCCTCAACAATGATCACAAAACATTATTTTCGAAAAGACAAACAATTCATTGACCCAAATAAATTTTAATAATTTTTGAACACTTCTGAAACACGCAGAATTCTGTGCATGAATGCTAAACTGTGGCAACTGTGTTTGTTGTAATTGAGCCAAAGTTACCCATGGTGCTGTTGCTGTAAGTTAAGTGAGACAATTAAGATTCGTGCTGCTTTAGACCACAACTTGTTTGACGGTTTTGAATAAAAAATATAAAAATATAAAAATAGAAAAAAAATGTAAATATAAAAAATGTTGACCATTCTTTTCTTCACTTATTTATTCATTCATTCATTAATTTTTCATAAATCAATTAAACAAAATTTCTGAACCAATTTCATTTTTCAAAATTAAAGACCACAACTTGTGTGACGGTTTTGAATAAAAAAATATAAAAAAATATAAAAAAATATAAAAAATATAAAATATAAAAAATGTTGACCATTCTTTCTTCACTTATTTATTCATTACTTTTTCATAAATGTTTTGAACAAAATTTCTGAATCAATTTCATTTTTCAAAATTACATATTTTTCTATTTTTCCAATATTTAATGAATATGGCATTGAATATTTGGCATTTTCGCTCAAGTCGAGTGCTTTTCCCTCCACCACATTTTCAATAACTCAATTACAAACGTTTAACGTTTCGAGTGCGCTTGTTGTGTCCTCTGCTGTTGCACACCCTTCATCGGCAAATGTATGCCGCCACATGCGCTCAGAGCTGCCGCTGCATTGTACAATGTGAAGAGTGCAATTGAAGGACACTCATGCAGTTGTCGCAGTTTTCAATTGGCATAAACGCTGCGATTATTAAATGCCATGTGCCGTTAGAAGAGACTTTTATGTATAGAAAAATGCTTCATTCTATATGAAAGTCGAATGCTTACGAATTTTCAATAAACAAATTTATATTCTTGCTAAACAAATCAATTTTGCTTTTGAGATGTGAATTATAAACCAGAAAAACTGATATTTCTATAATGTTTGTACTATCAAAAAGACAGCCAAAACTAAAGACCAACTCCAGCGCACATCCGGTTGAATAGTTGCGCGTTTGTGTGGTTTTGGTGTTTTTATGAGCAGTCAACACTCACCCACTTCCGTGTTGAAAAGAACAGACAACACGTTAGTTTCTTCGTTGAGTTTCCATTGACTGCTGCCAACTGGTTTGTGTACCTGCTAGCCATGCTTTGTTTTAAATTTAGGTAACGCATAAAAGTATGCTACAAATTTTCAAACATTCTCAAACAAAAGCGAAATAGGTGACGCAACTTTCTCAAACGCTAATCAGTGACTTCAAGTCGAGTTCTCAAGTTAAAAGCACATAAGAAGAGGAATTCATTATTTTGTAGATATTAAATTTATTATTATTTGTTGTTGGCCATTTGGTTGTAGGAAATAAAATCACAGCAATTCGGCCGCTGCCATGCAACAGAATGCAATTCATACAATTCATACGCGCCGCAAGCAAATTAACCGAAACTGCAGCAACGAGACCTGCAACAAGCTGACAGCATAAGCGTCACGCAACGATGCATTAAAATTTAGCTGCACACTGCCACCAGCGACTCGCCACAAAAATCTGTCCGGCGCTTGAATGGCAACTTCCGCAGTTTGCACAGCCAAATGAGCATTAATTATGATAATAAATTCAATATAAACAATAAATTGCGGTTGTGCGCGGTGCGTGGCTTCATCGATTCAAACAACACCAACAACAACAATGGCAACTATGACAAAATCAGACGCAGTTGCGCGTTAATGACCGTTAAATAAACAACTCAACGCCAATTTAATGACCTCTCCAAATATGACACATGGTGGACGATGGAGCTAAATTCACAACAACAACGACTGATGCCTACTAAGCTGCCATAAATATTGGCAGTGCAGGACACAGTGCTGCCTAATTTAAATGCCAGCGCAACGAACCGAAATGCGTTAAATAAATGTGACAGTGCGTTTTAATTAATGGCGTCCGTCATGCGCGGCGGCAATGTCAACGTTCGATAAAATTTCGCTATAAAATTGTTAATGCTTTGCTGAGTCCTGTGCGAATGCTGCGTCTGAAATGGTAAAACAAAAATTTTAAAATCGTAATTTTGTAAACCAATATTTTTGTTATTTTTTTGCAACAAAACATCAATGAATTTAGTAAAAATCAAAATTTCAATTCACTGCGCTTCATAATGAACCCATTGAACGTATCAGCTGCAGCCGCATAATTAGCCGAACTTGTTGCGCAGCTGGCAGCGTGCAACAGCTCCCCAAGTTGCCCACACAACACCAACAAACGGCATCACGATCTAATTAAAATGAAAATGAAATTAAAGGCGCCACTCGTCCTTGCGGTGCGCACGCAGACGTGGGCCTTGTGCGGACGCGGTGCTTAACTGGAACGCAGCAAGAGTCAGTGTATGTGTGTGTGTGTGTGTTCTTTGCATACAAAGGCGCCAGGTCATAGATACCGACTGAGCGAACGAGTACGCAACGCAGCTGGAAAATCTTGTGTGTGTGTGTGTGAGGTGCATGCAGCGCTGCTGAAAAGGGCTTCATTAGTGTCAGCCTGCAAGATATTAAGAAAGAAAACCTTCATTGAGCTGCAAGCAGTGCGCAGCGACATACATATCGTACATGTGTGTATGTGCACTCATATACCCACACATGCACATTTATTAAGCTTGCATGCACACACATAGCCAACCTGGAGGCACAGAGAACTCGATAGTTCCAACTCGAAATTGTGCCATCAATTCAAAGCATTGTGGGAGTATTTTCTGCTGGCGGTGCTGGCATTTAAAGCAATTTTTTTACATCACACTTTAAGAATAATTTTTAATAATAATTTAAAGTATCCTAATTGGTAAAAGAAGTTGTTGAGGTGTAAGGCCCATAGATCTGATTTCTACTGTTTATTTTTATACGCGTACAACAACTGTTATGGAGGACCTATTGTTTGTGCAGATTGTTAATAGAAAACTATTCAAAAAATATAAATAGTATCAAATTGATATTTATGATTGATTTTGTTTTGCTACTTTCGCTAGTGCGAGCTTTAGCGAAACGGCTATGTTAACCAAAATCTTTTGGCATTGTGGCAAACTTTATATACAAACACACACGCACACATATACAGCCATTTCCACGCATTAGCATCGTTAGCGTTAGCCTTATTTTCTCACATTGAAATCAACACACATACAAACACGCAGACACACACACCCACATACACTTCTCCACTAAACTGCGCAAATAAAACTTTCAACAAAAGTTGTTTACATAATTTTCCTCATCAACAAATGCACCAACAAAACAAAAATAAAACTTCAAATAGAATGGTGCAAAAAAATCAGTGTTGCCAGCAAATATAAACTCAAACTCAAACTCAAAATGCTCAACTTTGCCGCCCAATAAACGCAACCAAAATAGCAAAGCGTCCAAATAAAGCAAAGAAAAGTGACAGCAAAAAAAATTCCCAACTTTTCAATTTATTCAATAAAGCGCACAGTTTGTTCGTTCGTTGGTTCGTTCTGTTGGTCCGTTTTGTTGGCTGTTGCGCTCATTTTTGTGTTTGTGTCCGTTTCGGGCAGCGCATTAGGCGCACATTACCAGACGGAAATCGCACACAAAGTGGCAAAAATAAAAGTTTTCAACAAAAGTTTAGGCAAATGCAAAGTTAAAGAACAGCAAAATGTGAGAGAATGCAAAGTGCACAAGTAACTGTTTGTGCCCTCATTTTGGGCAACATTTGTAAATGGGATTTGATTCTGGAGCAAAGTTGCAGTGTTGCACTCTCAAATGTAGCCGCGAAAGTGAAGTCTATGCGAAATAAAGAAGGCGAGCACAGTCCGGCAAATTAAATGCACCAAACATAATGCAAACAGTGAAACTTTAAGTCTAAAATAGAATCAAATATGTAACAAACTTTTATTCAGATCAAAAAATTGTGCTGCTAAATTGAAAATATAAAACTAAAACTAAACTTCTTGTTGTTGTCGTTGTTTGCGAAGATGAGAAAGTGGAGAAAAAAGTAAATCATCTGCCATGGCACAGTGCACAGTGTTGCGATTATTTAATGACAAAAGTGCCAAAATTATTATAACCTCAAAAATCGGAGTAAAAGGTTTTGTTATAAATACTTTAATTAAAATAATTCCCAAGTTTTAAGAAAAAATATTGAACAACATAGAAGTAATGAGTTCTTAAAGTAAGCTTTTACTGCATGGAACAACAAATTTCATACAAATGACAATTTTTTGGTTTCACTTTGAAGTTAAATATTGTAAAATTAATTATGAGTAAGTTCCAAAAACTTACTGTTATCGTAATTTTCACATAATTTAGATCTGGCAAGACCAACATTTTGCTGATTTTTCTCACCTCTGATTTTTCTTAACTTGCATGAAGAAAATGAAACAAGAAAACAGGTAAATTAACACTGAGTTAAAGCTTTTAAAGTTTTTTATATTATATTTTGGCAATAATGTATAATGTTGTAAAATTTTCAGCTGCGCAGATTTGCGCAAATTCAAATTATTGGATTTTTTCTGTGAAGACTCTTAAGTAAGTTCGCAATATTTTCAACGTTTAGTTTAATAGCAATCAGCCAACTAATGCTTTGTTGTTGTTGGAAAACTTTGTTGAATAAAGCCTCGGAAAATCAATTATGATTTCATTTATATATGGAATAGAGAGGTTAATGGGGTTTCGATAATACATTTTAATCGTTGCTTCTTATAAATCCAAAAGTAGACTTGTGACGTCTTTGCATTATTTTGTATTTTAATGAATTTGTATTGTAATTCATTTGTATTGTAATTAATTTTGTATTGTTTCCACTCCAAAATGTTGACGATTGTTGCATAAATCATTCAAATCGGTTGCGTAGTTTCCGAGATACGATGTTTCCTCGCTTCTTTTACTACATTTACAAGTGGGGGGCTTCCCATTCCAATGAAAATTACAAGTTTTGTTCTGCAGCCCCCTTAAAAGTTGGTGATAGCGGTTAGGCATGTATAGAAAAAACATTCAGAAGGAAATATAAATGGGGGTCAGTCTTACATATGGTACGTCTGGGACCAACATGAGAGCAGCGGGAGCCCACTTTCTGAAAACGATGATTTTGTATAGGAGCCTCATCAAAGGTTGGAGATAGGGAGTAGGTATGTTGGAAAGAAATATTCAGAAGAAAAATTAGTGTGGGTCAGTCATGGATTTTAACCCTCTAAGAGCAACTTCAGAGCAGCTGTGGAACAATTTGTAGAATTTATAATTTCAATTGCTTTGAAATGAGAGCAGTTTATATTTTTATTTACATATTTATAAATAAATTTAAATAAATTTAAATACAAAACATAAATTCTAAAATATTTTTCATTGTGTTTATGAAGTTTTTCAAATCCGATTGTATGGGAGGTGGTTGTAATTTTGCTCCGATTTCATTGAAACTTTGCACAGCCAGTCTCATACAATAACTTTGTATGAAATTTCATTTATTTATGACTTCTAATTTTGTCAGTCCTCTTTATGAACACCAGAACACTATAGCAACACCGAATATGTTTTCTGCCATCAAGGATCCTAATGAATTTATGCGAAAGTCAACGTTTCGTCGATATGTTGAAATGATTCAAACAGTGAAATGGCAATTAAAATTAAAGATTCCGCAACGACTTGTCTAGGTCTCCGAGTGGATATAAGTATGGACTATGCACCCAGACATAACGTTGTCCATGTTATTTGTAGAGCAGAAACATCCTCTTCAATAGTGGAATAAAGTTTAACTTCATTCACAAATCTGATAACAATGGTGCAAGAAAAATATGTCTAAGGAATAGGAACGATTTTAGTTGAATTCAGCGGCCGTTTGATTCTTAATGGTAAATCTTTCCCCATGCCCAGCAAGCCAAGAAGCTCTCAATTATAAAAATACTTAACCTCGTTAAAGGCGATATGTATATCAAATGAAAGAGGAAATGCTCAAGAATTGAAATAAAATTGATTTTGTATTTATTTGTAAAAAAAAGATATGAAAAAGGTCCTTTGAAAATTTTAATTCTTTATATCCTTGAAAATTTATATAGAATTTTCTTGAAAAGTAAGTATGTTAAAACCCAAAATCTCCTTGATTAGGAGTCAAAATTTCATTACTCTAACTTTATTGGTTCGAAAGTTATTAAAAAAAGGCGGAAGCTGCAATTCTAATGAAGTAGAAAAATTCGAATTTATTTGAGTATCAGTATTTTAAATAATAAAAAGATACAAATTCAAAAGTAGAAATCGCACCACTTGATAGCGCTGCTCAAGAGTGGCCACATCTTTGTCACTCAACACTCACTAAGCTGGGTACATGTAAGTAATTTTCAGCATCTGATCAGATTTGCTGACAAATTTTATCACTGTTAATGTGTAGCCGTCCTGGTCAGCAAACTGCCGAATAAACAAAACGGAAATGAGATTGTTCGAAATTTTCAAAAATTAATGAAGCCAGCGATTGCTTTAAACCAGCGCCACCCACCCACTGATGAGTCGTTCACGCAGACAGAAATCGTTGCTATTTCGCGAAAAACTGCATACAAAAACTTACAAATAGATAAGAGAATATATACACATACATACATATGTACATATCTATCTTTATGTGTAGATATGAAAATGTAATATTTTCCTCTTGGTGGCGTTTTTGTGCCGCACAGATTTTCCGAAGCACTCACCGCATGACGAAGACGAAGGCGTCCGCCCATTTTCTGCCTGCTGCAATTTAATATCGCAGCATTTTACGCTAAATGGATGCTGGGGAATATGCGATTTGGCTTCAATGCGGCCACGTTTGTGGGTGACTGCGGCTGCCGGGTGAAACTTTCGTGCCCGCCGCGACGACTGTTGCTGGCTGCGAGCTACGACTGCCAATGCCGACATTTTTACGACATTTCTCCGTTGGGAGAAATGCGCCGACAAGCAGCACAGATAACAAATTTTAAACATTAAATTGTTGTTGTCTTTATGACAACGCAATCAAATCAACAAACAACAAAAAAAGAAAAATACTCAAATACTAAAAAAAATAATCAAATTACTGAAATTTTTTGAGAGCAGAAAGTTCATAGTTTAAACTGGGCCAGCGAGATGTGGCAGCAGCAATTTTCGCTTGGCTTGTAATTTTTTGTTATTATTATTGTATTTTTATTGCATGGCAACTTATTACACCATGTTGTACAGTTAAGTGAATATAACAGAATAGGAGCTGTAAAGTTATTAAAATCAATTTCCCCAAAGACATTCAATTTCAGTTGAAAACATCATCACGAAGCATTTAGGTCCTACTTAACCCATCAAGTAATTTAGGTGTTATTCGAACCCAGCACTCGCCGATTTGTGATGCAATGCTTATCGTTTCTGAAATTTATATCTGAAGTTATTTTTGTAGTGGCAACGATTTAACAGCGCCACTTTACGTTATCCTTGCACAATGCGCTCTAATTAGGACAACACAATATTTTGCAAAGCAATTTCGCTTTCACAACGACAGCGGAAACGCCAACAATGACAGGTGTACGTATCGCGTTGCGCGTTTTTAATTAAAGCCGCTTTCGTTTTTATTGTGCAACATGGCGAAAAACAGCACAAAACTAGCTAACGAACAAAAAAAACAGCGCCGATTCGCCTGAAATGCCACAAGCGATAGCAAATCAACAGCAACAGCAGCAGCAACAACAACAAATGGCTGCATTAGGCAGAGAAGCGACAGCGCGTACAACACACACACACACACACACACACACACACACAAACGAGTCGGTTTCAATTTAACGCACGCTGTGCGCTGCTCGGATTTCAATAGCAGCGGCTGCAACGACAACGAGTTGCTAACAAGTGCGATAATGTTGCAGCGCATCGTCAAGTAGCAACAGCAGCATTTATCGATTTTCCGTCATCTATTTTGCCATTGCAAAGCGCAGCGTGATTTTCCTCATTTTCCGGCTCTCTGGCGTTCGTTAGCTGGCAGCACTGCCGCGCTCCACCTGTCTGTCGAGCATATGTTGCCGCATGCAGCATTGCACTGTGCTCGACTGTCCTGAACAAAGCCGACACTCGCTGCCGCGCATTTCATTCGCCGCATTAGCCTCTACAACGCGCACTATACACTTTTGTAAAGCTACACAAACACACTCACACTCCCATGCACATATCCTCCATGTGTGCATGTGTGTGTATGCTGCCATAGACAATGTTGAATCCCTTATCAAAGCATCATGAAAAGTGTACAGTTTGGGTTTTATTTTATTGCTGAAATTAAACCGAATTGAATGCAAATACATGCATACACAAACAACAAACATACATACATACAAACAGTTTGATATTAAAGTGATACTTGTAAAAGTTGCAAAATTTATAACAGCGATCGTTTTTTCTAAACGTTCGGGGATGTCACTTTTGAGTGATAAATATTTAAAAATTTTGTACATCTTTTTCTCTTTTATCAAGAACCTCTTTCATTAGTAGAGGTTGAAATTTGAATCTGGCGACTACTTACACACTGATTTAAACCACACTAGGCTAGGTTAGGTTAAGTTCGGCTCGATAAGGTGAGGTTCATTGTTTCTGTGGTCTCCCTGCACTACCAGCGCTTTGAGTTATATATCATTTCAATATTTCATTCCTTACATAGTTGTTTACAATATATGTGCATTTTTACAAAGTGATTTTTAGATTATTTTCATAAATAAGGTAAAACATTAAAAGGTTAAATTAGGTTAGATCAGGCTTTTCTATTGACTCTGCTTGATTATCGTAACCACGCTTCGAGTAGTGCATTATATCTTTAAAGTTAGGTTAGGTCTGATAGGTTCGGTTATTTTAACTAGAATTAAAACAGTTTAGGTTAGGATATACTTTCAATTTATTTTACTTCTGAAAATACATACAGTAGAGGATATCAACCTTGATGATTTTTCAATAACCAGATGGTTACTAAAATTAATTTTTAAATTAGTTAAACAATTATAATCTTCCTCTGTTTTTATCTCTTGCACGTCTCCAGTGGCACAACACTGGTTGAGAAAGTTCGATTTTGACTTCGTGTTCTTCTTTTCAAATTCAAACCAATTCAAGACATGTTAAGGGGGAAAGCCACTGTGACGGGTCAAAAAATTAGTGATTTTAAACATTTTTTTTTGACCGAGTAAATATAGGAATTTTTGGATCGGGTGTTTTTTATTTTATTAAGCAGACATCTAATAATATTTCCACAAATTTTTATTAAAAAATATTAAATAGTTTAAACAATAGAGATGATCCCGTAGCGCTTGAAAAAAAATTCCCCCTCCATGGCGGCATCGATTTCTCAAAAACCCGTACTCAGAAAAAAAAAATAAAATTTTATTGTAATCTGTATGAATGTAGCTATCTTTGTACGTAGCCGTTTTTTTTATTTTGATTTTTCACAAAATGGCGACCGATTGAAAATATTTCCATGTTTTCGACCTTGTTTTTTTGGTTTTGAGACAGTTTAAAAAATAGTAAAAAACAAAATTTTCCAAATCGGCTACGCTTAACCTTAACCACTACTAAGACGAACAAAACAAAAAAAAAATTAGAAATCGGTTCATAATTGATCGAGTTATTGATGCCGCCAGTTCAAAAAAAGTCGTTTCGAGAAAAACGCGTTTAAAGTTTTGAGTCCATTTCTCTCGTAATGAAATCATGTATCTTTTAAAATGTTCATACCTATATTAAACTATCGAGTCCTGGACCATATGACTTGAAATTTTGTACACATATTTGTGAATATATAAGCTTTGATTTAAAACAAAAAAAAAAGCAAATTTTGTATATTTTATCTTATTTTATTTTGTTGTATTTTATTTTATTTTATTTCATTTCATTTCGTTTCATTTCATTTCATTTCATTTCATTTTATTTTATTTTATTTTATTTTATTTTATTTTATTTTATTTTATTTCATTTTATTTTATTTTATTTCATTTTATTTTATTTTTTTGCATTTCATTTCATTTGATTTGATTTCATTTTATTTTATTTTATTTTATTTTATTTTATTTTATTTTATTTTATTTTATTTTATTTTATTTTATTTTATTTTAACATAATTTTATTTTATTTTATTTTCTTTCATTTTATTTGGTTTTATTTTATTTTTTTTATTTTATTTTATTTTATTTTATTCTATTTTATTTTATTTTATTTTATTTTATTTTATTTTATTTTATTTTATTTTATTTTATTTTATTTTATTTTATTTTATTTTATTTTATTTTATTTTATTTTATTTTATTTTACTTTATTTTATTTTATTTTATTTTATTTTATTTTATTTTATTTTATTTTATTCTATTTTATTTTATTTTATTTTATTTTATTTTATTTTATTTTATTTTATTTTATTGTATTTTATTTTATTTTATTTTATTTTATTTTATTTTATTTTATTTTATTTTATTTTATTTTATTTTATTTTACTTTACTTCATTTTATTTTATTTTATTTGATTTGATTTGATTTGATTTTATTTTTTTTTAATTTTATTTTATTTAATTTTATTTAATTTTATTTTATTTGTTATATTTTTATTTTATATATTTTTGAAATCGGTTTTGATTGACCTGCAGAAAGTTTCTTTTCCCAGAAATAATGGTGCAAAATATTATTAGCCTCATCGTATGTTAAGAGATGCCACTGACATCATAAAGTTTGTATGAAATTTATTTATTTATAGCTGTGCTAAATTTTGCTTCCAGTTCCAAAAATTTACTTAAGCCGTGGGCATCCCAAAACGTTGATATTGTTTTTGTTTATTAACTCTTACAAAGGCTATTACAATAAATTTTTTCAAATTTCCATACAGTATCGCTTCACCTTAATGGTCACTTTTACCAGCGGTGGCGATCAAAGCACGAGGTTTATGAGGCAAAAGGGAGGGGCGGCAAAGAAGAAAAAAATATTTGAAATGGGCGCCAAATTTCGGAAAAAAATTGTCTTTAAGTTGCATTCATAAAAATATTTCCACATTTTCATTAGATTTTTTTTTTTTAATAACGTATGGGGAATGAAATACGAACAAATTTTAAATGTCAGTAATAAACTGTTACATACAAGTTATTTATTTTGGTTACAGTTTATTAAATAGCTTTGACACTTCAGTTAAGGCAGGTTCTCACCTTGTGGGAAAAAAAAACCCGATTTTTTTTTTTGCCTTATCGTGTAGATATATGTTTCAAAAATGTGCTCCAGAAATTTCAGATCAAAATCTGAAAAATTAGAAAAGTTACAGGCCGTTGCATAGCGCAGTGTCGAGCACCGGCCGACTTTAAACGCGTTTTTCTGAGAACCACATTTTCGGACCTTACGGAAGTGATTGAAGGCGCTGGAATGAACCAATCGTCACCAAATTTAAAAAAATTTTTTTTTTTTTAAATGTTCCTTAGGGTTTTTTCTAATAAACGAACCACGATCAGCCAAAAATATTGAAAATTGTTTATTTAAAAAAATAATAAGTGAACAAAAAAATGCGAAAATCTTAATTTTTTTTTCAAAACCTCATAACTTTTGTAATTTTGATTTTTTTTTCATGATCTTGGTTCATTCAATAGATAATACGGTACACATTAAGAATATGTTCGATTTTTGTCTTTCGGATGACGGGTTTTGACGGAATCACTTCCGGTAGCGGGACACCTCCTCGCCGACATGCCGCCACTGAAGGACGCCCCGTGGCCCCCTTTTTTTGATTCATTCAATTTGAAAAATTGTATTCTCTAACCAAATGTGTGTTCATATCCAGAAACAGTTTTCAGCTTTGTATCTTTAACCGTTTTCTCAAAAAAAATTCCTAAAAAAAGTGCACTTTTTCGGATCCACAAGGTGAGAACCTGCCTTAATTTACAAAAAAAATTTACTCCATTGCGGCTCGCTTCCCGTATATTCTGAGGAACTTTCTTCATTGACCTCTGAATTCCTTGCCAATCGTCCGTAGGATTTAGCACTTCGCCCAACGATATCAATTTTCAAATAGGAATGCACTTCAATGTCCTGTAAAGAGTCCTTTTTTCACCGATCCTTTTTTCTTTCAATGCTTATTTTATTCTCGAACAACTGAATCGTCTTATAGATGAAGGTTTTTTGAATCCTATCTTTTTAAAGTGGTGGAAAGCTTCATTTTTTTTGTAGTGAGATTTTCTTCACAAAATTTCCAAATCAGTTGCCGACGTTGTAGTTCTGTAAGCATCATTTTACCAAAATAAATGCCCAAAAAAATGGATTTGTGGTACTTATTGGTTTAAGATAATTATTGTTTAAATATATATTGTTAAAATATATTGTTTACATATATTTTTTTTGAGAGTTGTATACCTTGTTTTCTATGTTAACTTTTTTATTTGTTCGTATTTCATTCCCCACACGTTATCGATTGATTTGTAATAAAAACTTTAATTTAGACAGATCTAATGTGGTTGATAATTTTTTAATTTTTTTTTATAAAAAATGTAGGGGCGGCACTCTGGCGATTTGCCTCTTTTTCCGCCACCGCTTACCAGTGTGGCTTTCTAAGCGCATTGCAAAATTCTGCAACAAAATGAAAATTTTCTTCAGCACTGCAACCGATCCACACAATGGCTGCAAGACAAGAATTGTAGGGTTCAATATCGCTTTCACACTTCTACACACATAAATACGAACATCAAAAAATTGCTCAACAAAACCATTTTTATTCAATTTTCCCAAATTAAATAAATTAGAAGAGTAAAAGCGCAAAATTCAATCAACTCGCCTCAAGAGCTTTGCGCAGCGCAGCAAATTACAACGTTCCACTGTGTTGGCCAACAGCATCAGACAGGCCAAGGCAGCAACTCCTTGCAGAGTCAGAGCCACAGACTGCAGTAGCGACGGACAGCGAAACAGAGGCGAAGGAAAAGAGCGATGTAGTAAGACGCTGCGCTCTACTGGCTGTCAGTAATGATGGCCGCAACAAGGGGCCGCGTTCGAAATGCAGCTTAGGAGGATAAATGGAAAATTGTGTCAGTGGTGTGCTTGGCGTGTGGCCACGTGCCCGACTGCAACGTGACAATGTGACTGACCGCGTGCGGACTGCACCCAACATTGTCGGCGTCTTATTGCCGCCAGCACTGCGAACGTGCCGCAGACGCACACGTACCACTGTCGCCGATGCCTTCAAGCCAGTGCAGCAGCAGTAAGAAGTGGCACCGATGCCGACTTGCATCTTGTTTGCGTATTTTTATGCAATTTCCATGCAATTTCGATGGCAGTAAGCGAGCGACGCAAACAACAGCAGCCAGCAGCAGTTGCAGCGCTACGTGATACTCTTCCACTTCCGGCATTGTCAGCCGGAAGCAGCTTCAGGTAACGAAGCATGTTGTTAGCGGCGCCAGCTGTGCTTCGATACTGTTCGGTCGCGTGCCGGTTGACGGGTTCGTTGGCATTTTCGCGACGACTGCAACTCATCAATTCGATTGGTTTGACGTTGCCTTAAAGATGCTTTATAGATGTTCTGTGAATTTAAATTGCACGAAAATGTATTTCAATACACAGTCAAAATTCAAAAATTAAATGAATAAATTAAATTAATTACAATTTTTCTCAAACAGAATTAAATATCAGAGATTAAACGCTCTTCTCTAAGTAAAAAGTAAACACCAATTAAAAATATAATGAATACCTTAAATTTACAAAATTGTTTTAATTTTTCTATTTATATAAATTATATCTAGAGCTTTCTTTTGTACGGTGACTTATAGTGAAATTTTGCGTTCAACATTTTTCCCATACACACTAACCCTCAAAAATCAAGTTTTGTAGGACATTGTAGTACCAATTTTGATTAAGTACGAATTAAACACTTAAACACATTTTCAGTTTTGGCTTAATTCTGGCATTGAAGTTAATTTCTGAGCTTTAATGTATTCAGAGGCCTATAGTAGAATTTTATGGCGAATATTTTCGCGGTACATTTTGTCCTTAAAAAATCCTGTTTTACGGGACATTTTTG
The DNA here is from genome assembly GCA_963668005.1 of Melieria crassipennis. Classification (NCBI taxonomy): domain Eukaryota; kingdom Metazoa; phylum Arthropoda; class Insecta; order Diptera; family Ulidiidae; genus Melieria; species Melieria crassipennis. The sequence continues at coordinate 105,781,104 of OY764962.1, read as the reverse complement.
GCATTTTAGAAAAAAAGGGTCATATTGACCCATACAAATAGGAGCTACAGGGTTAAAATGCTCCACAAAAATGTTCTTCGTAGAATTTTACATCAAATTGCTGAACACATCATATACCTAAAATGTGATGTTACATAGTTTTCGTATGCACCAAAGGGGAAAAAGGGGAAAACTTTGACCCACCCTAAAAAAAATTCAGACGTAAACTTTCAAAACGCCGATACACGTTTCTTTTTTTTGGCGCCCTCTACCAGAATCCGTTGTCAGAACCTTGTTACTTTTTTTTTGTGTTGTGCAGTGTTATTGAATGCTATTTAATAAAAAATAAATTTAAGTAAATTGCTAAATGTTTGTAGTAGTATTTCTGTCACCATTGAAATGGAAATGGCGAAATCATAACGAAAATGTATATTGCATTGTCTCAATCAGTAACCCGCCACCGTTTTCTTTCTGGTCTGATAGCTCTCAAATCTTGTGTGAAACCCTGCAATTACACAGCATTCCGTTAGCATCATTAAATTCGAAAAACCTCCTTTGCATGACAGCAAAGTCTGCTCATCAGTTTTATGCGCCCACATTCTTTTCCGCAAGTGCAAGTAATTTTCCTGCGGATATCTTATATCAGCGACCGTCAAACAGTTGAACTCTTAACTGAAATTTCAAACTTTTAATTTTGCTAATTAATTGAGGCTGCCTCATGTGTTGAATTTCAACACACTCACACACACACACACAAACGCCGACTGCACATCTACTCGAAAGGCGGCATTAAAATGAAAATAAATTATTTCTCCTTTTAATATTTGATCCCACTCGCGAGTTGGGCACCCCAGGCAACCAGACAACAACAATCAGCAGCGAAATGATTTACCGCCAGGCTCTAACCAAGTTAAGCACGCTAGTCGACAGCAAAAAAAAATCTCGTTGTAACTCAAAACAAAGCAATCATTTACAGCTGTGGTGGCAGTAGCAGCAACAACAAAAACAACTACTGGACGGAAAAGCAGCGCAGCCATCTAAATGTGTGTGTGTGGATGGAAGCAGTGAAGCTGAAAGGATATTCGCAGCTAAACACTCCAATTACCCGGCAGCCAAAGAGCCAACGAACCTCCCATACACTGACACACACACACACATACACAAGCGCGCGCGCGTTTTGTTTGTGCAAGTGAAAAGATACAAATGGAAGCCAAAGAAAATCCTTACAAAGTCGTTATCTTAATTACTTTTATAGCTTCGATCTTTGGCTAAAATTAAAACAAGCAAAATAACAGCCACAACAACAGCAGCAACACGAACGCAGGCGAATAATAACAGCGAAACGTTTCAGCCACAGCGAGCAAAGTGCAGAGAGAGAAAGCAACCAACCAACCAACCAACCAACGCACACACATAATGGCGAAAGGAGTACAAGGACTTGGAAGATGATTTACACAAGTGCCACAAGTCACACACAGTCGTACGTACAAGCATACACACGCACACACACACACACACGGACACTAACGACAGCACAGTTTATGGCCAGCAGGCTTTTCAGCTGCGTCGGAGATTTGCAGCACTAACCAAATGTGTAACGGCAAGTGAAAAAGTGGCTCAAGTGTATGCATTACTCGCTATACACGAGCTCACTCACACAACTGCCGGAGTACAGCACAAAAGACTGGAAGGATGCGCCCAGCACGTGGATGGAGCACGAGACAGCTGGAGTCATGCAAAGCAATAAAGGCAGCTCGGTAAACGATAGCATCTTAACCTAAATTTTTTAAATTGTTGTTGCCATTGTTTTTGTTGTTGTTCTTTTAGTTGAGATTTCAAAGACGCTGCAAGAATGAAAATGAATATTAAGACATCGCCAGCGAAGGGACGCAATTGACACCGTGAGCGCAACGCTGGCCGGTGTGCGGAGCCATGGCAGCGCTGGCACTGTGGAAAATTGCAAAGGGCAACACACCCACATACAGAGAGGGAGAGAGAAAATGAAGGAACTGCTTTCACAGTGTCCAGCACATTTTGTTTGCATACAGCGAATGGTGGGTTGAGTGCATCTTTTATCTGTGTCATTGCTGCAACTGCAAACGAGCACACAGCGGCTCACATACACATGCACGAATAAAGTTGGCCGAGTTTAGATGCTGCTTTCAGCATATCAGTTCCTCAATTAGTTTAACGTCAGCGATAGCGGTCAGTAAGAAAATATTTTGACAGTAGAGAATTAGGCTTTAACAGTGCACTGCAATTAATTTCAGCGCGGCTGGGCACTTGTGAGTGAAAAATTTTAGGTAGTATTTAGTAGGAGTAGATAGGTTGAAGGTTGTAGTGGCTGCCTCTGTATGAGACACACTTCGACCTCTATATGGGCTCATTGCACAGTGATTCGACTCCATACAACCGCGGGACAAAATTAGAAGGAGTGGTCGGTTCTTCATAAAATTTGGTATTTCGTTCTTCATATTGGTTAATCATGGTCTGCCGAATTGAAAACTCCATTTTGTTTTTCTTAAACTGTTGTAGTTTGGCAATGCCTGAGACTTAAATTTGCAAATTTCGTCATTTTTGGAGAGCTATAGCACCAAGTGTGTTGGCTAGATTTTTCAGATTTTACATTTAATCGGTAACGTCAACATTGATAATTCCAAAGAGTAACAGAAATTGTCTTAGGACCCTCTGGTTTTGCAATAAAAACGATACTAATAGATGTATGTTTTGCATTTTTGCAGATTTTATCATTTTTCGTGCTAATTGCATACTTTTAGGTATAAATAAAATAAATTTTGTCGATAAATAGGTGTTTAGACCACTTTTCAAATATAATTATTTTCTGAGATCGGAAGATTTTGGAGGATGTAATTACAATTTCCGACAAAGAAAGAATGATTCTTAAAATTAAAAAAAATCCAGGAACATACTTTCACATACTTTTTAGATATTTTTCTCTAAGTTTTGCCAATTTTCAGATTTTTAGTTTAGAAAAATATTTTAAATTAAAAGTGAAGTGGAAGCCTCAGCTTTGCAAATTTTGCAATATGAAAAGTTTTAGCCACTTCTTGGAAACCATGTATTTTTATAATTTTTTTTACTCAATACACTAAAACACAGAAAATATGTGTTGACATATTTTTGTGAAAAAAATTTCAATTTTGAGCCGCTTTTGCACAGACACTAATCAATTTTTTGCACAGATTTTTTGGGGTTTTCTTAGTTGGAGTTTTACCTTTCACATGAAAATGACATTAAAATCGTTAAATTCTGATACTATAAATTTTTGGAATTTTGTATATGGAACGAATCACTGTGCATTGTAATACCACAAAATGTACCCTTTTGAAATGTGTGTTGTAAACATGTTAAAAAAACAGTGTTGCATGGGGTGGAATTCAAACTGGAGTTCAAACTTGAATAGAATTTATGTTTCACTCTTTCTGCAAAATCAATTTCAGAGCATTGAAGCAACTGCAACCAAACTGTTTATAAATAAATATTGGGAGTACAAATTAGTTCGGAACGTTTTTTGCTTCTGGCCGAAAATGCACTTATTTCAAAACAAAATTAATGCACAGATTTATCAAAGTATTGTCCATCGCTCGTTATTACTTTTATCCATCTCTCGGCAATTTTTTTATTCCATTTCCAAAAATGACTCGTCTTTCGAGGCGACCTTAGTTAGGAGCTAATTTTTCTAATTAATTTTGACTGGGCCTTGAGTAATATTTGTTTCTACTTGGGGTTGTCACAGAATATCAATTTTTCATACCCAGTCATAATCCTTTCTTTTTGCCTTTGAATCAGCTGCTTGCATGTGAAAAATTGCCTCCCGTAAATGTTGCTTAGGTAACACAAAGTTGACATATTGAACACAAAAAACAAGATGTTTTAATAAATTCAAAGCGTTATTAAATGAATATTTTTGACAGATGCCTTATCTCTCTGGAACTACTGCAATCAGCTGCCACTGTCACCCATTCACAATAGCCAGACCCATTAAATGAAAATTAACCGAATTGATTTGTTTATACCAAGGACCTGAAATAATTATTTATTATCCAAATTTGTTTTTAAACTGAAGAACTTTCTATAAATATTGCTTTATAGTAATTATTCCCAAAAAGAAATTTTTTACGAGGCCTGTAACTATTATCATGTAATAAAAATTTTTACGTTGCATAATGACGGTTATAAGAAACAGGTAAAACAAACAATTTTTCGCTGTCGGTAATTATTATTTTTTTTAATTTTTTTTACATTGATTCATTCATTTTATTTATGACTTTTTTATTTACGTTATTGATAACTATTATTTTAAGTTATTTTTTTACGTTGCTTCATAACTTTTATTTACGATTTTTTTTTTCTTACGTTGCCAATAACTTTTTTATAAAAAAAAAATTTTTTACGTTGCCTTACCACATTTTGGATATAGATTTATATTTAATTGTTTCAAATTGACAAGCGCAAATTAACTGCAGAAAACCAATTTCCACCTACAACTAAACAAAAATAATATATAAAAATAATAAAATTTTGTTGACTTTTCAATTGAAAACTTAACTTTTTTTATTATTATAAGTAACTAGCTCGGCCCTGCGGCTTTGCACGCAAGCTCTTCTGTTTCCCCCGATACGAATTCTTAACCCATTCTTGAGTCCATCAGATTTTGATTAAAAAAAACATGTGTCTATCTTTGATTTCGAGTGTCTTAAAAATTTTGAAGTCAGAAGGCCCTTTAAATCATATGTTTTCACATTTACTCCAAACAAATTCTTAACCCTTGGTTTACCATGGTAGATTTAGATTAAAAAAAAAATTAAAAGCACGTTTTTATTATTTCCCGATTGAACTGCTTTTGATAAGTTTGAAGTCAGAACGCCCAATAAATCTTGTTTCTCCATACAAATTGTTAACCCATTGTTGACCCCGTTAGATTTTGATTTTCAAAAAAGTGAAAAACACGTGTCAGATTATTTCTCACAAAGAGTACTTTCCCCAAGTTTGATGTCAAGTCTAATTCATATTTTTCATTTCACAGTTTCTCCATACATACTTTTAACCCGCCGTTGATCAAGTTAGGATAAACAATCTATGTATAAAAAAATGGAAGCGGTACCACGCCCCCGTGTCAAAAACCCACCCCATTCCTCCTGTCGAAGGACACGACCCAATCGTTAGTTTGTACCGAGTGTCATTGATGTGAACGCTCTAGTGCCACACCCCTTGTCCAACGCCCATTAAATTTTACCGGTGGAATGAGACGTTTACGTCATGACTCTGTACCAAATTTCAATGCTGTGCGAATTACAATTCCGGAGATATACCATATTAAAAAATTTAGTGGTATGGGCGGTGCCACACCCCCTAGTCCAAAATCCACCCTATTCCCCTGCCGAAGGACACGACCAAATCGTTAGTTTGTACCGAGTTTCACTGATGTGAACGCTATAGTTCGAAAGTTACACCGGAATTTAGAAAGTGCCACGCCCCTGTCCAACGCACATTAAATTTTACCGGTGGAATGAGACGTTTAAGTCATGACTCTGTACCAAATTTCAATGTTGTGCGACTTATAATTCCGAAGCTATTTTACATTAAAAAAGTTGGGTTGTTTGGGCGGTGCCACGCCCCCTTGTCAAAAACCCAACCCATTCCCCCTGTCGAAGGACACAAAATAAATAATAAGTTTGTACAGAGTGTCATTCATGTGAACGCTATAGTTCCAAAGTTACACCGGAATTTAAAAAGTGCCACGCCCCTGTCCAACGCACATTAAATTTTACCGGTGGAATGACACGTTTACGCCATGACACTGTACCAAATTTCAATGCTGTGCGACTTATAATTTCGAAGCTATGCCATATTAAAGAATTGAGATGTATGGGCGGTGCCACGCCCCCTTGTCAAAAATACGCCCTATTCCCCCTGCCGAAGGACGTGACCATATCGTTAGTTTGTACCAAGTGTCGTTGATGTGAATGCTATAGTTCAAAAGTTACACCAGAATCTAAAAAATGCCACGCCCCTTGTCCAACGCCCATTAAATTTTACCGGTCGAACAACATGTTTACGCCATGACACTGTACCAAATTTCAATGCTATACGACTTATAATTCTGAAGATATTCAATATTAAAGAATTGAGTTGTATGGGCGGTGCCACGCCCCCTTGAATAATGCCACGCCCCCTATGCTAAGAACCTTCCACACGGTGCCCGTAAACACACACGTAATATTTTATTAAAATAGGTCTGGTGGTTTGGGAGTCTATAGAACACATACGAAATTTATTTGATTTTTATATATATAGAAGATAGATTGCAATACAATTTAACCTAAAGCTATAAGTGTAATGATTAACGATTTAAATAATAGTTTTAAATCACTTCTGAACGGCTTTTATAAATTACGTTATTCTTATTGTTATTCTAATCTTAAGTTCTATTCCTATTGTTATTATATTTTTAAGTTATTCTATTGTTGTTTGCTTAGTCTGTAAGTTCAATTACTGTAGACTTGAAATAAATTAAATGAAATCGAACAAAAATTTAAATATCGACAAGTATTTCTGACATTTTGAGCAACGAAGGTAAACACTTTGATTTTGATCAATGTTTGCAATGTACTTTAAAATACTCGTACTTTCACTTTCATCTTCATTCTTCATTTCGAATATTTCCTAAATACTATTTTATCTTTTAAATACTAAAGAAATAAAGCATTATTAAATTATAGCTTAAAGTCAACGGCAGTTGATTGTCTAACGGGGCGTATGAGTAACCCCCAAGTTGGCGACTCTTGGGTGATGTGCGTAGCTGCTGTCAACAATAACAATAACATTTCGCACACTTCCGCCAGCGCGCCAAGTCTAGACAATGTGCTCATAAATTATTTGTAGCCAGTCGGCAAACCAGGCAAACCAGCCAAGCAGCCGGTGTGCGGTTAATATTTGAAAAATTAGACCCGCCACAAGGCATTCGACCTTTAAAAGAATATGCAGTTTCAATGTGCGCCAACATAGACACATACATATCTACATATATAAATGACATACGTACACATACTTGTACTACAGGTATTTGTGAATATATGTGCGTGCATGCAGCCGAACCCTCGAATGCCATCAAGAGTCCCCAAAAACCGCCGGCAATTAAGTAGGAATGGATTTTATGTTTAGCTACAATGGGAAGCCTTATGACGAGAGAGAGAGAGAGAGAGCGAACGAACAGATGAGTGCTGCATTGTGTAGTTGTTGGTTTCTTGTTGAAATCGTGTTGTTGTATTGTGGTTGTTTTTTGTGTGCTAGTCGAGCATTTCGAGCTAAGCGAGCATTTTTTACAATATTTTCTATGCCATTTTTTGAACATTGTTTGTGTGGCTTTGTGCTGGCGTGTTGTTGTTTTCACAAAAGAAGCACCGCAACAAGCACTTGAGGCATGCTTCAAAATTTCGGCTGCTGTTTGCCAATTAAATTTAATGATACACACGTTCAATGTCCATTGACATTTCAATTGAATTGGCTTTGTTGCGGGGGTGTTGGGCCGAAATTTGAGTTTGGTATGTTTGGAAATGCCACTTTATATATTTTTTAATAAAATTTTTAAAACTAATACAAATAAAAAGTTACTCAACGAAAATGAATTAATATATAAATATTTTCTACTAATAAATTAATATTGAAAATTTGAAATTGGCGCCAATATTTGATATTCGTGGTATACTTTCAGGAGTTTACTTTTTTGACTTTGAATATCTCAATGCACAGTGATTCGTTTCATAGTCAAAATTCCAAATATTTATAGTCACCGAATTTAGCGATTTTGAAGTCATTTGAAAGGTAAAACTTCAACTAAGAAAATCCCAAATTAATAAGTGCAAAATCTGCTCAAAGTCGACACTTTTTTTCAAAAAAAAATTTTAACACAAAAAATCTTAAAACAACATGATTAGCAAGAAGTGGCTAAAACTTTCAATATAGACTAAGAATTGATGTGGCAATTTTGCTTTTAATGTTTTCTCAAAATTTGCTAAGCTGAGGCTTCTACTTCATATTTAATTTAAAATTTTTTTTAAAACTTGAAACCTGAAAATTGGCAAAACTTAGAGGAAAATATATAAAAAGTATGTGAAAGTATTTCCTGGATTTTTTTTAATTTTAAGAAGCATTCTTTCTTTGTCTATCCGAAGTAACTACATCCTCCGATATTTTCCGATCTCAGAAAATAATTCCATTTGAAAAGTGGTCTAAGCACCTATTTTTCGACAAAGTTTATTTTATATATCCCTAAAAGTATGCAATCAGCACGAGAAATTAAAAAACTGCGCAAATGTAAATCTTACAACTGTTATTATAATTTTTATTGCAAAACTAAAGGGTCCTCATACAATTTCTGTTGCTCCTTGCAATTATCAATGTTGACGTAACTGGTTAAATGTCAAATCTGAAAAATCTAGCCAACACATTTGTTGCTATAGCTTAACTAGGACGCCAAATTTTATGGAGAACAGACTACTCCTTCCAATTTCGTCCCGCGGTTGTATGGATTCGAATCACTGTGCAATGCCTTAAACTTCGTTGCCGATAGCAAATTTTGTATAACTGGAAAGTTTTATAAATGAAAAAAGCTTAACGATAAACAATATTTTGCGAGCACCTCACGCCCACCAACAACATCAACAACGGCAGCACCAATAATAACAAACTTCAACTCGACATCGATGGCAACGGCAACGACGACGGCGACACGGCTACAGCAGTTGCGGCAACTTCACTTGACACCCAAAGTAAAAGTGATGCTTAGGAAATGCTCCAGAAAGTTAAGTGAAAACTCGTTAAAAGTTTACAGCGCCTGCTGTTGGTGGGGGGCTGGTCAAAGTGGCGCGCCCCCCCACTTTGGCACTTCAACTTCGACTGCAGCGTTCAGCGCGTCACGCAAATCAAATAGAAATAGTCAAGCCGAAAGCACTTTTCGGCGGTTTAGCCTAAACTTGGCCACGCCCTTACGCGCGATTTCCAATCATAGCTGCCGCACTAAATGCATCTGCGGAGGTAAGTTGTAAGTAAGTACGCCCACGCGCCGCCTGATTTGACATCGTGTGACATTCATCTTTTCGAAAAAATGCATTTGCCAATGAAAAGAAAGCGTTTTGAGGAAGAAGAAGCCATTCGAACTGTTTGTACTGACATCCTGAAGGACATTCTAAGTTGTGTTGCTGTTATTTTTGTAAATTTTTTAAAGGTGAAAAGACCTTTTCAATTGTGTGCCAATGTGCAAAACATGCACAGTGATTAAAAATATTGATTAATGATAGACCCCCCTCCCCCCTGCGTAAAAGTCTGTGATACCTCAATAGGATAGTCTAGCCTGCAGAGCTAATGAATAATATTGAAATTTCACTCTTTGTATGCTCTCAATTATTGACAGCTGTCTGAGGTTTCAACGTTGCCAACAATGAACATTCAATTTTGAAAACACTGTATGCGTATTTACATACCTTGCAGCTTATCAAAAATTTATTTAAATACCCATGCACATCGTGTATTAATTCCAAATGCAAATAGACATTTACATGTGCTGAACTTTATTTAAATTCAATGTTATCATTGTTAACAATGTTAAATATAAAACAAAAAATACACCCTACATCACACGACCAAAGAAAGAAGAAAAAAGGAGACCTTGGAGAAACCTGTGTTTGTGTTAAATTTGTATTAATTTAAATTATTATTGTTGCAATTCAATGTCCACCTACAAACTTATTTAAATAAAATTCAAAAATTAATTTTTTTACTTAAAAACAAATTTATTAAACTGAAAAAAATTAAAACAAAATTATTTAAAGATTAAATTTGTATCTTAACACTTATAGGAGTATCCCCTGCGCATTGGCTCGTATTTGAAAAGAAAAAAAATCAAATTCATTCATTTATTATTAAATACTAAAATAAAAATACTAAAATAAAAACTAAATACTAAAATAAAAACAAAGTAAATAAATCGCATTTATAATTCAAATTTAAAAAATAATTTTTAACTTAAAACAAAGGTATTAAATTAAAAAAAATACAAAATTATTAAAGCTTAACTTCGAAACATTTAAATATATCATAAATTTTTATTCAAATATTTTGTTTTGGTTTAAAATTCAAATAAATTTATCAATTATTAGCTTTAATTTAAAAATTTAATAAATACATAGAAAATTGCATTTACATATTAAATTTAAAAATTAATTTTCAACTTAAAAGGAATGTATTAAATTAAAAAAAATTTAAACATTATTATTTAAAGCTTAAATTTGTATCTTAAGATTTATATATATCATAAATTTATATTCAAATATTTTGCTTTGGCTTAAAATTCAAATGTTTACTTAAAAACAAATTTATTAAATTGAAAAAAATTTTAACAAAATTATTTAAAGATTAAATTTGTATCTTAACATTTACATATATCATAAATTTGTATTCATATATTTTAATTTGGGTTAAGGTTCATATTAATTAGTGAATTATTAATTTTCATTTAAAAATTTAATAAGTTCATAGAAAATTGCATTTATAAATTAAATTCAAAAATTAATTTTTCACTTAACACAAATTTATTATATTAAAAAAAATTAAAACAAAATTATTCGAAGCTTAAATTTGTATCTTAACATTTGCATATATCATAACTTTATATTCAAATATTTTGTTTTGGCTTAAAATTCAAAGTAATGAATCAATTATTAACTTTTAATTAAAAATTTAATAAGCAGAAATTTGCATTTATAAATTAAATTCAAAAATTAATTTTTCATTTAAAAACAAAGTTATTAAATTACAAAAAAATAAAACAAAATTATTTAAAGCTTATATTTGTATCTTAATATTTACATATATCATACATTTTCAATCAAATATTTTGTTTTGGTTTACTGAAATTAATTAATCAATTATTAACTTTTATTTAAAAATTTAATAAGCAGAAATTTGCATTTATAAATTAAATTCAAAAATTAATTTTCAACTTAAAAACAAATTTATTAAATTTAAAAAAATTAAAACAAAATTATTTGAAGCTTAAATTTGTATCTTAACATTTGCATATATCATAAATTTGTATTCAAATATTTTGGTTTGGGTTAAGGTTCATATTAATTAATGAATTATTAATTTTCATTTTAAAATTTAATAAGTTCATAGAAAATTGCATTTATAAATTAAATTCAAAATTTAGTTTTTCACTTAAAAACAAATTAATTATATTTAAAAAAATTAAAACGAAATTATTTGAAGCTTAAATTTGTATCTGAACATTTGCATATATCATAAATTTGTATTTAAATATTTTGGTTTGGGTTAAGGTTCATAATCCAATTAATTAATTATTAATTATTATTAATTAATTATTAATTTTCATTTAAAAATTGTATAAGTTCATAGAAAATTGCATTTATAAATTAAATTCAAAAATTAATTTTTCACTTAAAAACAAATTTATTATATTTAAAAAAAATTAAAACGAAATTATTTGAAGCTTAAATTAGCATACTATGAAAATTTCAACGTTTTAAAATTCCCCTCAAATGTGCCAACAAATATGCCTTTTTCTCCCAGCATGCCAGAACGTAGCGTAGACCATAGTCGAATCTTGCCGCAACAGCGCCTCGATGATTCAATATTTTCGCGGCAGACACCCGCAGGCCCACACGTGTAAATACTTAAAAAAAAAATTACAATTTGGTTACAATGAGTGCGTCAAATTAAAATTAAAATACAATTACTGCAGGGTTGCCATGTGCCCAATTACATTCGTACATACCCGAACGGAAATGCAAACATGTAGGTGTGTGGGTGTGGCTGTGTGTTTGTTTCCGCTGCACATGAACAGTTCGCGCGGTCAAAGCAAACTCAATATTCACAAATTCCTGTCGATTTAATGCTGTTGAAATTATTGCAAGATATCATTGCATACTTCTGAGCGCTTACAATTTACATTTTACACGAATTTCTTTAAATACAGAAAAATTATTAAAAAATTGTAAACAAACTTAAAGTAGAAATTAAAGTAAATATTAAAGAACCAAGCAACAACAACAACGACACAAACGTACGTGTGTGTGTGTGTGTTTGTGTGCATGTGCCACGCTTTACGCAAACAAGCGTTAATAATGCGACAACAAGCAATAAAGTACTTGCGACAGCGACCGCCCTCGCCCTCCAACTCATCTCCTTGCAATTTGCAGTAAACAAACTGCAACTGCAACAACTTTGCCTTTCGGCCACTTCCAACTTCCAACTCCCAACCGCCAACAAAGCCATTGCACTTTTGCGTTATTTTTAACACCCAACAACCATTTGCGCGCTTTTTGTTCACTTAATTTTGTTGTTGTTGTTGTACATTTTGTTGCATTTGCACAATTGCTTGCGCTCAAAAACGGCAGCAACATTTGCCGCTGCGTTGCATAACAACGTCTACCAGCTTGCAGCTTCTACTGGAACTTGAAAACTTTCAAAATTAATTTTTGCTGCAACTACAACAACTATTATGTAAAAACAACACTACCAACAACTATCACAATAACAACAACCATAACGATAAAAGCTAAAAAACAAGCGAAAATTACAATATTACAATATTACAACATAATAAGGATGATGAGGCAAAGCGGCAAATAGCTGCGCTAAAAACAACAACAATACACAGTGAAAATAGGTACACTAGATAATGCTTAAAGTAGTGAAAATATGCTGCACAAAATGCAGCCAACTAAGACTCGAACTTGTTGCAATATCGAGTGCAAGGATAAAGTGGGGAAAATGCGTTCGATTCTAAGTGGCGCACACATGTAGGAAGTGTTCAGTATGAGACCATTCAAGGAGACCATTCCATATTTTCCTGACATTTCAATTAGCAGACGTGGATGAGACGAGTTTTTTAAGTAAAGTCCAGCGTGAACGATATAAAAAAACGATTACATATTGTAGACAGAACTTAACGTACTACAAGTATGTCATCCCCTTCGACCAGTGGCACACACAGGATTTCATTTTGGTGGGATTTTGCGTACAGTTTTTCAGCCCAATACCATTTAACACCATTTTTTTCAACAGCAATTTTTATATTTGGGGGTTGAGTGGTTGAACTCCCAACTGCAACATGAACGGGAAGTCAAAAGCATGAATCGTTAACTCAGTGGTGACGTATGACATACGGAGGGACTAACAAAAGTTTGCTTAGCCCTTTCGCTATTTTGTTGCCATATGGAAACATGGTACTTTGTGAACGTCTGCATCCTCTATGGTTGCAAGAATACATTTTTTGTTGGTCTTTAGAATAGTTTGCAGTTTTAGGAAAAATACGAAATTAAGAAACTGAATATTTAAGTTTAAAGAAGATAAGTATACGCGTTTTTTTAATGGTATATCTTGACATAGTAAAGGAAGAAGAAGCAGAACAAATTTGGGAACTTTTTAATTTGACGTTTTCTTTCAATTTTCATACTTTTTTTTTAATTTTGGCTGAAGTAAATGAAGAAATATTCAAACTTTCGTTATGTGTAAAAAGTTTTATGTTTATGTAATTATTACAGCCACAACGATGTGGTTGCTCTCATAGAAAAACACTCTAAAATACAGGGTCCGAGTATAAAAATTTAAAAATTTCTAATGGAATGTTTTGCTAATATAACCACAGAGAAGCCTAAGACGTAAAATTCAAAATTTTAACTTTCCCCAGTAAAAACCTGTAGCGAAAGGGTTAGTTGGCAACGCGAAATAAATCTTTGGCAATCTTGCGACTCTCGCCTGCAAGGATCTTCTTATTAAAATAGTTGTCGCTCATTTAAATACTAAAGAATTTGTGTTTCATTTACTTTTATTTATTTATTTTTATTAATATTTTTTTATTTTTTTAATTTATTTATTTACGTGCTTCAGCCATGACAATAAAATAGAAGTAAAATTAAATTTCTCCTTGTGACATTTACATTTTATGTCTTAATAGAACAGAGATCATTTGCAATTAGAAAAAAAACCCGATACCCACGCGAGCCAAACTCCATAAACCGACAGTTTTGTGTATTTGCTGCCAACTTGGCAGGCAGCCTGCACGTTCACCACGAGCCACCAACTCCAGTAATAATTATCAAATTTCTATAATTATGGCTGAAACTAATGGGCAATCGAAAAAGTAATGTCTTGCGTTAATTGCTCTTTTAACATTCTTTGGCGGCAGTTTCTCGTTGCGCGCCGCGGCCATGGCGCAATGCCAAAGTGACGCCACACTGCAACGACAACAACAACAACAACGACGACAGTGGCAACACGCTTCATGCACATGGCAAACAAATTACGGTTTATGACAACTTGGCTGACAAACTGCTGGCGAAACGGTTGCTGTAGTCGCTCCAATGGCTACTTCAGCTGAGACTATTAGACAGTCGAAGTTAATGTTTAAATATTTTAAACATTCTCAACCAGTAGCGGAGAGTTGACAGCCAGCATTCGAGAATCTGCTACATTCGCAGTTAAATTTTTTACTTATAAATTCTTTAATTAATTGTAGCGTGGTTCAACCACTTCTAGCAGACAACACTAATTCTCACTGAATTTATTTGAAATTTCCATTTCATTAGCAAAAGTGAACACTAAAACCTAACCAGTACAAGACAATCGTTGCACAGCTCACCAAACAACCGATTAGCTACGTATGTGTGTGTGTGTGTGTGTGTGTTACTCACTAAAGAATTCAAGTGCAAAGCCAAAAAAAAGCAAATATGTAGCAAACAGAGTTCATACAAAAGGAAAACAAGTAAACAAGAAACACAAAAACAAACAAACCCAAAATCCGAAATTCCAAGTAAGAGTAACAGCCTTCATGCTTGACCTGATTTTTAGGTGCACCGTTTATAGTGTTCACGCTACACGGGACTGCGACGGGTACATCGGTTCGAGTACTTTGTGGAGAAAATATTTAAAATTACCTCAGAGTCAGTGTCAAAATTTCATTACTCTCACTTTATTGGTTCGTAAGTGATTAAAAAAAGGCGGAAGCTGCAATTCGAATGAAGTACAAAAATTCTAATTTATTTGAGTATCAGTATTTTAAATAATAAAAAAATAGAAAATCAATGAATTGAGAATAATGAAATTTTGGCACGTAATCAAGGAGATTTTGGGTTACTTTTCAAGAAAATCCTATATAAATTTTCAAGGATATAAAGGATTAAAATTTTCAAAGGACCTTTTTCATATCCTTTTTTTTACAAATAGATAAAAAATCAATTTTATTTAAATTCTTGAGCCTTTCCTCTTTCATTCGATCGCCATATTTTAACGAGGTTAAGTATTTTTTATATTTTTTTTATTTTTTATCCCCTTCAAGATTTTGAAGTCCTTTTAAAAGGAAAAACCATGTAGAAATGAAAAACTGAGTACGCAGTATTACTATATTTGGTCTCTAGTTTCACGCACATATGAATTTTTCTCGGTTTGAAAAATGCTGTCGCACGGTGCTATCACTTCACAGCCTTGCGCCCCCTTACTAATAGCTGCAACTGTGTAGCGAACTGAATGTTTCGACCACAGCGGCATTTTGCCTTTCTGCCTCGTACTTGTTTCTTCCTTTTTTCGGGTGATGCTTTAATGTTGATACATTGTCGTTGTGCCAACGCATTTTGTCGTTGTCCCTAAAAACATGAAGTACCGGTCTTTAAATTTCACAACAATACACTGAACTTCGAACTTGTTGTTTCATTGACGGTGATTTAAATTAAGTTAATTTTTTTTACATCTTACTTGTTTAGTTGCGTGTTAAGATTGAAATATACTTCATATAAAAATTAAAAATTGTTTCATTAAACATTTGTTTTATGGAGATTGAAAGTTTAGGAAATTCCAGCATACCTACCAGAATTTCTCTAAGAATATTCTGTATTAAATTAAAACCACGTTAAATAGGCTGCCAAAGACCATTTAAAATAATTACAATGCACTCATCCAGTACACGAAATATATGAAGCAAAAAGTTATGGAAATATATGTAGTAAGTATATAACATAAATTCTCATAAAAGGGTGTTGAAAAGTTGCGATGATATCAGAACAAGCGATGAAAATTGAGCTCATGCGCAGTGGTTCCGTACGCAAAGTGGCCAACTTAACTTTAAAAATGCCACTGGCGAGACATTTTACGGTATAAGCGAATTTATTGACTGTTCGTTTGAACTGCTGGCCACTCATGCGGCGATCGTAATCGGCTGCGCGTGCGGCAAGTGCTGACAAGTCGATTATCGCATTGGCCAGTTGGTCGTTCTGATTAATTAAAAGTTTCACTTTTTCATGTAGCGCCTTGTGAAGTAAATACATTAAATAAATACACACAAAAAGTGAATTTAAGTAATGCGGCAGTGTTCACTGTTCAGAATGTCGTTGGCCACCACAGAAACGGAAAAATTCCAAAATGAAAAATGTGCACAAAACGCGTGTTTATGCGTGTAATTTGTCAGATATTTCCACTTATGTCGGACGTAAAAACGACAAATATGCACAAAGCCTTAAGACCGAATTTCCACAGGGAAACTTTAGTGTCTGACAAGTTGTGTGCGTGAGCAAGAAATGAAAAATGGACGGCCAGTCTCTGACCCTCTACTGCAAAGTTTTCTTTAATGTTTTTCGTACGCAGAAACGTTTTGAGATATTGTGTTGTTTTTGTATTCATTTTGTTTCGGAAGGAATATTTAACAAAAAAATATTTCCTTGTGGAAATTATGTCCAACAGGCGGCAACTTGTGTGTGCGCTCGACATGTGGACTGCTGTATGTGTAAATAAATTTGAATTTGTCCGCTGCAACTTCGCTCCGCTGCTTCACTGCACTTCAGTGGCTCGCAACCAGTGGGCCCCAATGTTGGGTTCTACTATTGCCGCAATTTCTTTAAATTTAGATTTGCGAATTTCCGCTGCGTTTCACTTGACGGCGCAAACTCCAGCCAAAACAAAAACAAATAAAGAGCAAATATAAATAGCGAAGCAGCCAACGGCACAAAGGCGCAATGTATTTTTTGTTTTGTTTTTTTTTTGGCACAGCACTTCGGCTCGAGACTGCTGGCAGCATGCGGCATGCCCCAACCAAAGCACTATAAGTGCGGCGCGGCGGAAATTAGCGGATGTGATGCTTCATGCTGTTGTACATATTTTATTATTTTGCCGTTTTTCTCCAACCCCAGACTGTCACGTGATACTTTGTTTGATTGCGCGTATCGCCGGCAATTTTTGCAGACCGAAATTTTATCCAACTCAACTGTGAAATATTAGAAGCGTCTTTGTAGGAATCTTTTATGAAGCGGATAGACTTACAATACAATAGACGCCTATACAGGGTTATTCGACATCATCTACGCTGCTGTTCTCCACTTTTCATTAGCAGGTCATCCGTTCAGCTTTGAAGTGTTAAAACATTCTACTTCAAACCAAGAAAAACTTACTACAGATTCAAGGTTATCTGAGGAATTTTAAAGTTCTGGAAGCAAGATAAGAATCTGTTGAAAGTTCCAAGTCCAAAAACAGAACTTCTATTCAGCTTCAAACAATTAACAAATCCTATATTAAAAATCGTAAGGCACAATGGCGGACAAAACTTATAAGCCGCCCGAAGCAAAAATATTTTTTTTTTTAATTTCTTACGAAATATATTAATTAAATTTTAATTCTTAAATTTTTTATTTCAAAAAAACTGACTTAGACAAAGTTACATAGAATTTAAAATGCGTATAGAAATTACTTTGCGATTTGGAAATACAGCCTTTTCTGGGTATAGTGAACACCCAAATTTTGACATGGAGCCTCTAAATCATGAACAAAATTTTGAAAGCAATTTCAAGCAAAAAGCAAAAAGTGTATTTTGAGCAAATAAAGCGAGTTTTTGAACAAAAATGTAAACCTTGATATAGTGAACAATCTCAATATTGTGAACAGGCCTTGCAATAATTAGTTCACTATATCCAGACACGACTGTATGACATTTTTTCTTCACGTACACAAATTTTGTCGCCCCTCCCAATATTTGCCTCATAAGCTTCGTGCTTTGACCGCCACCGGTTAGACATTTAGCAGACTTTTGATATGATGATTTGGTATTATGGAATGATCAAAATTAATTTTTATAAAATAATCATTTTCATTCAAATTTATGATGATTTTCATTATGTAGTTTGAAAATTTAGTTTTAATTTTATAAAATTTCATTTTAATTTTTTGAAATATTTATTTTTATTAAAATGTATGATATTTTCATTATGTAGTTTGAAAACTTTAATTTTATTTTATAAAATTAAAGTGTTAATTTTTATAACATTATCATTTTTATTAAAATTTATGATTATTTTCGTTATGTAGTTTGAAAATTTAGTTTTAATTTTATAAAATTTAATTTTACTTTTTTGAAATATTTATTTTTATTAAATTGTATGATAATTTTCATTATGTAGTTTGAAAACTTTAATTTTATTTTATAAAATTTAACTTTTATTTTTATAACATAATCATTTTTATTCAAATTTATGATTTTTTTCATTATGTAGTTTGAAAAATTTATTTTCAATTTTATAAAATTCAACGTTAATTTTTATAAAATAATCATTGTTATTAAAAATTATGATTATTTTCATTATGAAGTTTGAAAAATTTAATGTTAATATTAATTTTTTAATTTTCATTTTTATAAAATAATCATTTTCATTAAAATTTATGATTATTTTCATTATGTAGTTTGAAAAATCTTATTTTAATTTTGTAAAATTTAATTCTAATTTTTATAAAAAAATTATTTTTATTACAAATTATAATTATTTTTATTATGTAGTTTGAAAAAATTAATTTTAATTTTATATAAATTAAAATTTAAATCATTTTCATTAAAATTTAAGATTATTTTCAAATGCATTTCTAACCAACAAGAAATTATTATTCCAGTTAAAACGTTTAGACCCAATGTGTCATGCAGACTTGTTTCAAACGGTGCAGACTATCAAAACCAATAACAATGCCAGACCCCAACTGCTGTGCATCAATATTTGACATCCATCATCAAGTCCACAGTGCCAAAGCGGATTTTGTTGACATTCTACTCCCGACAAGTCGAATGAACGAGTGAATCGAACCGAAAATCAAAATCTCAAACGTGTCGTCGAGCAACATCAATTTTTCTTTTCAATTTCATGGCCAAAATTGTCTCGTCAGCATTTACCGACGACACGAACAACACGTACAACAACAACTGCTACCGCTCGATTTCGAATGAAATCAACTGGCATTTGTCAAGCTACATGGCCAAGAGTGGCCAATAATCAGGAAGAACAACATAACAGCAGAACATTGACGCAGTTGTCGTTGCCGTCGTCGTTGTAGCAGACAAAGTGACAAAAGTGGTAATTTTCGTTGTTGACACTCTTGCAGCCGAACGAAAGTATCTCTGGACTGGGGCTGTCTGACGTCGGCCTTGTACAAATGCGAGAAAATTGTCGGCCAGAGTTAGCGGAGGCAGAACAAACAACGAGTTCTAAGCAGCTTAATGCGGAAAACGTGGTATTTGATGTTTACCACTTTTTGTTGGTGTTGCCAGCGACCAGAATGCCAGCCAAGTTTCGCTTCACCGGCAGACGTCTGTACACACACACACACACACACGAACATGTGAACCATTTTCACATCCGGTATCGCATTCGAATCAATTGAGATTTGCCTGAACGTGACTGAAATACGCGATGTAAGCGCAGCAGCTGACGGCAGACACACACGAGTGGCTGATGCCTTGTGGAATGGGAAGAAATTTGCAAATCTTTTTTTTTTAAATGCTCCTCATGTGGAGTTGTGTTGCAGGCTATTTTTTGAGTGCGTTTAATTGCATTCGGGGACGTGTGCAATTGACTTTTAAGCCAAAGGCGAATAAATGCAAAAATCACAAATCACAACTGCCATTGGCGAGTCTATTTAAAAATATAATAGGGGGGCTTAATTCGTGCGGTTTTCTAACAGATGGAGTAACTTGATTTTGTGAACAGTATTCACCTTTCCAAATATGTGTTGGAAAGATATTGTCATATAGTTTCAGAATCAGTATGTGTCATTTAGCTGAAGTGTAAACAACAATACTTTTTTTACTCTGAAAATGTCGAATTTTGTGCCGAATAAAGTGTTTTTGCGGGGAGTACTTCTTCATTACTTCAATATGAAGAACAAGGTTGCCGAAAGTCATCGTATTTTTGTGGAAGTGTATGGTGTGCAGAAGTGGGTTGCACAGTTCAAAAGTGGCAATTTTGACTTGGAGGACGATGAACGGCCCGGACAGCCAAAAAAGTTTGAAGATCACGAATTGGAGACATTGCTCGAATGAAACGATCACGGGGGAAGTCTACCGACGACAATTGATGCGTTTGAGCCGAGCACTTCGCGAAAAACGGCCGGAATATGAACAAAGGCACGGTAAGGTAATTTTGCAACATGACAATGCTCAGCCACATGTTGCACAGGTCGTCAAAACCTACCTTGTAACGCTCAAATGGGATGTCCTACCCCACCCGCCGTATAGTCCAGACCTTGCGCCATCCGATTACTATCTCTTCCGATCAATGCAACATGGCCTGGCTGACCAGCACTTCTCCAATTTTGAAAAAGTAAAAAATTGGATCGATTCGTGGATAGCGGAAAAGCCGGCCGAATTTTTCAGAAAGGGTATCCGTGAATTGCCAGAAAAATGGGAAAAAGTTATAGTTAGTGATGGACAATACTTTGAATATTAAATTTGTAACCATTTTTTCACAATAAAGCTTAAATTTTCAAAAAAAAACCCGCACGAATTAAGCGGTACCCCTATTATTAAAATTTGAATTTTCATAAAAAATATCATTTAAGCAGGGACCGGAAATAACAGTTATTTATGAAAACTATATTTGAAAAGTTTACTATGAAGAAAAAGTCACACAAATAAATTAAATATACCAACAGATTTCTTTTCGTGTCAAGAATCATATTTGGCAATAAACTTTTATTATGCAATTTTTACGGAAATATAAAAAAATAAGAATTATTTTTTTTTAATATTTTAAAAATCCTTTAATAACAATTATTTTTGATTTTTTTCTTATTAGTCCATAAGTAACAGTTTTCTTTCGATTTTTATTTTAGTTGACCTATGATAACAGTTATTGGTGACTTTTATTTAAAAAAGTCATAATAAAAATTATTCAGTGACTTTTATTCATAAAAGTCATCAATAAAAATCATTCGGTGACTTTTATTTTTTAAGTGATCATTAAAAATCATTCAATGACTTTTATTTATAAAAGTCATCAATCAAAATCATTTGATGACTTTTATTTTTTAGGTCATCAATAAAAATCATTCAATGACTTTTATTTATAAAAGTCATCAATAAAAATCATTCAATGACTTTTATTTTTTAAGTCGCAACATAAAAGTCATTAATTGCACTACTGGAATATCTAAATTTGTCGGGTATTGAATTTGAACTTCCTGAAAATATTCTAGATCAAAACTTATTTTACACGTATTTTATAATTATTCGAAAATCAAAATTTAACTGGCCCAACGATGGGTTAAGATTCCGTATGTGGAAACATGATTTAAAAGATGGCTTGACATCAAAATTGGTGAAAGCACTTCAAATGAGATACAAATGATGTTTTTTTAAGCCCTTCTCGTGGGCCCTTCTCGTAATATATATGTGGTTTGTTCTATTGTTTTTGTTCAGCCGATCAAGAATATATATACATTTTGATATTTAATGAATCCACTACTGCGATTAATGAAAATGACTTTTATGTTGCGACTTAAAAAATAAAAGTCATTGAATGATTTTTATTAATGACTTTTATAAATAAAAGTCATTGAATGATTTATATTGATGACTTTTATAAAAAAAAGTCATTGCGTGATTTTTATTGATGACTTTTATAATAAAAGTCATTGAATGATTTTTATTCATGACTTTTATAAATAAAAGTCATTTAATGACTTTTATTGATGACGTAAAAAATAAAAGTCATTGAATGATTTTTATTCATGACTTTTATAAATAAAAGTCATTGAATGATTTTTATTGATGGCTTTTATAAATAAAAGTCATCTAATGACTTTTATTGATGACTTTTATAAATAAAAGTCATTGAATGATTTTTATTGATGACCTAAAAAATAAAAGTCATCGAATGATTTTTATTGATGACTTTTATAAATAAAAGTCATTGAATGATTTTTAATGATGACTTAAAAAATAAAAGTCACCGAATGATTTTTATTGATGACTTTTATAACTAAAAGTCACTGAATAATTTTTATTATGACTTTTTTAAATAAAAGTCACCAATAACTGTTATCATAGGTCAACTAAAATAAAAATCGAAAGAAAACTGTTACTTATGGACTAATAAGAAAAAAATCAAAAATAATTGTTATTAAAGGATTTTTAAAATATAAATAGGTACTAAATAACTGTTATTTGTTGAGTCATAAAATAAAAATAAAAAAATAACTGTTAAACATTGATTTTTATAATAAAACTTATAACTGTTACGGTCCCTGCATTTAAGTTTTTATTTTAATTTTTTTATTTTAATTTTAAAATTTCATTTTTATTTTTTAATTGTAATTTTTTTATTTTTATTTTTTTATATTTATTTAAATTTTTCTATTTTAATTTAAAATTTTAACTTAAAATTTTTTTAGTTCTAATTTTAATTTCGTAATTTGCTTTTCTATTGCTCCGAGTTTATTTTAGGCAATGCTCTAAAAAATGCTAAGCATCTGAGCTGCTAGAAGACAATTACAAGGTATTAGTTGTACGATAAAATCGTAGTTACAGATGGCAAAAAGCGTATCGAAACCAAAATTTCCGTAGTAAATTTTTGAATTTAGACAGATCCAATGAAATGAACCTCCATGCGTTGAAGGTTGCAAGAAGAAGATATGGTAGTCCTGCCCTCAGAAAAAATATGCGAGCATAAAAGAAATCTTAAAATAATTAACGTACATATTTCGGCAACCGTGATTACAAAATGTGCAACACGTAACTCTTGTTTTATTAGCTGTTTTAGTAATTAGTGCTGTTGAATCATATTTTAAAATTTGGTGAAAAGCGTAGCAGATTCACAAAGATCGTATCAAAGTCCGAACCCTATTAACCCTTCATGTCAATCAATATTTTTTAACTACATAAAAATTATTTAATATTTATGGAAAAATACAAAATTATCACTTTTTCATTTTATTTAGCTATTATTAAAGAAACAGGGTTTTGATCAAATGCACCCAATTCGTAGACTTCAATTAGAACACAAACTTCGCTGCAAATTATTGGAAAGCAGTACAATTTTTTTAATTTGCTTTGAATTTACTTCTAAAAATATTAATTTGTTGGTGCCTACTTAAATTAAACCCATAAATCAATCGTAACTTTGCTGATGCTGATTTTAGATGAATGGATTTTATGTTAGAGTATAGAAAATAATATAGATTTTGTTTGGTTTGTTGGATTGGACCCACTTTACACTTCACTTTACATTTGTTGGTATGTCTATCTTTCTGTCTGTTTATCTTTTCGTTCACTCGACATGCTTCTTAATCCATTTACTCTGAACTCGCTCGAACTTCCATCAATGCAAGAGCCCTGCGCCAGCTGAAACAGTCGCTCGGTAAATACACCGCAAAACGCATAAAGACAGACAGACAGACAAACAAATGCCAAAGACGCCACTACCAACTGCGCTTCGAAAGCGTTGCCAACGAAGCCGCACAACGCTGGGCCAGCAGAAATCATGCACAGCGCATGCAATTCAAAGGCGAATGAAACAAGTTCCATTGCACGCCACAAGACAACAACGCGAGCAAGTGCCGAGAATGCAGTCGGGCTGCCATAGACGATAGAAAAGCAAAAGCTTAAAAAACTGGAAGTGTCGCCCATAATGCGACAAACAACACATTGCAGCAGTTTTTGTAAACTTGGCCCAGCTATGAATAATACATTTTTTTGATTTTCATTTTTAAATCATGTTGATAGATGAAATCTGACAACAAACAGTTTTTCTAAATTTCTATAGAGATCGCTATCTGAACAAGTCTTTAACATGTGTTACACAATCCTTAAATTGTATGAATGTCGGCCTCCACTCAGATGCGGCTGCGTGCTGGTCTGGGCGCAACTGGCCACCCCACCTCACCACCTGCTGACAGACCAGTGTTACCGGTTTCCTAATGCATTAAATAGAAAAACTTATTACCTTGCAGCCACATGTCGTCTGACTCGTCAGAGCTGCACTGAAGCAGGATGCTGTGCTTCCTTTTCACGCAAAAAAAGCATGCAGCCATAGTTTGCATAAATTCAATGCAGAGGAATATCAGATTTCATGCGTCAACATTTTATAGCCTGTCATTAGCCAATTTTCACATATTTTAATTCAAACTTTTCTTGTTCCACAGTGCGTGAAATCGCTTTAAATTAATCAAAATTGTATACCAAGGAAACGCGCATCCGACATTCTCAGCGCGCGCACCAAAAATCATCTCCTCCGCACTTGTGAATTGCTGGCGAAGAAAACTTGTTTGGCTGGCGCTTCAATGCAACAACAAGCTGGAAACTGGAAATGCCAAAAGCAAAACCGCACACAGCGCAATACGTTCCACACGTTGAATGTAAGAAAATTCTCACGACTTCATGCAACATGACTGCAAAACGGCATCGAACATTTTGCTGCTACAATTATTCACATCGATTCATGGCTATGGGCGTGCCACGCCTCTTTTCTATTATGGCTTTATAAAAACCGCCGTGGCTCAGTTGGTTAGTGCGTTGGACCGCGAGTCGAAGGCAGCGACCCCAGGTTCAAATACTGCCTGTAATAACACCTAAAAAAATAACGGGAAAACTCGTTTTCTCTTTCGGTGGCTGTCCTCTCAGCTGGAAATGGCAAACCTCTGAGAGTAAAAATTGCTTATGAAAAAGCTCCCAACTCGCCGTTCGGAACCGGCATAAAACTGTAGGTCCCTTCCACCCGCGTACAAATTCACACGCACAACACGGGTAGTTGCGGGAAGCTAGGCCTTAGTCTCGCGTAAGCGGGCTGTCGTGCCAGTCAATTATTAAAATTATTATTATTCTTTATAAAAACTACTCAAGACTAGGAGTTGAGCATCTCATTTAATGAGTTAATGCCAAAAAAAAACACTCTAAAATTTGATCACCAAATACTTTCCTCCATAAACTACACTGAAAAAGTCAGTAAAAAAGTAGTATGAAATAAAAATGGTAGCAGACATGCCAACTCAACTTATGTTCCACAGCGGCCACAACAAGCAGTCGAACTGATTGCTCTGAGTTTTGCATCTCTTGGATGTGCACGGCAGACACTTGTAGCCATCCACAAGCAGACCAACACAGACGCGACTAGCGGACAGCTGTATGGCGTATTTATAGCCACACATGCGCTGCAGTCGGTCGCTGCTGCCA
This sequence comes from Melieria crassipennis, assembly GCA_963668005.1. NCBI lineage: Eukaryota > Metazoa > Arthropoda > Insecta > Diptera > Ulidiidae > Melieria > Melieria crassipennis. The sequence continues at coordinate 105,755,615 of OY764962.1, read as the reverse complement.
AAACCAACTAAACACTTACAGCCACTAGCGGTGGAAGCCCCAGCAGGCAGCACGAAGACCGCTGCCGCTGCGCTGTTGTTGATGGCTGTAGCTGCGGCTGCGGCAGTAGTGTTGGTGTTGGTGTTGGTTGGGCCGTTCATATCGAGCAGATTGAATGTGCATAAATTTTATGTTCTTTTTAGTCCATTACGGCGAGTCTGCGAGTGTTAACGTGCGACGCGTACGCCAGACTCCGCTCCAGACAACATTCGACATTCGGCATTTGGGCGTTTGGGATACGTCAACGTAACATTTTTCTTACTAAACATTGTTCAAAGTGGATTGAAAAATTGAATCGTTTAACCATTTAAATCATACAAATATCGGTGAGAAATGTGTTTGAGCTGACGAACGAACCCGCGACATGGGCAACGGCCACAAGTGCCAAATGTAGCGAAATACCGAAAATCGCAATCGAATCGCATCCAAGTAAATTTTAACCATTTGTTACCGTTTTACTGTCACCGGCGCAATAGCGCATCTGTGTGCGTGTGTGTGTGTCTTGTAGTGCATCGGTCGAAAATTTACAAGTGTGAGAAATATACAGCTGTGTGTGTGTGTGCCAGCCATTGCACCGGCGCGTATCCCCTAACTTGGCAGTCACCAGTGTTCATTACGATTGCGTTGCTGGTTGCCACTTTGGTGCTAAACGTACACAATTCGACCGCTGCCTGTCTGCCTGCCTGCACTTCGCTTCGTCTTTGTTGGCTCGTTGTGCATTCTGCGTTTTGGTTGTTGTGTTTTATTTTTCGGTTTTTGCGGTCTTGTGACTGCAACGAAAATGGAAAATGTTGCAAAACTTCATTAAACGAGTTTGACACATAAATATTTGTGTGCAGGAAAACCTGTTGCATAGCGGCCAAACCAAACCAAACCAAACCAGACCGACCGACCAACCGACCAACCTACCGACCAAGCACATCCACACAAAATGGATAAATCGTGTTCGCATTGGAAGTGGAAAAGGTACATACAAATAAAAATATAAAAATTGAATTACAATTCGAAAGAGCAGACAATTTGAATGTTGACTGTCGATGGGTGGCAAATATTTGCAATCACAAAAAAAAAAACAGTGAATGACAAATATGAAAGTAATGGCTTGAATGTCAATTAACTGACGTATACACAAATTGAGATGTACATTTTTATACATTTCACATTTTTAAAATTACGTAGATATGTGAATATGTGTGTGCAGATAATTGAGTGAAAATTAATCATGAAGATAAGAAGGGTTTTCAGAGTTGGATTTTTGCCAATTTTCGAAAGTCATTTTTTTTAAATAAAATTACATTTTTGTGATATTTTTTAGTTGTTGCGTTGCTTTTTTAACTCGTATTGTATTAAATTTTTTAACAAATCAAATCAATCTGCATTGGAAACTACTAACAACGCTTAACTTTTATGTAATGCTCAAACAAACAGCCAATTGAACCCAAATATGACTGCTTCAAGCCTTACAACTTTGCCTTAAATTATAATATTTCAACCCGAATGTGCCGTTAGTGTTTTTTTTCCAATTTCGTAAAAACATTTTTCAAGCGATTTAAGAGCATACATGAAAAATTAAATTTTTAGAGAGCATGTTTAGTGTGACCATATGGTTTTTCTTTCGAATTTTGCGAAACAAATTTTCGAGCATACTTTTAAAATTAAATTCGTAGAGAGCATGTTTAGTGTGACCATACGGTCACTCTGGGCACTACCGGGTTAAAGCAAATCTGCAAAGCAGGCAAACAAATCCTTATAAATGCCCACTCACTAAATACAAAAAAAATTAAATGGTCGTCATGCAATCAGTCCGCCCACGCGATCAGTTGAACCACAACAACTGCGGCAACAACCTCACCTCAATCACGCTGAGAATGTGTTCAGAAATTTAAAGCTCTGAATAAAGCACACAAGTGAAAATTGAGCAGCCAGGCAAAACAATTTACAACAATTTACACACACAAAAATTTAAAAAAAAAATTTAGTGACTGGTTGTAGGCGACATATGTTTTTAAGTCTTATATGTAATTACATAATAAAGTTTACCAATTTTGGGAGTGAGTAGTTTTTAAGATTGTTAAGAAAACTTGAAGGAAATTTTTCCTAATTGTTTTCAAGATTAATTGACTTAAGCAAAATCAAAAAAGATTTAGGATTTGCGTATCTTAAATTACACTTTTCAGAGCAACAGTTCTTCAAAATTTTAAGACAGTTCTTTTTCATTATTTCATTCATTTTACTTACATGCTAAAATTAAGCGATTTTAGTATATAAGTAACTTTGAAGGGGTTCTGGGGGTTTCGGTATTATATTTTGTAATAGTTTTCGACTTTAGTTTTTAACTTCATGGGAATCAAATAGTGATCTTTGGTTTGAATCGTTTGATTGATGACCAGTGATGTCTATTCTACTTCTCGCGAATACCAACGATGGCGACGAGAACCTTAACTCCAAAGATTGGAGGATAATATTATTTAACCCTTTCGCGACGGTGTTTTATCTCGAGAACGGCTTTTTTTTATTTTTAATTGTAAGAAAATTTGGAAAAAGGATTTAAAAAAAAGTGTTTGAGAAGCAAAGTCCTTGATCCATGATCGTTATCCTGAGAGCTTATAATTTTCAGCAGATGAATGGAATGGATGGATAGATGAATGGAAAAATCTGTCAAATATAAAAGCCATATTAATGCAACGAATAGTGGAAGTTTTTTGCGATTTTGTTATGCCTCCTTCACCAATCATTGTGATGCCTTCTGCTTGAAAATACATTGAGCAGTACAAAGTGATGTGTGTTTCAAATTTACTGTGACATATGGTCCCACTAGTCGCGAAAGGGTTAAGCATAACTGTGCCCTTCCCCCTTTTTATCCATTCGATAGTACTTTTTATTGCAAAAACATATTGAACTTTTCAACTCTCAATCGCTTTAAGAACACACAATAATAAACTTTTCTAATAAACAGATTTGTTTCTGAGAATTTAAATTTGCTATGCCAAGAAATACTTATAACAAAAATTTTAAAATATATTTGTATCAAAATTATTCAATCATCTCATAGAATAATTTTATAATTTAATAATTAATAATAATAATTGACTGGCACGACAGCCCGCTTACGCGAGACTAAGGCCTAGCTTCCCGCAACCACCCGTGTTGTGCGTGTGAATTTGCACACGGGTGGAAGGGACCTACTGTTTTATGCCGGTTCCGAACGGCTGGTTGGGAGCTCTTTCATAAGCAATTTTTACTCTCAGAGGTTTGCCATTTCCAGCTGAGAGGACAGCCACCGAAAGAGAAAACGAGTTTTCCCGTTATTTTTTTAGGTGTTATTACAGGCAGTATTTGAACCTGAGGTTGCTGCCTGCGACTCGCGGTCCAACGCACTAACCAACTGAGCCACGGCGGCTGCCGAATAATTTTATAGGTAGAGAAAATGTTGATGTTTGTTAGAAAATTCATCTGAAACAAATAAAAACAATAGAAAAAATTAAAAGAATTACTACTCAATTTAAGGTATCATGAGTCATGACACGTTAGAAAGGGGCATTTTTAATGATTTACATAATTATTTATTTTCCAGCTCCTTTATTATCAATATTTTTGAAAATTTTTTAAAGAACACAAAAAAAATATATATATTTTTTTAGCATATTGTCTCTTATATAGGTGGAGCTGAAGTCGCGTAGAAAAAAACACGTCCTCCATTGCGGACACATAATCTCCGGATTGGCTCGACCGATTTTAGGAAATTTTTTTTAGTTCTTTTTATTAACTTATTTTTTACAAGAATCCACCACAATATTGAAGAAAAGTTTTTAATTTAAAGTACTTTTTCTGGGAAAAAGGTGAAAAACGCAGTCAACTTTTGACACTTTTTTCAAAAAGCTCCTATCCTTTTATTTTTAGCGGTTTTTTAATTTTTCTGGTGAATTCCTGTGTCTGAAAGCTTAATAATTATGAATCTTTTTTGTTGTTTTGTTTCACATTAGCCGATACCTTGAGTAACTAAAATATATAAATAAAGTTAAACTTTATTCATTCATACCAAAGCCAAATACGTCTAAATTTACTTGTTGTAGGGTATGCTGAAAAAATTAGCAAATAGAAAATAATAGAAAAAATTAAAATAATTACTGTCCAATTTAAGTAACTAAAATATATAAATAAAGTTAAGCTTTATTGACTTTATTGAGTACTAACCAGCCATAAAAAATTTGATTGCACTGTAAAATCAGAATCAACATTTGTTCTTTACTTATTACTTTACTTTACTTATTTACTTAAAAAATTTACAAGGCCACTGCATTTCTAAGGCCACAGCAACTGCGCGACTGAATCCTTTACTTGCTTAATGGCCCTAACAATCCGTTATAATCAGATTTGCAATTTTGAAGCACAGCAAAAAGCGTATTTAAACTAAATACTCATTTATACCATAAGCTCTTCTCAAGTTTTTATTTTATTTTTTAATGTATTAAAATTACTGTTGCACAGTGTTAAACATAAAAAACTAAAAATAATGGAAAATACTGAACAGCACAAAATACCACCGCCAGTTGCTGTGAGAAAATTCGCACGAATGTTGGTCGGTGGCGTGCAGAAAGCGCAGCTCAACAAGAACAAAACTAGCCAAACTATGCATAAGCCGACAGCTGCAGCTGTTGCAGACCAACGAGCTGGCAGCAAAAATGTAGTGCAAAATACAACAAAAATCTTTGGCAAACTGGTGTACGGGAAATTGACTTTTATTTCAAGAATTGTTAGGCCACGGCCTTGCCGACACAAACTTAGGTTCGGCCTAAGGACACCTGTTAATTTTATATTCTTGCTTAGCCAAAAATGAAAAATTGAAATTCGCTCCCACTCCAAACTTGATTTACTTGAGTTGTTCAAGCTGAGCGCAAACATTGCTGCCAATATCAAATTTGTAACGCAAATCAACAACAGCGAAGGTTAACAATAATTGTGAATATTTTTACACGTTCAAAGCAGCTTTCACTGTTATTTCGTGCACAATCGATTATCGAGAGGCGCAAGAATAACGCTTCAAATGTGGGCCAACCCACATTTGAAGCTACTCACACACACACACACACACATACAGGCACACCACACCCCAAAGATTGGAGCGTTTGTTCTCACGTTTAATTTGCAATTTACATAATTTTTTTCAAGCTTCTTTGTTCCCGTGCCCCACTTTTTTGAACGACAATGCGGCTTTTCATTTACCGGCAACACCATTTGATGTCTTTGGTGTTTCAGCGAATTTTGTTAGCTTTTCATTTGCAATGCCATAATAAAGTAAACGCTGCAAACGATTTGTTGTGTAAACAATTGCGGCACACACAAAAACCAAAAGACAACAACAACAACAACAATATGAGTATGATAAATAACATGCCAAATCGCCGACACAACATCATAAACAAGTCGATCAGCAGCGAAAAGAAGAAGAAGAGGAAGAGAAGGAAGTCGCCGCCATAGCTCCACATAATAATTGCGCTCTCGATGCACACAGCCGCGGGCCGGATTCGATGAGTGGACGTCAACTCGAACGCTGACATGTTGCATGCTATAAGCGGCAGTCGTTGACATGTCGGAGACGTTGGACAGGCAGCTGTCATGTCTGAGTTGGCCGCAACAACGACTTGCGGCCGTTGCGTCTTCCGGCGGCGTTATTTAATGGGCAGCCGAAAGCCGAAAGCGTTTAATTAAAAACTTGTTCACCAAATTTATGCCAAGAGACTCGATTCGCCGCCGAGCCAAACAAAATCGGGCGCCTCAAAACCATTTAACGTTCAGAATCGCCGCAATACACAATCGAGAACGAGTATGTTTAGCAGTTGTCACACAACAATTCCAGCACTTGGAGTATTGTGCACCATGGCCACCGGGACGCATCAATGCAGCACATCATTGTCGGCAGCGACAACAGCATCGGTGCGATTACCATAAGCCACTTTAACACACTCGCGAAGGTGTGTGCGTGTGTGTATGTGTGAGCATTTGTGTGATTTTTCCCATCTAATCGGATTATCTTTTCATTTGTTTTACCTCGAATTCTTGGCATTTCACTTACCGGCCTCCACACTTGACTTGGCTTTGCGTGCTGGAATTTTAAGGCATTTCTTCTCGGTCGTATTTTTTGTTTTCATATGAAATCACGCATCGGTATCAGAGCACTGCTGGGAAATCTATATTGTTGAAATATGCAAATGTGTGTTGAAATGTTAAATGCCCGCTCGCTCGCTCGCTCGCCACTGATTTCTTAGTTCTGTTCAAATTTCAAAACGCCATAAATTTGTTTGTTGCGTTAAAATTCCACACAACCTTTGGTCTGTCAACATCTTTGTTATTGTTCCCACCTTGAATCTGGTTGTTTCTAATTCGATAGCAAAATAAACAAAACAAACGTTTAGAATATTTTTGCCACCACTTTCAAAGACTTCATTAATTGGCTGCTCCGAAATGGCAGCATTGCCGGCGGGACCCCCGCGGATTTTGCGACGCGCATGCGGTTTTTATGGATCGATGATCTCTAAACAAAATTACACGAACATGAGTGAAGAAGAGTTCAGCGAACTTGTCTCATAAATCAACAGCAACAACTGTCTGGGTATTAAATGTTGAATGGCCTTTTAAAACCGTCATTTAATTTGAAGCTTACAATTTTTATAGGCCATACAGAGATGCCAGAGTGTACTAATTAGAAGGACGTGTAATCAATAAAGAAAATATTGTCCGCTTGAATTTTTGGTGTGGACCAAAGTGCCAGATTCCTGAAATGAAGAAGAAGAAAGTTTCTAAACCTTAAAGAAAACTGAAATTTCCTCCTAAAAATTTAAAAAATTTCCCAATTTTTTTTCTAATATTTTTTGTCATTATAAATTAAGTAATTCCTTACTTAGTTCTTTCCTAATAACAAAAATAAAAATATACATATTTATACATTTATTCAGCTGAGGGCCCGATGCCTGAAATGAAGAAGAAGAAGAAAGTTTCTAAATTTCCAAATTTTAAAAATCTCCTAATTTTTTTTAATATTTCTGTCATTAAAAATTAAGTAATTCCTAACTTAGTTTTTCTCCTCATAAAATAAAAATAAAAATTTATTTACAACAACAACAACTTAATACAAACAAAACATGTCAAAAATTACATTGGTATGAAATTCGCTTTTGTAAATATTCTTCATTCATTGTATAAATTATATCTTCCTTACTTAGTTCTTCTCCTCATAAAAAAATAAAAATATATTTATACATTTATTCAGCTTAACAACAACAACTTAACATGAACATGTAAATAATTACATTGGTATAAAATTATTTTTCGTAAACTTCCCTCATTCATTGCATAAATTATACACTTTGAAGCATTAAATTTAATCAAATTAAATTAGACACTTTAGCTTTCCGTATTCAAGGCTTCAGTACCACCAATGATGTCAAATGGATCACCATCAAAATTTTCTAAACTTTCTCCTAAACAATTCTTGTTTCTAAAAAATTGCCTAAAAAGCCATGAATCTTCTAAATCTAGGAGGAAATCTCCTGATCTGGCAACGCTGACCCGATCGCGGTAAGAAAATAAATGATGGTCAATATCCAGAAAGTAAAGACAAATTGGCTAAATATAAAGTTATATTTAATTTTTAATCTTAAAATTCGTTAGTCCGTCTGTTATTTGGTCTCTCAGCATTAAGGGGGTCAATAAGTGTAAACGGTATATTTTTGTAATCGCGCATACGCCGGAAAAAATTAATGCAATGTACAATTTTTTTTTCATTTTTTTATTAACCATTTCCGACATGAAAATAAACCCGTTCTGTATGAATTGTATGGGCTGTAGTCCAATATATTGGACATTGTGACTGAAAGGGTTAAAAGGTAGCAGTGCAAAAAAAATGGCGTGCTCAAAATGGCGGCGGTGGTGGGGGTCCAACGTTGGGCCCAAATTCTAGTAGAAGTTGTGTCGGCGCCTCAAAAATCATCTGAAAAAATATTTCTATTAGTTATTATGAGAAAATATATGTACCTTCTAAACGAACTAACAAAAAAAAATATTTTCTCGAAAATATAAAAATACACTCCAACCGAAAAAAATTACCTTTTTTTTCTTAATTTCCCGAACATGGCGCCGCGGATTTCGCCAAAAACAATGCAATTTTTAGTTAGTTTAGAAGTTCTATGTTTCAAAAAGTTGCTGCCCAAATTTTAGATCAGTGGGACTAAAACTTGCCGAGATATTCTACTTCCATAATCAAAAACCAGTGTTTCGAAATAATTCGGTTTAAACTTTGCGTTACGGCTTCATGCGGAACGAATTGACCATCAATAAAGCGCTGCTGCACTCGAACGGGTCATCAGAATTAAAACCCACTTGAGGGGGATATTCTTAAGAACCCCCTGGAGTCTATTTCACAAAAAAAAAATTTTTGAACATTTTGTAAATTTGCACGTATTTACCCCCTTAAAATCTATAATTTTCTGTAATTTTTCGTGCAAAAGATGGATGGATGGAAATTTGGGCAAAGAGTGGATCCATCGAACCACTTTCGAGCATCTTCAACTTTAAAGCCAACCAGTCATATGGGATCAATCTGTATAAATTGTATCCAGAATAAGCCAAATGTGGGACAATGTAGGTGCGAAGAGCTGCCCAACCCAAGAAGTAAATCAACACCCTGTTTGTTTTGCTATGTGTGAGCGCAGCTTTCCAAACAGTGAATATAATTTAAATTAATTAAATTTTTTGTAGATTCTTTGCGCCCTTATTCTTTTTTACAAAATATTTTATAAGAACTTTATTATTACAATTCCTCATCTCTTTGTAATTTAAGGGAATACCACCATACCATACATATATACCACACATTAACGGTAATGCGTTTCAATTGCAGTTCCGGCAATAATTTAAAAAAACCTGCAAAATTACTAAATTCAAAGTACAGCCAAACACACACACACACACAGACGTGAGTACTCGTAAGACTGCATAGTTGTGTTTGCACACATATTGTGCGCATAGTCGAGTAATGAATATATGCGGTGTATGTGCAAATAACTACTTAGCTGCGCATCATAAATACTTTCGTGCATAATGAAATATTTTCGAGAACCAAATGCATTTTACGAACGTCCTGGCCAGCAATGGTTGATACGTAGTGCAGCTGCCTGGAGATGACTACGGCCACTTTCAACACACACACACACACACACACTGGCATCCATGTCGGCTAGTATGAGTGCGCAAATAATTGTCTGAGGATAATGTCGGCCGCATAAAATGGTCGCTAGCTCCGCCTGGGCGCTGTCAGGCGTGCGGTGCCTTCCCGCCAGCGGTTATCTGCTCACACCTGCAAAAAAGCAATTCAATTATTTTTATTGAAATTGTTTAAAAACAAAAAGCTGCAACTAGTAGCGAGCAACAAGCGAGCGCTGCATTATGTAATTGAATGCGGACAAGTTGGCTGGAAAATTGACGTGGCCAAGTTTTGCGGTTTTCAGCGCAATTTTTTCAGCGCAGCATATTTAGACAGCGATTGGAGTAGATTTGTTCATGGCAGCCAATGTTGCTGAAGCGCTGGACATTTTTTTTTGTAATTAATTGTGTATCCAACGCGGATGTAGAGCGACTGTGGGTTTGTGTAGCCAGCGCTGGGAATCAGTGTTGCCAGATCAGGAAATTTCCTTCTAGATTTAGGAGATTCTAGGCTTTTAAGGAGAATTGTTAGGAGGAAGAATTGTTTAGAAGAATGCTTAGATGTTGATAAAGGCATTGGCGCCTTGAATATTGAAAGCTAAAGTGTTAAAACTAAACTAAACTTAAGGGAGTGTTCCCGTCTAGAATGCCGATTTTAGGCTGTTTTTCAAAAAATTATTTTGGAGCTACAAGGCAACATGCAATATTCTGGTTTTTTGCTTGTTGTTCCTTATTATTTGGAGAACAGAAACTCATATTTGTGTCAAAAAATTTTATTTTCTAAGTACACATTTTCAGTGGTCAATGTGACCTTGTTTTCACTGCTGGCCGATAAGAAATTTCGGGAACCAGTAATCTGAAACAGAAATGGGTATGCAATTATTAATCTGCAATAAATTCCGCGGATGCTAAACCACAGTTTTAGTCAAAATGTTGATTAGAAACAAAATGGCGGCTATATGAAAAAAAATTGTCCAGTTTTGCCACCTTTTTTTACCTTTAGAGTGCTTGAAAATATATTTAACAATAATTTTTTGATGAAAACTTTGGTTTAGCATCCAATGAAAACTATCTAGAACATTTTCCCAAAATTTCAAGTCGATACCTCTCATAGTTGCTGAGAAAAGTTATCGGCCAGTACAAAAAATGTGGTTTCGAGAAAAACTCGTTTAAAGTTTCGACGAATGTATCAGCGGAGCAAAAAGAGCTGAGATTACTTCAATTAACATGCAAAAAAGTGGGTACTGAGTTTGCGGATTGAAAAACGACTTTGGGGGGTGATAGTATATAGTATAAGGTACAATAAAACGCCAAAAAAAAAATCGATTTTTTCAAACTTCTACCCGGGAACACCCCCTTAATGCTTCAAAATGTATAATTTATGCAATGAATGAAGGAAGTTTACAAAAGCAAACTTCATACCGATCTAATTTTTTAGCTGTTCTTTTTGCATTAAGTTGTTAAAGTGTTGTTAAGTTGAAGTTGAATGAATAAAACGGCTACAAGAAAATATAAATAAATTCATTTTTATTTTTTTTTATGAGAAATTCAATTCCTTAGTTTTTAATGACAAAACTTATTAACAAAAATTGATAGGAAATTTTTTAAATTTTTTGAGGAAATTTCAGTTTTTTTTAAGATCAAGTAATTTCAGATATTTGGCAACACTGCTGGAAATGATGGCGCTGTAGGAAGTCGCTGAGCGTGCGACCGAAACGCGGCAAATTAAGTTTGCTAAAATTAAAATGAATCAATAAATTAATTGACTCGTTTTAATGGAATGTGGCCGCAACGCTTAGAGGAAAATTTCAGCAATTAAAAAAAGAAATCAGCGAGCAATTCAACAAGAAAATTTGTATTTATTTGGTAGAGCCGAATGTTGATGCTTGACTGACTGGCGCTACACTCGGCATACAAATTAGCAGCCAGACATTTGTTGTGCCAACATAATTGGACAAACAAACTTTCAGTGCATTACGATTTCTTGCAGTAGCGCACTTTGGTTTGGTTGCAGGGGGCGCGAGGTGAAGTATCAAAGCAAAGTTTACACTACACTAAGCAAAACTTGTAAATAAATGTAAATGTAAATAAAAAAAATTGTTTGCAAATTTATGTTTTTTTTAATGCAATGAAATGCACAACTTTCATGAACTTATTTTTAATGTAGTTGAATTGTATTCACTGTCGACGTGGTTCACATTCAAAACCAAAACAGTATAAATACCCCAAATGAATGCTGAATCGACCAAATATATTCTATATTGGCGACATGCTATGCCAACTGAACGAATCTGATTCACTGATCCTGAAAAAATCATTTCGCAACAGCAAAAAAAAATTGTCGAATTGAGCTTTTAATGTTATTTGTGTTGGTGTAAAGCAAATTCTGCTGACAACGGGATCAACAGCGGATGTGGTCGGTAATAAAATGGCAAAGCATTGAATGCGCAATTGGCCGCAACACACACCGCAAAAACGCACACAAAAGCTGCGAGAAGAAACTCCACTCCGCCATAAAGGAGCGAAAATGTGAGAATCTTTAGCAAAGAAACCGCAAATATTGCAAAGTGAATTAACTGCTGCTGTATTTATGGGAATTTATTGGGCATTCAGCGTAAGTTCCAACTTGACGTGCCACCAGCTCGAATGGCGGCGAATTGTAGCGGCGGCACTGAATCCTATAGAATGCCAACTGGCCAACTAGCCAACGACAGCAGGAGAATGCGCAACTGAATAATAGCAACAACAACGCACAGCAATACCATCAGTTTCCACTCACATAAACAAAAACAACTGCCATCACATTTTATCAAAGAAAACTTTAGTCAATATAAAACTTTACTCGATGATCTGAAAGAATTTTTGCTGTCGAAACGAGAGAACGTTGCGCCAGAGATTAAAATAGACTAGTTATATATTGTCAGCCGCCGTGGCTCAGTTGGTTAGTGCGTTGGACCGCGAGTCGCAGGCAGCAACCTCAGGTTCAAATACTGCCTGTAATAACACCTAAAAAAAATAACGGGAAAACTCGTTTTCTCTTTCGGTGGCTGTCCTCTCAGCTGGAAATGGCAAACCTCTGAGAGTAAAAATTGCTTATGAAAAGCTCCCAACCTGCCGTTCGGAACCGGCATAAAACTGTAGGTCCCTTCAACCCGCGTACAAATTCACACGCACAACACGGGTAGTTGCGGGAAGCTAGGCCTTAGTCTCGCGTAAGCGGGCTGTCGTGCCAGTCAATTATTATTATTAGTTATATATTGTCATTGTAAGACGATTATATAGTAAGTGCGATGAGATGTGTCAGTGCCAATATTTTTCTTTTATAGTCAACATATCGAGCCTTATCCGCGAAAATAACGTAAGCGAAATTTTTTTCGAAATATATTTTTTGATGAGGAATGGTCCTCAAACGAATAACTCGTTACCGGACAAAATATTAAATTGATAATCATTATAGTTACAAAGATATACGCATTTGAATTTTATCGTAAGCGATACCCAACATTCTGCATTACTTTATTACTTTAAAATAACGTCAGCGACATAAAAGCGGCTTCTAGCTACTAGTTATAACTGTAAGTGAGCAAATAACACTACTCGACAAAAAATGAACAAATCGCGTGCACTTAAAACAAATTGTTTTTTATACTAATTTTGCGTTGCTGAACCAGTGTTGCCAGATCAGGAGATCTCCTCGCAGATTTAGTAGATTCTTGGCCTTTTAGGAGAATTTTTAGGAGGAAGAATTGTTTAGGAGAAAGTTTAGGAGATTTAAATTTTGTTTAGGATATTTTTTGGAGTCTTAGTGGATTTTTGGGAGATTTTTGAATAACGAAGTATGATGTATTGGAAATACTGGCAACAAAACATATTTTGGCAACTATTTTAATAGTCAAAGCACCCTTTTGTGTTAAAAAGCTTACAAGCTTAAAATATAAGCTCGTTCTATCTCGTTCTCACTTATTGCTGTCACAATCAGATCCCGCCAAGAATGGCACTTTTTGTTTAACTCATTTGCTATATGTTTTTGTTTTTGTTAGTATTTGTTGTTAAGCTGAAGGTGAATCAAAAAGGCTGCATTAAAAACAATTATATGTACCTATATATTTTTATTTTTTTACGATAAGTTTAATTCCTCTAAAATGCGCAAATTATAAAAAAAAATTTAGGGAGAATTTTTTAAGTTTTGGGAGGAAATTTAAGTAGTTTTTTAAGATTTAGGAGAAAGTCATTTCAGGTATCTGGCAACACTGTGCTGAACTCGAAACTGAAAATTAAAAAAAATTTCTTAGGAAAAGTTTTCGAAAAATCTTCGAAAAAACATTTTTTCCCTGCTATATTAGTTATGACCACTTATCTCATAAACGATTTATCTGACTAATACAAGCGGTCCAACGTACAGAAATTAATTTCTTAGCCTTTCTAGCGCTATATAGATTGTCCAATTCAGATAAGATTTGGGGAAGTTACTGACGATAAAATAAAAAAAAGTGAATTTTTCTACCTTTTCAAAAATTATACATTTTCGTATGATTTTTTATAGATAAAATAAATTATTTTGTAAAGCTGCACCGGGAAAAATCGTAACAAAGCCATGCTAACTATAATTTCTTTTTTCATTAAATCAGCTATATTCATTGAATTCATTTAAATTACTTACTTATTACCTGGTAAGCTATGATGCCAGTTGATTCTATTCACATTACTAAAGAATCTTCTTCCTTCGAAACCGTACTGTATGAGCTCCTAGTGAGTGGCCTACAGTTATTCGTAGTGCTAGAACAAACCCTTAACCACTGTGAACTTTACAACATTCAGAATTTTTTAATAGTTTTTGAATTTTTTAATAATAATAATTTAATTTAAAACATTTCCGGATCTTCTTCTACTGAAAAAATTTAAATTAAAATTAAACAGACTGAGCGGCTGAGCGCACTTTTTCGAAAAAAATATTATTGCTTGTAAATACGGCTACTTTGAAAATAGGGAAATGAAAACTTTAAACATTAACATAAGCCCTTCTACGGTCTGGGGACCTCCTTTTGTATACCCAAAAGAATTAAGCATTTCTTCAAATAAATTTCATTATTTAGAAGCTCTTTGTAATAAAAACAGTATTACTTCAATTTTTCATAACGATAAAGATAATCGTAAAAACATTGCAATACCATCAAAGACGTATTTAATGAAACAGATAAAGAAGATGTATAAAATGGTAATTGAATATTATGAAGAAAATAAATTTGTGTTGTGCAACTGACCATTTTCTATTATCCCTTTTGATTCCGAATTTTACCCTGTGCCTCGATATTACTTTATGGTATTTAAATAATGAAAAACTTACCTAAGAAGTGTGCACACGACATTTGAAGTCGCCACGCCTCTTTGTTAGAGTGTTAGAGCTAGTTTACTTTTGAACAATTTTAGCTTAAAACGGGTTAAATAAATTTTGTATCAATATTAGTGTCCGACCGAATATTCGGTTTCGGTTTCGGTTTCGCCCCAAATAAGTGGTTTCGGTTTCGGTTTCAGTTTCGGCCAAAAAATGGCCGAATAGCCGAAACCGAAACTTTCTAGAATATTTTTTACATTTTATTGTGTAGCAGATATATAGTAAAAGGAGGAGTAATTTAGATGTAAACAAACTTCAGCAATGTAAACAAACTTCATTTTTTAGCGTATAATATTAAATTATTTAATTTTGAATATTATCGAGTAAGGTACGAAAGGGTGATTTCTTCTTGTTTACGTTTTTAAAAAATGAATAAATTGTTTTTATTAATAAGTATTTATTTATTTATGCTATGTTTGTTTGTTTGTTCTTTATTTACTTAATGTAAAATTCGTTTGTTGAAAAAAGTGCTTGATATGGTGATTTTTATTTCAACTAGAAAGTTTCGGTTTCGGTTTCGGTTTCGGCCGAATATTAAAAAAAAACCGAATATTCGGTTTCGGTTTCGGCCCAAAAAAGTGGTTTCGGTCGGACACTAGAAAAATATAAAATTATCACTTTTTGATTTTATTTAAACATTATTAAAGAAACAGGCTTTTGATCAAACGCGTCCAATTCGTAGACTTCAACTAGAACACAAACTTTCCTGATATCGCTGCAAATTATTGGAAATTATTTTAGGGATTACAAGAACATTTTTGTACTTTGCTTTGAATTCACTTCTAAAAATATTAATTTGTTGGTGCCTACATAAATTAAACCCATAAATTCATCGTAGTTTTTGCTATAAGATGAAAAATAGTTGAAGTTGATCTGAGGCAACCAAAACATTTTTTTAATCACAATACTAACTTAAAAACAAATCTTAAACTTGTATTACTCCATTTGTAGACTACATTAACAGATTCACGGGAGTTCTTCAAAGATATTTGAGAAAAAAAAACCTTCTTCTGTAAAATTTGCTTTTGGGCCTTACGTTATTTTCGCTGATAGTGCTCGATATGTACAAACCACGATTCGCCGAACGACCTTATTGTAGATAGTTGTGTCTAATTCGAATGATTAGCTGAATCGAACTGCAAAAGCTGTATGATGATAAAATTATATAAGGAGTTTCTTGTTGCTAAGTATATAAAGTATAGCATGTTAAAAAAATCAAGCAGAACATATTGGATTATGTTCATAAGAAGATCAGAATGTCTTTTCGCTGTAATGATAAATATCTGAGACGAAAAGGAACTAAGAAAACAGGTTGTCAAATCGCTGTATCGTCTTCGGAAAAATTAAATTAAAAGCATTACGCACGCCACGGAATATATTCCACCGAATGTTCTACTTATAAGAGCTGGTAACTCTATGATCGGTCATTAGCTTAGTTGGAAGGTTTCGAGTCCTGTCCAGGAGTTTCAGTTTCAAAAATCATTTGCGTTCATATTTTTAACATATTTTTTACATGGGCTGGAAGTTGAGAAACTTGACTTTGTTCCGACCTTTCGCTGGCAGTTCGCTGACCCCTTCAGACAAAACACTCCTTTTGCTTGTAAAAGGCCGTTCGATACCCGGTTGACTTTTCAGTACACGTAACCGCTAGCAGATCTTTTGTGTCTTACCGATCTTACATTCTCTTACATAACTTGTTTAATTTTTATTTCAAAAAACTGTTCCCCGTTTTACTCTTTAAAAAATTATATTTCCTGAACATTAGCTAAAAAAACTTGAACTAAGCAAAAGAAAATCTTCTGACCACACTGAACGTTTCCTCTTATGGCAAACGACAGGAGACACCAACGCCAGGTCTACGTATTTGGTATGTGAGAATTGCATGATTCGGACCTGTGTTGTGACACCTTGTAACACGCAGCTGTAATAGAGTAACGCTGCGCTGGTCGCTTGCTGAATTATTTATACAATTCCTTTTGTGTTTTTGTTGGGCTATAAAAAAGCATTACCGGCTGTTAACATCACTTCGCATGGCATGGTTTGAGTTTCTTTGATAAAATATATTTAAAGACGGAAGTGTGTTTTTACTACTCTGAGACCATTCTTAGTAAACCCTACACACAAGAGGTCTCTGATCATTCGAGTGGACTGAACATCCTTCACTGGCAGCAACTGCTTAACCCCATCGTAGACCTCCACCAAGCACAGTTTGAAGATCGCTAACCGGCAGTTCGAACTCTGCGCCCCTCTTTCTGTCTCTCTCACGCAACAGCGCCACAATGAGATACAATTATAAATGCCCATTTGCGGCAGCCGACACGAATGTCAGTGCCGGCGACATGCGATGTCATGCAACAATTAATTGTCAATTAGACTTGCAGCAGCATGCATTGCATGGCTGGTTCGTTGACTAACTGGCCGAGAAACTGACTAACTGACTGATTGACAGAATGCACTGATTGCAAACATTTCCAACACTTTCCCACCTCATCGCCGTAGCCAGCAATTAGTTGAAATTCAAGTCTGCACAGTCGCCAGTTGGTAAAGTCACACCAATTGCTGGCCGTGACTCTCATTATGTGCATGCAACATGTGACCATTTGCAACACTAAAAGCTGTTTACCAATTCTCAGCTTTAAACCCAACAACATGAACCATTATTAAACTTGGCTTCTTTTCATTTGTTTGTGGTAAAATTCTTCGGTACATCCAGCAAACAAAATAAACAAATTCAACTTCAACGAGCCGGCCTAGTCAAAGTGCCACTCGTTGTGGTTAAACTGCGCCAACAACAACCACTTGCAGCTCATTGCGACCGCAGCCGCAGCTCCAATCAACTTTGCTGATCGGTTATGATGACTGCCCAGAAAAATGTTGTCGGCCATGCCGCAAAGTGCGTGCATCCATAATCGGCGGCCAACGAACGAGCACGGCATGGCAGTGGCATGACTGGGCGGCTATCAGGCTGCCATGTTGTCGTTGCCGTCAAGTGGCAAACAGCAAGAATCGCACTGCACTTAATGTTGAATTACGGCGCAATCGCAGCGACTGATATTGCCAACTTGCTGCAATCGTGTTGCTATGCCTATTGCTGTGGTTGTTGTTGTTGTTGTTGCGCTTGTTGCTGTTATTGATAATGATGCTTATGCCAATGTGGTTGTTGTTGATGTTGTTGTTGTTGGTGGTGGTGTTGATGCTGGCATGCAATGCAATGCATTAAGTTAGATGCGGCCGCTACCACCAGCGCCATTCACTGAGCGCCTGTTAACTTGGCCATGAAACGGTAGCTAAGCCACGGCTGCAGCGGCACAGTGCAGCTGCATGCGACAGCAGTTGTAGGCAAACGCGAAATGTTGCATGCCGCACATGGCGGTTGCTGCAATTGCGCCAGCACTGGGAAAAGTAAAATGATAGCCAGCCCGAAGTGGCGTGTTCGTCTGTGGACGGAGCAGAAAAGTGAAGTTGTTTTTGTGTTTCAAGTTGAGCGCTGTCTGCTAGTGGCGCTGGTTGTTGTAGTTGTTCTTCTTGTTTTATCTGTCTTTTGTCTTTGTAGTTACTAGAGAAATGCAACTTTTTCTTAACAAAAAAATGTTTGAATTGAAAATTTTCAATGAGCGGCAAATACCCCAAAAAAGAAAACTGTCTAATTTGAAAAATATTCAGCGAGCGGCATTAATTATGAAATGTATTTAAGGAGTGTTCACGAAAAAACTGATCCCACAAAAAAATCTGTATATTTTTGGAAGTATTCACACAAAATCGAAAATTTTTGGTATGAAGATGCCTCGAAGTGTTAGTAATAGGATACAATGCAAAAAAAGCAAACTGATTATTTTCTATAAAAGGCCCGAACCTTTCCCTTTACTCGTCCGATCTTTACAGCGGCCTCCTTCCACTTTCTTTTGAACTGATTTTCAGTTTTGACCAAAGTTTTTGTGTTTTTTAAGATTCCGCTTTACTATTGCCCAATACCTTTCAATGGTACGCAATTCTGGACAATTTTGTGGGTTGCATTCTTTGGGTACAATATTGTCATTATACCAGTTCAAGGCTGCTCTGGAATAGTGGGATGTGGCTAAATCTGGCCAAAAAAAGTAGAAACATTATGGCTTCTTAAAAATGGCAAAAGCCGTTTCTTCAAGCATTCCTTGATGTAAATTTCTTGGTTGATTGAGCCTGTTGCAACAAAAATTTCGCTTCTTCTTCCACAGGTACAAATTGCCTGCCATGCAAGAAACTTTTTGGGGAATTTCGACATTTTTTGTTTTATAAATTTTGTAGAAACAGCTCCTTTAGTAGAAATCGCCTTTAACGTATGTTTCATCGTCCATGACGTACTTTCTAGCTCGTTTTTTGGCCTCATTTTCCTTGTCATCGCTTCTATCCAGCACTTTCTGCACTCTATATGATTTAAGTTAAACATTATTTTTAGTTTTTTGGACAAAACTTTTTGATACTCCCACTATGGATGCTGTATCACGGACGGTTACATTCAGGTTTCTCTTCAAATGCGCCTTCACTGCATTGGCAAAATTTTCGTTGGCAGGACCAGCCTTTCTCCCAGAACCTGAAGCCCTCTCAACAGAGAGGTGTTCCTTAAACTTTTTGACAACCCTTTTTACCGTTGCAACACCGTTTGCTACCCTTTTTTGGGTCCATGTAGGATTTCCATTCAAAGTGTGCACACTTTTTTTTCGCTGCTGAATTTCGTTCGCTGCCATTTCGCTCGAAAGTTAAAATCAAAATGAAATTAAATGCAATTCGTTTTTGTGAAGTTTAAGCTTTTTGAAAAAGCAAAGCCCACTGCTGAGGTGCGCTCCTAAAAAATTTAAAAATCAAAGAAGGGGGATCAGTTTTTTCGTGGGCACCCCTTAGCTATTTTAAGGATTATTTCAAGTTGTCCAGTAATAAAAATCGCTTTGACACTTTTTTCGTTCTACTTAAAGCAAAACAGCAATGCTTTGTGGTTGGCTGTCAATCACACACAACCACATTACGAACATAATTTTGCGTTCATTATTGAATTTATTATTCCCCACCAAAGTTCAGTATTAATGCGGGGGTCATTAAAACTTGGGATGACGAGTTAAAGTGACACTTGTGCACTCAGACCAATGATAGAACAATAAAAGAAATGATTTAAAAACTACACTCACACACACACACACCCACACAAATATTGATGCGCACGTTAGCATTCTTGGCCAAACTGTGCCATGTATGTAAATGCGCTCAGCAGTCAACAAGTGTGCAATTTTCCACTTGTTAGCTTCAACACGCATTTCTCATTACACTTGGCAACGATTTTTTTTTTGGCAGGGGAGAAGCATTTTACGCTTCAGGACATTTTCCATTTGCATTGCGAGACATTGACATGAGTTGCCAGAGCGCAGAGTGCACTGTGAGTGCATTTGCGCCGAATGTGAATTTCATATAAAATCAGTTTGCACTTATGCCACACTTTTGACACGAGTGCGCGGTCGAGACACACCAAATGCTTAGCAAACAAAACGTCCAACTCGACGTTGACTTTTGCTTATGCAGCTTTGCAAAAAACTTCAGCTGCTGTCTTTGCTTGCAAAGTCCAGACAAAGGAAGTGCGCAGGCAGAGCACTAAAACCCATTTGAAGCCACTTGAGTAAAGTTAAAGATTTTGACAGGCCACAAAATTGGCCACTAGCAAACACCACAAAACCGCTCGCCAAAAGCAGGCAGCCACAGCATTCACATACATACATACACACACACAGTATGTACTCAGTCGCACATGCCCACTCACATAAATGAAATGTTGCCGTCCTGCTGCTGCTGCTGCCGCTGCTTGTTTACACAATTTCTTGTCTTTTTTTTTTATTTTGACTCCTTGTTTAAGTTTTCTGAAAATTAGAGCGCTTTTTTGGAAATTTGCAAGTACTTAAAAGAGTTTAAGAAGTTTTTGTATTGTGTACTTTGGTGCCGTCACTGGCCTTGCGCTGTGTTGCTGCAATGTTGTGATGTGTTGTTGGTTGTGCGCTGAAGCACGAAGCACGTGTAAAGCTGTGCGGAA
The DNA here is from genome assembly GCA_963668005.1 of Melieria crassipennis. Lineage (NCBI taxonomy): Eukaryota > Metazoa > Arthropoda > Insecta > Diptera > Ulidiidae > Melieria > Melieria crassipennis. Next base: position 105,734,940 of record OY764962.1, on the reverse strand, counting down.
ATTTTAGGTCAGATGGTAAATTTTCTGGTGCGTTTAAGCACATAAATAATTGTTCTCAATCTAGACACATTTTCGTTAGATACAAAACTTTTATTCTAGGGCACATTTTCAAACAATTGCGAACAACTTTTTGCGGTGCACCGCATTTTAACCCTTTCGAACCCGAATTTTACCCTGTATTTATAATTAATATTACTTTTTGGTATTTAAATCATGAAAAACTTACCTAAGAAGTGTGCACACGACATTTAAAGTTACCACGCCTCTTTGTTAGAGTTCTAGAGCTAGTTTACTTTTGAAAAATTTTAGCTTAGAATGGGTTAAATAAATTTTGTATCAATATTTTTTAATTACAGACAAATTATTTAATATTTATGGAAAAATACAAAATTAACACTTTTTGATTTTATTCAACCATTATTAAAGAAACCGGGTTTTGATCAAACGCGACCAATTCGTAGACTTCAATTAGAACACAAACTTTCCCTGATATGGCTGCAAATTATTGGAAATTATTTTGGGGATAACAGTACAATTTGTTGTCATTTGCTTTGAATTCACTTCTAAAAATATTAATTTGTTGGTGCCTATTTAAATTAAACCCATAAATCAATCGTAGCTTTTGCTATAAGATGACAAATAGGTGAAGTTGCTCTCAGGCAACTTTGGGGTCGAAAGGGTTAAGTTGAAGAAAAATCTAAATTTTAATGCAATATTTATTAATAGGTGGAGTGTACGTCAGTATTTTTGTTTATCCCAGTGGACACGTGGAATATATGAGATATAATATTTTTATTTTAAATAAATTTTTATTTTATTATTTTTATTTGTTTTTTTTTAATTTTAATTTTTGTTTTAAATAATGTATATTTAACATAGCCCTTCGTTTTTGTTCTTGTGTTAAATTAATTGTTTTTGGTTGAATCCATTCGTTTTATATTTTTACGGCTAAAAAAGTGGGAATATTTGAAAAGTGGGAATATTTGGAAAAATAAATAAATGAAAATTAAATGAAAAATAAATAAATAAATAAATAAATGAATAAATAAAAAATAACAAAAAATTTATATATTTTTTTATTATACAGTCGTGTCTGGATATAGTGAACTAATTATTGCAAGGCCTGTTCAGAGTATTGAGGTTGTTCACTATATCAAGGTTCAAATTTTTGTTCAAAAACTCGTTTTATTTGCTCACTTTTTGTTTTTTGCTTGCAATTGCTTTCAAAATTTTGTTCATGGTTTAGAGGCTCCATGTCAAAATTTTGGTGTTCACTATATCGAGGTGTTCACTATATAGGGTGTTCACTATACCCAGACACGACTGTATATTGTTATATTTTATCTTAAAAAAAAATCATTTATTATTATTTCTCTATTCTCCGTATCTTTGATGATATCAATTTATCAAGTACAAAATTTTTATTTATTATGACCAAAAAAGTGTGTTTCAGACTTTCAGAAAACAAACCATTTGAAAATCCAATACAATAATTAAATAATTTAATTTGATAAATTTTTTTTATTTACTTTCATGTAATTTTTCAATTTCTATTGTTTGGGTTAAATACAAAATTGTTATTATTTTGTTTTCCAGCTAACTTTACAATGTGATGGCAGCTCCGTTGATCTGAAACCCATCGAAACCATAGCCACAAGTAATCATTGCCGAAATGCAGGACGTACGCCTTCGCGTCGAACAACCCATCGCCCACTTGTCGCCGTCGCAAGGACGTCGTCCAGCACACTTGCTGCCCGACATAAACTTAAGGTGAGCCGAAAGCACTACCCAAAAGTGTTGCCAGATATACCGAATATTTTCCATGTCATTTAAGCCATAATCATAAGATTGCCTGCATTACTTTTGGCATAGAATTTATCAATTTATCAATTAAATCAATTATCAATTTAATAAGATTTCGATTATCCCAAAAACTAAAATGAAACATTTTTACAAATAATTTTCACCTTTCTTGTCTCTTCGGTAATATAATTTAATTGATTTTTTTTTGTACAAATTGTGTGTTTATTGAAAAACGTAAAAATCTGGCAACACTGAACTTTTTCAATTGCCCGCAAAATTAAAATGACTTCCTGCTCTTTTGCAGCTGCAATGAAGCCAGCCTCGAGCAGCACCAATCGCACCAGCATCAAGTGCCGCGCTCGCCCAGCTCCGAGGAGGACAACTCACCAACGGAAATGAATAACTGCCGGCGCATAGTGGACAAGCCGCCGCTGGTAAATAAATTCGGCACAACTGCGAATGCGCGAGTCGCTGAAAATGTCGCGTATACGACATGAGTGACCCATAAAAATTCATTTGCATAAAAGCGCAATAAGCTAAAATGATTTCGGTTTTGCTAGAAGAAGCACAAAAATGCACAAAACACTGTAAAAGCTCACAGATTCTGTTGCAACGAGATGCATCGAACTAGTATTAAGTCTGCCGTATTCGATTAAAAATTAATTTGCGGGAAGTGCCAGGTGCATGCACTTCACTCTTGTTGGCCGCCACTTGCCAATAAAACTACTCACCAGCTGTAAATTTTCAAACTCTAGTTGTAGCCAAGTTTTGTTGAACTTTCACAGCGATCGATTCACATCGTTACTCCCACATCCGACCAACCAACCAACCAACACTTGTCGTACGCGCACAGCAGCTGCAGTTGTGTTGGCGCAAAGTTTGCTGCCACACATCGTTTTCAATGCGGCGCAAGCGGCAGTGTTTAGTTTGCCTGCGACTTTAGTGCAGATAAGAGATTTTATAGTTGAATTTTGCTCTTTGATTCTGCAGGTGAAGCGTCTCACTATGGGCATGGGACTGCTGCGCGCCACCGAAGACAGCCGCCCGCTGGTACACACAACGTCCTCTTCGCTCAATTCGGGCTCATCGCAAACCATCTCCGACGGCTATGTGAACGAGGCCATCTGTGAGCCGGACAAGCTGATATCGAACAAATTTGGCGACTCCTGTCGGCAGTCACTGACAGTGCTGCCAACACTGGAAGCGTCGCAACGTCTGCAGGATCACAACGAATTCAGATTTAAGAAAACGTATCTACGCGAAACCTGTAGTGGTGAGAAGTTTTCAGATATCCAAACAATTGCACGCAAAGATGGATTCCACATTTCATAAGTTGGAATCATTTTTTTATATGTTTTAAAATATTACAGCACAGGGCTTGTCATTTGAAACCAAAGCATTTCATATCCTTCATTTTTTCATTTCAACTTTTAATTCAAAATGAGAAATGGATAATTGACACCAAAAAGATCGCAATTTTTCCATACCTACAAAGACTGTGTTTAACGTCGGCGGAGCGGTTAAATAAAAGACACGGCGTTTCGGATTTGGGGTGATCTTTATTGGTCGGGTGTCGAATAAAGAGTGACAATAGAATAACAATAAACATTGAACGAGAACAACGGCCTAAGCCGGGGAGCATAAATAGGGGGAACATTAGTACAAGAGGATAAGGAAAGGAAGGGATTAGAGGTGGGATCGACAGATCACTGAACAACCACAGCACTCATTTAGCCATCGCGGCCGCCATTGCAGAGTGCAATTGATGAAGTAACCGAGGGGGTGGTGGTGCGGCTAACGGCAGGCTGGCTGTGGGTGCGCTTAGGGGTGCGCCGATGACCTCTTTTGCGGGGGATGATCCATCCGGCCGTGCGGGGCAGTCAAAGGGGTACCTGCTGCGATGGTCGGCTGATCTGCAAAAAAAGGTGAGATGTCAGAGGATTGAAATTATAATGTGGACATCGTGTGAATGGGAAAAGTGGCTAAGCTGCAGGGTTTGCGTAAGCTACAGCCGAGGGAATGTGAGAAAAATACATATAAAAATTAGCTGCATTGCTAATTTCAGTTCTTTAGAGGGAATGAGAATTTCGAGCGAGACTTATTAGAGGGTTCGAGGGGTTGCTTATAAACAAGGTCAACTCCGCTCGGGATAAGTATGGGCTCGTAGAGCTCGAACGAAGCAGGAGACCCGACTGAGAATGTCGGTTTGCTCTTCGAGAGGGTGGTGGCAGTCAACCGCTCTTTGGGCCGGAATTGGAACTGTGTGAGCATGAGAATTACTGAAGCCGTTCCACCCGAGAGGGAGATCTTATAGATCCTGGAGTTTATACCCGATCAGTCCGACGTCTGCGGGATTTGCAGCGCTTGGAGCAAGTCGCACTGGAGTGGCAACTGTCCTCTTTTCGGACCCGGGATGGAGGAGGTGCAATGAGGAATTGCGCGGGAATGCAATTTCCGTCAGTTGCTGTGAATGTGGAACGAGCGGCGTGAAGCCAACGCTCTTGTCGAACCCTTTTACTTTGTCTCATTAGAGGCGAAAGCCATCCTGCGGGATCGAAACGGTTGGCAACAAAGGGGGGAATTTGCCGGTTTGGGAATGAGTTTGCAGGAATGGTGGGTTCAGAGTGATTTTCCATTATTTCCTGGGGTGGAAACCCTACGGGATTGAGGGCGGCAATCACTTGTGAAAAAGCTTCCTTTAGGGCAGGAAGATTATTTCGAAGGGCGGGACCAGTATGCATATGGCGATTTGGTACATCTGTGGTACATGTCAAATGAGAAGAAGGGGGTACTGGACCGCTTAATACCCAACCGAATACTGTATGCTGAGCCAGTAAGCTGCCACATACATTTCGGTGGATACCTTCGAGCATGATCTGCGGGATGAGATCACTGCCAATCACTACATCGATCTGCGCTGTCTCGAAGGGGTTTGGATCAGCGAGATCTAGCATGGCAAAATGTTGTAAATTGGGAGGGTTTATATTGGAAGGTGGGAGCAATTTCGTAAGCTCTTGGAGCACGATTGCTTGCACGGGGAGTTTCGTGCTCGTTTGAGGGACTGCCAATGTCAAGAAGCATGTATGATTGGCATTTTGCACAATTTGACCGCCCATGCCCGAGATTTGGAAGGGGGATTTCTCGATTGGCAATTTGAGGCGTTTCTGGACCTTCGAGGAGATGAAGGTTCGCTGAGAGGCTTGGTCGATCAACGCTCGAACTTTGAACAACTTTCCTGCGTTCTCAATAGACACCAGTGCCGTAGGCAGAAGGGATTGGGTGCCATTATTGGAGTGAAAGGCTTGTACTTTGGGCGTACTTTGCCTGGAAGATGTGCGGGGTTGCGCATCCGAAAGAGGGGAATGAGTAGCGGAGTTGTTGTGCGTTCGTTTTGGAGCTGTTGCGACCTGTGTTGTGGTCGAATGTGACCGATTAAGCGATTGAGAGGGCTGCGCATTGCCTGTGGGGAAATGAAGCAGGGAATGATGCTTCCTTTGGCAATATACGCACGTAAAATTGCTTGTACAATCCTCAAGAAGGTGAGATGTAGCAAGACAATTTACGCAGAGATTGTGCTTCTTTACATATTTAAGTCGACTCTGGGGGGTGAGTCTTTTGAAGTTCTGGCAAGTCCGTATGGGATGGTTTGCGTTGCAGAGTTTGCACGCGAAGTCCCTTTTCACTTGAGTGTGATAATTAAGGGATTTGTGTGGCCGATTTGGGGGGACATTGGAAGTCGAGGGTTGTGATTGTTTCGGCTTAGAAGGGCGAATAAATTGGAGCCGTTCCAGCACCTCATATCTGCTGGTCAGGAATTCATCCATTTGCGACCAGGGTTGCAGATCCTTCCGGGATGTCAAAGATTGCTCCCATAGAGCAAGTGTCTCTTGGGGCAATTTGGTACAGCATATGTAAACTAGCAGCGGATCCCAATTGTCTGTATCTACGGCCTGGGAATTGAGAACAGACAGACAATTGTTTATAGTATTCTGGATCCGCTGTAGCGCCTCACTATTTTCAGTGTGGGCAGGAGCGATATTTAGGAGGGATCGAATATGAGTATCAACGAGTATGCGTTTATTTTCATAACGGGATTTTAGGGCATCCCACGCGAGTCCGAAATTCTCATCGGTTAATGCATATTGCTTTACAATAGCACCGGCTTTACCTTGCGTCTTGTATCGGAGGTGATACAATTTTTGGGCTGGAGTGAGCTGGGGGTGGTTAATGTAAACGGCTGTAAACATGTCCCGGAAGGACGGCCACTGCTCATAGCCCCCGAAGAAAGTTTCGGTATCACAAGGTGGAACTTGTAGGCAAATGTAGGGGGTATTTGCTGGTTCTAGGGGTCGAACCGGTTCCATATGCGCAGCGGGCTGGGGGGACTGAGCTTGGAGCATCTCAATGATGTCCGACATCTGAGCCATGCACAACTCGTAATGGTCTGTGCAGGCGTCAATTTTTTGCCTAGCCGACTCTTTGAAACCGTCGGGCTGGCTATTGTCTTCAGCAATGAAGACTGCCTCATGTGCGCACATAAGCCTCTCCCATTGGGCTTGCAAATTTTTTTGCTTTATTTGGACCAGGGATTTGGTCAAATCGTCAATGGGAGCCGATGAAAATTTTGTGCATAATTGCACGAGTCTATCGGACTCGAAAGTGAATTTTGCAACACTGGGATCGGTTGCTTTGGGTATAGGGACTTTGGAGCGCGTATTGGGTGGCTCCCGAGTGACAGGAACTGTCAAACGTGCATTGGCTGACTTCGGGTATCTGGAGGAAGGAGTCTCCATTGTCACAAGTTGGCGTTTAGGGGATCGCTCAACAGGCATTTTGTTTAAGGAAAGTTTAAAAGGGGTTTGAAAATCGATTGACAATATATAGTAGGGGTATGGGGAATAGACCTGTAGTCTGACCGCGTCCGCGCGAACGATAATTTAGTATGGGAAAGGGTACACAATAGTGTAAAAAATTGTCAATACGAGTTTGTATTCCTGTTGAGTGTAAACGTTTACAAACGTGTATGAAAGAGTGTAGGGAAATATATATATATATGGGAACAACCACAATTTGTGTATGAGTATGTGTATTGGGAAATGTGTGTATAGGTAATAAACGGAAATGTGTATATGGGAATTGGGAATGTATGTAAAAATTATTATAATATAAATATACTATATAAATAAATGTGAAGTCAAATGTGTATGAAAATTTGTCTTTATTTGTGAAAAGTGAATTTTTTTTGTATGGGGTTACGTGAATAATTACGTATTTGTATGTCTGTATATATGTGTATGTGTATATATTTGGGTAAATATATATATTTGTATATATAAAACTGCTGTTATCACTCATCGAGTACGGACGTGTTTAAATTCGCTCTCGCTATGGTCAGTTGTGCTAAATGCAAACTGCCCTGCACCGCTGCCGATTCGGTATCTTGTGGCACCTGTTCGGTCAAGTGGCACTTCAAGTGCTGTAAATTGAATTCTACTGCTGTGGAAGCTTTAAACTCGAGCCCAAATTTAATTTTCGCCTGTGACTCCTGCATTAAAAGTCCGCGTTCAACGTGCTCATCCATGGTGCCGTTACTGCTGGACAAGCTAAGTGAACTTCGAGGCCTCATCGACGCTCTTAAGATATCACCCTCTGAGAACTTAAGTGCTGACAAGCCGAGCTCTGTTTCTTCCGCAACTGGAAAGCCGCTGCCAATTGTTACTCGCGCCCGCTCCAAAGCTGTGGACGCCCTTGCTGTTGTGTCTAAGCCTGCCATCGCCCGTTCTCACTCGCCTCCACCAGTAAAGGGCAATAGCAAAATAAAACGCCCGCAGTCTCCGGCAGCTAAAGCTAATGCTTCCAATGTTGCTCTCGCTGTGAATGCTGCCGTTGATGTTGTTGCTGACGCTGCTGCACCTGCTGCCTCGCCTGTGACTTATGCTGCTGCGACCGCCGATGAGAATAGTACGCTCACTTGCTCTGCTGTTGCCTCGCTCTCTTCGTCACATGCTGCTGGTGCTCCATCTTCTCCTACTCACTCGTCTATTGCTGCTGTTGCTGATCTACCTGCTAACGACTGGACTACTGTGCACAACAAAAAGCACCGAAACCAAAGGATTGTTGTTATTGGCTCAAACGTAAGCTCGGGTTTGGATGTAGCTGTTAGTAAGAAGTGGTTGCACTTGTCATCGTTTCTACCCTCGGTGACTGAGGATATTCTAACTGACTATATTGCAAATCGTGCCGGAGTTGACAAACGTAATCTTTCTTGTTATAAACTAGTAAAGAAAGACGTCTCTACTGAGTCTCTTAAGCGTGTTAACTTTAAACTTGGTGTTGCCTCATCTTCATATGCCAAGCTTCTAGATGCCTCTGTGTGGCCTGCTGACGTTAAGGTGCGCCCTTTTCGTTTTTTTCAAAAAATAGACCAGCCAACAGTGACGGCCTAGCATCCCCTAATGTTTCAAATTCTTCGCTTAAGATTCTTTACCAGAATGTTTCTGGTCTTAGAACTAAATCTAATGATCTTTATGCAATGAGCTCAAATTTGGATTATGATATATTTGTGTTGGTTGAAACATGGCTGAACTCAACCTTTTACAGTGAGGAATTCTTCGATCCCAACCTGTACAATGTCTTTCGTAAAGACCGCGACGCTGTTAAGACTGGCTTGTGTAGGGGCGGTGGTGTGCTTATTGCAGTTCGGCGCAAGTTGTGCTCATCGCTCGTGTTACTTGAAAATGCTGACTCGTTATTGGACCAACTCTGTGTTTCCATCCAAGGATTGCCCAACTCATTGCTTCTTTGTGCTTCTTACATTCCGCCGAATTCGGCTGAAGTTTTCTACAAAGCTCATGTCGACAACATCTTATCTTTAGCTTTAAGTAGAGGAGATGACTGTCACTTGTGTGTTATGGGCGACTTTAATTTGTGCAATTTATCTTGGACTCGCCTGGAGGACAATAATTGCGATGGTGCTACTTTTTTCCCCCGTAATATAGTAAGCTCTTCTGAAAGTTACTTAGTTGATAACCTGTACAGTCTGAATTTAGTCCAGGTTAATGATTTTGTAAACAAGCTAAATAGAATCTTAGATTTGGTATTTGTAAGTGATAATGTTAACTTTACAGTTTCTGAATGCTTAAATTCTTTTTCTCCTTATAGTATGCATCATGTCCCCTTAGTGCTTGAGCTTAAATTTTATGAATTTCAGCCATTGTGCACAGCCAACCGCAATGATTGCAGGGTTCTTAACTTCAAGTTATGCGATTATGTTAAATTGAATTTAATACTTGACGAAATTGATTGGGACTCTTTGCTTCTTGATCTTAATGTCAGTAGCTCTTTTAATGTCTTTAAATCCAAGCTCTGTAAAGTTTGCTCACTTCATGTCCCTGCTTTTCCCAAAAGGATTTATAAGTTACCTTGGTACACAAAAAATTTGAAATATTTGAAAAATCTGCGAAATAAATTTTTCAAAAAATTCAAGACCACCAACCTCTTGTCTTTTAAGGACAAATACTTGAGGTATTCAAAAGAATTTAATTGTTTGAATAAGTTTCTATATCGAAACTATACTTTAAAGTACGAATCTGAGGTAAAATCTAACCCAAAGGCTTTCTGGCGTTTTATCAAGTCCAAGAGATCTTGTTCTACTATTCCCACTACCCTGTTTCTAAATGATGTAACTGCTAAAACTCCCTACGAAGCTGCCAACTTGTTTGCTGAGTTTTTCCGGTCTAATTTTGTGTCCGACCGTGATAGCGATGTGAATGCATATGGTGATATTTGCTCTTCCATCAATATTGGTTCTCTTTCACTATCCTATGATGATGTCATTGAGGGTTTTCGTCAACTTAAACCCTCGTTTCAACCTGACGTTGATGGTTTATCAGCGTCCATGTTGAAGCGTTGTCCTTCCCTTGTCCGTCCGCTTCTACTGATTTTTAATAGATCTCTTGCCTCTGGGGTTTTTTTAGATGCTTGGAAAGTAACTTCAATCACTCCAGTTTTTAAGAGTGGCAACAAAAATAATGTTACCAATTATCGTCCTATCTCTAAGTTGTCCGCTGTTTCCAAGCTCTTTGAATGTATCATCAAAAATCGACTCTATTTTGCTGTCAAAAACATTTTATGTCCCAATCAACATGGTTTCATGTCTGGCCGGTCAACTGTAACAAACTTGGCTATTTTCACCGAAGACTGTCTATCCGCTTTTCACTCCGGTTTTCAAGTGGATTGTGTTTATACGGATTTTTCGAAGGCCTTTGATAAGGTTAGCCATAGAATTCTTATTTCAAAATTTGCTAAACTTGGTTTTCATTCTGTTTTCTTAGACTGGATTACCTCCTATCTTAGCAATCGCAGCTGTACTGTTGTGATTGACAATGTTTCATCTCGGCCTTTTATAGCGTCATCTGGTGTACCCCAAGGGAGCATTCTTGGGCCACTGTTTTTTATAATATTCATTAATGACATTAGTTGTTGTTTTTCAACCTCCAGGTTTCTTCTTTACGCCGATGATCTAAAAATTTACTCTACTATAACTTCCATCACTGATCAGCAAAACCTTCAATCTGACCTTGATAACGTGTTTGCTTGGTGTTGCAGAAACCGGTTATCATTAAATATCAATAAATGCTCCCATGTTGCTTACTCTAAATCTCATTGTCCGCTGCAAACATCCTATTGTATCGATAATGCGCCCCTTAAGTCTCTTAGTGAGATTAGGGACCTTGGAGTTATTTTTGATTCCAAGCTCACTTTTTCCAGCCATCTCAACTTTACTATTTCTAAAGCATATTCAATGCTTGCTTTTGTTAGGCGGAACAGTGCTGACTTCACTGATCCTTACACCGTAAAAGCGCTTTTTAATGCTTATGTCCGCTCAGTGCTTGAATATGCGGTTTTTATTTGGAGACCATATCATAGTGTGCATATCAGACGACTTGAACGAGTCCAGAAAGTGTTTTTAAGATATGCACTTCGATCTTTGAGATTTGTTGACCCTGTTCCGTCGTACTACTCTATGTGCTCTTTATTGCATATCAAGTCCCTCGAAGACAGGAGGAAGATTCTTTCTATGAGCTTTGTATTTGATTTAGTTACTGGTGGTATTGACTGTCCCTTGTTGCTCGATAGAATTAATTTTCATGTTCCTGCCAAACAGTTGCGGAATTATGAAATTTTCAATCTTGCCTGCTGTCGTACAAACTACGCCCAATTTGCGCCCCTGGCTAGAACTTTGGCTGAAGTTAACTCGCTTTATAATTTAATTGATTTTTCATCTTCTAAATTGTCTTTTAAACATAGTTTAAACACTTACTTCAAATAATTTGTACTAATCTGTTATTAGTCTGTAAGCTACTTAATGTACAATAGACTTAAATAAATAAATAAATAAATAAATAAATATATATATATATATATATGTGTATGTGATTAGTTGTATTAGTGTGTTAGTGAACGTAAAAAGGTGTGCAAATAATTTTGTGTACAAAAATATTTGTGTGCGAATGGGCGATATTTGCCCCACTGTATGCACTTGGGGTGGCAGCAGATGTGCAGTGTATGTATATGTGCAGCACTAATTGAAAATTTTCTAAGTCCTAGAAAAATTTTCAATGTGCTGCAAAAAAAGCTACTCGTCCCACTGTGCTTGCGTTTATTTACTTCTGCTAGCGAGAGTTTGGAAATGCTTAAGCAGAAGTGTGAAACTGTGATTGCACTTGGAGGCAGCAGCGGGAGTGCTTGCTGCTAGTGCGTGCGTATATCGCACAAAGCGAAACGCGAAAATGTGCGCAAGTGGGAGAATGCAATGCAAACGCAAAAGGAGAGGAAGTGCGTGCTTTTGGATGCTGGCTGCAGTGGGAGATATTTCTGTTTTGCCAGCGGTGATCGCACAAAGGCAAATGCGAAAATAAGTGCAAGAGTGTGGGAGATCAGCAGCTGGAGTGCTTGCTGCTGATCGGAAATATGCACAAAGCGAAAGAGGGGAAATGTGTGCAAATTAGAAAAGTGGTTGGAAGCAGGCTGCAGCGGGAGTTTCGCTGCTTTGCCTGCGTAGGAAATGCGAACACAAAAAACGCAAAATTATGCGCAGTAGCGGGATTGCTTACTGCGATAAGCCAACAGTGGCGGGGTACCAGTATGTAATATTGACTGGATTTTAGGGAATGGGATTATTATATATATTTTTTTTAATATATGTTTGTGTTAGTGTATGTGTACGTAATGTTTGTTAATTTTTAATAAAGAATGGAGGGCTTATCTTGGGGGGCCCAGTGCCCGAGAATGGGGATCTCCTGTATTTGTTTTGTGTCCGCTACTGTGTTGTGCTGCGTTCCTTGGATGTTGTTGTTTGCCGTTGTTGCTGCCCTCTTCGTCTGCTTTGTGTTGTGGGTGTGTGTTTTGTTGTTGTGTATTATGTTGTCTGCTGCCCTTCTTTTATTTGTCACTGATTGTAATTTTGTGCACTGTTTTAATATTGTATCGCACTTTTTGTATTGTTTCACAGTGTGTTGTGTTGTTACTCTTTGCGTTTTTTTTTTTGTGTGTATTTATCACTTTAGTTCGTGTTCACTCTTGTGTTTGGTTCACTGTTTGGTTCTTGTAGTTTAGGTCACTTTTCACGTGTGTTTTCTTTTGTGTGTCACTTTTGGTAATTGTTGGTTGAAAGTTTTTTAAATTGTTTTATAGTTTTTTGTTTTTTTTAAATATACTTTATAGTCGCGGATTCGCGATGGCTCGAAGGACCATGATTAACGTCGGCGGAGCGGTTAAATAAAAGACACGGCGTTTCGGATTTGGGGTGATCTTTATTGGTCGGGTGTCGAATAAAGAGTGACAATAGAATAACAATAAACATTGAACGAGAACAACGGCCTAAGCCGGGGAGCATAAATAGGGGGAACATTAGTACAAGAGGATAAGGAAAGGAAGGGATTAGAGGTGGGATCGACAGATCACTGAACAACCACAGCACTCATTTAGCCAGACTGAATATAATATTCGCTGATATCTCGAAAAATACACATCGGATTTGGCTAATTATAATTGTAGAATCATAATTGTAGAATTAATTGTAGAACCCAATAAAAAATAAAAGTCTTAAAAAAAATATTGGTAGAAATACTTACTAAACAAATTGCAGATATTTTAAATGAAAAACCATCAAAAGGACCGCAATGGTCTTTCTAGTGTTAAATATTTCCAATAAATTCTAAAAATTCGATTTGCAAAATAGAATACATACTAAAAAAAAACATGAACTCAAAAGTAACAAAATGCCGCAATAGTAAAATGACATCAATATTTGTTCCTCTTTTTAGCCAACTCGAGTCCAAAGATGTTCGCGCCCAGTGCACCACTGCGATTGGACAACTTCAGCCTGGCCGAGCAGCACGAACTGAAGGGTGCCGCCTGGTTTCAGGCGGGCATACCACGCGAAATCTCCCTCGAGGTGCTGTCGCGACAGAGTCCGGGCGCATTCCTGGTGCGCCAGAGCAGCACTAAACCCGGCTGCTTTGCGCTCTCGTTGCGCGTGCCACCGCCCGCGCCAAAAGTGGCACACTATCTCATTTTGCGCACGCCACGCGGCTACAAAATCAAAGTGAGTCACCAACATTTCATTCAGTGTTCGATTCTATTCGAAAGACCAATGAAATTTCCTCTACTTTCCATGTACACAAAAGGGCTTCACGAAGGAGTTCTCGTCGCTGCGCGCACTCATCACGCATCATTCTGTAATGCCGGAACTGTTGCCGGTGCCGCTGACGCTGCCACGGCCCAGCAGCATCAATGGCGGCGCGCCGGGCAGCCGACATGCGTCGCACGGCAGCGAGCTGGATGGTTGCGACGATGACTTTGACACGTACGGCTCCCTGAATGACTTTCGCAAGATGATGGCCGATCTGAATGTATGACTCGGGAATGGAGTGCAGCCATGCGCCGGACGCCATGCAGCCAAAAGTATGGCAACAAAAGCAGCAGCAACGACAGCAAGAACAACAACACGCATACGGAGAGCAACAACAAACTGTACTGCACTTGACACTGCCATTGACCGCATTAACCCGGTGCGCAAGCGGCAAGCGGCAAAGAAAAGCACAGCCCGAACAAGTACAACAATAACAATAATGCGTGTCGCAGTAATTGCTAATTGGAGAAGTTAAATGAGTGCCACGGCCATGGCCATAACACAAACAACAACTAAGAGAGCAACAAAAATCACCAACACTTGCCAGCTCTGACACAGCAGCGTCACTAAACGACACTGATATGGCCAGGGACGTTATAAAGCGGCAGCACGCGTGCAAGAGGGGGTTAAATGCACTAAATTAATTAACAGACAGACATTACACGTGCATTACGGTTGAGGACGCACTGCACCGAAGTAGACGCACATCAAACGCTGGATGCAACAACAACGCAGAGCAGCAACTAGACCCGGCTTGACGATGTGTCGGGAATGTCGCAAGTCATATTTAAGCTGTTTAAAATACCAACCACAAGCAACGTTGGCTGTTGGAGTTGTTGCCATTTTAAGGGCATTTTAATTGGGCAACTCCAAGGCCATGTCTAAGTATGGCCACTCTGCATTTACGCAGCTGCAATGTGACTGGTGATACTTGCTGTCGACTGAGCGCAACTAAATGTGAGGTTAGCGCGCAGCAAACTTCGCCCGCATTCTGCTTTGCAACTCAATGTAGTCGCTTTGTTTGTGACGGAGCAACCGTCAGCCGTGACGCATGTGTAATAATGTAAAATGTGAAGAAGTTGAGCCACACAAATCACACACACAACGTTGCGAGATGACACCAACGCAACAGAAAGCATTACAACAGCAATGCATACAAATTAAAATACACAAAAATATTTTGTAAAAAAAAAACGTCGCTTGCAACCAACAACACTGCATTGCGCACACAATATAGGACAATTGAAAGAACTTAAACTTGTTAGCTAGAAAGGATTAGTGCAGGATTTACATTTACATTTTTTTATGGGGACAGAATTTGGCAGAATTTCGCATACAGAAAGTTGAATTTTATGTGAAGAAGCATTTTAAATTTAAAAGCATTACATTGTATATATATACCCAGTACATATACAAGATATATGTGACTATCACATAAGTAACATTATAACATAAGTTATATATTAAAACATAAATCTAAGTATGCATTTACATGTTCAACATAAAGATTTTCATAAATTCATTGTAAGATTATCGGTGAGAAATCGCATCAATTAGTGGTTTTAAAAAAATTTTTCATTTTCGTTAGTTGAATATGTGTCCGAATGTTTCGCATTAAATGCCAGAAAATAGATTTGTGTTGTAGCATTTAGTTAGGTACAATTGAGTGTGCATTATAACGAAAAAGCTTAAATAATACAGGGAAGAAAGCAGGTAGATATGAAAGAAATGAAAACATGCACAAAAAAGTATCGCATTGACGCCTTAAGATACAAAACAGGTGCAAAATTTATGTAAACTGGCGCGCGCCCCATTAAAGCTGCATTGCAGAGATTTTCAACATAAACATACATAAATATATATATACAAATATGTATATCACACCAATATACGACTACAGGCATACCAACGTATAACAAACTACAAAAATATGCGCTATTGTTTAGCCAATTTGTTGCTGGAAAAACGCTCATACATACACACACGTACTCTGCTCATGCATTTGTGCTACACACATAAATACATTTACATATGTATATCAATAGATGTCTGTTAATAAATGTGCGCTTATGATATGTACAACCACATACTATTCTATACAAACATATACATACATACATACATAAATGTATGTATAATCTTTTTACGACTGGGCACAAATATAACAAAACTAAATACATTTTAAAATGTTTACAGTTGCCGCAAGTGCGCTACAAGTTGCTAACAATAATTGTTCATTGTCACATCTGTGTGTATTCACTCAAATGACAAATCGGTTTAAACAATTTCAATGCAATTTCCGATTTCATCTGAACTTGTTGCGCGCACACACTCTGTAGTTATTGAAATTACTTTTAACAATTTATAGTATTTATTTAAGGCTTAGTTAGTCATTTCCGAATTACGCCAATCATTTTCGATTTCGAACTACAAAATAGCAAAATAGCCACACAAAACAATTCATGTATTATTTATTATAAAAGAATGAAATACAAATAAATGTCCAAACACTCACACATGACTACATAAATGTGTGCAATATTAGTGTTGAGCGAAAGCGCAAATTAAAGCAGTAAGTACGCAATAGTCAGTGAAATAATGAAAGGCCCAGTTGTCGATTCTTAAAAAAATCTACTCGACTTGCATGTTTATTTTAATTCACTTAATTATTGTTTCTATTTACTTATGTATTTGGTTCATCCAATTATAATTTGTTTTTATGACCAACACCTTCTCGTCAGCACAAAACTGTTGTCAATCCAGTCTCAAGCAGTCCAAGCCGGTCTCACTATTCACTTTAAAAATATAAAACTCGTAACACTAGTCAGCCATAATCAGCTGCATATACCTATTCATACTCACTGCTTACCGTTCAGCATTGCCGAAGGCTTCATCAAATATTTCCACACAGTAACATTCGTCATTGTTCTTTTTATTATATAACAGGCTCTCAATAAATTCTTTATAGCAAGTATTTCATACTTATACAATAAAAATATATATAATAAATATATACTTATATACTTTAGGTGGTGCAATGTGCAAACAACTGGAGTGCATTTCAATAAAAATCAAAAGTTAACACTCTTGCTTATTTCTTTTAGCAATATTCCGACTTAATACTTAACAATATTTATGATAACTTTTTCCAGTTTCAGCTTTGCTTATGAGTAAATGAGGCATTCAGAAACTGCACAGCAAATGCCACAACATTTTATACAAATCAAACAATTTTATAATTCGCACTCAATAGTGTTGCAGTTTTCTTTTGTTGGTTTCTTTTTTTTTTAAGTCAAATGGCGGCCATTAAGTAAAATACGAAATAGCATCATCTCGCGCTCAGCTCAGCTACGGTCTATGAATACCCCAGGCACCCGTTTATATGTGCATAAGGTTCTATGTATCTGATGAAATGTGTGTGTAGATATGCGTAAGGCAAACCAAAAAATTTTAAGTGTCTGTAATTGCAATAAAGTGACACAAGACACAGCAATTTTCAACGTATCAGAAACACATACATACATCAAATAGGAACACGAGTATGTGTACGCGTATGTTAGTGTGTGTATACGAGTCTACTCAAAACTAGGATCAATAGAATGCCAGATACGAATTGTAAGCTGCACGCTGATAAACAGCTAACGGCATAAAATTGTCACGAGTGTATGTTGTGCTTTCTTTTTAAATTGCCACATTCAATCAAATTGAGTTAAAGATTTTCTAAAATTAAAACTGATCAATTTGCCACAGAGACCGACTTAACAAGCTTAACTTGAAGATATTCCACGCTCTGTGTCCTCAACACATTCACTGTCACGATTGTTTAAGATGCTATGAATACTGCTAGAAGTACATACAAAGAAACGGTTTACTGTCTGCTTAGGAGAAAGGCTTCATAGCAGAAGTCTAATGGATTATATATTCTTGATGAAGTTTCAATATTGCTTAGAGTAAGCGACAATTCACAGTTAGCAATGAATGCGTTCAAATCGACCATAACGAAATTTAACTCTTACTTTAGGTTTTTTTAGTGGTAAAGTAATAATGTGACTGTGAGTGTAAAAAGTGCAGTACTATTTATCAGTATTTTTAAGTTTATAACTTACAAAAAATATATAGAAAAAAACATGTAGAGATTTCTAGCGCTTTAAGAAAGCACAATTGCTTAGAAAATTTGCACTTTTTGCAAAATTAAATAACCCCGTGTTTCTGCAATAAATTGATTTCATGCTTAGCAGCAAAAGAAGGTGAATTAATGGCATACGCATTAATTCAAAATTCCCTCCTTTGCCTCTTTGGTTGTTAATTGGAATTGTGATTGTTAGTCAATGTCGCATCGTTATGGTTGGCATGATTTTCGCTGCTCTTCCACGACAGCAATTTGTTGAGCAAAACATCCATGTACGGATTGCCGCCCAGTCGAGCCACCTGCGTACATTTTAATTAGTAAACGTTATTTGCTACAATTTGTTGCAAGCGTAATTTTACCTCCACTCTGGCCTCCTTATCGAGCGACTCCAAAACATCGCGCGTATACTTGAAACTGCCCAACTTCTCCAACAGACTAATGCAGTACTTCTTCACCTCCACGTCGTGTGTTCGCTGCCGCAGAATATCTTTAAATAATCCAAATTCAAAAAAACATTGCGAAACAATGCTCCAAAATTAACTCACGTAAAACCTGTTTATCCTGTTTTTGAGAGCGCACAGCGTGTATCACTGGAAATCCGAATTTACCCTCAGTCAAGTCCTCGGCAAAACTCTTGTTCTCTGTGTACTGAAAAACGTGACCAGAATATGTTAAAAACATTCATCGAACTGACAGTGGCGACAGCAATAAAGCGGACTTACCTCCTTCAGACTAAGATTGCAGTAGTCGTCACGTATCTGAAAATATAAGCCCAGAATGGCGGTCAACTTCGAGAAGTCCTTGTTGTTGTCGCTGAACAACTGCATCAGGCGTATGGCCAGCATAAAGAGGCCGCCGGTCTTTCGCACAGTCATCAGCTTGTAATCGGACTCTGAGGGACAAGTGAAGCTGTCGCGCCAATAGATCTCCATGCCTTGGCCGCGATGCAGCTCCAGCAATTGCTCGGTATAAACCTTAGTTGCCTGCGAATTACACAAAGTTACGAGTGTTGCGTAAGTTATTGCAACATGAACAGCAATCGCACCTCGGGATGTCCCAGCTGTTGCACTTTCTCCAGCGCTAGAAATAGTACGTAATTGGCGGCGTTTATGGTGCTGGCCACACCGTAGATGGAATGTGCTACAGGAACGCCTCTGCGAAGTATTGAATTGTCTTCAATATCATCAATTCTGTAAAAATTAAAATCACTTATGACGAACAACATTCATCGACAAATGCCTTAGAGCTATGGGACGCAGCGGATTGGCTGAAAAGATAAGAGCAGCTGGCGCATTCATACACACACATAAACGCGCATGCTTATGAACTTTTTGCTTTTATAATGGATTTTGCTGTTTGTTTTTCTGGGTCCGTTTTCTATTAAACTAATCGTGATTAAAAACAGCAATTACTTCGAAAATTACTTTGAGTGTTTAAAATTTTGAGAACGAATATGTATTTTACTTTCACTGCTGTATTTGCTTTTCATTATTAAAAAGAAATCGCCACTTAATGCGCTATGACGAAGAGGACACTTTCAATGCCATTGCAGCCGGTTGCTGCAAAGCGGATATGGATGTCATCAGCGGCAACAATTGCCTGTCCGTCAGCAATGTAGCGCACGCCCGCCTTCCCACACCCCAATGCGCGGTCAAACAATGCGCTGAATGAGATGTGGCGCGCAAGAAAAAGAGGCATTTTAAAAAAATTAAAAAAAATGAACACCAGCGCATGAATTGTGCAGGCAGCAGCGTAATAAGCCTGCAACAAAGACTCCCATGACAACGACGGCATTGTCGACGCAATGGCGTAACCATTGTTCTGGCTGCTGGTGGGGCCTTGGCTATTGACTGTCACTCTTCAAGCAGAAAGCCGGTGCAATGCAGAAACTGACGAGGCAGCGCATCAAAGGTAAACTTTTTGTTTGCGCATGTGGAGGGAAAAGGGCACGAATGTGCTGCAGTGACATTCTTCTTCAGTGCCACCTGTTTTTATTCAGCATGATTAAGAATTTAGAAAATGAATGAAAAATATTAAAATCAGCTCATGTGGTATGTGGTTCATATGAATTATGAGCTGAGCAGATGCGTGACAAGAATCGATCGTGAAAGTAACGCAATATTGAACGCTTGTTGCGTTTAATATTAATATCATGATACAAAAATATACAGGTAGTTTCAATGCGACAGATAAAAATAAAATTGACAATTGGAAAAAAATATTTGTTTACAAATTGTGTACTACTATTTTCATTTTTGCTACAGAGCTGCAATTTCACACAATTAGTTTATGTAGTATATCATTCAGTTTCTGTATTTCTACTTTTTTTTGCACCCTTAAAATTTTATTTTTATTTGTCAAAAAAGCAAATGACTTTTAATTTTGCTCGATTGAATCTACCTGTATATTTTTGTATCATGATTAATATCTACTGTCCGCACACATTGCAACAAAAATTGACATTTTTCAAAATAAACAAACTTTTTCCAAGCAAGCGTTCAAGTCAAAGTTGCGGAAAAACTAAGTATCTGGTATCATCATCTACGATGAGGCTGCACTCTTAACAGCTTTTTTGAATGATGCTTACGGTCCAATTGACTCACACAATAGACAAAATATCTGCATATGTAAGGAACTAGATGTCGTCCTTCGCTGCTCTAAAGCCTCTAATTTTCAAGGATCTTACGAATACTAACAAGTCAACGCCTTATGTGGCAACATTTTTCTTTTATGATTAAAACCACAACAAGAAAAATTTACATGTACACTTTTATGAATGGGAAAAGTCACCTGCAATAGGTGAATGACAACAGCCGTGTCAAAAAAAAATATTAAAAAAAAGCAGCATGAATGACAGTAACAAAGCCAGCTGCACCGGACTGAACAGTCCGTGCAAAAATGAGCACAACACAAAAAGCAACAACAACAGAAAGCCACCAAAAACAAAAGCATTTCAGCAGCAGTATTAGAGCGCACTTCCATTAATACCGAAATGGAAATTGATAATGTAAGTGGCCCATGCATATCAGCACTTTAATAAACATGACAACACACACACACATACATGCATACATACATACGTTGCAGAAAAAAGTAAAGCGACAAGAGGAAGTCATAATACTTCGCATTATGTTCATGCAAACTGTAACAATACAGAAGCATACGAATTTATTTTTTACTACAGCAGTTTTTAAGCACTTTTTCAAATGACGAAAATCATTTGAGTAGGAAAAAAGTATGATGATAATTTCAGATTTGTACCTTAACCCTCAAATGTACATGTAGGTTAGCCTCAAGTCTGGGTAACATATGTACATATAAAATATTAACATGTTTTAAGTTTTTTTTTAGTAGTTAATAGATCTTTTTTCTACTAGTAACCTGCATTAAAACGAAACTATTATTTATTTATTTTTAACCAAACCAAATGCATGCTAAAGTTTCATGAAGACCTTCATCCATACAGAATCTCATATTTAGATCTCTAGAGCAGTTAACACAAAATTGTGAGTGAATTGTCGAATTTTACCAGCTGACAAAGTCAACAGAAGCAACTCTTTCTCAAAGCTTATCAAAGAAAATTGCCGCTTAGGAAATCGCGGCATGTTGCTGGTGTGGTTGTAGGGAACCGAAAGCGAGATGCCAAAAGCAGTCAGCTTTTAAATACTCATTGCAAATTTGCGAGTCACTCAAAGTATGCAGGGGCGAAGTACGGCTTCGATTCGCTAAAAGGCGGTTTGTGAGTGATAAGACCACTTCAAATTTACGCATGCGAAGCACATATGGCAGCCGCCTCATGCTCCCAAGTGCCTACAGCAGTAAGTGTTTTGCACATGTGTACGTGCATGTGTATGGCCACAAGATCAATGAAGGGCTCAATGCGCCACACAACATCAACGCTGCATACAAAACAGTCGCCGAGTGCGCTCAATTGAAAGGCGTCAGCCATTTCAAGCAATTAAGCGTATCGAACGTTGGCTTCGTTGTTGTTGCGGTTTTTGTCAGTCAAAGCCCCGACGCCAGCCACAGCAACAGTTCAATTGAACGCAATTTTGCAATTGCAGCAGATCACGAATCAACAAGAGCATAAAAGTCTTTCGAAATTCTTCGAAACGCAGCGTGAGTTATTTGTCGGCTTTATTTTTCAAAATTTCCTCCATATGTGCAGCATAGGACAGCTTATATGGGACGCCACATGGTTCATGACTTGACTGCAATTTCGCATTCATAGCAAAGTGATTTGATGCTGAATTTTTTAACTAATTCCACAGATACTAATGTAATATTCTGTGGCATGCGTCACCGTGCGCACGTTTCATTGCTCATTGCTCTAATGGATTTTGGAAGCAGCCATAAATTAAAATTTATATAAACAAATGCTGTAGGTATATGTCTGCGGCCGTTTCGATCGAGTGCAAATTCTCCGAATTTTCAAAACAGAAAACAACAATTCAATTAATAGCTCACTTCTATGGCCAATCTAAACAGTAGTGCGTTTCTATCAAATTTTCTGCGGTTCAATGCCACATGCAAAGCATTCAATTTGCCAGCAAATAAACAAAAGCCGCTACGTGTGAAGTGAGTTGAAGCATCAGGCGGGCGGTAAGAAAAATCGTTAAATTCGCACTCGCTTAGAACTTAAAACAAACAAACGTGCAATGCGCGCTTTCCGCGTGCTAATTGTGTAAGCGCTACTCACAGCAGGCTGGAGTTGTGCAGCATTTGCACAATCTCGCCAATCTGGTGCAGCTTTTCGGCCGGAATGTGCAGCCAGTAGTTGAACGCCAACGCCAGCTCCGAGCGAAATTGCTTGCCCGGAATTTGTTGTATGTACGCAAAGGGTTGCAGCAGTATCTGTGTTGCGTGTGGGCGCATAGAAAGGGCAAAGGTTATACGCACATTAGGTGAAGATGCCAATGGCGAACGCTCGACGACGCAACTCACCTCGTCCTGTTCCTTTTGCGTCGATTGATCTTTGGTCTTTTCCAAAATGCTGTTCAGTTCCTCCATCACGCTGACCAATGCTACTGCAATATGTCTCAACTGGTATATTCGCGGTTGCCTCTGCTATCACTGTGGAGCAGCTACTGAGAATTCGATTTCAATCGACAACACATCCGCGCAGCAAAATTTTAGCGAAAGAATGGCGCACAGCTGTTCACTGACGTCGACTGCGAAAATGAGCAAAGCATACTGCCCGATAATGTGGTAAACAATGATGCGTTTGAGAAGCACTGTGCAGTCAGCTGTTTCGGTTCGCAACCAGCGCTACCACTCGCGATTGTTTAATCAATGCACCACAAAAAAGTCCCTACTTTTCTTTTTCGAACTGCATTGTTAGATAATACTTTAACTTTCCCCCACACAAACTATAAAATTTTCTGAATTAAAGCATAAATAGAATAAAAACTGTACAACAAAAGTTCAAGCGTAAAGTAAAATCTTTGAAACGAATTATGACATCACCACAGTTCTTCCTCAATTCCAATAGAACTATTATTAAACAGCTTTAATACATTTCTTTTTATAATCAATAGTATCTCAGATGTTACTGATAATTGGATTTTCACATCAAAAGATGTTAGAAAAATAACTTTCAAAAACATTTTTTGTCTGGTCGGTATACTCTTGAATAACAAAACACCCTCCTGGAAGTTGGCAACTCTGTAAACGTGAAAGTCCATATAGCAACGTGTCAACACAATTATCAACATTTTAACTATTGAAAATCATTTCTAAAAGTTTACTAACTAATTTTCGGCAATCGTTAACATAAAACGCATCAGTAGTTGCAATCAAAATGGCCGCCTCGCTACCCGTGCGCACAAATTGGCATCCCGACAATAAACACAGCGATGTGGAGCGGTAAGTTACAGCTGCCCATAACGAGATCTAATCGATATGATGTTTGCTGTTCATTGTGCAGGTGGATTTGCATCTATCCTGCGTACATCAATAGCAAGAAGACGCGACAAGAGGGTCGTCGGCTGCCCAAAGAGAACTGTGTGGAGAATCCCACCTATGCAGAAATTCGCGATGTGCTGTCGGTGACCAATATGCGCATTGGCGTGGAAAACAAACAGTACAGCAGGGAGCGCAGCAGGGTAAGTGGCGGTGCAGCACCTTCTCCGCACTCACTGCTAACCGCTTGCGTTTCGTCTGCAGGAGCTGCATCTGCGCGGACGCATACGCGTGCAGATGCGCAACGACGACGGCACGCCCTGCAATGGCGAATTGGCATCGCGCGAAGCAATTCTGCAGTATGTCGCTAGTCGTATTCCGCAGTTAAAGTCGCGACAAAGCAAATCAGTGGACTCGTACCAACAGCCCCAGAGTCAGGCGCAGCCAACTGGCGCCAGTAAAAAGGGAAAGGGCAAAAGGCGCTAGGTGCGACTGCCGGTCAAGCAGATAAATTTCGGCTTTTTGTTTATGGTAAAAAGTTGTGGCTATAACTGAAAGAAACGTACGTTCTTTGTAATGAACTTTGTTCAAGTGTAATGGATTTTTCGGCTGCTTTTTTACTAACAAACATTTTGTAATAGCCATTTGCAATAAATTGAACACATCGTTATACTGTTTGGATCAGACCGTTTACACAATTAGTAATTATACAAATAACAAAAACCGGTCAACTCTGCCGAAAAAGTCATCATTTGTCGTTTTTTTTCTTGTATACAGAAGATGCACTCAAACAAATGCAAAAGTGATTAACTAGCCAACGTTTTGAACCAAACCTGCTCGATGTTTACAAAATTCTTTCGAAAAACACCCAAACCGTCTGTGATGCAATGACTGCACGCCACAACGCGACGTGCTGGAAACGTGCTCCAAACGAAACTGTCCATGCTTTTCATTTACGAGTATGTATGTGTGTTTGTTGTTTTGCTTCTACGATCGACTTTCATGTAACCCCATTCGAAGCCAGCGGTTACCTTACATTATCATTTCGACGGCCTTGTAAAGAAAAAATAGCAACACAAAACGGAGCCGGACGTCAAATTGGGCCCAAGTGGCGCCCATTGTTGAAGATTTAACAATATTTATAGACTACACCAAAAGAAAGTCAGTTTTAAAGTTATTTTTATTATTGCTCATTACAATTCGACTACACTCCAAGTGGTTGTAAGGGACTTTTTACGGTTGATTGCAATAGTGATTATCTTCGATCATAACTCGGCTGGGTATTGATTTGTATTTTGCGTGCAGTGTTTTGATTAATGATTCCATATATGTACTCGAAGGTACTTAGGAGAATTAAAAGTGTATTGCTAGATTAGACATTATATAAAAAGAAAATAGCGCTACAAGCATCTGGTGAAAAATTATATTCTCACAAAAAGTACTCTTGGCAGCCACATGATTGGGTAGGCCCGCTTATATTTCGGCCTCATTCTTCTAGTGCAACTGAGTTGCGCGTCTGTGTTGTATGTTTTTGGGTGCACTTTCAGTAGACTGCAACTGACGTGCTTCAACCAGCAGTTATGCGCAGCTTACATACATACGACCAAAGCGCTGCCCATTGCCAGGTCAGCAAATTCTCAAGAAAAGTGCTTGACGCAGCCAAAACTCAAACCGAATCTCTGGCACAGAAAAAAAAAACAGTAACAAAAAGCCCAAAAAAGTAAAACTAAAAACTAAAACAAGAAATAAAACAAAAACTTCACACAAAAGCATAAACAAAATTGTGTTCGAAACGAAAGCAGTGAGATTTCAAAGCGCAACGAGCACGCAATTAACAGTTATGGCTATAAAAATCAATTAGCCACAACACCGCAGCTGCAATCGACCAGCAACAATCATCAACTCACCAACTTTTCCTAACCGAGAGTAATTCCGCCCACATTACACAGCCCACCCACCAACCACACCAGCCGCCGCATGCCGCCCTCAGTATCCATGTCCAGCGGACGCTTTTGGTCGCTGACCATTGGCCTGTTGCTTGTGTGGGTCATAGTGATCACCACAGCCGCAACGCAGCGCCCCGACGCTCACGAACAAAGCGCCTCCAAGACGGCCAAGGATAAAGCGCTGTGGCGCGCGCAGCAGGGCCCCGGCGTAGAGCAACGCAACGCTCACAACTGCAAGACGCTGTGCCAGCATTGCGGCTGCATGGGCTTCTACTGCGGCGAGGAGTGCATTTGCGAGTACAACAAACATCACAGCACCGAAAGCCACAACAGCAGCGACAGTGCCGACACCGAGTGCATAGCAACAATGCAGAAAGACGCACTCAAGCTGCGGATACCCTTCGAGATGCTCATCCAGGGACCAAGCAACAATCGCTTCGTACGCAACGCGCTGCAATTCGATCAGAATGCAGACCGGACCAAGGCCGCCGCCGACGCCAGTCGCAATCGCCGATCCACCGTGGTCATCTACAGGCCGGCAACAGTTGTTGGCGACAATCAGCTGCAGCAGCCTGCCGACAGCGTGCAGACCAGAAAAGCGCATCTGGCGGCCGCACGCCCCAAGCGTTCTCTCAGCCAAATGGACTGGTTCAGCGACTTGGCCAACACATTGGTACGTCCAGCGCCGTTGGGTGGTATAGGACAGAGCGGCCGCAAACGTGCGGCACCACGCAGTGAGGAGGAGCAATACACCAGTCCAGTGGAGAAAATAGAGTCCTGGTTTACAGATCATTCAAACATGCTTGTGCGACCAGCGCCGCTTTTCCGACGCCAAGGCACGTCTGCGCAAGAAGACACGGACGACGCCACGGATGCGAGCGGAATGCCCGTGGGAAGCGTGATTAAGCACACACTGCGCCAAATACAGGACGCCGACCTCGGCGAGAAGCTGCGCACACAATTCAAGGAGGGCGCCGACATGCTGCAGAGCACGCTGGATACAAATAACTTTAACATCTTTCCACAGAACATGCGCGACCAACTCGCCGAGACGCTGCGCAACTTGCAGAGACGGCCCGTCGAATCGGAGACGGCCGCAACGTTGCCGCCCGCTGAAGCAACAACAGCACCAGGACAATTTAGAATGCGCTGGTTCCGGCCGGTGCGCTTCCTACAGCGCGTCCAGCAGGCACTCAAAAACTAAGCCTGAAAGGGTAAAGAGAGTAAAAGAAATGTAGTCCGCAGATCCTTTGCCTAAAGGGCTCACACACACACACACACACATGTACTTCAGTACGTATGTATGTATGTCGTTTTATTTGTTTATTTATTTATGGATTTTTTTGTTGCAACGAACCACATTTTTAATCGACTGTTGTAAGATTTAGAACAATAAAAATCACAAAAATATTTTTCACTACCGCAACTGCAGCATTAATGAAATCAATTGTCCAATTCCCAAAAATCATTTTTGAGTTCTTGTGAGCGAAGAAAGTTAACTCTCGTACAGAAATTTTATTATTTAGTTTTGTAATACAGTAAAATTGCTATATTTATACATAAATATTTGTATACAAATATAAAATGTTTGGCAGAGGGAATACACTATCTCTATTTGATATTAGTTCAGCCAGAACTTGATTCTATGAATTTCTTGTGATCCGGCGCCCAATCCATTAAGCCAAGGCAGCCGTTTTAGCGAATATTGCTATCGATGATGGAATGACGTTGCATCCGACATGATATCGTTCTCCTTGAAGTAGCATATATAATCATAATATATGACAACAACAATAACAAAACAGCTTGTTGGCTTGTTGGTCAATTAACGATATTAGATCGTGAGTTGCACTATTACAAGACTTCTTTAAAGTCTGCAATACATTTTGTACCACCTCTTCACGTTGTTTGCGTTCTTGTTTATTATTCCGACAACAACAATTTGATCAACTCAACGCTTCGGAATTCCCTGACCTTTAAAACCAACCATGACGCAGTAGCCAACAGTTGTCAGCCATTTAAAAACTCAAAAATTTAATTTTTTGTTGTTTTTTTATTGGTTTTCGTTCTTTATTTTCTAAACATACCACTATAATACACATTCATTGTTTTACAAATCTTTAATAAGCATTTTCGAAAATGTTCATTGTATTTTTAAGCAAGCAAATTTTCGAAAGTGTGCAGAGCTGAGAGCGGCCAAGTAGCATGAAATTGTCGTTAATAGCTGCAGTGTATCTACCTAAATATTCGGTGATTTAACTAATAAGGACCAAGACAGCCAACAGTAAGAGAAAAACAAAAAGGATAATAGTCAAAATGGCGGCGAATTTAGGCGTCAGGTTTTTTTAATTCATTTTATTTACTATCACAGTTTTATGTACAAATGAGTGCTTTTTGAAAGGCTTGAAGTGGTTAGCAGAACATAGCCGCATGCTCTCACAGCGAACATAACGCAAGAAGCCAAGCACATTGGAGCCGACTTTTGGAAAGGAGCAGCATATAAAGATAGATTAGTGTAGCCCTTCGGGCAGGCAGCAGTATTGGCAGTTTTCGAAAATGTTGATGCTTTTAATTTCAAGTAAGATAAGAGCGATAGATAGCACTTTCGAGGCATATGATATTCGTTCGATTGTTGGAAATTCGCTATGTTTTGAGTATTTTGCAGAGATGGTAAGAATTTCGAAATTTCATTGTTACTTGAACAAATTGGCAGTATTGCTTAAAAGTGTCAAAAAAATTTAACATTAACAACTACTCTCTAAATATAGATACAATGTGTCCGCGGCCCGAGGCAACAGTCGCCCAATTCGATCCACGTCACTTGCCAACTCTTGCTTGACCGACTATTGCTTGCAGCCGCAGATACACAAGAACAAAGTATTAACAAGTTTGTGGTTTTTAGTAAGTTTGTCTGTTTGTGTTTGTTCGTAGAAATTATGCGCAGCAACCTAGCCACAAGTAACTCTAAGCGGGAGCGTCTGTTGGCGTGTGACAGCCCTCGACGTTCTCGGGCCAGTCGCAAACATTCTCTTGCGGGTTAAAAACTAAATTGGCAGGACATGGCATGTGATGTTTGCGTTCTCCCTCGCACATGTAGTAATGGGTGCAATCGCTCCAATCCTTGTGATAGCTGATGTGGCCGTCTTCCTCCTCGCAGGTCACCTCATGCGCTGAAAAATCTCAAGAGTCAGGAATGTCTTTCAAGGCAAATCTGCAAATGTATGCTTACGATCTTTTGTTGTGTAGGCGCCACGCGGACCGTGCGACTCATATGGGCCCTCGTACTCCAGCGGCACTTTGTAGCCCTTCAGCTCGTCGTAGAGCGCATTGAGAAGCGGATATTTGCCGCTGCCGCAACGTCCCGAAAAGTCATCCATATCGATCGACCATACCATAATGCCACCGAAGCCCTGCTCCTTTAGCCACTCCATCTGCAAGAGATTGCCCCAGTCTAGTTAGTCATTCCTATTTCGCCCCAGGCCTCGCCAACCGCACTCACCTTCGTCTTCAGCGAACGCTCATCGTCGAAGCCCACCCACTGATCTGCTCTGTATGCGAACGGCACTTGCTGCTCCGAGTCCCACACCAGCGTCGTGTTGTCGGCAGCCAAGAACGAGCACACCTCATAGTAGCTGAGGAATCCTGCTTCGTTGGTAAACTTGCCCGCTTTGCCGCCACCCGATGCCGGCGCTCCAATATCGAATTGTGTCTCGTTGACCAGTTCAAACGAACGTCCATAGGTCGGCATACCGATCAGCAGCTTCTCCTTAGGTGCACCCTGTTTCACCCACTCACGTGCGCTGAAATCGACCGTTAACTTTTTCATGTAGCCCGTGGTCGACTCCAAGGGGAACAACGGCGAGTTATGGCCTACGGTGCGCTCCCACTGACCATGGAAGTCGTATGTCATCACATTGATGAAATCGAGATATTTGGAAATTTCCGGCACGTCATAACCGGCGGCGATGGCCTCGAAAGACGCCGGTACTGCAGCCGTCAGCAGCAAGCGTGGCTGACCCGACGCCTTGGCCTCGCCTTCGAATGCCACACGCAGCTCCCGCAAGAGATTCACATAGGCAGCGCGATCCTCTGCTCCTCTAGGGTACTCCCAGTCCACATCGAGGCCGTTGAATTTGTAATCGCGCAAGAAGTCAATGGCCTCATAGACGAACTGATTCATTCGGAAGACATTGGAAGTGAGCTCTTTGAATGGTTTTGAGCCAAAGGCCCAGCCACCGATAGCCAAAAGAATTTGCAAGTCGGGATTGGCTTCACGCAACGCGATAATACTCTCATAGTTCTCGGGATCATCATCGGTAGCCTCGCTGAGCTTGTGGTCCTTGAGGGTGGCAAATGCATAGACAACGTGTGTGCAGAGCTTAGGGTCCACATTAGACGGTTCGAATTTGCCTGCACCCGGTCGCTTAGCAGACCAACTTGTAAGGTAGCAAAATACCTGAGCCGGGCGTGCTACAGACGAAAAATCTCGTTAAAATAGGTTCTAAGTTGAGCTTGGCTTAGCACACTTACAGTTCTGTTCAACGGCCAGCAAACCGCCTTTAATTCTGTGCTTCTTCGAGGGCTTACGCACTTTGCTGAGTACTTCCTCAACTGAAATCTTAATTGGCTCGGGTTTCTCAATCTGTACCATAAATTATAAATGTCACTTGAGCATTTGCTGTACTTTAACTAGACTGCAAACATACCTCCTCTACATCCTCGAATGTGGACGCAATTTCAGTCCAGTTTACATCCTTGGCACCCTCGCCACGCGAAATTCCCAATAGCTCCTCCCGCATAGCACCGATCAGCGGATACTTGACATTGCCTCCACACACTTCGCCCTTAAAGTCGTCCATATCGATGGTCCACACCATAGCGCCACCGAATCCGTTCTTCTTTATCCAATGCATTTTGTTTCGAATCGCCCGTTCGTCATCGAAGCCAATCCACTAAAAATCCATTCAAATAAATACCGTTAATTCGAAGCAATTCTTCTACCAAACAGAGGCTTTTCTTAATCTGTATTACCTGATCACCGTCGACCATGTAGGGTACCTTCATTTCATCGTCCCAAACATAGACAGCACCGTTCTGCAGCATTTCACAAATCTCGTAGTAGGCGAGGAAACCGCTCTCCTTGGTATATACACCCTCGCGTCCTCCACCAGTGGCTGGTGCATTCGGTCCGTGCTTGTCAGTATTGGACAGCGTGAACGAGCGTCCGTAGGTAGGCATTCCTGATATTTTGACGAAAACTACCAGTCAGATTTCGTCTGAATGACGAGGCTGTTGCAGACACTTACCAATAACCAGTTTCTCCTTGGGTGCACCCATTTTCACCCACAAGTTGGCAGCGTTGTCCACGGACAACTGCTTGCGCCACTCCGAATCAGTTGACGGCGCGTAAAGGGGCGCATTGTGACCCGTCTCGCGCTCCCACTTGCCATGGAAATCGTACGCCATCAAATTGATAAAGTCCAAGTAGCTGGCCACGGCAGGCACATCGTAACCACCGCGCACATTATCCGGTCCCACGGGCACTGCAGCCGACAGCAAAAGTCGTGGCTTTTTCAATTCCTGCGCTTCGGCCTCGAACGCCTCGCGCAACTCTTTCAGCAACAAAACGAAATTCTTCTTGTCGTCCGAACCCTTCGGGTACTCCCAGTCCATGTCGAGACCGTCAAAGTTCCGCTTGCGCAAGAACGGTATGGCCGAGTAGATGAACGTCTGTCGCGTGTAGCGTGTGGCGGACATCTCCTTGAATTTCTGTGTACCGAACGACCAGCCACCCAACGCTAGCAAAATCTATAAAGCAACACACACTCAGTTTAAATAGAAAACAACCTCGACACGTACAACTCCGCCACTCACCTTCAACTTGGGATTGGCCTTCTTCAGTGCCATCATGCGATCGTACAAGCCGGGCACATTGTCCTTCGTCTCATCATTGGACTCGTACGAGCTCAGCTTGTTCTTCTTCAGCCAGCCGAAGGCGAAAATGATGTGCGTGCACAGATCGGCCGGTATGTCCTCGGGCATGAACTTTCCGATCTTGACGCGGTACTGCGACCAGTTGGTGTAGTAGCAGACAATCTTCTTGCCGCCATTGTCGATTTTCGTCTTTTTGCGTTTCAGCGATGAGCCGCTGGCAATGAGCGCCGTACTAACGGCTGCAGTGCTCGCACCACGCACCTTCCCCTTGGAACGCACGCGTGAGCGCGTCACTGTGCTCGTCGACGATGACGACGACGATGACGATGACTGCTGGTCGACGCGCTTCTCCGCCTCATCGATAGGTGCTTTGGTGGCTTTGGTGGCGCGTTTCAAAACAACGGCGCTGCTGCGTGACTCCGCAGCCACTGCGCTGGGGCGACGCAAACGACGGCGGCGTGTTTTTGCTGTGGCAATGAAAGAAATCATCAAAATAGAAATCTTAGCAATTTGGTCATATATAGAAATTGCAAAAATCAGTTCAAACTGCAAAAGCGGCAAATGGAAAGTTCAAGTTGTTGTTGTTGTATGAAGCATTTGTGTGAGAAATCCATAAAACTCATATATCATCGATGGAATCGGTCTATGTAAATAGTTGTGTTCATCCGTTGGTCCATTTGGAATGAAACTTGTTATAAATTATTCAGATCTCGAACTAAATATGTGGGACCTTTTTGGAATATAGGCTTTAGTCGCCTAATTTATGGTTAAAATGTTAGTAATAATCAAAATCAACCCATCAGCCCATTGGAAGCTTTGTGTCATTAATGATTGTTACATTGAAAAAAAGTGGGCGTGACTCTAGCACCAAGTGCAAATAAAGGCCGTCTAAATAATTCTAACAGTACCCATCGCACAATACAGAGGCACTACTGGCGTTAATTAGGTCTTAATTGGGATCATAACATTCATTAATGAATAGACACGGCCGTTGTTGGTGTTGGCTGTGTCTGGCTTCCGTAACTTTCAAAATTCGCATTTCGGCATTCGGCAGCATCTCATTAATCAATTTTGAAACGTCACCGCGCCGCCGAAGACACTACAGCGCTGCTCAGGTAACGGCTTAAGTCAGTGTGTGTGTGTGTGTGCATGTGTGCGTATGGCCAAGTGTGGTAAGCGAACGAATGTTGAAGTTCGATGGCATTGATGGTTTGTGAATTATTTTGATTGGGTGCCAGCTCGCTCAGCACGTTTTTTTGTGCCCCCTTACGCCGCCCAGAGCTACCTCGATTAAAAATCTGTTCGCAGTCGAAATGTGTTTACGAAATTTATAAACGTCACGTTTTGCTGTCGCAACGCCGCGCAATCGACTCACTGCAGTTCTTTAGTAATTGCAACAATTGCAATTGCACGCTGAATGCTGAATGCTGCTCGCCGCAGCTGTGCACAGCCACTGAAGCGGCATTTACTAAAAGTGGACCAGTCGCGCGCCGACGTTGGGGTTCCTGCCAATGGCTGTTGACCAACTTTGCACAAAGCGTCGAGTATCTGATCATAAGCAGTCTGCGACGGCTGCGCAACTGCCTAACTGGCTGAGATATTTATGCTGGGCATCTATTAAGAATTCTCCCATGCAAACGCTGCAACGAATTATTGGCGCTATTGTTCTTGAAATGAGCGCTTTGCGAAGTGCATTTGAAATTGAAATTACGCGAACTGTGGAGGGAGCATCCAGCATACCGACGCGGCAACGCTGACAACAATGTTTATGGCATTTTAAAACCTCACGATTAACGTTTAGTTTTATTGTTGTCATTATTATTGTTTTCGAATGGTGAAGCTTGGTTCACACTTTGCTCCATACTCAAGTTATGAGAGTCCTTGTCCTGTCCAATTAGCGCAAAAGTTACGCGACAAACGCCAAAGCGTGATGGGTCAAATAATTTGTCAGTTTGACAAGTCAATATTTTGAAATTGTGAGAAGTCAAACAGTTCGGGTCAAGTATTTCAATTGTCGGGCACCCTGTATATATTAGTTTGTTATACTTGCATACATACATACATTCATATATATGTATGAGTGTGTGTGTTTGTATGTGTTTTATGGTACTTACATTGCGCACCGTCCGCCGTTTGTGAAAGTAGCACAGCGATGAGGCATAGAAAAAGTGCAACTTTTATGAGCCGCGCCGGCAGCTGTAAAAACACAAAACAAAATTATAAGCGAATAAATCAAATAATTGTCTAATAATGAAAACTTTTACAATCATGAAAAAAATGTTTTCTTTAATTTTTATGGCAACATGAATTTCTTGAAATATTTTTCAGGCAATTTTTACAATTTCATAAAAGTGGCCTTGACAGATTTCGCAGTTAAACGCACACACCTCCCAGCCCATTGCGACATCGATTCCGAGCCCTCCACGTGTTGCAGTGTAACAGGTCATTTATCATTTTTTTTGTTGTTGTTTCTAATTTCAAAAGTAACAATTTCGAAATTCAACAGCAGCATTTTTGACAAGCTGGCGAAGGTTGCATTACGCGTATCTGTGTTAGTGCGCATACATCATTTGCTTGTGTGTGTGTGTGTGTGTGTGTAGTGCTTTACTAACACAATTGCCATTAATTGCGGCTTGTATGCGTTCAAGCGAGCTGAGCATTTCCGTTTGCCACTTTAGCGTCAACCACGTTGTGATTGTCATCGGTTGCAGTGCCTGCTGCTATAAAAAGGCCCATGTGGACTTGAGCCATTAACCTCGACTGCTCAAATTCTTATCAGCAACATTTTGTAATAGCGAACGCTCCTCACCCGCTCTCCACTTCTTCACACGAACGTGTCCCCAATTTAATGGTTTTGTTTTAATCATTTGTTTGTTTAAATTGTTGGTGGTTTTGTGTGCTTTGCTACAAAGTGGCCAGCAATTTGGCCCGACATTGAACCAGTTGACGATCATTAACCAACCACTCAGCACACACTTGGGTCGGCATTCCACACAAGCTGTGAGGCTGTGAGAGCACTTGCAATCTACCAGACAGTGCTGACTGACGCTTCTCCGCCAAATACCATACATACAAATGTGCATTTATGGTAGGTGCAAACGTTCACATCCATATGCAGATATCGCAATTGATTGAATTTTTTCTTAGTCGTCATACTTTCATGAAGTTATGGCAATCATTTTGTTGGTACATATTGTATGTGTTTGAAGTTGCAAAGGTGTTGAATTGGAGTTGACATTAAAATAGTGAAATTGATTCGCTAATGACACTTTAATGTGGACATTTAAATGCTCGATCATTGGGAGTGCCCGATTTAAAAAATTGCATAAAAAAATAAAAACATAAAAAAATTGCTTTCGACCCCAAAGTTGCCTGAGAGCAACTTCACCTATTTTTCATCTTAAAGCAAAAGCTACGATTGATTTATGGGTTTAATTTAAGTAGGCACCAACAAATTAATATTTTTAAAAGTGAATTCAAAGCAAATTACAACAATTTTACTGTTATCCCCAAAATAATTTCCAATAACACTGCACAACAAAATCAAATTTTTTTTTTAAATAACAAGGTTCTGACAACGGATTCTGGTAGAGGGGGCCAAAAAAAAATATACGTGTATCGGCGTTTTGAAAGTTTACGTCTGCATTTTTTTTATCGGGGGTCAGAGTTTTCCCCTTTTTGCACATTCTTATGGTGAATCGGCATACGAAAACCATGTAACCTCACATTTTAGGTATATGAGTCGTTTATTTTGAAAGTGTCCATTTTTCTTTTATTGAGATATTTAAGGGTTTGTGTTTGATTTGTTTCAAAAATATTGTTAACTGGTATTAATTTTTTTTTATGGCTTTGTGACCTTAAACATGTTAGAATATATAACGTAATACGTTTTGTAAACTTTACTAGAAAAATAAGCTTTGTTTCAAAACTAAAAATGGACTTAAACCACTTTCAAAATAAACGACTCATATGATGTGTTCAGCAATTTGATGAAAAATACTACGAAGAACATTTTTGTGGAGAATTTTAACCCTGTAGCTCCTATTTGTATGGGTCAATTTGACCCTTTTTTTCTAAAATGCCAAAAATTTCCTGTAAAACAGAACTTTTTAAGAACAAAATGTACCACGAAAATATTCGCCATAAAATTCTACAATAGGTCTCTGAATACGTCAAAGCTTAGAAATTAACTTGAACGCCAGAATTTAGCCGAAATTAAAAATGTGTTTAAGTGTTTATTTCGTACTTATTCAAAATTGGTACTAAAATCTCCTACAAAACTTGAGTTTTGAGGGTTAGTGTGTATGGGAAAAATGTTGTGAAAGGCGTGGCGATTTCAAATGTCGTGTGCACACTTATTAGGCAAATGTTTCCTGATTTAAATACCAAAAAGTAATATCGAGATTAAATATACATTGCATACGTATATAAGTATATATGGAAAAAATTGCTATTTATGTTTTGGGTGATGTTTTGAAGATGACTGCAAATCAGCGAGCCGAAATTTCCGAAGTTTTATTTAATTTTATTTATTTAAATAATTGAATTAAATAATTTAATAATAATTTAATTAAATTATGAAATAATTTTTTTTGTAATTTAATTTTTTTTAATTATGATGAACCGAAGGTAGTTTGTCTGGGTTTCTGGGTGGCATTGCGGATAAATTCACTCATTTCGTCAGTATTCATATTTTCTAGACCTAACCTTTTTTTTGTGATTCAACCATTTAACTTGTGATCCATCACAGTCATAACTAAACTACAACGTTTACCAAAGTGAATGAAATGAACTTTAAAATAATGGTTCTAGAAAAACCAAACTACATTTACGACCTTAACATTTTATACAAAGTAATCCGTTTGTGTCAATTTTTAGTCACAACATAATCATTTGTATGCCACTAATAATAACACAGTGACCTTGAGTTTGTCAAGAGTTGTGGGAGTGTTGCGTCGAGAAAATTATGCTATGACATTTATAATAGAGCTCAAATTTCAATAATTAATTTTAATATTTTTCAAACATAATGATTCATGTGTTTATATATTATATTAATTCATACAAAGAAAAATTATTACAATTAATAATGCAAATTGCCGCAACAATTTTTCTATACCCTTACTGGAACAGTGTTCGAAATTCGCATTGACTTTAGTAGGCCAAATGTGTCTGCACACATATTACGCGCTTTAAACTAAATTATGTTCAGATCATCGATCCGAGAACGCATGAATAGGTATGTTTATTTTCGAGCATGTCCATACATACTTTTGTGCTTAATGAAAAGCCGATTTATGTGCGCTGCTAATGGCGCACACACAGAATGTCGCCTGTCAACGACAATCACCCACATTTCACGTGAGGCGCTCATAGCCAGACCAGACACAACGCCAGCGTTGTTAAAATGCCAGGCATGCACACACACACACACAGCGCACATTTCACACACCATTTATGTGTTAAATGTAAATTGTCAACTTCTAAATGTCGAAATCTCCATCAGCGCCGTTATTTGCAATTTGGCCATTAGCTTAGACTGAACATTTCCAGTCAATTTGTCAATTCGCAATGCGTGCGACGCTATAAAGTGTGGAGCTGAGTGCGTGTGTCGCCACAGTTTGGCTGGTCTGGTGGTGGCGCAACCAGAATCGACTCAAGGAAACCAAGCACACATATTCGATCCTAATGGCACATTGACAGCGTAGTTGGAAGAAATGCAAATGCAATAAAATTTGCAAATTACAACACTGCACGATCACTAATGAAGCTTCACATAAATCTCAGCTGAATTCACAAAACGAGGCAATCCGGTTTCAAATATATCAATAAATACTGCGATTCTCGGAAGCAACTAGAAGATACTTAATACTAATCAGCGACTAAGAAGAAGCGAACGAACAGAAAATGTAGTCCAAAGTAGTCTGCAAAGTATTTATCAGTTAAAAATGTCACTTTAAGTTTGCTGCAAATCTGGGAAAATCTTATGCGTGAACGCATAATTTTTCACCTGGGTTAGCATTCAACTCTGGCTGGAGCTGTGTGCGTGCGAGCGTGCGTGCGAAATTAAAATTCGAGTCATGCACATTTAGTTGGCTGCGCAGCGACTACCGCAGCATAGATCAGCACGTCGCGCTGCGCTACGCATTCGACTTCAATTTTGATTTTAGTTTATTTTTCGAAGCAGTCACAAATCTTTTGTGCCACCTCAAGGCCATTCGCCCAACAGTCGAGCGGCTAATTGAATGCTATTAGCAAAGTATGCAAACGTTTCGTTAAAATTCTTTATTTCGCAAATAAAGAAAACCACTAAAGAACAAAAACAAAAATATTGCGACAAGCGTTCAACGTGTTAACGCTTCGTCATAGGCGCAGTCATGCAGAGTTGAATCGTCTTTATGAACAAACAAAAATCTACAACAATAAAATTAGCAAGTTTAGAGTGAATAATATGACGCAGCAACACAGAATTGCTACGTTTTTATAATTTAAAAATAAGTAAAATAAATACTGAAAATACCGGCGTAGTAATACAAATTGATAAATTCATGTTTTAATTTAAATGTTTTTATTTTACCTTTCCAACAAATATTTGCAACAAATATGTTTGTACAAAATTTATACGTTTATGAATAAAAGCTTTGGCAAAAATTTGAGCTGCTTGAGCTAATCTTGAGTTGGGCTTGTATTGTACTGTACGACAGGTCTTATAGACCGCATCTTTCTGTTTGATATTACTTGATATACGATTCGATAGAATCACACTCGAATAAACACTCCAGACAACTGCCAACTTTTATAATTCAGTGCATACGAAAAGCTGTGATTTTATTGAGCAATACTTGCTGCCTACGATACCGTTATACCAAACTACTTATATGTAGCTGTTTAACCTTTTTCAGCCACTCGTCTTGCATTGCCAAATACTGTCAATCTATATGTGCACGCTGAAAAATTTGTCCATAAAATTGCTTAGATTATGAAAGATAATCGAATGCTTTCGAGTGTTCTCGAAAGTTCTTTCTGAAACTCGAATGTTTTACCCTACCCTTTTGTACAAACATACCCTGTAACAATTGGTTTACAATGAGGAATAATCGTATTAATTTTATCAGAAATTATACATTCGTGTCTGGATATCGTGAACTAATTATTGCAAGGCCTGTTCACAATATTGAGGTTGTTCACTATATCAAGCTTAACATTTTTGTTCAAAAACTCGTTTTAATTGCTCAAAATATACTTTTTGCTTTTTGCTTGAAATTGCTTTCAAAATTTCGTTCAATATTTAGAGGCTCCATGTCAAAATTTGGGTCTTCACTATACCCAGACACGACTGTATTTATTTTTTTTATAAGTATTTTTCTATTGTCTCTAGTTTATCCCCAAAAATTGTTCTTTCTTACCCTTAAAATTACGAATTTCAGTTACAAAAATGAAAATTAAAATACGAAAAAATAAAATAAAATAAAATTACGAGAAATAATGAAGGTAAACGAATTCTAAACCAACACTATCGCATATAAACATATTCTATATTTACATTTCAGTTTTTAAAAAACAATAAAATTACTAAAAATAATGTAGGAAGCTTATAAACGAATTCTAAACATATTCTATATTTAAGATTTGTTTCTATGGGATAATCTTTGAAGCATCTGTTACATTATACTTGATCCAATGCAAATATAAAATAATAATGTTAAGCTAGTTTTTACTTTTCGCTTGATCTTAAAAGGTCAAATATTAAAACAAGTATTTTAATATGTAA
Source organism: Melieria crassipennis (assembly GCA_963668005.1). Classification (NCBI taxonomy): domain Eukaryota; kingdom Metazoa; phylum Arthropoda; class Insecta; order Diptera; family Ulidiidae; genus Melieria; species Melieria crassipennis. The sequence goes on along the minus strand of OY764962.1, from coordinate 105,695,761 downwards.
ACTGAAAATAAATAAATTACTACCTGACCTTATTCATTAAAATTGTTTCCTCCGGAAGTCAATTAACGTTCCAGAGCACTCTTCGACCAGTTTTTAAATTATTCAAATGATTTATAAAATCCAAAAAGTGGATACAAATTAAATTCAAAGGTCAATGAAGAAAGTTCCTCAGAATATACGGAAAGCAAGCCGCAATAGAGCCGATTTTTTGTAAATTAACTGAAGCTGAAAGCTACTTAATAAACTGCAACCAAATTAAATAACTTTTATGTAACAGTTTATTTCTGACATTTAAAATTTGTTCGTATTTCATTCCCCACACGTTATACATATTTCTTGCAGTACGATACAATTGGAAAAGTAGTAACAATTACGACGTTTCGGCATTTCTTAAAGTGTACATTAATATGCAAGCCATTCATAATGCACTTTTTCTTCTTCTTCTTCTTCTTATTGGAGTTTACTCTACACATAACGCTATCGCCAACGTTTTCCGTTATGCCAACATCGGCGCACAGTCCGATCAATGCGCAACCAAGTAAACTCCGCAATAAAAAAATACAATAAAATAGAAGTCCAGTACCGGCCGCAACCAGTAAATAATTAACAATGCCAAGTCATACGGCATTTCGTTGAAGTATTTATTGCGATTTGGCTCATTTAAAGTGGAGCTAATGTTGAGTTTTGCCAAATCCAGCATTCAATTCGAACGACAAGCAGCAAGCACACAGCGCCAACACGCCTTGCGGCCAGCTGTTTCCATATGGGGAGACGCACCGACCAGTCAAACAACCGTTGCTTTGTACTTTTTGCTCCCATGCGCACCTAATTGTGTTGACACCAGCTGGCTGACGGCCGCTGTTGTTCTCGCCAATTTTTCACTCTATTCGCCATACAGAATTCATTTGATTATTTTGAATATTTAACAGAAAGTGAAATTCATTTTTTTGTGTGTTTTTAGCCGTTAAACTTTGTTTTGCTTTGGGCTGGTGCGTCGTTAAGATTGGCTGGATTTGTTGCAAAACTGGCAAATTTTTATTTGCTTGCCTGAAGTTTAAGTTGTTAAAATAAAAGTCGAGACAAGTCGTTTTCCTCTGTTGGGTAATTTCAATCAAATTATATGTAAATATATGTTGTATATATGTATATGTAGATATACATCTCGCATAGCTTCGGGGCCACTTGATTTTTATTTTATACCTGTATATAGTTATATTTAATTTACTAGGGTAGAGTTTTATGGTTTCAATGCTGAATGTGGGAATGTTGGAGCCACATAGCGACAACTCGGTGCGTTAATTGTTCAAAGACACAGATGAAGAAAGCGAGATTGTATAGGTTTGTACCCACACAGAGACTGTGAACTGAATTGGATGGACAATCGATCAAAGTCTAGGACAGGACACAGATATTTCATCATAACTCTGCGCTTTAATTAGTAATCGATAAAATATCAAAGCTCAATGTTAGCCTTGACAGCTTTTCGCTATGTTGTTTGGCTTCAAAATTTGCAATATTTTCTAGCTTTCGAAATTATTTTACTCTCTTGATGCAAAAACGTGCATAAGTCGAGTCGTTTTCAGGCTCAAAACCTGCATAGTGACTTCTGAAGACGTACGAATGGAGTGCTGCGATTTCATTTGTTTCATGAGTAACCCACTATTCTTCCTCTCTTCCTCTTTCATTGTATATATATATATACATATATGTATTTCTAGTTTGTCTACCATACAATATTCTTTTGAACTCTTAACAAAAAAGTGCTCAGATTAAGTACTATTCAGGCTAAAAACCTGCATAGTGCCTTCTCAAGACGTATGTATGGAGTCTTTGGCACCTTCATATGTTCAGGTTACTGATTCTTCTTCTTTTTTATTCTGGATATATATTTGTAGTTTGACTACCACACAATATTCTTTTGAACTCTTAACCCTAATTCCCAGAATTTTTGAAGTAACGTAAACCCAGAAGTGAGACTGTCAGGCTTATATGAGCTAAATTACTGAAACATTTGTTTAAAAAGTACAAAAACTGTCTAAATTGTTAAATTAACAAATTCAATATAATTCTCACATTCCATTAGAGGATGAGGAGAGGAAAGTAATGGAATCGAAAATCTCTTGGATTTATCACCATTTGAAATCTTTAGTGAGACTGTGATGCTCACTCCTGGGAATTAGGGTTAACAAAAAATGTGCACAGATTGAGTACTTTTCAAGCTCTAAACCTGCATTGCGCCTTCTCAAAACGTAGCAGTGGAGTGCTGTGATATCATGTGTTCAGGTTTCTCATTCTTCTTCTTTTTTATTCTGCATATATATTTCCAGTTTGACTACCACACAATATTATTTTGTATTCTATATATTTCCAGTTTAACTACCACACAATATTCTTTTGAACTCTTAACAAAAAAGGTGCACAGATTAAGTACTTTTCAGGCTCAAAACCTGCATAGTGCCTTCTTAAAATGTACGTATGGAGTATTTGGCACTTTCATTTCATAATGAAATTTCACTCTAATATTTTATTCATCCGTATATATTTCTCCATTATAATTTTTCATACACTCTTTCTTATTCCGAAAGTTCTCTACTGTCCAGAAATGATAATTGCAGACAAAGTGTCGCTATAAATATCAACATTTATAGCAGCGAGCGATTTTTGGCATTACTCAAGTGGTGTATTTTTCGCACCTTTTTGTGACGTCGACATCATTTTGTACTTTGAAATATTTAAGACACAAATGACATCGAACAATCAATCAATCAACTGTTACAGCTGTTGTTGTGTTCATTTATATCCAAGCAACTACTTAATATATAATCGCAACCAACATATCCATCTATGGGCCGAATGTTGAGTATTAAAATGTACAAATACCAAACAACTTAAACAATACAAAACTAAAGCTTTCAAAAATGCTAACAGCTGTTGTGTTTGCATTGTTAGAAAAATTCACACAATTCGCAATTCATTGCTGGACTGATTTATTTTGGCGAGTTTTGTTTTTAGTTTTGCTTGTTGGCATTTTCTTGCGCTTTTTGCTGACCAACCTTGAGCTTAATTTCCGGCTGCTATGTAGAAGCATAAATTTGAACCGAGCCTTACAGCAACAAATGACAACAACCACATTGGGAGCGCAAATGATCTGGCAACATCAACCAAAACACTTAATTGCACGTAATAAATTATACGCAATTTTTTAGGTTCAATGCACACACACATACACAAATGCATGAATAATATACATGTATAAATATACATAAATACATGCCATATACACCAGAAAGCTAAGACTCCATGCAATAGTTGTACGCAGTTTGCACTGCATTAATTTTTTATTTAGAAAATGTGTATGCCATGTTACTTTCAAGTTCCAGGAGATATGCAGTCTCCCTCTGACCTCTTGAAATGGCAAATATGTATTGTCGAGCAATTTAATTCAAAAATATTTAATCGAATATTTAAAAATGTATGATCTCGAGAAGTATTCGTATTCTTGCATATCCGAAATAATTTCTAGAAAACTTGCAACTGTTTGGCCTCGTCGCTGGTCGCTAGTCACATGCAAGGCACGTTTTTCGGTACTTGATCCTCCTCTTATTATTCTGTTACCCACCGCGAAACTGACTAAACAAACAAAAATGTCTGCGCGTATACTCGTTTTAATTTTATTTCACTTTATAAATCTCGTCTAAACGAACTGACTAGTTGACCTTGTTCGCAGCAAATCCACACAGCCAGCGCTTTCAGCACATTTATAAGAAAAACACAATAGCAGCAGCCACGCTGTTATTACAGCGAAATAAGCAACAGCAATCCAAAGCCTAGAACGTCCAACTTATAGCCAATAATAATAAAAATAGAAATAATAGTAAAAGGCAATGAATGAGAAGTACTGGATATGCAGTGGCCGTTGAATCGTAAGTGGTTCACTTTGACGTGGTGCGCGCGAGTGCGCAACGCCTTAACAGAGCTCGCTGTCACCGCACTGACCATTTGCCGGACAGGGTTGTCGCAATAGGTGTGGTGCGGCACCCATGTGCCAATCCACACGCACACACACACTGGCACACATTGGCCACACACTCGTCTGGGCCACTATGCAAACACGTTTTTAAATTCATAAGAAAAGCAATTAGGCAGCGCTGTAAAGCTTGAAAAAGTACGTAGAAAAGTATAACACAAATGCAAAGCCAAAGCCACTGTCTGCGCAACGATACAGGTTCGCTCAGTTCCGTTAAGCGTGCGTGTGATGCGCCAATAGTTGACCGACAAATTAATTGCCGCACAGTGAAAACGCATAAAGCAGTCGTTGGTGCGTGTGATAACTTCTTTGTCTGCTCAGCACAGCGTGTTACTACTGAGCCAGAACTGTATGTATATTGTATTACGCATTCATTGATTGTATGAAAAAATATTTAATAAACTAAATGCATTATAATCGCAGACGCCACGGCCACTGCACAAGCCGCTTAGCGCTTCAGCGCAACTCATTCCATCGACGGCATTGTTGGCCCGATCAGTCGACACGTCAAGCTACAATTCGCCATTATACTGGCGGTTTGGCCAAAGCCGTAGTCACAGCCAAAGTATTGAGTTGTTGTTTTTCTCATCTTCATTTCATTTTTACACACAGCAAAAAGTTGTCTCATATTTCTGTATTTAATAACAAATTTAGCATTTGTTGCTGCACACACATCTGCAGTTTGCGGAAACTGGTTTTGGAAAATATCAAAGGTTTCGAACAGGCTTATTTGAACCGTTTTAGTAAATACTTATGTAAAGAAATGTTTGTGTTTATTTTCGGCTGCGGCGGTGGCGTTTCCGTGCTCGAGCAGTTAAACAAAAGACTGCAGCAACAAACTTGATTTCCTTGATTAGCGGACAAGTCGAAATTTAAAGGAAAATTTACACACCAACAACAAAGTAGGCACAACGAAAAATCAACCGAAATACATAAATGCATAATTTCATGAAGTAATTCGGTAAATATGAAAAGTGTAAAACAATGCATATGATTTTGTATAAGAGTACAGGGGCGGACATGGGAATGTTCAATGTAAGGGGGTAGACTATGCTCTATTTTTGCTTAAAACAAACAGACATACATTCATACATACTGCCTGTACTTTCATTTGCGCACACATACATTGAAACATACATTCATTCATACATAAAAACTAACATATAGAATACATCTCGGAGAGATAGCGAAGTGCACCGTGAACTCACTATTCGACTTCATTAACCTCTCGGACTGGCTACAGACGCCAGAAGACAACGTAATAATTTACCATAACGAATCTACCGTGAATATTGATATCAAAACGGCGCCTACACGCTAATTGGATTTAGGAGCATCACCACCGGAACCAACCAACGCATCACAAATACATGCAAAAATTTACATCAACTGAAATTCTAAATTCATATTTTTTTGCTTCAAATTAAGTACTTTCGGAACTTAAGAAATTTTGAATGTTCAGTTTTATTTTACGAGCTTTTAAAAATAAATTTTTGTTTTAAATATTTTCACCGTATTTTCTCACATAATTCTGCCTTCGACTTATTAATGGCTGACGATATTAATGGCTCATTTCCGCTCAGCACAATATTTATGACAACAAAAATAACTCTTTAAGCGCATCCGGTTTGAACTTTCGCATTAAAAAAAATTTTTTAATTTCTCATCTCGTGTCAGTAAGTAAGAACCGGGCACAACGTTTCTTGATCTATAAATAATACAACATTGCGTGGTAACCTTAAATAAGGTACACATATTTTTTGTATTTTTTCGTTCTGGATTCGATTCAAACTCCTTCAAATATTTGCCAATACAACATATGTATTTATTTTCTCTAAATTATAAAAATTGTACTCTGTAAGTATTAATAGATTAAAAAGTTATCACAAAAAATTTATACAACAAAACATAACCAGATAAATTGAAAAATTAAATCCGAAAGTGTTGACCCCTTCACTCTCCAAAAATCAAATCTTTACTCTCTCTCTGCGCCTCTGGCTATTTGTGAGTTGTTTTGTTTTTTATTTTTGTTTTTGTTTTGGAAGGTTTTACATCACTTTTACATAATTATAACTATCATTATTAATTTTAGTGTGTGCAAATTTTTCCACTCTTTGTAGCCGTTTCGTAATCAGGCTTTTGTTTACACCGTCGCTGCACAGTACAGCTGCTGTCTGCTGAGGCTTTGCATATTTTCGATTTTCTGAATCTCATTCATACCAATCGTCGATACGCGTGCGCGTTACCTAAGACCACGTTCGCGTTCGAAAATACCAATTGTGAACTATTTTTACCACATGCTTACATATACATACATATGTATATACATATATACATATATGTAAACTCGTATAAATATGCAACTTGATTTTCTTTCATTTCGTTTCATTTGATTATACTTTGATAAGCCACACAGCCAATTTTCTCAACCACTTCAGTCCACATTTAGCAGACAGCAGCCGCCATCATTATTGTCCAATTTTGGCGTTCAGCTGATAATGAACAGCGTCTCAAATTTAAATTTTTTTCATTTAAACTTTTTCATATAGTACAAACAATAAACCAATAAATTAATGGTTCACTGTGCAGGTGATTTAAGTTTTTTTTGGTTTGTAGTTTCCATATAGTTAGCAATAAAATCTGCATATAGCTTTAGACGTTTTAAAGATATATGTGGCTTTATTGATTTGTTATTGACACAAATATTGCTCATGAATAGTAATCGAAAATTCGATTCGATTTTGCATTCTGCTTTGCAAGTGCGAAAGTTACCTAACAAAGCACCGCGTGCAACAGTAATTTTTAATAGCCACACATCATAAATACGCATAATTAGCTGCGCTGTGTGAACGTGTGGTAGCAGCGAAGTATTCAATGTTATTAACAATGACAAAATGTTGGGCAATTTATGTGTGTGTACAGTAAATGAAACACCCAACTGACCACAACTTGCTTTGAGCAAACTCAACTTTCAACAGGAAAAACCAAATAAATACAAATCAAAATTTTCGCAACTACATTGCCATATTACTAAGAAAGCAGCTGACGTGAATAATTTGAGAATTCCAACTTATTTGACCAGAAATTCGATGCATTCTCAGCAGCGTAATAAATCTCTTTCAATCTGAAAGACAACAACTTTTTAATAGAACCTGCCACACTCAGATCTGCGATTGCGCAAATTTCAAAACGGAATGGCACGTTGGGGGCGTAGAAGTAAAAGCCAAAAACAACTGCAGATATGCTGCCAAAATTCAAAAACCTGCTATTTATGTGCTGGCCAAATTTGTATAGTAAACCAAGAACTCCAGTCGTTTGCATACTTAAACAGGAAACAGTGTTTATGTTGATTTTGTGTCATTGCCATTGCTGTCGGCAGCACACCGAACCGGAGCTTAAACATCACATAACTTCGCCGATGAAAAGTTCAGTTCATCAGTACTGACTAGATAAAAAATATCTATAAGTATTTATTTAACTGAAGGCCTGAAGTTCATCTGAGCCATTTTCTGCTTTCACATAATTTTGCTAATTTTTATAAATATTCCCTTTCGTTTTGACTGAAAGAGAGAGAGTGTTTGAGAGAGAGAGTGAGTCCTCCATATAAATGAGTACCCAGTGACGCACACAGAATTTCATTTTGGGTTGTAGAGGGTTTGCATTCAACTTTTGAGCCCAATACCATTTGAAACCATATTTTAAAATAAAACATTGTAGCAGCAATTTTTGTATTTTTAGGAGCAGTTGAACCCCGAAACCGCCACTGTGTGTGCCACTGCTTGAACCACTGAACTATGGCTCACATCTTTCACTTTTTCCATTACATTTTTATACTCGTATCGTATCGATGTTTAATCAAGTAAAAGCCAAAGCAAAAGTAATCATTTGTAATTAGCTAACTTGATGCATGTGGTTATGCATTTTTAGCCTTTAAAGCCTCACTTTCTCCCTTAGTAATGCAATGTGCATAGCAACAAACTAATGGAAAAATACTCAAATATGCCAACGTGCTCCTAGTTGAGTGGAAGTTTTATTTTTATTATATTGACACGTTAACAATTTTTATTGGTATATTTTATTTAATACTTTATTTGTGGTTATGTTTTTATTTAATTTCACATTCGATTGACGCCATCAACTTTTCTTTAAACACATTCAATACTAAAAGATCTGGTCGCTAAAAGTTATTTCTCCTTTCACATCAATCCGAATCCGAAAACAATCCACAATAAATGCAAATCTCTTAATTCTATGCGTCACGCTTTCTAGTTGCACAATTTTCTAGATTTGCTTTTTGTATTTGCGGTTTTTTGCAAGAAAAAAATCGAAAGTAATGCCCACCCTAATGCGTGCAAATAAAACGATTAGGCAGCAACAGGTCTGGTATTGTATCCAACGCTTTCGGCCATGCACCAATTGCGGCGTGATTGTGTGCTGCTGCCGAACAGCCAAATCCCGCTGCCCGGCTTCAGCAGCAGCGCAAAGTAATTATTGCCAATTAAGCTGGAAAACTATTGATTCCGCACTTTCGAACGTGTGCGTGTATGCTGCTGCTGCTAACTGCTTGTGGGCATGTTTATATGTTGGTATGTATGTACAACCGGTTTTGTATTGTAAAATTGACAAATTCGTGAGTTTTGTCTTTTATCGGTTATGGCCTGAAACATGAAATGCTGCCAGCCACTTGTCGCAGGCCAGCTGAAAATTCGCGTAACAGACAAACGGCAAAAACCTGAAACACACACACACACAGATGCATGCATACATTTGATTGAAAAGGGAAATCAAAGCTTATGCGGATATTGTGCCTACAAATATCAGTATTCCAATGAATCATGAAGAAGCATAGCATACATATTTATGTATGTATGTATGTATGTATGTAGATAAAAACAAAATTAAAAAAACAGATAAAAGTTGACCCATAAATGACTTTTCAGATGCTTGTAGTCTATGCTCTGAATTTGATCAAGTTTTACTTTCATGTTGTAAAAATGTTTTCTGCACTTTTTAATTTGGAGCTTTCAGATTTAATTAAAATGTGTTTTAAGTACATTAAACATTAAACACATAGCAGCTATATTGCTGATGTTTTGTCTGTCAAAAGAGTCACGAAGCTGAGTTGAAAGCAAAATAAGCTCTTCTTGTTAACAATCAGACAGCCCTTAAATGAGATCAAGCAATTCAAATGTGTTAAGTCCTATAAGGCGCTGAGCAAAAATATATCTTCTACCTTTCTTGAGTTTCTTGAACTACTGCGGGAGTTAATAAAACTAATTTAACGAGCCACTTTCGTTATGTTATTCCCTACCAAATTATTGGATGAACCAGACATTGTTTAGAATAGGTTTGACGAAACTTTAATCAGCTACAAAATGTTGTGAGCCCTTTTCAAATTCGAACGCGACAATCGGTGATATAATGCAGTTGACTCAATCTAGCATTCGTAGTTTGCAAAAGAAGAAGCGAAAGCAGAATGAACCCTGAAACATGTGCTGTGCTTTTTCCGAACTTTGAGAGACGCAGCATGACTATGTTAAACAGCACTCGAACAGATTTGCTAAAACTTTGCTTCAAAAGGTTTATGAATAGAAGCAAAATTAAATTAAAATAAATAAATTTATTTCAGATGTGTTGATGATGGTGTGTCAGGCGTATTTAATAATAGTGTTTCAGACTACATAATGGTTTTTACTGTCGCTATAATTCAATCTAAGAACTCAACTAAATTTTATATAAATATGGAACATGATTTCCAGGTAAGTACATGTTGATGTGTGAAACTAACAACAAGGAATATATCTGTTTAAATGATATGTCCTAATGACATAAAAAACTAACTTACTAACCTAACCTCGCCATCCTTAGGTTTGACCACATGAAAATCCTAACCTTACTTAACCTAACCTCAACTATACCAAACCCGAATGCAATGCTTCAAACATTATCAATTATGCATAGAAATAAAGCAACACGTTAAATGTAAAAAAATGCCTTTGTTATTGTTATTCAGTTTAGGTTAAAGCCCAGACCCAACCGATGCAACTTAACCTAACATAACCTATGAAGTTTTTAGTGTAGCTTCGTTAGTGTTGATTGGTTACGCAAGGTCCATTTTGATTGTTAAGTATTTGGTGTTTAAATTAAAACAATTAATTTTTGAATTGGACCAATAAAAACTAACACATTCACAACTTTAGTTGAACACACCATTCTGGGTTGATTTATTTTACAATCGTTTATTTTTGATGTGGTTACAACTAATGAAATGTATGCCATTCACCAGCCAATTTTTTCGAGTATGCACACACATGCAAACATTGACTATACACCACAATATGTACTGTATGTATGTATGTATGTATGTATGTATGTATGTATGTATGTACTCGCATATGCTTATGAACAAATGTGGCGTATACGGAGCTAGTCAGACTTGTTGCTTGAATTGAAACCCAGGTTGGTGGGCAAGTTTCGTGAATGTTCGCGTTGGGGGCATTTGTAAGTGTTATTTTTTTACCATTTTCTTTTTCCAACTATTTCATTGTTGTGCATACACAATGTACCTGTGTCTTTTGCGAAGTAAACCAGTTATTTTTTTTGTTCAACTATCTTACGTATATTTCTTGTGTTTGTTTAAACGCTGCTGCGAATTTTGTTGCCGTTTCGTCAAAGTTGCCAATTTTTGCTGTTTGTCTCTGTTCAATTCAAGTTACTTATTGATAAAAGTGATTGCACTTGCACGCACACACACACACACACATACAAACTATGTGTCGTGCGTATGCGCACAAGAGCCCAGGTGTGAATGCGCAACGTGCAGCGGTCCGTGTGTGCGGCCATGTGCGGGCCTCACGAAAGTCGCGGCTCCATGGCACCGGGGGAAAAGCTTCGGCGAATTGGCAACCCATTGACGTTGCCAATAGCGGAGCAGCCAAACAAGTTTTCCGCCATAGAAGCCGCTGCCAGAGTTGGTCCGCTCGGCGGCGGCGGTCCAACAACTACACAACGCAGCGCCGCACGTACGGCCGATTCGCGCGTTGAAAGTGAAACTTTTATTCTTTACACATTTCGAAATTCGTAATTTTCGATGCGAGTGGCGTGGAATGGCGTGGCGTGCGACACTGTGCAGTGGAGTGGCGCAGCTGTGCTCCGCTACGCCCTCAACGTACGGGTTACGTACTATGCATGTGTGTGTGTTTGCAGATGCATGTGTGTGTGAGTTTTGCTGGCGATCTGTGCAGCTCGAATTTCTACACTATAAAAAAACTTCCTCATTGCTGGCACTAAAATGCGCCACGAAAATGAGGAAATGCCGCTGTCACTTTGCCGACTATGGTCTCGTCCCCAACTTTGTCATTAGGCAATTTTTATGCATTAAAATTACCAGTGATTGACAGTGCTGGCTGCACAACGCAATGTTCTACATTTGGTTCACTCTTGAAAATATTATTTTTAGTAATAAATGTGGAATTTATAACTAAAATTACAGGACACAATTTCATTCAGATTGAATTGATTATTCAATCCATTAAGTCGTTTGCACACATCATTTAATTTTGGGGGAGTGGAGAGGTTCTGCACTTTTTTTGAGTCCAATACCAGTTGCAGCCATATTTGTCACCCAAAATGTTTGAAACAAACAGATATTTGCGGCGGTTTGGACCCCAAAACCTTGACTTGAGTGCGCAACTGAAACGATAACATGTAACCCTTTCGTAACTAATGGGACATGTGTACTTTATCTGAAGCTATTGATTTTCAGAACCACTGCCAAGTATGAATCCGCCGAAAAATCAGGCCCAAAACGTAATTAGGCGGATATTACTACCACTTGGAACCGCCTGAAAAAACTTACAATGCATGTCTGAAATTTCTCGAACTGCTATTTTCCTGCAGGTATTCTAACAAAACAACAACTAATTTTGAATGGGTGTTGCTCTCAATTTCAACTCAATTCATTTTTTTTTTTAACATGTAACCTTTTCTCGACTAATGCGACATACATAAGTATTATACGTTTGTCCTTGTACGTTTGTAATTTATACATATTCAATTTCAGAACCACTGCTAAGACCGCATAAGCCAAAAATTTCAAGTGCAAGTTTAATTGTGAACAATCATTGAGAAAAGAAAAATGTTTGTGTTCAATGTTCAGGAAGAATGTAAAAAAAAACATAACCTCCAACAAACAGTTCTGAATTGGCCATGATACAGTTAAAAGGCAATCAAAGAAAAGCCTCATAAATATATACGGAAATTATTTTTTCAGCTACATTGTTGCGGTTTAATTTTGCTTTTAGAAAGCAGCTCTAGGCGCTTTTCTTTGAGTCGTTTTGCAGTGCGCAGCCGCAATTACGAGTACTTACCATTTTGCTTCTGCTTTTGAGTTTGTTGTTGTCGTTGGTTTTCCTAGTTTTAAAAGCAATTGTACGGACAGTAATGTAGTGACACGTTGCAGCGTATGTCCACTAGTCTGTTAGTCTGGGCAAGCACTACACAATGAAAAAAATGCCTTCAGCAATTCGGACCCCAGCACTCCGTCGGTGAGCACTGCTCCACTGCCTTTCAATAATGGCAAGAATATTCAAACGCTGCGCTGAACTGTAAGAGAGGCAATTGTAAAATTTTGAAATCCTATTTGTTGGCTTGGAGATTTCATGTATTCAGTTGCGATTTTGCACCCCGCACACTCCCGCACAATGCAGCGCAAATTTGAATTTTCCTTTGTCTGCAATTTTCGTTCAGCTAGAAACTTTCTCGCTCGCACTGCGCCACTCACTGGGCGAAAATCGATCTTTGCGAATCAAATGTGTTCAATTCACCACAAGCCAAACGACCGTCAGTCGCGCGGCACGGCGCCGAATCGCTAAAATATGCACTTTAAAAGTGAAATTTCGTTCGTTTCACTTCTCGACGTGGCCGAGCAATAATGTAAACACCGAAAACGAAACGAAAATTTTCGTTGCACTGCAGCCGTTCAAATAATGTTTGCGTTGTCACTTTCTCAGCAATTCAATCAAATTCACTTTCTTGCCTTCGAAAGATGCCGATTGCAGCAAAATTGCGCCTGCGCACCACACCACAAACGCACACAGTGTGCAAAACTTCAAAGCGCTTAGTTCAAGGGTCTTGCGAGTGTCTTGTGGCTTTTTCCCATTCACCAACTGCTCAAGCGATCTGACTCGTCCGACTCGACAACTGAAACTGACTGTTGCATTTGTGTAGCGCGTCGTCGCGCAGAAACCAAAAAACGCTTGTACCAACCAGCGCCGAACAGGTCCAAGCAGCGAGTGAGCAGTTTAGTTGTTTCTTAGTGCCGCGGCCAGAAACCAAGGCAGTAGCCAGCCCCATTGCCAGTTGCCACTCTGTCAGTTGTCGCTGGTTAGCTGCGATGGGCGCTTGCGCACGAGTTGATGTATATGTAAAATGTTGTATGCGTGTGTATTGGTAACACCCAGCATTAAATGCCTACAGCCTGTGGCCGCTGGAGGAATCGACACGGTAAATGGCCAATTTACGATATTAGAAACAAGGTGAAGAGGAGGGGAAATATGGCAATATTTAAGGCGCATACATACCAAGAAAACAGAAAACATCATCTAAAACGCTCAGCTCAGGTCCTCTTCCCAAACTGACGTTGATGGTCTATCGGCAGTACTCTTTAAGAACTGCGCGTCGCTCATTCATCCGATAACCATGATTTTCAATAAATCGCTAGCCTCTGGCGTTTTTGTAGATGACTGGAAGCTAGCATTTATCACGCGAATTTTCAAGAGTGGGAACAAAAATGATGTGTGTAACTACAGGCCTATCTCCAAACTATCGACTGTATCGAAGCTCTTTGAATGCGTTGTAAAGGACAAATTATTCTTCGCTTTAAAAAGTCTTATTTTTCCGCATCAACATGGGTTTATTCCTGGACGGTCCACCGTGTCCAACCTGGCCGCTTTCTCCGAAGATTGCTTCACTACTTTTCGGAAGGGTTTTCAAGTGGATACAATCTATACTGGCTTTTCCAAGGCCTTCGACAGGGTGTCACATTCGATCCTTGTCAAGAAACTTGAATTGTTGGGTTTTCACTCAGCTTTCTTGGAATGAGTCAAGTCTTATCTAAGGAACCGTCAATGTGTGGTAATTGTTGACCATGTTCACTCTGACCCCTTTGTAGCCTCCTCTGGTGTTCCACAAGGTAGTATCCTTGGGCCATTGCTCTTTGTCTTATTCATCAATGACATAAGCAGTTGCTTCTCGACGGCAAGCTTTTTGCTCTATGCTGATGACCTTAAAATTTATTACGAAGTTAAAAACTTGTCAGATGCTCAGTTGCTCCAGACGGACATTGACAATGTCCACGCCTGGTGCTGCAGTAATTGCCTATCTTTAAACATCAGCAAATGTCATTATTCGACCTACTCTAAGTGTCCAACTGTCCTGAGAACTTCTTACTGCATTTCCAATTTCCCCTTAAAGTTGGTATCAGAAACCCAAGACTTGGGTGTAACCTTTATCCAAAGTTCTCGTTCTCCAGCCATATTAATTCCACTATTTCTAAGGCTTATGCTATGTTGGCGTTTGTAAGGCGCAATAGCTCAGAATTTTCTGACCCATACACGCTCAAATTGCTTTACACCTCTTTTGTCCGCTCAAAGCTCGAATATGCGTCCTTCATTTGGAGGCCCTATTATGTTTGTCACAATAATCGTTTGAGCGCTTTCACAAAGTTTTTCTTCGCTTCGCCCTGCGCTCTCTTCGTTTCGTGGAACCGTTCCCCTCCTATACAGCGTGGCTTAAACTTATAAACTTAAAGTCCCTTCAAAGCAGGAGAACAATCCTATCTCTTTCTTTCGTTTTCGATATTATTAATGGTACTGTTAATTGTCCTGCTCTGTTAGGCAGGATTTTCCTTAATTCGGCACTGAGATTCCTTCGAAGCCCTGTGCCGTTTTATGTCAGCTTCGTAAGAACGACTTATGCTCAGAATGTTCCTCTCTCCAGAGCATTGATCGAGTTCAATGGACTTTTTGTGTCCTTGGACCTCGACTTCCCAAATCCAAATTCCTAGAGTGTCTCAACCTTGTCTTTAACTAGCCCACTTTGAATTTTCCTTTAGAGGCTCTTATGTTTTTTAGTTTTAGTGTCTTAGTATGTAAGGACTTTGTTATAGTCTGTAAGAATTGTTGTTCATAGACTGAATAAATAAATAAATAAATAAATAAAATATATAACTTAATTTTCCATGAAGCCGAATAGTAGGTAGAGGTGTTCTTCATAGAAGAAATTATTCAGTTAAATAGGATTTTAAATAGGATTTTATCTGAACGTGGTCTTTTAATGTTGTTATTTTTTGCAAATAGTTTACAGGAGTCTTCACGACTCTAGTAGATTGTCATTCTCGAACGAATTTTTCATTTCAATTTAATTTGTGGTTGGCTACATCGAGATTCCGAACCCTCAGTGTTGAAAACAAGGGAGCTGTCGTCGAATCGGACAGTTACTATCCGCTGAGTTGGGCCTGACAAACACCCCAAGAGGCTGGATACATAGTATGCTCGCCACTAGGTCAGTGGAGATACAGACTAGTACGGGTGGCCTAGTATTAGCAAACACAACCCGAGGCTGTCCACAGCGGGCAGTACTATCTTCTCTTCTGTGGAGCCTCGTGGTCGATGATCTGTTACAGGAGCTAACTAACGCTGGGCTAACGGTCCAGGGTTATGCGGATGACACGTAATCCTTTGCAGAGGGAAATTTGAAGATACCCTGCGCGAAAGGATAACCTTAGGACTAAGGTTAACCAATAAATGGTGCACAAAGGTGGGGATGAACGTAAATCCGGCGAAGACCACCGTTGTGCCCTTCACAAGAAAATATAAACTTGATGCTCTTAAATCTATACGTTTGGATGGGGTAGAGATAGAATTCCAGAAGGAGGTAAAATATCTAGGTGTTATTCTAGATCAAAAACTTCTCTGGAAAGGACACTTAGAGGCAACGATAAGAAAGGCCACTAGGGCTTTCATGACCTGTGGAGTGCCTTAGGAAGCTGAATGTACTTGGCCGTTACAATAAGGTGTGGGCACTCTGGGTTCCGGGTCACACCGGCATTGAAGGGTACGAACGGGCTGACGAGCTGACAAGGAGGGGAGCTTCCACACCCTTTGTTGGCCCAGAACCTTTTTGTGGTTTGGGAAAAAGAGCTTCCTCCATCCTATTGAGAAAGGACGAGACAACCAGAAGGAATCAATACTGCGAAAATCAACCAGGTCTAGAGCATTCGAAGTTGATTATCGGGTCCTACAATAGAAAACGTTTCGAGGAGTGTATGACCTTATCAAAAAATAGTCTTAGGATTATCACGGGAATTCTTACAGGGCATTGCAGATTGAATTATCATCTAACTAAACTAGGAATCCGTGAAAACGGTTATTGCAGGTTCTGCTTGCAGGAAAACGAGAGTGCAATACACATACTAGGAGAATGCCCTGTACATATGCATAAAAGAAAGAAGCACCTGGGGGACTATCTCATATCGGGTGCAGACTGGGGTCTGGGGTATCCAAAGGTTTAGGAAACATACTAAAATTCCTCTCGGATACTGGACTCACTGATAGTCTTTGAGGTTCATGAAGGGGGCACAATAGATCTACTAGGTCGCAGTGCATTATCCCCATCAATAATAATAATAATAATTCGCTGAGTTTTCAGACACTGTGGAGTGGCAGGAAAAGAGTTCTGACTAACGACATTACTGATAACTACGTGCAATCTTCAATCAGTGAATAAAGGATCTTTAGTTGTGACAAGATAATTCATTGCTCATTCAGAGCAAAGAATAAGCCTCCAAGTGAAGAATAAAGCGATTACAAACTTTACAGTTTTCCTTCTTCAAAAGTTAAAACAATTTTGCAAACCTTTTCAACATCAACCACTACAATGTAATTTCCAATTGCTACCAGTGCCATATGAACGATAGTTGGGCAATAAACCCCATCAGCGATCCTCACATATAAAGACACAAAAAACCGTAACTTTATTTTTTATACCTGGCAAATTTCTATTAAAAAAAATTCAAAAAAAAGTGCTATCAAGCATTATTTGTGTGTTTTCTAATTTCGAACAAGCACAACCAGTGCATACTAACAGCAATAACCCACAATGCACTGCAGTCTCATACGGGAAACTGAAAGTAACCAATTAACTTTTTTTCGTTAGTGCAATCAGTGAATATAAACTTTTTCAAACACACTTAAAAGTCACATTCGAAATATTCGAAACATATCACGCTTCCAATGCGTCAACACATAACTCTGCAGATTTTCCAAAACGTGGTCGTCACAGCTCGGCACTGAAGTACGGACAAGGCAGGTTATTGACTTCATTGCTTGGACACAAGTAATCGGTTCTACGCACACCTTAACCTTCATGCGTGTCGAATGGAATTTTGCATGCATGGAGGCACTTTGGCACTTCTCTATGCATTTTTGAGTTGATTTTCGAAATGGTTGATTTCGCCGCAACTTCCAATCGTGAGTCTCATCAGCAACGGCTACAAGTTTCGCCAAATGTGGTTCGATTGTTGATTTCAAATTTTGATTACGTACTTTGCTAGCATTACTCGAACGGCACTTTACCAAAATACGACTTTCCAGAGCAACTATTATATACAGCGTACAAAAAATAAAAAGACCCAACGAATGGTTTAGTTTGTCACTATTTGTATTGCAAATAAATACGAGGGTTGCCTTTTATATTTTTTCAAAAAGGATGAAAATGCATTTTGTTATCATCAAAAATGGTTTTATTGCTTTTCAAAGTATTCTCCTTGAAGATTTATACACTTTTGAATGCGCTCAAACCAATTGTCGAAGCACTTTTTCCACTCCGATTGAGACACCTCCAAAACATGGTTTTTGAATGCTTCAGCAGCATCTTCTGGCGATGAAAATCGTTGACCATGCAATTTTTTTTTTATGTGCGTAAATAAAAAGAAGTCATTGGGTGCTATATTTCGGATGACCCATTAAATCGATGCTTTGGTCGATCGAATAGGAGGTTGTTTGAGCCGATGTGTGACAGGGCGCATTGTCCTGGTGAAGAATGATTCGGTGTCGGCGGTTGTTTTTCCGCATTTCATTGAACACTTCTGTCAAAAAAATTGTTGTGTACCACTCACAATTGACCGTTCTACGTTGCTCTAACGGCACAGTAGCCACATGTCCAGTTTTGCCGAAGAAACAGGCGACCATTTGCTTCGATGTGCTGCATGCCCGAACAACTTTTGTTGGATTGGGCTCGCCTTGGAAGACCCACACGGTCGATTGCTGTTGTGTTTTGGGGTCATACGCATATATCCATGATTGGTCACCTGTCACGATCAAATAAACGTCTTTCGAAGTACCGCTGTCGAATTTTTCCATCATTTCTTTGCACCAATCAACACGAGCCTTTTTTTGAGCGATTGCCAAATTATGCTGGATCCAACGAGAACAAATCTTTCTGACAGCTAAATGTTCATGCAATATCGAATGCACGGCCGTGGAACTAATGCCCAAGGATGCCTCTATTTCGCGGTATGTCACATGACGATCTTTCATTATCAATTCACGCACAGCATCGATGGTTTCTGGCACAATGACCGATTTTGGACGACCTTCACGAAATTCGTCCTGGAGCGAAGGGCGACCATGCTTGAATTCGTTAAACCAGTTATAAATTGTCTTGAGGGTTGGTGCCTCATCACCAAATGCCGAATGAAGGCGATCGAAGCACTGTTGTTGAGATAATTCACCTCGGAAATCGTAAAAAATTATTGCACGAAAATGTTCACGAGTTAAATCCATTTTTTGTCCGAGATGAATGTTTCAAGTCAGTGTAAACAACACAAATAGCGCTTGAACATCAAAATGTTCTAAGCACGTTTATGCTAAAAAATTACAAACTTTTCAATGGCAATCTCAGATTTTTCGAAAACGTACTAGACCATCCCTATTACAAAAAAATATAAAAGGCATCCTACGTATTTTGCACATCAGAGGACTATGGGTCGGCTCTTGGGCCATAAGAATTGAATACAGTATAATCTCGATAATCCGGACAATTAAAAACCGGACACTGGTGTCCGGATTACAGAGTCTACAATAGAAATTGAGTGTCCGGATTACAGAGTCTACAATAGAAATGAGTGTCCGGATTACCGCGTTGTCCGTATTAGCGAGAGTCCGAATTATCGAGATTATACTGTATTTGCAAATAAAGCAAAATCTGAAAGCAAATTCTCTCGGAGCAATTCCTCCCCCCACTTTTAGCCACCTTTCAAAAAGTCATTTTCATTTTCATATTACTAAGATTTTATTGATTTCTCCGCAATGACTTTCATTTCATAATTGTTCTCTTAAACAGTTTCTGGTTGACAATATTCGATGATAACATTGAATATGAATGTGATTTTCTTAATGATGTTTTTATTGAGTTTCTGTTTCGAGATTAAATTGCATCTTTGAATTGTTATCTGTTCGCTAATAATGTATGCACTACGACTTCGCTTAGCTCAACCGTCTTTTCGCATTTCACCACACGATCTTCGCTTCATTGCGCCTGCTCGCACGCTTCTCCGCATGCCGTGTACTATTCACTAAAAGCTTTAAAATATGCGATTTCTTATGAAATGCCTCGCATGTCGAGTTCAAATTTTTTATATACTTTAGATAGAATATTGAGATAACTCGTAGTTAATCATACATTGACGCATATACATACATTTAGTGCTGAAGTGGAAAGGACAAACGGGCAAAAACCTTTATCTTACTTATGTTACGTACAAACTAGCATATAAGAAATGTATTTGTGCCATCAGTCCCGGAAATCTTTTCAACATTCCAGCAACTCGAGGATTTCATAAATGCAACCGCCATGGTGTGTGTAAATTTTAGCTATGCTAAATTCCTTTTATATCCTTTAATTCCTTCAATATTCTTTAATATCTCAATGAAAGACTATCACTGCCACAATGCGCGCAGACGCCCCGAAATAGGCACTTCAACAATATTCACGGATTAATTAAAATCTCACGAGTGCGAAATGTTGAAAAGATTTGCAATCGCAAGAAATCTCCCGGAACTGACAGCTCTCAAGTGCACGCCACCATGCTGGGTCTGGCTTCGTAAATCTAATTTCTTAATACATACTAATCGCCTCCAAGCCATGAGCAAAGGGATTGGATTCTCAATCCTCAATCTATCTCGGAAACTATTGAACAAGAAGAGCACCTCCAAGCGCCGAGCATTGCTGACACGCGAGTATCTGAAAACGTACTCGACGGTGGCGCTTGCCTTTGGGCCTCTTCTGAGCGCACGTTTCCGAACATACACATTCCGTATGCACCACTTCTATGATCTTCCAAACTTGGCTAAATATGGGGGTGAGACGTTTTCAAAATAACAATTCACAATACACGCATAAGTCTATGTAAGTGTGCATGTACGTATTTATGTTTGTGTATGTGTGTGTGTGTATATATTCTTAAGCATATATCCATTAATGTATACAAGTGTATAAATTCGTGCAAATTGTATATGAACTCAATTTCGCACTACATAAATGCACCATTGCAATCTACAATTCAATACAAATAATCAGTTTGGCACCTGTCACGTGCGCTCCAAATGCATTAAAGAGCCTTTAACAGTTACATGGCAAATATTCGTGTTGTCCTTTTATTCAGAGTAAGCCTTTTCCGGAAATCAGTGCATCAACCCTACCGGTTGATGTCGCTGGTGAACTCACAAATTCGAATCAAAATTTAAATGGCAGTTAACAACCTTTGAATTGTAAAACATCATGTTGCTTGTGTGGCATTGCCTACACCCTATTTACTATTTACATACAAATTTCAATACATTCACTTAAAGAAAACGAAAATTTACATAATGAGCCTTTATATGCACCAACCTTTTTGGCCAAAAGAGTTTTGTATTTGAGCTCAATGAATGTATGTATGTATGGCAAGGTATAACAAAAATTTACAAATCTTGCAAAACTACACATTTCTCTATAAACAATTGAGTCTGGCATACTTATAAATTAACGTACGACATTACCAAATTTCAATTATATAAAAACAGCTACAGGCGACATAAGCTACCAACCAACTATAACTCCGATAGAGGCTGACGCTGACGGTCCACACAATGCACCGTAATTTTGAATCATGTTTGGGTGGATTAGGTGGACAACATTAACGAAATGATGGTGTTTCAGGAAATACACCAGATGTGTATATATCCTAAGGTGTTCTCAGTCGAAAAGGGGCATTTGTGTGTAGGGGCTTCTGTTGTTGAGAGATAATGTGTCAAATATAGACAGTTTAGTGTGATCATATGGCAGAATGTTAGATTTCAAAAAGAAATACATACCTACATAAAAATTGCCTCTATACGTTCACTTAATTCTGTGTGAAAATTTTAGTTTTTATCTCATATTTGTGCTGACCAATCATGAACTGTCAAAATGTGAGGGAAATTTCAAATTCACAGAGAGGAAGAAACCAAATGTCTTCGCTACATAGATCATAGATTTAGTATTGCATCATAAGGAAAATAGATTCATAAGAAATATGTATTCTTCGCTCGTCTAAATCTTATCAGTGTTTCAAAAACAAGTAAAATCTGAGTCTGGCTTTTTCGCTGCTGCGTTTGTTGCAATTTTTAACTCTACTCCTGTCCAAATGAATGGAATTGGTTACTAAAAACAAAAAATCTAAGCCAGAGACTACGTCATAGAGGACGGAACATAGTACCATAGTACCACTTTGTTAATGCCATCGTATTTCCTTCCTGGAAACGGTGCAGCAAAATACTAATGCGTAGTTTTGATATGACAATATTGCTAAACGCTAATGCAACTAAATCAAAGTTACTGTCCAAATTGAGCATTTGTTGATATTTTTTATAATTGGCCGATATTATGCCAACAATACGAAAAACTATCCAACCATGAGTTGTATGATTTGTGAAAACTATCATAAATGCTAACTATGAAACTTTTCATAAAACTGAATACTGTTCATTAAAAACGAATCCATTAACAGCTCACTGCATGGTCACTCAAACGGGTGGGTTCTACCAAAATTGGCGTCAAATAAAAAATGGTACTTTCAATCGCTAATTCTATGATACAACTGTTGTTGGTATTCAAAACTGTTTCATGCTGATGTAGAACTCAAGATTACATGCAAATTGTGTTTCACTTTTATTTCACATATTTCTAATACGAGTCTATATATTTGAGACAGATCTTCAAAACTGTTGTCGACGGGCATGTTTTGGCCACACTTTTGCAAAATATTTCAAATTGTTACCTGTGTGGTGTATCATAACTGGATGAGTAGGCTAAAAGGATCGCGGATGTATTGGCTTAGAATTACCTACATTGCCCTTAGAATCATTCTTCACTTAGCGCCTTATTGCTCTAAATGATTACACAGGTTTGTTGATTTTCCTTATAATGCATACCAATAAATAAATTTGTATGGCTTATTTCATTATTCTCTAAAAATTTAATACAACTGGAGCTGAAGCATGGCCTATGAACAGCCTATGCATATTTTTTGTATTACTAAATGTACAAACACATACACACATATGTGCATGTGCATATGTATCGCTTTCCCAGTGACATAACGTTCATACGTATGTATGCAAAAGTTGCAATGTTGTAGCACTTTCGCTTTGGAGACGGTGTTTCCGGTGCATCTCGGATTGCACTCGCCCAACTGGCCGGCATCACCCCCGTTGTTGGCAAACAAAGAAGTACAGAAATCAAAATTAAATAATATAATAAATCATATATTGAGTAATAAAAAATACATGACAAATGACAAACTTCATTCGATAAGATAAAATCACTAATTTACAAAAATCAATAATAATTATATTTTCAATACTAACGAGTGAACTGAGCACAACAAAGCAGCACGACAGCGAGCAAAACCAAACAATCCTCAAGTGCACGAAAAATCAATGCAGAGTTCTTTTGCAGTGTTAGCTCGCCATCGCGTTGTTTGGTCAATGCTCAACGCCGCTTATTGGGCACCAGTTTGGCTCTTCTATTGGTGACACCAGGGATGTATAAAGACGCTTACATATACATTTAAACATTAACTTATGACTTATTGCTGAAAACCGCCATAGCATCGCAACACTTCAATCGCTGACTTAGAATAGCAACTTTTTGACTGTTGGTGCGCTGCAATCCATGGTGCACTTTGCGCATTTCAAATTCACAGCAATATCGTCTGAATATTTTTTAGTAAATGAATTAAAAAAATTGAAAGCATGCAAGCTGTGTTTGCCAAACTGTTCCGAGGCCGTGACATACAAGTATGTTTCCAATAAGGAAACTATGCTTTTCGAGTGGAATTTGTTGGCAATATAAACTTTTATTAATTTTGTTATTGAATATTCTCTTTGTGCTTTTCATAAGCGCCGTCACATACAATTTTTTCGAAACAAATCTCCAAGATTGACGTTCAACAATCATTACCAGGGGCGGATTCAGAAAAATATTTCGAGGGGGTTCAAAAAGTAATTCTTTAATATTTAAAAATGCTAAAAATGCCTTTTAATTAGTATGTTGTTTTAAACTCGATCCTAATATTTCGGGGGCTTCGACCCCTAAACCCGCCCCCCTGAATCCGCCACTGATCATTACCATAGTTCCTTTCGTTTTCGAAACGGCAACGAATCAAAAATAGAAACATTTTCAAACAATGACATATAGTGAGATGACCTCTGCTGGCCTTCTTTGCTCGGCAAATTGCTGCTAAAGAAATGCAGAAAAATTAGCCGCCCGAACAGCTTTGTTACTATCGTTGAAATAAAACATTAACGCACTAATTTCTAGTTAACAATAAATGGCAGTATTTAAATAAACTCATCAAATACATAATCGCTTAGCTCGTCCCTGATGTAACCAATATGTATGAGTAATAAAAGCATAAATGCTGCCAAAAGTCCTGGTGCCCACAACGGAGATTATACGAGATTTTGTTTAGAATTGAATATGCTATAAATGCTGTAAATTCTTATTGCATTAATCGCATTTGAGAACGTTTGTAAAATTATAATGGTCACGCTGCCAGCGAATTCACAGAGCCTGCCTACGTCGAGCGCATCAAGCGGCAAGCCACCAAGTCAACGCCCAACTACGGCCCTATGCAAGCGCAAAACAACAACAACTAATGTGCACAAAAATGGAAATTCACTTGGGCTGTGGTTACATTGCAATGCAACAACAGTTGCATGGTGCAATTTTCAATGTAATCACAGCCCTGGGCGCAACATAAAAAATCGGCTCTTCGCATCGCTGCTGATTGTGCTCCCTCACGCGCGTAAGCAGGCTCGTGCGTTCGTAATTTGTGGTGCGGTCAACCCAACGAATGCAGTCTCATTTACTTCTTTTAATTCTCCATAATTTAAGGCTAACTAATATTCTAAAATTGTAGTGATGTGGCTGTTGGCAGTGTTGCCGATCTTTAGTTGTTATTTAATGGTTTTGAGTTTCCCGAACGATCAGCGTCGCGTTGCTTTTGTTGTTTGCCATCACAATGTCGTTTGATATGAACAAGCCACATTGGTCATTGGATGTGTGCCGTGAGCATGGAATCGGCGCCCCATGGCTATTGGGCGTGCAAACCAGTAAACCAGCACTGCGGTTTGAAGAACAATTTTACTATTTTTGAATCGTTGGCACAACAGGTAGGTGAATGGACTGTATCACAGAAAAATACTAATTTCCAATGTGATCCATTGCAGTGCTTGCAACTTTGGTTTGCACTCACAGTCTCATCATTTTATGAATTGGAAACCAATATCGACGCCGTTCATATGAGACACAAACCTACACAACTTTCTATTTTCGACTCGTCCTAATGTCACACCAATGAGCACATCGAGAAACGCATCATATGATGAACACACATTGTAATTATTTAATAAGAATAGGCCATGAAAACATGACTATTCAATTTGGTGGTGGATTTTGTAGCAATTTCAGCATTAAAACACTTTGGCAACACTGGCTGTCGTATCTCGAATTGCACTAACTCACTTGTAGTCGTCGTTAATGTCTCCACAAATTACAATATGCCTTTTACGCTATGCACTTTATAAAATACTATATATATAATATACTCGTATATACTATATATACTAATAATAGGGAGAGGGCGAAACAGACCGAGAGGAAAACAACGACAACGCAGGGCTGTCAATTAGCTGCTTTCCACAAAGCGGAAATTTGATTTTCGTTCTGCATTCAATTGAGTGCACTTCTTCGTACTTCAACTATTTGTTATCTATTAATTTAGTTTGTAAATTGAATATTGTATTGGAAAGACAATGCAATTACCTAAGTGTGCTGTTGTTTAGCCACGCTTTTAAAGAACAACAAAGAAAATTGGTTAACGATATCAGCTGTAAGTCGGTTGCTTTCCTCTATGCCCTTGAGCAATGTTTCCTCGACACAGCGTTAAAAATTCGTTAAACTTATGTTTCGAAAAGCGTGTTTCATTACGCTTTCGGTCTTTGCGTTTGATTTTAATGACTTTTTTTGGTTCTGAGTAATGTTCTAATCCAAAAGTTTGCGATTTTTTTCTTGTGAGATTCTCAATAAAAATTATATTTGAAATTATATTAAAAAAAATATTCACTTGCTGATTTTGATGAGATCTACAAAGCACATGATGGCTTTCAATAATTCGGCAATATTATTTGGCTCACAAATACAAATAAAAACTAATCATTCTCTACGAAAAATGTTTCAAATTATTTTGCAAACTTTTGAATTCGAAAAGAAAATGCGTTATGCAACATGTTCAAAACAATTTCTGTTATAAAATTCTAAAAAGGTCTAAGTGTGACAAACAAAAAGCTAACAAAAATATTCATCTGCCTACTGATTTTCAAAATGTTGTTGTTAAAATCTTAGCAATATTAGCTTAATACTCCTCTCTTCTCGTTGTAAACCAACATCCTAGACTGAGAAAGACTCTAATTTCTTATATTATGAGAAATCCGACAACCCTCCACAAAAGGGAATGTTTGAAGGTTTTTCTACTCGTTACACTTTATCCGCTTTACCGCGCCGGCCATGGTGTCAGTTGATTTCCTCGTCCTCAACGCAGCCCTCTGCTCAAACTCATCTTCTCGCTTTACTTGCGTGCTTGGCTTCATTTTAAAACAATAATTCAATATATATTAATTAATCTTGATCCGTTGCGCCGGGGTAGTAATATGGCGGTGGGCGTTCATATTCGGATGCTGGCGGTGCAATTGGTGGGTTTTGATATCTTGGTGGCCCACCATCCCAGTGTCTGAAATTGCCAAGTGAAAGTGGAAAAATTGACACAAATGTTTAATTAGATGGCCGCAACGAAAGTCATTATTGAGATAATTTTTGGATTTATTTCTTAATAAACGAATCAAGTAGACCAACATGAAATAAACTTACTTGGGTGCCATGTCGTTGTAGCGTGTGTCACGCACGCCGGCAGCTACCACTGGTGGCACTCCATGCGACGAGGCGCCGACAGGGTCCTCGTAGTAATCACGGCGGCGGCGCTCTTTATTCTTCGGCCGCTTATTCTTGGCCCCACTATAAAATACACTCGGTGAGTAAATTCGAAATGACAAAGCAAACGTCAAATACAGTCTGGCACTAAATAAAGCCGTAAACGTGCATTCGCCCTTTAATGCATATTTCTTGCTCATTCACTGAGCATCTGCTGTAAAAACAAAACTATAAACTGCAAGCCAGCACTTACTGAAAAATACAAAATTTCTCAAAAATAAACGCACTTTTAATTGGCACATGCATATGAAATTATTTATTTTACATTTCAATACAAATTATAAACTCTCGAAACAAACATAAAATCAAAACTTTAGAATATGCATTATAGGGTTGAGGACGTCAAGCGAAATTTCGATTCTTTAAATGGTATGAAGTTGTGCGAAAGCGGCCACTACTACTCGCACAGGAACAGTAAAACAAGGCCATAGACCAATTATCGAGCCCAATATGTTTACAATCGACATCGCTGCATGACAACGAATCATTTGCAACTTTTAGCGATGGAGCATTGTCATCTTCATTATGTCTGGCATCATTTTTTTAAGCTCATGTTGAAGGCGGCCCATTGTAAACATGGCATCAAGTACGACAAGTACGAACCCAACGCAACGTCAAAGCACATTATTTTATTTGGTCAACTACTTATGTATATATATGTATGTATATCGGCTTTACTGTGTATACTATACCCAAAATATGAGTGGTTAATGTGCTATAATAATTAACTCAAAATGTGAAATGGAATTGGGCACACAAAACTGATTGAAACACAAAATGTTGATAGAAACCGAGTTTAAATATATAAAATTAATGATGATCTGTTTAAAATCTTATACAAATGCGCGAGTGCGTCTCAACTAAATCCTCAATGAATATTCGATTATTAAAACTAGCATTATAGCAACATGTTTAGTTATATAATAAACTTGTAATAAAAGAGTACGCCCAGAATAAAAGCAACTCTTGAGTGTGGCCATCAAATATTTAACTCTTTGGTTTCCTTTCACAGCTGTAACATAACTGGCCAACGCACATAAATCTACCATTCTGGGCTGTACTTATTGCTTTATGTGACGTCGACTGAAAGCTAAATCTAACTGGCACTAACGTTAACTGGTCGTAATATGCGCAATGTGCGATCAAGTAAAATTTAGTTTCCCTCGACGACATTATAACCTGAAGCCAAATTAGATTAATGAAATAGTAATGAATGGCAAAAACTTACTTTGCTAGTGGAATATGATCCCGCTCGCTGTATGCATCGTACAAATACTCCCTGAAAAATTTTGATTTCAGACATTTATTACAAATAACACAAACGTGGAATGCGCTCAAAACAATGCAGCTACAACACATTCAAGTTGATTTGCTACGCACTGAGATATCGAAAAATATATGTATAGAATATAAAATGTACAATGTGTGTAATACGTACAATTTTTACACCACATAATGGTATTGAAAATGTAAATTGGAAGTTTTTAGTTATTTCCGCAATGACTCTTAATTCGATATGGCTGTCTTTCTAACATGGAATGAGAACATTTTTATCACTTCAATGAAGTTTATAAATGAAAGCAATGTTTCGACAAAAATTGTTTATGATTATCAACAGCAACTGTTTATATAGCCTGAATCGTGGCACGTATGGACAACAAAACATGAATCAACATTGGAACTATTGGAAAAATAAATTTTGTGTTACACTGGTTGTTCCATATATTATGTTGCCAAACAGTTGAGGCATCAAAAAACATTGTCCGAGATTCAAAAAGCAGAGGATTAAAGTATTTTTTACGTTCCCCTGTTTAGTCGAATCTTTGAAAGCATTTTACTCATTACCGAGGTCTACATTTTCCTTTGCGAAGTAGCACTTAAAAAAATATTAGCATGACACATTTATGATTTGAGCTCAGCGATGCATTCAAATAATATTTTATCATTGTTATTGGCAATAAACGTTGTTTATACATTTGTAAAAATTTTCAGTTATTGACCAAAAACACCAAACTAATACAAAATTATTTTTGCATTACTCTGAAAACATGAACAATGTACGAATCGTCAAAAATGAAAATCGAAATGGTGAAATGGCCAAAATGGCCAAGAATTAGCATCACTGCTATGCATACATCGGTTTCACAAACCATAATACTGGCACAACTTATAAATTATGTGTATTTGTGTACAAAAATAATTTCCATTTGAAAATTAAGAAATACAAATAAAACTACTTTAAATGACTGCCCACTTACGATTCCACCAATGGTCCTGGGTACGGATCAGATTTTTGGTACAAACTTGCCAATTTTACCGATACCAGCAAAGTGGGTAGAAATAGCAAAACGCACAGAGCAACTCCCGACCAGAAACCATTCTGCAATAGAAATCAGACATATAAAACGATTGTACTGCCGATAACAACAGTCCATTCACCAGTGGATCCACGACGCAGTTGCACACGGTCACAACGGTAGCGTCGTACACGTGCGCTAACGGTGCGCACAGGCCAATCTTATTCTCCACCGAATTCACGACCATCGTCAAGTAGCGCTCAATCTCACTAGCAAAATAACGTGTCAAGTTTTCGGCGGTAGACTTCACAAACGGCCGTCCCTCCGACCGGAAGAAGATTTGCGCCCGTTCAATTTCGTTCACAAGCAACGGTATTGACTCGTGGAAAGGACGATCTTTGTAGCGCATCATTTGATCCAAATCGTGAGCCAATTGAATTAACTCGGTCGACTGTTTCTTCATCGGTATGACAAGATTTTGCTCGTACGTTTCCAGGTGCAACGCCTGATTGCGCAAGCTCACTTGTACGTCTTTCATATCGTCTGTGGTTATTTTATTGGCCGTTTGGAGCAGTTGTTGAGCAATTTCCGTTAGGGAATGTTTTGTGATCGTGTCGTTCAGGTTGTCAATAAACTGACCCGAATCGAAGTTCTTCAGAGCAGATTCTCCCAAGCTCAAAATGCGTTGCTTGTCCTGTGCGCTGAGAATCTGCACGTCACTGTCGTCAAAGTAAATGCCATCCACTAGGTTTTCCAAGGTTTGATTAATCTTGTACTGAGCAGGATAATCTGTGATTTCATGTATATCGATGCGGTTGTGTATGTGCAGAACCTCATAGATGGTTTGATTCATCTGACAAGTGGTGATAACATGCGAGATGCGCAGCGGCGGCAAAACACCCGACGCCGGCTTTCCCCTATTCAGCGACGGATACAGCACGTTGTTCAAATCAATCGAATTGTCGATCTGACCAAAAATTTCATCATTTTGCGGATCTCTGCAATGCAAAAGTAATCACATTATATAATCTATTATTAATTGACAATGGGAAACCTACTTCAGTGGTAGACACAAGCCGCGGTAGGCCACCAAGCCCAGCAAAAAGTGCACCAACGCAACCAGAGCAATCACCGAGATGAATAGGAAGATCAATGCAACGGCCCTGTTTGAAAATGTTAAATATGAGCATTCCATATATAATACTACACAGTGGCGCACACAGGATTTCATTTGGGGGAGGGGGGGAGCTTGAATAAAACTGAGCCGAATACCATGCGAAACCATATTTTGTATCAGCAATTTATGTGTTGCGCCACTGATATTACATTATATTATATTTCAGACTACTCACAACATTAGAAAACGCGAACCCGATCCTTTATTGCAGCAATCATCTCCATAGCCGTCTGGTCGTTTACCGCATATACCACATAGTAGGGCAGCCACCAAGGAAATCAGAATCTGTGCAAGAAATTTTTAGTGAAAATACCACCGACTAACTCTTCTCCACATACCAATAGCAAGACGGAGCAGACAGCGATACCCGCATAAAACCTATATGAGCCGTACTCTTGCAAATAATCATCAGCGACATCTGTGTACTTATTTGTATTATTTCCGATCGCATTTGACAGCTTCCGTAGCTCCAGTTTGATTTCGTTCGACGCACGCTGGAAGCCTTGTCCTGTAGATGCATGGGTAATGGGAAATAATTGCAATTAATCATACACACATCAGCATGCCGGAATATTTGTCCACTTACCGGCTTTGTTTATGGCCTCAATTACTTGTGGTGTATACTGCGCAATTGTTTTATTTAAATGCGTGCGCATCGACTCTAACGTGTCACGCCCGCGTGTGCCTGCCGATGCTATGTTGTCGGTGATTAATTTATCCAAATTGTCAATGATCTCAGAAACATCTGGGAGCTAATTTTTAAACATATAGTTTTAAATTTCGTTATAACATTGTAACACAATCGGTAACAACGAGGCAATAAGTTTATTTTAAACTGCGTATTTAGTCTCCTTTACTCTGTACACTGAAACCAAACCTAACACTGTATTATAAAAGACGAAATGGAACCACAATGTTGAATTGTAAATACTACTAATGGCACTAATGTAACCACAATTCTCATAAATTATATAAATACCAATTTTTCTATTTCAAAGTAAACTACTCCTAAAGAAAATATATCGATGCTTTTTTTGATATAAAGATTACTATATTAAAAACTTTTGTTGTTTTTATATGTAATCTATAAAACTGCTAATTCATATCGCTTCAAAAACATACCTTGGGAAAATACCTGTCTACCATCTGAACGCATTATAAGGAAATAAGAGAAATCGTACGTTTTTATGGTTGTTGAAGTTATAAACATTGCAATTGAATATGGCAGGAACATACAACTAACATTATTTATATATAGCTGTGAAGCTCACCTGATCATAATGTATGCCGTTTGCATCCAACTTTCCAATCTCATATTTGTTGAGAACGTCCTGGCATGACTTATGATTGCACTTTGTAAGCATAATTAGCAGATCTCTTTTGACACCTCGCAGTCCTGCAACAAAATATATATTTAAACATTTTTTTATCACAATACTGAAACTCATTAATTATTCGACAACTATTCACACACATTTTCGTGGTAAATTTCATACAAGACGGTTCATTCAATCATAAAACATGCAAATTGAATAAAATTAAATACTTTTCAGTGCACGCATCCAATACCAATTACGGCTTGGAAATTAAATTTAAATAAAATACAAAGCACGTCATTCATCCTTAGTTAAATCATTTAACAAATTAGATATGCTATAGTAAATATTGATGGAAGTGCAGCATACCGTCACTCAATTGCGAAGCATATACGCGCAAATCATTCGTTATGGTTTTCATTTTCTGTAATTTCACTTTTAACTGTGGAAGCTTTTCAAGAAAATCTGTCAAGTATATTAGTGAAATTGCCATCGATTTCTGCTCCAATTGTGTTATTATGAATGTGGATGTTTCTGGAACATAGTAGATTGAAAAACAAATATTACAAGTGTTTCATTTCAAGTGCCTTAACCGTTCGATAAGTGCCTCAAGTGTCGCATTTTACCTCTAAGAATGTTCTCCAGTTGAATCGATAACTGTTTATAGTTTGTGATTAAAACATGGTCGATTTGCTCTGAGGTGACGTCCAGAAACTTCCGGGTATCACTGCTGCCATCACGCACTTTGTTCGTGCTGCCCTCGATACCGGTTTGTAAATAACTGTTTGTAGCGAACGCGACTATAACACCGAACCTGCCAAGTAGTAGCAATTACAAAAGAAAACTTTTTATTTATCCGATATAACTTGTCATAGAGGGAACAGAAAAGGAAAAAGAACTTTATCAAAATTTGTCTATGAATCACATCTGTCATAATGCATCTTTGCTTACATGTCTTTCAAGTGTATGATTCATAAACGTGAAATGCACCCATGACATTTATTGCATGGATACTTAAATTTACTACATGAATGATAAAAAAATGCTGCAATGTGTTAGACAAATTTCTGTGAAAGACGTTTTATTTAATTTCAGTTTGCGCAATTTTTATACTCACAAGAGTCCAGTTGCTAATACTATGAGCAAAAATCCCAAACAGACACGGCGACAAGTGTCATGTTTCTTATCGAACGGTTGTGAACGCCCGCCGCACGCACCAGCACAACGACAACAGCAAAAACATAAACTGAAACAACACAAAATTAAACAATAATAAATAACAAAGAACTAATGTTTATATATTTGAAGCATGGAATAGAATTACATTGTCACTATATGAGATTTCCGGCTAAACGATCGGATTATTTTCTTTACATATTACAATCGACTGTTTACCACTCTATGTTGTTATTTACTTAGTATTGGTAACATTAGTTAGTCTTAAGAAATAGCAATTAGCTTTGGCATTAAGTGCAAAGGAAAACTTCTTTCAAAGTGTTCCAGCATTCAAAAATTCTACTTTTCACTGAAACCAACCAAACTATTTTTCCACGCCATGCTTCAACTGAAAAGAGATGCAAAACATGCAAACACTCTTACCCCACAATTGGCATTGTGACGATCATCAGCCAAACGGCCAAAACAATCAACCAAATGGGCCAGTAATGCTTAAGCAAATCAATCCATTCGTTGCGTTCAACCTTTGGGCCATATTCCAGTTGGTTGTCCTTCACCACAAGGTAGCCTTAACAAAAACAAAACCCGAAAAATAGCGCCATAAGTATTACCAGCATGACTGACGGCTGCCACGTTTACATACCTTCGGGCAATGGGTTTTTGCCAGTGAAAAACCAGAGTATTTTGTGTGTGATGTTGTACAATGGCTGCATACCGCGTGCATTGTATGTTGTCGAACTCAAATACGATATATTTTTGGACCATTCCGAGTACTTTGTGGGTTTCAAGTTCAATTCATTGCCAAGGTCGAAGGCATGGCTTTGGCTGATGAACGCACTGAGCGCTACGATCAGCACACATAAACTGAGTCCGGAAAACGAGACCAGCTGTCGGCAATGGCTGCTGTGAGAAGTTCTTGCTGATCTGTGCGCCGTAACAGTGTTCATTGTCATATCTGTAAATTGCTGCTCCTGTGTGCACTTCCTGAGTGCAGCGGATTGTTGTGACATGGTGATGAATGGCATTGTTAGTTCTACACTTCAAGTCGATACCTTAGCATAATATGTTGCTGTGATTGCATTTGGCAGTGTTGCTCTGATGGCAAGTTGTGGAGTGCGGCGACTGGCGTTGCTACCTACGGTGCTGGACTCAACGGCGTCCCGGCGTAGTCAGTTATATTACATCCACGACATGATCAAATCAAAAGGCTGCAACAGAAAACCAAATAGAAATCATCGGAACTGAAAAGACCAGGAAAATGCTGCTCACTTCGAATATCTACTCAAAATCCTAAGCTGTTTTTTTTTTGCAGAAATGGAAGTTGGGGTTTGATTTGTTTTGTTTACATGAAGTTACTTACACTCCTCATGAACGTTTGCACAAACAGTTTTTCATTTCAATATAAAAATTTCCCCGTTACTCATTTGATAGCGAATAACTAAAGACTTCAAACGATGCTTATCCCTCCCATATTTTTAATTTTCCATACCAGGCACGCCCGCTCTAGAACGCTATTCCCTCTATACAACAGAATATAAAATTATGTTGGCCCTACCGTGTACGCAAAAATAAAAATAGAAAAAAGTACTGGTGCCATTTGATTGTTACTTATTAGTCATTTTCAAAAACCCTTGTTTGGTTTTTACTTATTTAGAGATGTTAAACTTGCTTAGGCTTGGACGTGCAATTTGTTAGATGAAAAGACAGCTTCCCGTCGTTCTGTTCATCTGACTCAGATTTCTTGTGCAGCTTGTTAACAAAAATACTTGCGCAAGTTGCAGAACACTAACACAGCTCAAGCCTAGATTACACACATAAATATGCGCAATATTAGTGCACTTTTTCAATTGACTTAATTGTTGTATAGTTCAATATTTTATTGTTTTAACACCCACTGGTAGTAAAACACCAATGCTGCAAGCGCTCCCAAACCAGCCGACACAGTTCAGTGAAAGCAGCCCCAATCCAGTTGGATAGCACCCCAGTTTTTGCATCTGGTAACACTCTCAAAGGAACAAAACAACGAAGAAATGGACGAACTCTGCTATATGTATGCAGAGATTAAAATTGGATACATTAGACACGGTCACAGTAAATCTCAATGCGAAGACCACGACTTTACGGAATTATTTTCACAAATTAGCTAGCGAAAGTTACGAAGACGAATAGGGCAAATGCGATAAACAGGCATCATCGTGCGGCTAAGAGCCCAGACGGCAGAATTTCTCAGCGAAAACGATACACTCACAATCAATGGGACTAAGCAATCGTGTCGCCCTTCCTGGCCACTGCAGCCAATGGGAAAAAATCAATTCATGCAATGCAGCGCTGTCGTTGATTTGGGACAACGTCGCCTCTTAGATTGTACACAATGAAAAGTATACGCCCACGAGCACAATCTTGCATCTACATATGCAGCATAATTTAATTAACAGAATCCGCAATGCGCCTTTCACCTTTTAAATCTTTTGTTTGCTCAAGCACTTAAATTATTCACACACCATAAAAACGCAATCGCACTCGCACTAACAACACGTCCACTGCAGCCGAAGCAAGAACACAGTCTGCCGGGGTTGCCAATATTCCGCGTTCGTTAAGTTCACTTCGCTCACAGATGCACTATGCGAGCTGTGTTAGACTGATGTAAATAGTATGGAATATTGAAATGAATGAAAGGAACGAAGTATAGTTTCCGAAAACAAATATGAAAAATGTATTTCAGATTTATTTTACGTAGAGCGATCATTTGGTTTCATACTGAACTGCGCCTTGGCCGAAGCTTTTCTCAAGCAAGACTTCCAGTTCAATTGCACTGCTTTATCGACACTTTCGTTGTTGTATACATTCTTTAGTTGCGGGAACACTGCTGTGCGCAGAGTCGATTTTAATATTTACTGTCTTTTGCTACTCACAATCTCAGCTCGGTAGACTTCGAAACACTTTTGGACAATTATATTTACATTTGATTCTAGTTAAAACATTTAGTTCAGAACACCAAGCATACTAACAATACTGAGGACTCACAAAGGATCCTCTCACACAACTCATTATCGTTTTCAGAACGAATCATGTGATTTCCCAGTTTTCGTAAGTATGCATGTGTCCAAGAATACAATTTATAAAATAACGACACTTTGGGGTATCCACTAATCCGTTTTCACTCCAACGTTACAACCAAGGAAAACATATCAAACCAACTACCTTATAGTCATTTTTAATATTCTATTCAGATTTCATAGACAGTATTGCATATTTACAACTGAGACTAGTTTTTTTTATGCATTAATTTTATCACTATTCGCTTTCTCCGCGATCCTGGATTGGATTCTCCCAACTCAATTCGACTGACATCTGGTGGAAGGACAGTCCGCATCACTCTGGGTCGGTCACTTTGGCGACTGCGGTGCTCTTCGTCTGCCCCATTGACAGAACCTTGAACTCTTTCGTTGCCACCGCTGCTACCGCCGATTATTATTGTTTTTGTTCGCACTTTATTTTTGTTTGGATCTCTTTCGCGGCCGCAGGAGTCGCACATCCTTCTCGGAGAAGCTCTACTTGAGTCACTGCGTACTTCTTCGAAGTTTGCTTTGAAAGTGGCACTTTGAAGTTCATCATCGCTTCCGCTGTTGCCATCAATTATTATATTTGTTCGCACTTTAAATTTGTTTGGGTCCATGTCGCAGCTGCAGGAAGGGCTCGTTGTCCTTCTTCTGTTTGGGCAGAATGCCGCTGCCTTGGGAAATAGTTGAGTGGTTTTAGCTGCGGCATTTTCGCCCGATAAATATTCTGCTTCGCTTTGCCGATCCTTTTCCGACGCACCAGACTTGGTCTTGTTGTATATTGATTCATCTGCCTTATTTTTTAAGTTGGCATTTTTATTGCTAAGACGAAACCGAATTAATTCTTGCCCAGCTAAATATATATGTGCCAGCAATTAGCTTACTTTTTGTTGGAGTTTGTATAGTCAACACAAGGTTTATTCAAAAGCTTGGCCAACACCTTCCCCAGGATGATGATGGGCAACAATGCGAAGAGAGCTAAGCACATCCCCGACCAAAAACCGTTCTGCAAGTCTAATCAATTATATTTCGTTTTAATGGAATGAAACATATTGCCCTTTACCAGTGGATCCATTGCACATTTGCATGTCATATGAAATTGTTGTCCTTGAGAAACCGCAACTCCTCCGCACTTTCCAATGTCGTTCTTGAAAGTGTCCCCAAGCCACCTCATATACTGATTAAATTGTCTTTGATATATATGTTTCAATTTAACGGCCAGACTGTTCAAATCCACCTTCAAATCCTCTTTGTAAAACTTGAATAACTTGTCGATTTCCGTCAAGTAATCTTCTGTACTTGTCTGAACACCTTCGGGAAAATACGATCGGATTGTATCACAATCTTTATCAATTTTCGACATGCGAGGTATCATTCCGAATTCAACGAAATTTTTCAATATAGTCGTTCTGTAGTAGTTTTGTAAACAAATACACCTTTCTTTTCTTATAGCAGAATAAGGCAGAAAGCCATTATAACTCTGAATACCACCGTATTTGTTCTCGCAGTAGACTGCTACGCGGTCCGATACGGAGTTCAAATAGCTCCTGTGAAGTGGCACTGTTAAATTCTTGCATATACCATCCTGATAAGTGTGCGCTGTAGTCTTCACAAGCGATTTTATCGCATCAGAAGTGTAGTTTCGCGGGAATTCCTTAACGGCGGTATGAATGACTCTCTCTATTAAAGCCTTCGTTACTCCATCGAATTTCTCTGGGTTACCACTGTGAGAAATTTTGTCAACTTTACCTTGCAGGAGCAATTTCGGGTAGATCGTCTCATTTTCGGAACATGTGAGCAGAACGCTTTGTGAAGGCTTGTCTTTGCGCACTAGCCTACAACGAAAGAAATACATAGAACCTGCGCTTCCAAGTCCTCACCACATAGTATGTACATACGTACCTAGTTGATGCGCAAATACCGTTATTTACGACCGCGCCGTATAGAAAGTGGATGCAAGTTATCAGGGCAATGGGCGAAAACAGCACCATGGTCACAATTATTGTGCTTGCAAATGTAAATAGAGGAAGGAAGCGCTTAGTTGCTGGCACAGCTTGACCCCTAAGCGTACATAAATGCGCACACTCACACACATATATTGGCACCTACCACTTTAACACTCGTGCTGCGAGTGCCCTTTTGCCCGTTGATCCGCTCTTTTCTCGAGCCGCACATACAGCAATCACAAGGCCCACAATTAGCAGCAGACCAATCTGAGAAACATCGAGAGTGTCCATTATATGTGGGTCAACGTGTACACAAAGCGCCTAGTACCTACCACCAACAGCAGCGCACACGCAATAAAACCGCTGCGAGCCAGAGATTGGGGAAGCGAGTTCTTTGTTTTTGCTTTGGCGGCTGCTTCTGCACTGCTACCTTCTTTGGCGATTTGATTCAGAATGTTCCTTCCAATGGCTTTAAATTCTTTTGCTATGGTGGTTTTATAGAATATGCAAAACTTTGGCCTTTCGCGTGCACTCACCTTGATTATCCATAAAATCCTTTACACCGAAACTGTACTGCAAAAGCGATTTGTTCACTGAAATGCATATCGTTTCGTGTAATGTAACAGCAAGGTCGAAGCGTCCCGCAAGAGCCTCAGCTATTTCATATGTCTTGCGAGCCGAATGGTGGATTTCGTCTATCTAGGTAAGAAATTATGAATTATTGAGTAAACACATTTTCATCGGTAGAATGCTGTGATCTGCTATGCTTTGCCTGCGATCGAACAACTTCGCTACTACCTCGCAACCCTGTGAGCTAACATTGTAATTCAATGGCATTTTGTCCAGAACTTCTTAAACCATGGCTATAAGATGTCAGATGTTTAATATTGGTATTAAATAATTTCGAAATTGGGGATTCCTAAATTGCAAGTTAAATTTTGCAGACACTGTATGAAGCAGGGCCTTCCAATTCTAGCGCTCAAAAAGCATGCCAAAGTGACAAATAGAGTGCCGCTTCAGTACAGGGAACAAACATTCATTCAAACCTTTTTAAAAATTTTATCGGTTAGATTTCTTATTTTCAATTTACTCACATCCTTAAATTGGATCGTTTTTTTATTTAATGAGCCCATGGCCGTGTCCTTGATTACGCGATGACCGGTGTTATGTAGGCCTAGGTATATAGTAATATTCCTTGAATAAAATCGCAAATCTGAAAGAAATTCAATAATAAATAATTACACTTAAGACAATATCAGCAGCACCGTACAATCTAGCAACAGCGTGAAATTACATTCCAACATGTTCACGTCAACCTCAATTGAGCGAAGTTTATTTGAAATCTCACTCAAGCCTTTATTGATATGATCCATTTTCTGAAAAGTCAGCTTACGAAATTCCTGATCGCGGTAATGAAGCCATTCTGCAATTATATCTGTAAAATGTAAATACATGTAAATTTACATATGTTACAAAGAGGATCAGAGGATCAAAGTATTATCTTACCGGCCATTGAAGCCACGAAATAATCTACGAACTCCATATAGTTACGAATGACGACGTGGTTTATGTCTTCTTCTACCATCTTAAGAAAATTCTCAATGTAAGGGTTAGCGCCCGGCGCAGACTTCATCAAGCTCCAATTACTGGCAAATGCAACCCATAAACCAATCCTGCAAGTAGTCAACACTTGTGTGTGCACTATGTGTAGTGATGTGTTTTTATGATTTCAGACACGAAATCTTATCAGTTTGACCCCCTCAAAATCTTGGACTTATAATAAAAAGTAGGAAGACATTGGGTTTTATTCAAACCGATACAAGACTGTATCCTGACTTTGAGGGAAGTCATGTGTGATGTACATTTTGTGTTAAAAGACGTGCATTAGAAACCATGCCGCTGAGTTGGCTCAAGGTTTGGTGGATCACATCTGGAAACTTACAGCATTACACAGATTGAGATGAACAGCAGCAGATATGAGCACCAACGACAACTACTCTGAGAACGGGTTTCACAATCGTCGGATGATGATTTCTTCATTATCGGCAAGATACAGCACGCGATGCTGAAGGCATGCACAGGCACAGATCAAATTCTAGTGAGCTCTGTTTTAAGCTACCTACCTACCCCGCTAACGGTACCAACGCCGCTAAAGCCAGAATGCATACTGCCATTGGAAATTCCAAACACAACTCTCCCCAGTTATTTTCCGACACCTTGGGGCCGAAATTGCCATTCGCCGCGTAGCCTGCAAATTGCGCTATTGACGATCAATTTCCAATTTCGTAATGAATTTGCGTCATTCACCTGGCGGCAGTTGGCCTATTGCATGATTATAACCCCATTCTTTGAGGAATTGCGGATACGAATACTTTGAACACTCTGGAGTTTGAACTTCAAATTCATAGTTGCCTGTTACTGGCGTAAACTGTATTTTGTCCATGTTGGCACCAATGTGTTGACCTTAGGTTTTGTCCAAATGCTTGCGTTGGTGCCGCAATACATTTATAAAATCGATTTTTGTGTGAATAGCAATTTACAAAATTAAGAAATCACAACATAAAAAATAGAAAATAAATAAATAACTGTCGATAAAAATCTAGGAGTGACAAGTTTTTCCAATACTTCAATACAACACCTTAACCCAGCGATACCAGCGCTAGTAAGTATGTGAAAAGAATTTTCGAAAACAGACATGACTTGTGAACGTAACGAATTTTTCGAATAGTTTCATCGATGTTGATCGAAATCTTCTTATATATAAAAGAAAGTGGATATATGTGTGTAAGCGCATCACGCTCAAACGGACTGGCCATTTTCCATGGAGTTTTTTTTGTTGGATTCGTATTGAGTCAGTCGGAAAATCCTTGCCATATTTGACCGTGAATTCTAAAAATTTTCAGACGATAATTTTGGAACCATAAGTCACCCATCAATTAAATTCACTACGAACTTACTATTTAGTCATGCCCTTGACAGAGGGAATGGTGCGGGTATTGAACAAGGCGGCGGGGCACCGCCCATACAAGCCAAATCTTTAATAGAGAATATCTTTGAAATTGTAAATCGTGCACTGAAATTTAGTGACCAGTGATTTGTGACCCAAATATTTTGCTGAACTATAAGTCGCTCGAAACTTAGTACGAACCTACCATTTTCCCTTTCGACAGAGGGCGTTGTGCGGGTATTGAACAAGGGGGCGTGTCACCGCCCATTTAACTTAAATCTGGTTCATTTCTTTACTGAAACTTAGTAGTAACATTGCTGATTTGTGCGCCTCGATTGCGTTAATCAGTAGCTCTTCCTCTTTCTTAAGTTGGTTTTCTTCGTCAATTTGAATCGCCATAAATTCGACATTTCGCGTATTTCATTGTAAAAAAAAATGTGCGAGTGTATGTATGTAATTATACATTCTCTGCAGAAACATAGGGCCTATACAGTATGCTATACTGCTATAATTAAAAAAAATGTTTAGTGAAAAAATGATTTGAGGTACGCTAACCGCGTGTTCTAAGTACTTTTTTTTCGTAAATTTACTGTTAAAGTGATTATCCAGTCTGCAGTATTGAGGCCTTTAACTTAAAAATGATCGATAATATTATTACAACTTCCTTTCGTGCGAGTAAATAAAAGATATGAGTTCCTGTTGTATTTAAATATAATAAAATATACATTTATATATTTTGCATCAGTATTACTAGTACAGTATCATCATTATAAGTAAAGTTAAGCACTCATTTGCTTGTTATTAACAGGCAATCCTTTTGAGAAACTGTTTAATTCACCCGAATCTCTATGATGACTACACTAGATTCCGCTCCATTGTCATCGCAAAAAATTTGTTCTTTAATCACTATCTGCTGGACATTCCATTCCACAACCACAATCACACATATACCTGAAAACCAAATTGAGAACATAATACATATTATTCCAACACCTTCTACTAAAACTCTGCACTTCTGGTTGACTTTTGCGAGATTCAGAATAAAATGACAGGGCAGTGCTTTCTTCATTTCATTGGTTTTTCATTTCAAAGAATATCAATTCAATTTAGACGTGGCAGGCGAATGTATTGTCGCATTTCAAAAGTTATCGAGCATGGCAATCGACTCTCACTCGATGCGTACCAATTTTGCTTCATTTTATTTCAATATACATACCTATGTACATATATATGTATATGTTTAAAACGCTTACGATCCTTTTATAAGGCAGATTACACTTGTTAATGGCCGCATTACAAAGTGCATAGTATTTGCTTCCGAAAAGATCGAAATATTCTCAAAATTATCTTTCTTTTAGTTTTCATGGAAAAATTTACATTGCTGATCTTTGTTTTTTTTCTGCAAAAGCAACATTTTGACTTACTCTTCTAACGGGTGGCTTAAGGACATATTTGAAACCCTAAAAAAATAAAAATTTCAATTTTAAGATGAAACTCACATTGCAGCCGATTCTGGTGGGGTTTGCTTAATTTGTCTGCAGAAAAAGCAGGATATTGGTTTGCCCTTCTTTTGGCTTTTGGCGGATCTACGCAGAGAAACAAATTTAAAAATATATATCAGTTTCAATTTAATCAAACAACGCACGTTGTCGCCATTTCGGGCGATGTTCGCTTCTTTTTTCTGCATAGAAGGCAACAAAGCGATTTGTTTTTTCTATAGGAACTTTGGTATCTAGTAAGAAAAATATATTAAAATATCTGACAATTAAATATGGATTTCTATTTCATCAAGAACCCACGTTGTAGCCACTTCTGGCGATCTGGTCGGTCTAGACATATCTCCGGATCTAGTGAGAAAAAATTATTTAAAAAATCTGAATTTGAGTTTGATGAAGAAACTCACGTTGTGGCCATTTCTGACGATGTTCGTCTCTTTTTTCTGCATAAAAGACAACATGACGATTTTTTCTTTTTGTGAATGTTTGTAGATCTTATAGAAAATATATTTAAAAATCTGAAATTTGCATGTGAAAATCGATTTGAAGGAAAGACTCACGTTACAGCCGTTTCTGGTGATTTCTTCTTCTTCCTACAGAAATAGCAACATTTCCATTTGCCCTTTTTCTGGGTGTTTGTGGACCTATTGCAAAATAGATGTGCATGTATATTCAAAAGGCTGACAAATATGAATTTCAATTAAGCTGAGGAACTCACGTTGTAGCCGTTTCTGTAGGCTTTGGTTTCTTTTTTCTGCATAAAAAACAGCATTTTGACTTGCCCTTTTTATCCTCTTTTGCAGACCTAATCGGAAAAAGTTAATCGGAAATGTTACAAATAGAGTTGCAACTCGATGAAGTTACTTACGACGCCTCCGTTTCGGGCGATTTTTGCTTCTTTTTTCTGCATAGAAAGCAACATCTTGATTTGCCCTTTTTTTGGGTCCTTACATTTTGAGAACAAATATTCGGAAATGTAAAATTTTATTATAATTCCACGTTTATGGTAACTTACGGCGCAGCTGGCGTTATTGGAATCGGTCTTTCGCCTGAAATACTGTGTGTTGAATATGTCTGGCCACATCCGCACGGGCATACCACTTCTGAGTTCTCATTTCCATACTGGGTAAGCATATAGCTGATGGATTGATGAATTTGTTACAAAAATCAATTTCAATTCGATGAATTTGCATGCTCACCTTCCAGACGTGTAAAAATGTTTTGCTAGTATGTATCCAATGATGATTAGGAGCAACAATGCGAGAAGAATTGCAAAAGCTCCAACCCAAAAGCCATTCTGTTCAAAAACAACAATTAAGCTGTAATCAACTACATTAAAACTGCATTCTCGTCTAAGCTGACCCGCTCAAATGAAATCAGAATTGTTAGAAACCATTTCCAAATCATTACACCTGTGATCGTAACAAGGTTTCTTTGCTTTGAGGTAAGCCATGGTTTGTCT
Source organism: Melieria crassipennis (assembly GCA_963668005.1). Classification (NCBI taxonomy): domain Eukaryota; kingdom Metazoa; phylum Arthropoda; class Insecta; order Diptera; family Ulidiidae; genus Melieria; species Melieria crassipennis. The sequence continues at coordinate 105,652,229 of OY764962.1, read as the reverse complement.
TCGCTTGAGCGTGTCAAAGACCGCTGCCAATCAGTTTACCAGTAAATGGGCCATACACATGCATTCGGAGCTCTCAGAACGTGAGTATCTTTTCGGCAAAGCGTGACATGCTCCGACTTTTGTTTCTAGAATGTTGTTTGCCATATTAACGAAGTTTGAAAAATCCTGTCTGTACAAGTTCGTCAAGTTATTCCTTATCGAACCCAAAGTCAACTTGAAGCCGTTATCGTAGGTTTTTAGTATATCGTTCAATGCAGTGAAATGCGACAGGACTTCCGCATCGATGTTACCCGAAAATAAAGCGGCAAGCTTGTTGCACTTGGACTCCATTTGTTCGGCTTTTTGCAGCATCTCCGAGGCAACCACCATATTTATGATGTGCTCATTGAAGTGTTTCAAATTGCAGAGCATCAAGTTCTTTATATTCAACTTGAAAGCCAGCACTCGGTTACTGTTGTTTACATATTTTCCAATCGAGTGATGAATGCTCCGAAGGTAGTTCAAATTAAGTTCGTCCCTGATAGAGCGGCACATTTCGCCCGTTTTGAAAGCCGCAGCAATTTTCGTTGACTCAGTCAAAATCTTCCGAGAATGCTTTAGATGCACTTCCGTGTAAGTAGAGTTCAATATTTTATCAACCATACTTTCCACTAGCCTGTTGACGTTGATGTTGACATTAGCTTTCAACGTTTCACTAATGCCGTCAACAAGCTTCTCTGACCGCAGTTTCGTGTAAACAGTTTGATTTGGTTGGCAGGCTGAAGATATGCCCGATTTGAACACCATTGAGCGCCAAACAAACACATTCAATTCCGAAGGAATTCTACAAACAAAAAACATAAAATTATGTTAAAAAAGGTAAAACGGTATTCATGAATCATGTACTCTTATAATCCTGTTTTCTCGCGAATGCTCTTTTTCTACCTATCTTATTCTATAAAGACCCTCGTGAGCATTTATGTAGAAGCGTTTGATTAATTACATACCTGCGTTTGTTGGCCTTTGCACACAGTGAATTATGTAGTACAGCCCCCATGCGAAAATGGTTGAAGGCGATGTAGGTGAATAGTAGATAAAATAACATAGACATACATATTCCGCTTAAAAGAATAGATAAAACGATTAAAATGAATATTTTTGTTCAGAACACCGTGTTGACTGTCTTACATTTTTAGCAATTTTGCAGCCTTTGTTTTTTGCTTTTCTTTGCCACTACATCTCAAGATCAATGCAAATAATGAGCACATCAAAATCTACAAAGTTTTCAATAGTGTCCTTAGAAGTATTTCACATTTATGAAATTAACACACACTTTTGGATAACATAGCAAGTTACCAACAATACGATAGTTACCAACAAAGACAGGATCCACAAGATGAGTCCAGTCAATTTAATTGCTATTGGAACCGACGATGAAGTATAGTGCCATATATCAAATGCGAATTTTTTCATATTGTGGTATAAGCCTCGTAAGGTATTTCCTTTTTAAATACATCAATTGAATTGCAAAGGATTTGAAAATTGCAAATTGCACTCACCTTGAAACTGTAAAAAATCGTTTAGATCCTGTGAACTATTTGCAACATTTCGCTTCACCGTATTAACCAGTGTTTGTGGTATCCGTCGAATTGTAACGTAGCGTGCAGATATCTCATGAACTACACGCAGTAAAGTCTTTAGAATCAGGGCCTTACTTGTCAGCTAAAAAATATTTTGTATACAATGGTTAAAAGTTATTATCCATTAACATTAATTATCCAATTAAATATTTTGAATATTAGCGAGTAAGGCACGAAAGGGTGATTGTATTTGTTTATTTATTTATGTTATATTTGTTCTTTATTCCTAAAGTAAAATTCGTTTGTTGAAAAATGGTGATTTTGTTGCTTGATGTGGTGATTCTTATTTCAACTAGAAAGTTTCGGTTTCGGCCGAATATTAAACAAAAACCCAAAATTCGGTTTCGGCCCAAAAAAGTGGTTTCGATCGGACACTAATCCAAACATACATACATATATATATATATGTATGACGTCTTGTATATTTACTTACTGTGTGCACTTGTATAGCTCCCGTTTTAAATAATTTGACATCGCTCTCGACTAAAGCCGTTTTGCCATCACTTGTGGCTTTCAAAAGCTGCGTCACATTACGGTAAAGAAATCGCAAATCTACATGAAGTCAAGCAGTAAATTTAAATGGATCTAAACATGCAAGCAACAAATGCTCTCATAACACAATCATACAATCTAATAGTTGTATGTCACTTTGCCGCAGCACACCGACGTCTTCTTCAATGTCCACAATCAATGTTTCAATTTCATTTCGCTTCAAGAGAAAATTTTCGGTTTTTTTCAACTTCTTGGCTTCCATATTCTCACGGAACAGGCCAAGCCTCCTCGAAATTAAAGCTAGAAATAATCATTGTTTATTGGGAAAGCTGATCACTTTATCAATTTACCCTCCATGGATTTCTTGAAATTCTCCTGAAATTCATGATAATTTCGAACCAGAACGTGATTCATTTGGTTGGATACATCATTCGCAAACACTCGTGATCGTGAACTAGCCACGGAAGTATATTTAAAAAGACCTATATTGCAGATAATGGCAATCACCAATCCGCATCTGTTGAAAACATAAAACCCATTTTCATGCATTGGCAATATTCAATACATTCTATCGCAATAGCACTGCAGCCAGCATTTGTAATCGTCAAAGACTCTCTTCGATGGAAGGGAGCTATAAAATTGAACTTTTACAAGCTTAGTCTCTAATAGACAAAATGCATTCTCTCGAATTAATTTGTCGGAAGAAGTCTTTAGAAAAGACTTTTCAACGAAGGACTTGCATAGAGCTTCAAAATGTTTACCAAGAAAAACTTGGAGAATTTGAAATCGCCCAAGGATCAGCCACACTAGCAAATGGCGATCTATTTCGATTTTCTCGTCAGACAATCTCTCGAAACGACCCGCTGAAACTCATTGTTAGAATAGTAAAATGTAATTTGAATGTTAGTGTAATCTAGAAGACAAAAGCGGAAGTCGCACTCTCAACGTGCGCCGATCCAATATTCTTAAAATGCTAGCTGCGGCAACGTTGTGCAAAACTTACCCTAGAAGAATGACGGTAAAGAATAGAAGTACATTCAGGCATAGTTCGCATTTCTTACTGAATTTACGTCCTCCTGCTGCATTTCCAGAGCGCTGCTTTCGGCAACAGCAAACCCTCAATTTCTTGCAGATATAAAACACACTAAATGGACGACACTCGGACCGATTGAGCAACGTACAGTAAGTCGTTATTTATCACTTACATGCATATGGTCACTAAAACTGCCAGAGCCAGCATAAATTGTAAAACAGGAAACGTCCGAATCAGGTCGAGCCATGTGTAGTCGCCTGCAATTGAAGTGGACGGGAAACAAGTATCAATGCCACACACATGCCATACTGTTGTGTCAGACAACTTCTAAATGCGCTGACTTGTGGTAATGTCCTTGGTACCAAACTCATCGACCATTCTTCTTATGACACCCTGAAACATCAGGACACCACAATCTCTGATTTCGGTCTGGGTGCCTCTTGGCAGTGGAGAGAATATTGAAGAGTTCATAACAGCAATTTTCTGACAACACTTGTGAAGATTATTACAGCAATACCAAGAGATGTATTTCCAATAAGTAGACACAATTTTCACAAATTTCAAATCTTGTATTCGTTTTAATGGTGTAAAAAGCATATGTATGCTAGAGTGAAATTAAACTATGGTGTACCTGTAAATCATAATCAACCAGAGTAGAGTGGTGTCGTCATACACAATACTATCCCTTCGATTTCTTCTCTCTATTTCGTTAGCATGAATTAAAGTAGGGTTTATACGCAGAGATATGCGAAGAATATTCCTTATTCCGAGGTTTAGTCTCTATCCTACCCGTTGGTGCGTGTCGCAAAGACTAGAAGAATACGGCGGATATAAAGTGTAGTCAAACCTGTCGAAATATAGACCGTCAAACGACCCGTGTAAGGGTCTGCAAAGGCAAAGTCAATACTGCTCGCACAGGTTTCATCCCCAAACAGGAGACGACTTTCAATAAATCTAGAAAGATTAGACATGCATCGGATGAAGGTCCGGTCATAAAGCTGCTGATTAGTGAACTACAATCCAGTCCTTATTAAACACCATTATACATAAATATTGCTGTGCTGCTCCCTTCTAAGTTGAACAAACTACACTACGAAATGCCACTCCAACAAACTTATTGAACACTTTCCACCGATCGTTTACTCTGACCTTTCGTGTAAGTTGATCTCTGTTCTGAGCAGTCCCTCTTGGGAAAAACGCTTTAAGGCCTGTATTGACATTGACTGCACGAACAATGGCAAGGCGGTGATGCGGATGTAGGTATGCGATGGCATATACAGGATGCGTCGTTGCAATTCGGTGAAGCACATCCGTATCCCCTTGAGGGGTCTACACTTATGATTCGAGTAGTTGTGCGAGTAGTTCTGCGCTGGATCCTTACAAGGTTAACAATTATATAGAAAAGAAGTTGATTTTGTATAAACGATTTGACTCAACAGCGTGGTGACTTACATTGTGCTTTGTCTTATTGCACTTGCCAACAGATAGCCCAGGATGATGATCGGCACGAAAGTGAAAAGCACCACAAATACACCAACCCAAAATCCATTCTGTAAATTCAAACCAAATTTGCAAACTGCACGTAAAAATTCTTTTTGAATAGCAAATCCGTGTTACAATCTCAAACTAATTTAATCAATTGTAAAATTGGCTCTAGTACAAACTATGTCTATTCAAATTTGAATTGCAGCTAATAATAATAATGAATTGCGGTAATAACGTATCCAAGCACAAGTAACATATAGACTGTAGTCCAACACCCGACAGTCGAAAATATATAGATATAAATATATTTACATACATACATAGTCGTACTGTTTATTTTATTGTGTTTACTTCAATAGAAAACTAAAACTGAAATAGACATATTGAAGTCAAATTTTTTTCTAAATCTTTGTAATAAAGTGTTTTCATTATTAATTTTCAGTAAACATTACTACGTTTGAAGAGACTTTATGTATTGGATTACTCCCTCGTATCAAATCAATTTCCAAAAAGTAAGAACTTAAAGAAAATTTACCACTAAAGATATCAAACAATTGCACGGGTTAGAGTTGGCATCTTTCTTCTGACTTCTCGGCGCAAAATTGCATAGCCCAACTTTTGTTTTTAACGCATCGCTTGCCATGTTAACATAATACCTAAACTGCGCCATATGCAAACTAACCAAGCCTTCGTGTATAGAATCCAAAAGCGACTTGAACTCAATATCGTAGAATTTTAACATTTCATCAATTTCATTGAAATAAGTCTGTATTTCGATGTCGATGTCATCCGAAAAAAAACTGGCGATTTTCGTGCACATGTTTATCAAGTTTTTCATTCGTACTACCATTTCCAATGGGATCGTCTCATTCATAATATCACCCAAATAGTTTAGATTGCACATCATCAGATCTTTTCTAATCTGTTTATCGTAAGGCCCTGCATGATCAGTTGACAACCGATTTGTGACAAAATCGACTACCGTGTCATGCACGCTGCGTATAAAAGTTAAATTCATTTCGCCTTTTATAGCGGCGCAAATCTGGCCTTTATTGAACGTTTTCGCTACTTCCAATGCGTCCGCTATTATGTCATGCGCATTTTTGACGTGCACATGCTTATAGGTGATGTTGGAAATTTTGTTAACCAGACTATTAACAAAGGTATTGAAGTCGTTTCTACTTTTTGGCTTTGCGTTAATGTCAGCAACATAATTTCTGGACCGAAACACTGTGTAAAGAGTTTCATTTTCCATACAATTGGAAAGTATGTCAGATTTGAACGGCAACGACTTCTTTCCAAACACATTAAGTTCAGCCACAATACTATAAAATATGTACAACACGGGGAAAATGTTTAAGTTTATATTTAAAGGAATATGGGCAAAATACTTAGTTTTACCAATTTTCGTATACTATATGTACATTTGTATGTATTTCAAACATTGTTAATTATTTGACTGTTCAGTTTCATTATAAGTGGATAAAAACATCAATATGGATACGTAACGAACGACAGTGTTTGGGGATTATTACCAGTGTTGTGACTAATATATTAAAGTAGTGTAACTAATTACGTAGTATATTACTTTTGCTTTAAAAATATAGTGTAACTATTTACTTTTCCCATAAGTAATCACCTTCAGTAATATTACTACTTTTTTACAAGTTACTTATTACAATATTACTTTTTAGTCAACAAAGTTCTAATTTTCATGTAAAACAGCAGCACTGATAACATGATTACGACCTATTACAATTATACAACGCTGCACTTGTTCATACTGAACATAGCTCGCGTGTTTCATTTCCAACTGAGTTTGGTAGTGGAGAAAAAAATTAACTTTTGCAAGCAAATTCAAGCGGTTTTAATAAAAAAGGTAACGAAATTCAAATTGTAATTCAAAATGAAATAATCATTTAACCTGATTCTTTTTTTTTGCAGAATGACTACTTTTAATAGCTGTAAATTCCGCAAATATTCCGATTTGTTGACGGAAGCAACCGACTTGCAAAATGCTCCAGTCAAAAATATAAAAGTACGCTGCAAATTGTGTGAGCCAGAAAACGTGACCCTATGTACTTCAAAGATAATTTTTTTTTTAAATGACAACAAGATTCCTAAAGTTTTATTAAATAAATATCAAATATGTAAAAAAAATCGTCGTTTATGTTTTTGGAAAAAATCTATAGAAATCATGTATTTTTAAAATAATATATTACTTTTTGTGATACATTACTTGACATTTCCAGTAATAAGTAATGTAACGATATTACTTTCAAATGTCAGTAATGTGTAATAAGTAATATGTTACTGTCAAAAGTAATAAGTCCCAACACTGTTTATTACCGTCACAGCCAGGTACACCTTTCGGAGTAACAGTATTTTGTTAACTTTAAAATCGTCCTTAAGGCTCCCCTAGCTGACTTCATGAACAAATAATATTTGTATATTTTTATAGCTATCCTCTTATACGAGTAGTACATTAATTTATCATATATGTATTTATATATTAGAAATATAAAGTATCTCTTATGGCAAGACAAAATTGAATGGAGTGTACACAGAACAGAGCGCTTAAAGTTGAAAACTCGTAGAATATAAGAATTCGATATTTAATATATAGGGGAATTCTTTGTAATGTGCCACCCCATGCCTTTTTTGCGTATAACTCGTTAGAAAATTAACTTATAGCCAATGTTAATAGTTACACCGTTGGAAAGAGGGTTCAAAGAGCTATGATCCAAGGAAACACCTCATTTGAAGTTTTCGTAAATATTAATTTTACAGCCAATTTCCCAAAGTGTTAAAAATCGACAACCTAAAATTTGTTTATGTAAAGTGCCACCCCCTAAAAAAATCGCTAAAAACGTAGAAATCTCAAGTAAAAATGCATGATTTAGAAAATTTACGAAAGATTATTCAATTTAATTTGAATTGAATAGAAAATAACCGAAAACAAAATGCAAATTGAATGATAACGAATAAAACGAATAATTATATGGAAATTAATAAACAAAACTGAACTAATACATTCCTCATGATAGGATAAGAGAAAAGTTGACTAAGAACACATTAAATTCATTTTAATGACGACTCCGATCAACAAAAAGTCATTTTACCGATATAGGATCACAAAACAATAAAAAAAGAGGGGTGGCACTTTACAAAGAAAAAAGGTGGCACTTTACATTTTCACGCCATTTTGGAAATCATTGAATAAATGTTCTCCTCTTATGATATGCTCGGATATCATTTGCGATTATGAAAAAGCATTAAAAACTAAGTCCAACACTGATATTTACTTTAGTACATATTTTACACTTATTTGATTTATTTTTCAGCGCATGAAAAACCTTCAGTTTTCATTTTTAAGTTTTTTCTTAACCAAATTTTACACTTTTTTTTACCAAGACCGTGTTATTGCGTCTGTTCCCACAAAAACCACATTAAAATTGATGTCATATATACTTCAAATGACGGTAGGAATTTTTTTGCTTGGATTGCTGGAACGTCAAAATCGAGCAGGGGTGGCACCTTACAAAGAGTGGCACTTTACAAAGAATTCCCCTAATAGATGGAAGTATACCATCAGTTTGGATGCGATATTGAATTATTGTGTACATGAAAGATTTCTGTCATAACCGAATTTTTGACGTTTACGTACCTGGCGCCCCGTGGCTTCGTGCATTTCGAATTTTGTAACTCCAAACCCTTGGTAAAATGCATGCCTGCTATTGTGGCAATTGCCGCATACAGCAACGCAATCGCAAGTACTGTCCTTGAAATTTTGAAAGTCTGCTTAATGTGAGATGTTCAGCTAAAATCACTTCCGTTCAGAGCTTACCTTGACAGTAAGGCCGCTGTGTTGAAATCGCAACACACAGCCGTCAGCAGAACCGTCAGTAAGCTTATTAGAATCTAAAAGATAGTTAACTTAGTTTAAGTTCCTAGCTCGATTTACTTCAAATAATACATTTTATTTATTGAGTATAAATTGTTAACTTGAGTTTTGCACGAATACATACCAGACTAATTACAACACACACAACAAGGCCACCATAACGGAGCACAACAGGGATATTGTCAATGGAATTATCAGTGTTCCTTAGTTTTTCAATCACACGCTCCATAGCACGGTATATTTTTGCAAAGTTGTTCCCTGTTGACGTCATAAATTTTTTCATAGAAGCCCTTATAATTTCTGGCGGTACTCACCATTAGATTTTGTAAACCGTTTTATGCTGCCTGAATTATTTAAAAAAATGTTCTTAATCTCATTAGCTATCGTATTAGGTATCCGAGAACTGTCGGTGTGATGTTTTGAAATCTCGTGAATTATGTGCTGTAAATGTTTTAGTACAACCTCAGTGAATGCGAGCTAAAACGAAATAAAAAAACATTTAAGTTACCCTTGAAAACAATTCAATACAATGCAATTTCTTACAACTAACAATCGTGCATTCAAGTCCCGACACGGATAATACGAAAAAGGTACTTTGGGTCGATTCCACTAATCGCTTATAAAAGCCTACATAGATGCGTGTACGATATGAGAAGCAGGCATGGGGGTTTTGCACTAAATTCATAGTGTACTATGCTTTTCATTACCACTAAATACATTTAGTGACCTCTAAACACAAACTTTATTTAGTGACAGTGGTAAAAAGTACCACTAAAAAACAAATTAGTGGAAGAAAATTGCACTACCACTAATTAAAGATCAGTGATTAGTGGAAAAAATTCAGCCATAACTAAATTTATTTAGTTACAGACCTCGTAGGGGGTGGTTGTGGTAGTGGATTTTAGTCAAACCCCATTTCTAATGAGAAGTACATGTTAGAATTGTGAACGTTGTCAATCCAACATGGAGTACCTTGCCCATTTACTAGTCTATGCGACATTTCTACGAAAATCCTTAAGAACAACAATGCGATCCGCTAATAAGTGTGGATGGATTTTGGTCCACATACCGTATGAAACTGCAACATTCTCATTTTCAAATACTTGATATTGCTCGCCACCAGGACGTATTTTCCGGGGTCAGATACCTCCAGGAGCATGGTTTCGTTCCGATAGAAAATTCGCATGTCTGCACGAAATCAATCAAATAATTTATTGCAACGCATCGATACCATACCATACAGCCATACCGTCTTGCAATTGCATGCCTGTATGTTGCAGCGCGTTGACGTCATCTTCGATATTCGCAATCAATGCTTCAAATTCATCTCGCTTCAAAAGGAAGCTTTCTGTTTTCTTAAAACTACTCGAATTAACACGTTCACGAAAGTGCGTGAGCGTATCCGCAACGAAGTCTGTAAACGGTCGCAGATTGGCTTAATTGACGTCTACATGCACAAAGTCGGATCTGCTTACTATCCACTAGATGCTTGAAATGGTCCTCGAACTCGTAATAGTTTTTGATTAACACGTGATTGATTTGCTCCGATGTGTCGTCCAGAAATGAGCGGGAGGACCAAGAGAAATTGTTCGTCGAATATTGGCGCAACTTGGCATTGCAAGCGATGGCAATCCACAGGCCGAATCTGCAAAAAATATAAATATGCGAAAATAACTAACTTTTTCTCCATAAGTATAAGTATAAAGCTAGTATAGTATAATAACTTTGAGATTTTTGAGAAACTCCACGTACTCAAATGACAAAATTGCACACAACTGCTGGTTCGAAAGATGGCCAGTTAAGTATAGCCTCGGTACCTTTGCACAAACATTGAATTATTTTCGTGAAACTCACCCTGCCGTTAGTATCAAAGAAACCATCAAAAAACCTAAACATTTTCGAAACCTCTGCGCTATCCGCACTGTAGATCGTCTGGGAATACGCACATTGTCGCTTTGGTCGCTTATTAGTTGGCAAATGCAAACAAAAATCCTGTATAAATAACAAAAGTTGAGAGGCGTTGAGACAGCAGCAATGCCACTTACCCTCCGAGCGTCACCGACACTGACAGTATTACTATGGCCCGCAAAAGAACAAATTCACTAATTAAGTTCAACATGTCATATTTATCTGCGAATTAAAGCAAAAAAAAACTCCCCTACAGCATACTTTTTCGCAACTGTTCTTTTTGTAAAACTTGCCTTACCTGGTGGCATTTTCTTCATGATTTTCTTGGTGGCAAAGTAATTATCAACAATTCCGACGATTATTCGATGCGTTGAACTGTCGCAATCTGATACCAACTGTGCTCTGGCCACACGTCTCGGCACGGGCGAAAATAGTGTGGAATTCATATCAATTCGTAAGTAGTATAGAGTGCTGGTTGGTACGTATTCTAAACTACTCTATTAGTATTCCTGGCAATGATGTGTAACATATAATAGACTATTTCATTTCTTATATCAAAATAAAACAATTCAAGAAAAAATACAGCTCCACAGTTTTCAAAATTTGTATTTATTTTTATTCAAAAATGAAAGATAAAAAACAAAAAAAAATACACATGATAAATGAATGAATACAAACATAACCCATAGTAAAACAATACGATACATGCTCATAAAATACACAATCGTTTTAGTAATTCTGTAAGCTAAGTTTGTCAAATGCGTTAATGTCAGTCTTTGCGAATCTACGTTAATGTCAGTGCTACGAATCTAGCAGTAATGAACTCGATGTTTCAACCTGTATATGATGCATAATTCTTCATGTATATGATACAAGATTTCGCTGGAGGATATTTTGACATTTTCGTGAATTTATAGTTTTGGGATTTTGAGTTAAGTTCAGTTAATTGGGGCACAGTAAGGGGCACAACTAGTTTGACCGCCTGAAAAAAGGAGATTTTTGTGAATTTTGAATTTTGTGAAGTATTGCATCGAATGTTTTAAAATTTTGCAGATATATTTATGCATAAATAATGAATGCAAAGTAATTTTTTCAAATGAAAATATTCGATTTTCAGCAAGTTATCCACCATCTCCTGAGTCTTCAAAAAAAAAACGTGCTGCAGTGATTGTAGCCGTCGCAGTGCCTGAAATCAAAAAAACCAAAAATTTTACTTAACTAGGTTATATTTCCTATACAATGACCCTCGGTTGTAAAAAAAAAATAAAATTCAACAAAATGGCGGTTTTTTGAAAAAAAAAATTAAAATTTTGCTGAAAAATCTGATGGTTTCTGGCCTGGCATAATTATACTTTTCATCCTATCATTAAACTGGAGGGTCATTGTATGGAAAAACAAATACACAATAAGCTAAAAAAATACCCAAGTCGATCGGATGATTTGTTGTCAAGTTACAGCTGCAGCAAATTTGAAAAATGTAGTTTTGAGAAAAACGCGTTTAACAATAACTCAGAAGCGAAGAGAAGCTGCTATGTAGACGGCTGTAACTCAGAAACTATTTAAGATTTTCACTTAAGTCTTTAATATGTTATTTTTAAAGGTATAAATTATCGAAAAATGCAAAAACAAAAAAAACGAAATTTTCAAAATTTCAAACTAGTTGTGCCCCTTAAATTCAGGTTATTAATACTAAAATGTCATTAACCATTTTCACCAGAAATATGTGGCTTGTAACGCGTTAAAAAGACGGCAGCTGTTGAGATATTAAAGACAAAATTACAGACACTTGTATTTTCAATAGTAGCTCAGCTGGCTAGTGCGTTGGGCCGACAACCAAATGCGACGCTCGAACCCAGATTCAAGACTCCGTTGCACAGACAACAATTTTTCTTTCGGAGGCTGTCCTCTCAGCAGGAAATGGCAAACCTCTGAGAGTAAAATGGCCTATGACGGCTCCCAACTCGCCGTTCGGAATCGGCTAAAACTGTAGATCCCTTCCAACCTTGTAAAAATTCGCATGCACAACACGGATGGTTGCGGGTTGCTTAGTCTCGTAATCGGGCTGTCGTGCCAGTTAATTTTATTATTAGTCTTTACTTTAATAAATTCCCACTAAGTGCAGTAAAAAACGATTCTTGGCAAATTTAATTAAAACATTGCAATGAATTTATGAGATTTTATTGTATGAGCTTGATTGATGTCGAGCTCTGGCAATTTGATTAAGCCTTCAAAAATACATTTAATAATTAGTCTTAGTTTGTACAAAAAAGACAATGTTTAACTCAGATCGTATTGACATAATACAAAAACCCAAAAGATGTATTTTGAGTAAACATTTTCACGTTCCAGAACTTCGCAGTTGGTTTTTTACTTCAGCTGGGGTTTTCAAGAAATCACGTACAATTTGAGGGAAGAACCATGATTATTGCTAAGCAATTTCAAACTCGACTTTTGCATGATTGAAAACTTTTATGTTTCTTTGATAGACACCCTTCATTTGTTGTAAACAATCAGTATACAAACGCAAACGAATCCAATGAATTAACCTCGTTTTTGAGCTAACTTGGTCCCTATTTTCGACATTCGCTGGATATAGACCTTGTTTTTGTGTCGCTGAAGACCATTGACTATTACTACGCGCGTTTGTGGCATTGGTGACTCTTCTCTTTGTTTGATACGTAGCAATTTCTTTTTAACTTTCAAAAATTTCGGTATACTCTCAAATGGATTCAACTTGCTTGTTTTCTTGAAAGATGACTCTTGACTAAGGCTCGACAACTTCGTCTTCTGCTCTTGTATGATATGCGACGTTTTTGTTGGTACTATCAGAGATGCTTGAGCGTTGTCTAACAAATTCGACTCTTTTACAGCAGGTAATGACGTTGTGCGATGGACAGTCTTTTGGTGTCCAATGTCATATGACTTTTTTTTTTACAGAGCACCCGCCTTTTTTGCGGTCCGATTCTGATTTTGTACTACAAATGATATTTTCTTTTTCTTGACATGAAGTGTTTTGTTTGGCCGTTTCTTTTTTTCGAATGAATTCAAGTCTTGTGTTTTTGTAGGCGTGGGCTGTCGACTATTGGCGGTTGAATCCATTTGTTTGTTCATAATAGACGCCTTATTTCTTTTGGTCACAGGAGGTTCCTGTTTATCCATCATATAAGGCTGTCGACTATGGCCTGGCGATGTTGAAAACTTTTTTCGTACGATAGGCGTTGTATGTTGGACGATTTGGGTAGCTTTTTCTAATTAAAGAAGACAATTCATTATTGTTAATTATTATTCTGAGCCGAATCGGGTCTTACAGAGATTTAGGTTTACTATCAGGTATATTTGACTTGAGCTTATCCTTGGCAGGAGAACTTTCCTTATCGTTAGACGTTTCTGATGTATCTTTTTGTGGGTTAGTCGACTTTTCCAGCACTTTGACTGTCTCGATCGGTGCTTGTTTCACACCAATAGGCGTTGTATGTTGCTTCTGGGTAGACGATTTCTCCTTTTCAGCCACAGAAGATGTTCTGTTTCTACAAGGACGATTTGGGTAGCTTTTTCTAATTAAAGAAGACAATTCATTATTGTTAATTATGATTCTGAGCCGAATCGGGTCTTACAGAGATTTAGGTTTACTATCAGGTATATTTGACTTGAGCTTATCCTTGGCAGGAGAACTTTCCTTATCGTTCGACGTTTCTGATGTATCTTTTTGTGGGTTAGTCGACTTTTCCAGCACTTTGACGACTGTCTCGATCGGTGCTTGTTTCACACCTATAGGCGTTGTATGTTGCTTCTGGGTAGACGATTTCTCCTTTTCAGCCACAGAAGATGTTCTGTTTCTACAAGGACGATTTGGGTAGCTTTTTCTAATTAAAGAAGACAATTCATTATTGTTAATTATGATTCTGAGCCGAATCGGGTCTTACAGAGATTTAGGTTTACTATCAGGTATATTTGACTTGAGCTTATCCTTGGCAGGAGAACTTTCCTTATCGTTAGACGTTTCTGATGTATCTTTTTGTGGATTAGTCGACTTTTCCAGCACTTTGACGACCGTCTCGATCGGTGCTTGTTTCACACCTATAGATGACGAAGATGGTGCTTGAATATTATCCAGCGGTTTCGTGTCTGTTCCATTCAATTTCAATTTCGACTTAGGTATTTGCATGACAAGACGCTTGTTCATTCTGTTCAACTATAGGAGGCGATGTTTCTGTCCCTATAGCAGACGATATTACATCTTTATGGTTTCGATAATTGAGATGCGTCTCTGTTTTATCACTTGCTTTCCTATATGAGAGACTGATAGAAAATTTTGTTGGCTTTACTTGATTAGACAGATAGTCTAATGTTATAACTTGTTTCTTAGACAAGCTGGTTGGCAGTTTTTGTAAATGAACTGCCCCTGACTTTTTTTGGTCAGAAGGGCTTACATTATTATCAACGAGCGATATCTGGCTGACCTCATTTGCACGTGATTTTGGTGTTGAGTTCTTGTTGACGGAGGATCCATCTGTAGCCATGCTTGATGTGGAAGGCAGTTCTTGGCCTTTACTCGGAGATCTCTTGATTTCCGTAGGTAAAGGTAACTTTTCTTCATCTTGGCCAGCCGCTGATATCATTTCATGTGACCTAGTTTGAAAAACTTTGTCAGATCAGAACAAACTTGCTACAAGCACATACGTTGCATCTGTTTCTCGCAAAGTGTGTTTGCTACTTGATGCCATACATGATTGTTCGCATTCGTCAACCGTAGGATTAACTGACCTGGTGTAAAAAATTATGATTAAGGAGAAGTAAATTTCGGAACAAATGCAGTATAGCGAACCTTCATGAAAAAAGGAAAGTTGGACTATATAGAGCTTATTTTCGTAAATCTAACAAATTAAAAATTTTGCCTGAGAATCTCCTACAAAAGGCGTGGCTCGGGGTAAAATTTCAAAGTTTAAAAAAATACAACCCAGTTAATTTCCAACTGATTTACACTATATGGGTATCTCATACCTTTCTATTGATTTACAATATTAGACATGTAATATGTACTCATAAGAAGTTATAAGTAAAAAATACTTTTTTTATATTAAATTATAAAAACGGATTTTTTTTCGAAAAACTCATTATTAAGTTATAATAAATGTATTAGCATATTTAAGCTCTTTACAATGAAATATTAATATAAAATGTATAAGTTAGTTATTTATCAATACATATATATTTCTAATTTTTGTCTAACTCGACTCTTGGCTATTTCGCATTCACTTTCACCGCCACTTTCGGACAATGAGGGCTGAAAGGGATTATACAAAGTACCTGGCATATTACAAAATGTTTTTGAATATCTAGATATCTAGCTTTACATTATTTTTAAAGCTTACTTTTTGCCAAACATCCATTAAAACCTTTTTTGCTTTTATGGTATTGTGGCATGGAATGTTTTGCGTGACGCTACAAGCCTTCAATTGCATTTGTCTGTTGATTATATTTTTCCATTACATGAAGGGTGATAGTAAGCTGTAGTTTTTCTGTATTCAAATACCTTTTGTGGGGCCTTCCTTTGGCCGGTTTTCAAAAAAATAACCGTAATGGGAAACTAAGGCATCCGGATCAATAAAGTGCATACAGTATTTTTCTATTTGAAACCTTGATGCTCCTAAGCAATAACTTTTATAATCATAACTTCGACTTCGCGGCCAAAAATATTTCTGCACTCAAATACCTTTTGTGTGGCCGGCCTTCGGCCGATCTTAAAAAAAATAACCCTCATGAGAGTAACTAGGGCATCGGGATCAGTAAAGTGTTTACAGTATTTTTATATTCAAATCCTAAATATGATTGTAAAAGATCGCGCCTAAGCAATAATCTTCATAAGCGCCATTTCAATATTGAAAACATATAGTATGCTTTTAACTCAATTTAAATTTAAATATAATAGCAAAAACAATAAAAATATCAAATGTTTTATATTTCATTGTAACGAAAATTCCACAGGCTACAGGCTATAATGGATTTTTTCGAGAAAAAAGTCGGTTTTTGAAAAATTTGCACAACAAAAAATTGTTGGCTTAAAGCTTCTTATCAGTTCATATTACATATCTAATGTTGTACATTAATAGAAAGGTATGAAAAAGGCCTTTCATTTGATATCCATATCGCGTTAATAGATTGAGAATTGATTGAGTTATTTTAGAACCAACTTTGAACTTTGACCCCAAGTCACGCCTTTTGTGGGAATTTCCCAGGCAAGTTTTTTAATTCCTTAGATTCAGGAGCCAAACCTTAATGTAAAAGCATACTTATTTAATTTTTTTCACGAGAGTTCGCTATACTGCATTTATGCCTACATTTCTACCAGGTAAGCGCCTGTGAAACCGGTAATTATTTTTGAAAAAAACACGTTTATTGTGAGGAAATGATTACAATTTTATTCTTCAAAGTAATGGCCATCGCTAGCTACACATTTTTCCCATCTCTCAGGCAATTTATGGATGCCTCGCCAAAAAAATGTTTCGTCTTTTGCCTGAAACCAATCATCGATCCATTTTTTTACTTCTGCGTGAGAATTGAAGCGCCGTTCCGTTAATGCGTGGCCCATCGATGCGAACATGTGATAATCCGAAGGCGCCAAGTCTGGTGAGTAAGCCGCATGAGCAAGAGCTTCCCAGTTGTACGATGCAACCAATTCTTTGGTGGCTCTAGTGCGGTGTGGTGGTGCGTTGTCATCGAGGAAAATCACTTTGTGTTGCCTGGCTTCATATTCTCGGCGTTCTTGGCGTATAGCACGGTTCAAATCGGCCAATTGTTGTTGGTAACGTTCACCGTTAACCGTTTCACCAGGTTTTAGAAGGTCATACCATACCACAAAATTAACTGTGTCCGCAAATCGTAATTTGTGGGCACGTAATCCGACATTTTCCGGAGCGTCAAACAATGCGTTGTTGGATGAAACTTGACAAATTGTGAACTGAATATTGTTGACATATGACAGAAGAAGTAAACATGACATTTGGTACGGTTCCGAAGTTTATAAATATTCGGCTATTTACCGCTAGATGTCGTTACCGGTTTCATAGGCGCATACCTGGTATATAAAAAATTGGATCTGAATTTTACCTCATTTCGCATGTTGTATCACTTTCCGATAAAGGGGGTTTAAACGTCAAAGAAAGTAATTTTGTTTCCGAGTTCTTAATGTCGGCAGGTCCTTCTGTTCTGATAGCAGATGATGTAGCCCTGCTTGATGTGGAATCCATTTTGCCGCCTTCATACCGAGGTAAGCCTGCTTTTGTAGCTAAGCTAGCTGGCATTGGACCAGGCGCTGCAGACTTCGTTTCAGATGACCTGGTTAAAAAAAACTATTAGTTCGGTACAAATTTGTTACAAGCACACGCGTTCGTTCCATAAGTTTTTGGCGAAGTGGGATTCTGCTTTTTATGACTCACAAAGGAGCGGAATTTTGTTGCCAAGTTCTTAATGATGAAGGATTCTTTTGTTCTGATTGCAGACGACGTAGCCATGCTTGTTGTGGAACATAATTTTGATGCTGAGTTCTTAATGGCGGAGGTTACGTCTGTTTTAATAGCAGACGATGTGGCCATGCTTGATGTGGAACCCAGTTTGTCGTTTTCGGAAATCTTTCAATCTTCAATGGCATGTACAATCCCTTTCGCGGCAATCCGGTTCACATTCGTAATCTCTTGAGGTATGATCAGCTATGAATGTGAAAAGATTTCTGCGCTGGATCCTAACAAGGTTAACAATTATATAGAAAATAAGTTAAATTTGTATAAACGATTTGGCTCAACAGTGTGGTGACTTACCTTCTGCCTCCCCTTATTGCACACACCAACAGAGAACCCACGATGATGATCGGCACAAAAGTGAAAAGCACCAGAAATACACCAACCCAAAATCCATTCTGTAAATTCAAACCAAATTTGCAAACTGCACGTAAAAATTCTTTTTGAATAGCAAATCCGTGTTACAATCTCAAACTAATTTAATCAATTGTAAAATTGGCTCTAGTACAAACTATGTCTATTCAAATTTGAATTGCAGCTAATAATAATAATGAATTGCGGTAATAACGTATCCAAGCACAAGTAACATATAGACTGTAGTCCAACACCCGACAGTCGAAAATATATAGATATAAATATATTTACATACATACATAGTCGTACTGTTTATTTTATTTTGTTTACTTCAATAGAAAACTAAAACTGAAATAGACATATTCAAGTAAAAATGTTTCCTAAATCTTTGTAATATAGTGTTTTCATTATTAATTTTCTGTAAACATTACTACGTTTGAAGAGACTTTATGTATTGGATTAGTCTCTTGTATCAAATCAGTTTCCAAAAAGTAAGAACTTAAAGAAAATTTACCACTAAAGATGTCAAACATTTGCAGGCGTCAGCTTGGGAAAGTTTCCTCTCACTTCTCGGCGCAAAATTGCACAGTCCAACTTGTTTTGTTAACGCATCGTTTGCCATGTTAACATAATGCCCAAATTGGGCCTTATACATACTAACCAAGCCATCTCGTATATAATCCAAAAGCGACTTGAACTCAATATCGTAGAATTTTGACATTTCATCAATTTCATTGAAATAAGTCTGTATTTCGATGTCGATGTCATTCGAAAAAAAACTGGCGATTTTCTTGCACTTGTTTATCATTTTTCCCATTGTTTTTAACATTTCCCATGCGATCGTCTTATTCATAATATCACGCAAATTGTTTAGGTTGCACATTATCAGATCTTCTCTAGTCTGTTTATCGTAAGGGCCTGCTTCATCAGTTGACAACCGATTTGTGACATATTCCGCTACCTTGTCATGCACGCTGCGTATAAAAGTTAAATTCAGGTCGCCTTGTATAGCCGTGCAAATCTGGCCTTTTTTGAACCTTTTCGCTACTTCCACTGCGTCCGCTATTATGTCATGTGAATTTTTGACGTACACTTGCTTATAGGTGATGTTGGAAATTTTGTCAACCAGACTATTAACAAAGGTATTGAAGTCGTTTCTACTTTTTGGCTTTGTGTTAATGTCATCAACATAATTTCTGGACCGCATCGCTGTGTAAAGAGTTTCATTTTCCATACAATCAGAAAGTATGTTAGATTTTAGCGGCACCGACTTCTTTTCAAACACATTAAGTTCAGCCATAGTACTATAAAATATGTACAAAACGGGGAAAATGTTTGAGTTTAAATTAAAAGGAATATGAGCAAAATACTTAGTTATACCAATTTTCGTATACTATATGTGCATTTGTATGTATTTCAAACATTGTTAAGTATTTGACTATTCAGTTTCCTTATAAGTGGATAAAAACATAAAAATGTATACGTAATGAACGACACAGAACTATCCGTGTAGGAATACCCCTCTCTCTTTAGATTATCTTGGTCGTTTTCTGTAACAGTGTTTGAGATTTATTACCGTCACAGCCAGATACACCTTTGGGAGTAACAGTATTTTGTTAACTTTAGAGCCGTCCTTAAGGCTCATTAAAGCTTAAGGCTTAATCGAAATATAAAGTATCTATTATGGCAAGACAAAATAGAATGAAGTGTACACAGTACAGAGCGCTAAAAGTTGAAAACTTGTAGAATAAAAGGTGAACCAGAAAAATTGTAGAATTTTTACGCATCCAGCATACGAAAATATCAAGAGTTAGGAGCCTGGTATATTCGAGTGAAAGTGTCTATAAATATTGCAGTTTCTTGCTATATTAGTCAATTGCATCTTGTATCTACTTTAGTAGATACTGGACATTTAATAGTTATACTGGACATTTACTTGACTGATGAAACAAAGTCTAGACTAAGCATTGCAAGACAAAGCAAAGCGAGCGTAGCGTAGGTTTATAATGTTATAAACAATTACAACGCGGGAAACTCCATCTACAGAACCGAAGGTTCAGGCAGAAAAAAGGGTCCAAATAAACCAGAAGTGCTAAAAAGGGTTGTTAGCACATATCGGAATATCCCCACGAGGTCGACTCGTGCAGCTGCAGCAGGCACATCGCAATCAACTGTGATGCGATATAAGCGAAGTCAAGGATTAAGGACCTACAAACAGCAGAAAGTGCCTGACTGGTCGGAAGCAAAAGAAAAAATAGCGAAGACGCGGGCTCGAAAACTGTATGACGATTGCGTAACCAAGTTCGATTGCGTGATTTTTGATGATGAAACCTATGGAATGCCTATTTCACTACAAAGAATAAGGATGGAATAATTAATAATAATTGACTGGCACGACAGCCCGCTTACGCGAGACTAAGGCCTAGCTTCCCGCAACTACCCGTGTTGTGCGTGTGAATTTGTACGCGGGTAGAAGGGACCTACAGTTTTTATGCCGGTTCCGAACGGCAGGTTGGGAGCTTTATCATAGGCAATTTTTACTCTCAGAGGTTTGCCATTTCCAGCGGAGAGGACAGCCACCGAAAGAGAAAACGAATTTTCCCGTTATTTTTTTTTTTTTTTTTTTAGGTGTTATTACAGGCAGTATTTGAACCTGAGGTTGCTGCCTTCGACTCGCGGTCCAACGCACTAACCAACTGAGCCACGGCGGCTGCCTGGAATAAGGATGGAACACATATAAAATACTCCGAAGTGAAATACACCGAATTTCCAAAACGCTTTATGGTTTGGCAAGCTATTTGCACCTGCGGTCTACGGAGCAAGGCGTTCATTACGACAGGAACAATTAACTTAGAATTTATATAGAAGAATGCCTGCAAAAACGCCTTCTGCCATTTATTGAACGGCACAAAGGAACGGTTTTGTTTTGGCCAGACCTAGCGACAAGCCACTACTCCAGGTCAACTATGGAATGGTATGAAGAAAATTGTGTCACGGTGGTCCCAAAAGAGGCAAATCCTCCCAAATGCCCGGAACTTCGGCCTATTGAAAGATATTGGGCTATAATGAAGCAAACCCTAAGAAAAACAAAAAAGTTTGCAAAAATTATGTACAGTTCCGAAATCGATGGAAGCAAGCCTGTGCAGTAGGCACCGAACGTACAGTCCAGTCTCTAATTAAGAACTTTAACAAAAATATAAAAAAATTTTGCAACCGCTAATTATATTTCATTACATTTTTTTGTGAATTAGAGTTTAATAAATGTATAATAAACTGCAGTTTATTTTAGTAAAATCAGACGATTACTTTTTTATTAATGTGTCCTTAAAAATTCTACATTTTTTCTGGTTCACCTCTTATTCAAGGACGGTTATAAGGTTAAAAATTGCGTATTTTGTGGAATTCGATATTTAATGTGTAATACTTTGAACTTTACCATCATTTTGGATGGGATATTGAATTATTGTGTAGATGAAAGATTTCTGTCATAACTGAATTACGTACAAAAACAATTTATACAAAAAGTTTGACGTTTACGTACCTGGCGCCGTAACCGTACCGTGGCTTCTTGCATTTCGTATTTCGTAACTCCAAACCCTTGGAAAAATGTAAGCCTGCTATTGTGGCAATTGCCGCATACAGCAACATAATCCCAAGTACTGTCCTTGAAATTTTGAAAGTCTGCATAATGTGAGATGTTCAGGTAAAATCAATTCCGGTGAGAGCTTACCTTGCCAGTAAGCCCGATGTATTGCATTTGCAACACACAGCCGTCTGCACAACCGTCAGTAAGCATATTAGAATCTAAAAGATAGTTAACTTTGTTTAAGTCGATTTACTTCAAATAATACATTTTCTAGTCAGATCTCAATAAGTATGCACGTTTCTGCTCAAAATTTTCTCGATTTTCAATAGAATGAGAGAACAATTTGATAAGAGTGCCAGTAGTTTATTTACACTTCCTAAATGTCCAAAAAACATAAGAGTAAAGATAAAGCGTTATGAAATCGTGTTTGCTTTCAAAAAGCTGAGCAAATGCTCTTGGAGAAAAACTACACGAAAATAGAACGATCATTTAAAATATTTATATAATTTTACTGGCAATAAGAATCTCAGTAATTACAAAAAGGTTTTATTGAGTATAAATTGTTAACTTGAGTTTTGCACGAATACATACCACACTTATTACAATACACACAACAAGGCCAAGATAACGGAACAGACCAGGGACACTGGGAAGGTTTTTATTAGGTTTCTTCAGATTTTCAAGTTCACGCCTCATACCATGGAATATTTTTGCAAAGTTGTTCCCTTTGGATGTCATAATTTTTTTCATAGAAGCCCTTATAATTTCTGGTGGTACTCACCATTAGATTTTGTAAACCGTTTTATGTTGCCGGAATTATTAAAAAAAACGTTCTTCACCTCATTAGCTATCGTATGAGGTATCCGAGAACTGACGGTGTGATGCCTAGAAATCTCGTGAATTATGTGCTGTAACTGTTTTAGTACAAGCTCAGTCAATGCAAGCTAAAACGAATTAAAAAAACTTTAACTTAACCTTAAAAAAAGGTACTTTGGGTCGATTCCACTAATCGGTTGTTATAGCCTACATAGATACGTGTACGATATGAGAAGCAGGTATGGGTTTTGCACTACATTCATAGTGTATGCTATGCTTTTCATTACCACTAAATACATTTAGTGACCACTAAACACTTTTATTTAGTGACAGTGGTAAAAAGTACCACTAAAAAACGAATTAGTGGAAGAAAATTGCACTACCACTAATTAAAGATCAGTGATTAGTGGAAAAAATTCAGCCATCACTAAATTTATTTAGTGGCAGACCTCGTAGTGGGTGGTTGTGGTAGTGGATTTTAGTGCAAACCCCATGTCTAATGAGAAGTGCGTTAATGAGTTGTAAACGTGGTCAATCCAACGTGGAGTAGCTTGCCCATTTACTAGTCTATGCGACAACATTTCTACGAAAATCTTTAAGAACAACAATGCGATCCGCTAATAAGTGTGGATGGATTTTGGTCCACATACCGCATGAAAGTGCAACATTTTCATTTTCAAATACTTGATATTGCTCGCCACCAGGGCGTATTTTCCGGGGTCAGATACCTCCAGGAGCATGGTTTCGTTGCGATAGAAATTTCGCATGTCTGCACGAAATCAATCAAATAATTCATTGCAACGCATCGATATATCACAGCCATACCGTCTTGCAATTTTATGCCTGTATGTTGCAGCGCGTTGACGTCATCTTCGATATTCGCAATCAATGCTTCAAATTCATCTCGCTTCAAAAGGAAGCTTTCTGTTTTCTTAAAACTACTCGAATTAACATTTTCACGAAAGTGCGTGAGCGTATCCGCAACGAAGTCTGTAAACGGTCGCACATTGGCTTAATTGATGTCTACATGCACAAAGTCAGATCTGCTTACTATCCACTAGATGATTGAAATGGTCCTCGAACTCGTAATAGTTTTTAATTAACACGTGATTCATTTGGTCCGATGTGTCGTCCAGAAATGAGCGGACATCATAAGAGAAATTGTTCGTCGCGTATTGGTGCAACTTGAAATTGCGATCGATGGCAATCCACAGGCCATATCTGCAAAAAATATAAATATGCGAAAATAACTAACTTTTTCTCCATAAGTATAAGTATAAAGTTAGTATAGTATAATAACTTTCAGATTTTTGAGAAACTCCACGTACTGAAATGACAAAATTGCACACAACTGCTGGTTCGAAAGATGGCCAGTTAAGTATAGCCGTGGTACCTTTGCAGAAACATTGAATTCTTTTCGTGAAACTCACCCTGCCACTACTATCAAACACAGCAGTATTAAACCTAAACATTTTCGACACTTCACCGCATCCCGCATTTCAGATCGTCTGCGTATTACACGACGGGGCATAGGGTCGCCTCGGCCGCGTGTTAGTACCCAAATGGCAATACAAAGCCTGTATAAATAACAAAAGTTGAGAGGCGTTGAGACAGCAGCAATGCCACTTACCCTCCGAGCGTCAACAACACTGACAGTATTGCTAGGTACCGCACAAGAACAAATTCATTAATTAAGCTCAATATCTCATATTGATCTGCGAATTAAAGCAAAAAAAAACACCCCTACAGCATACTTTTTCGCAACTGTTGTTTTTGTAAAACTTGCCTTACCTTTTTTCAATTTCTTGGTGCCATATTGTTGAACAACGTATGTGACGAACAGTCGATGGTATGAATGGCCGCACTCTGCTCCCGACTTTGCTCTGGCCATACGTCTCGGCACGGGCGAAAATAGTGTGGAATTCATATCAATTCGTAAGTAGTATAGAGTGCTGGTTGGTACGTATTCTAAACTACTCGATTAGTATTCCTGGCAATGATGTGTAACATATAAAAGACTATTTCATTTCTTATATCAAAATAAAACAATTCAAGAAAAAATACAGCTCCACAGTTTTCAAAATTTGTATTTATTTTTATTCAAAAATGAAAGATAAAAAACAAAAAAAAAATACACATGATAAATGAATGAATACAAACATAACCCATAGTAAAACAATACGATACATGCTCATAAAATACACAATCGTTTCAGGAATTCTGTAAGCCAAGTTCGTCAAATGCGTTAATGTCAGTCTTTACGAGAATCTAGCAGTAATGAACTCGATGTTTCAACCTGTATATGATGCATAATTCTTCATGTATATGATACAAGATTTCGCTGGAGGATATTTTGACATTTTCGTGAATTTATAGTTTTGGGATTTTTAATTAAGTTCACTTAATTGCCTACGTTATTGTTTCGCTTTCCAATTAAAATTAAATTCAATTAATTAATACTAAAATATCATTAACAATTTTCACCAGAAATATGTGGCTTTTAACGCGTTAAAAAGACGGCAGCTGTTGAGATATTAAAGACAAAATTACAGACACTTGTATTTTCAATAGTAGCTCAGCTGGCTAGTGCGTTGGGCCGACAACCAAATGCGACGCTCGAACCCAGATTCAAGACTCCGTTGCACAGACACGAATTTTTCTTTCGGCGGCTGTCCCCTCAGCAGGAAATGGCAAACCTCTGAGAGTAAAATGGCCTATGACGACTCCCAACTCGCCGTTCGGAATCGGCATAAAACTGTGGTTCCTTCTAACTTTGTACAAATTCGCACACACAACACGGATGGTTGCGGGCTGCTTAGTCTCGTAATCGGGCTGTCGTGCCAATCAATTATTATTATTAGTCTTTACTTTAATAAATTCCCACTTAGTGCAGTAATAAACGATTCTTAATTTTTAATTAATAATTGACTGGCACGACAGCCCGCTTACGCGAGACTAAGGCCTAGCTTCCCGCAACCACCCGTGTTGTGCGTGTGAATTTGTACGCGAGTTGAAGGGACCTACAGTTTTATGCCGGTTCCGAACGGCAGGTTGGGAGCTTTTTCATAAGCAATTTTTACTCTCAGAGGTTTGCCATTTCCAGCTGAGAGGACAGCCACCGAAAGAGAAAACGAGTTTTTCCCGTTATTTTTTTAGGTGTTATTACAGGCGGTATTTGAACCTGAGGTTGCTGCCTTCGACTCGCGGTCCAACGCACTAACCAACTGAGCCACGGCGGCTGCCAAATGATTCTTGGCAAATTTAATTAAAACATTGCAATGAATTTATAAGATATTATTGTATGAGCTTGATTGATGCCGAGCTCTTGCAATTTGATTAAGCAATCAAAAATAGATTTAATAATTAGTCCTACAGATCACTGTCATTGGCTAAATAATCTTCAAATCTTAGTATGTACACAAAAGACAATGTTTAACTATGATCGTATTAAGACAATACAAAAAACCCCAAAAATGTATTTTGACTAAGACAGTTAAAATTTGACTTCGTCGTGAACGAATGCTTGCTGATTGTAAAACATTTTCACGTTCCAGAACATCGCAGTTGATTTTTCACTTCAGCTGGGTTTTTCAAGAAATCACGTACAATTTGAGGGAAGAACCATGATTATTGCTAAGCAATTTCATACTCGACTTTTTGCATGATTGACAACTTTTATTTTTCTTTGATAGACACCCTTCATTCTTTGTAAACAATCATTATACAAACGCAAACGAATCCAATGAATTAACCTCGTTTTTGAGCAAACTTGGTCCCTATTTTCGACATTCGCTGGATATAGACCTTGTTTTTGTGTCGCTGAAGACCATTGACTATTACTACGCGCGTTTGTGGCATTGGTGACTCTTCTCTTTGTTTGATACGTAGCAATTTCTTTTTAACTTTCAAAAATTTCGGTATACTCTCAAATGGATTCAACTTGCTTGTTTTCTTGAAAGATGACTCTTGACTATGGCTCGACAACTTCGTCTTCTGCTCTTGTATGATATGCGACGTTTTTGTTGGTACTATCAGAGATGCTTGAGCGTTGTCTAACAAATTCGACTCTTTTACAGCAGGTAATGACGTTGTGCGATGGACAGTCTTTTGGTGTCCAATGTCATATGACTTTTCTAATACAGAGGACCCGCCTTTTTTGCGGTCCGATTTTGAAATCACTGGATCCGATTTCTGTTTTTGTACCACAAATGATATTTTCTTTTTCTTGACACGAAGTGTTTTGTTTGGCCGTTTCTTTTTTTCGAATGAATTCAAGTCTTGCGTTTTTGTAGGCGTGGGCTGTCGACTATTGGCGTTTGAATCCATTTGTTTGTTCATAATAGACGCCTTATTTCTTTTGGTCACAGGAGGTTCCTGTTTATCCGTCATATAAGGCTGTCGACTATGGCCTGGCGATGTTGAAAACTTCTTTCGTACGATAGGCGTCGTATGTTGCTTCTGGGTAGACGATTTCTTCTTTACAGCCACAGAAGATGTTCTGTTTCTACAAGGACGATTTGGGTAGCTTTTTCTAATTAAAGAAGACAATTCATTATTGTTAATTATGATTCTGAGCCGAATCGGGTCTTACAGAGATTTAGGTTTACTATCAGGTATATTTGACTTGAGCTTATCCTTGGCAGGAGAACTTTCCTTATCGTTAGACGTTTCTGATGTATCTTTTTGTGGGATAGTCGACTTTTCCAGCACTTTGACTGTCTCGATCGGTGCTTGTTTCACACCTATAGGCGTTGTATGTTGCTTCTGGGTAGACGATTTCTCCTTTTCAGCCACAGAAGATGTTCTGTTTCTACAAGGACGATTTGGGTAGCTTTTTCTAATTAAAGAAGACAATTCATTATTGTTAATTATGATTCTGAGCCGAATCGGGTCTTACAGAGATTTAGGTTTACTATCAGGTATATTTGACTTGAGCTTATCCTTCGCAGGAGAACTTTCCTTATTGTTAGACGTTTCTGATGTATCTTTTTGTGGGTTAGTCGACTTTTCCAGCACGACGACCGTCTCGATCGGTGCTTGTTTCACACCTATAGATGACGAAGATGGTGCTTGAATATTCTCCAGCGGTTTCGTGTCTGTTCCATTCAATTTCAATTTCGACTTAGGTATTTGCATGACAGAAGACGCTTGTTCATTATGTTCAACTATAGGAGACGATGTTTGTGTCCCTATAGCAGACGATATTACTTCTTTATGGTTTCGATCATTGAGTTGCGTCTCTGTTTTATCACTTGCTTTCCCATATGAGAGACTGATAGAAAATTTTGTTGGCTTTACTTGATTAGACAGATAGTCTAATGTTATAACTTGTTTCTTAGACAAGCTGGTTAGTACTTTTTGTACATCAACTGCCCCTGACTTTTTTTGGTCAGAAGGGCTTACATTATTATCAACGAGCGATATTTGGCTGACCTCATTTGCACGTGCATTTGGTGTTGAGTTCTTATTGACGGAGGATCCATCTGTAGCCATGCTTGATGTGGAAGGCAGTTCTTGGCTTTTACTCGGAGATCTCTTGATTTCCGTAGGTAAAGGTAACTTGTCTTCATCTTGGCCAGCCGCTGATATCGTTTCATGTGACCTAGTTTGAAAAACTTTGTCAGATCAGAACAAACTTGCTACAAGCACATACGTTGCATCTGTTTCTCGCAAAGTGTGTTTGCTACTTGATGCCATACACAATTGGTCGCATTCTTCGACCGTAGGATTAAGTGACCTGGTGTGAAACATAATGATTAAGGAGAAATAAATTTCTAAATAAAAAATCGGATCTGAATTTTACCTCATTTCGCGTGTTGTATCACTTCCCGATGAAGTGGGTTTAAGCTGTACGGAATGATTACCGTCAGAAGAAAGTAATTCTGTTTCCGAGTTCTTAATGTCGGAGGATCCATCTGTTCTGATAGCAGATGATGAAGTCATGCTTGATATGGAATCCATTTTACCGCCTTCATACCGAGGTAAGCCAGTTTTTGTAGCTAAGCTAGCTGGCATTGGACCAGGCTCAGACTCCGTTTCAGATGCCCTGGTTAAAAAAACTATTAGTTCGGTACAAATTTGTTACAAGCACATACGTTCCATAAGTTTTTGGCGAAATGGGATTCTGCTTTTGATGACTCACAAAGGAGCGTGATTTTGTTGCCAAGTTCGTTCCTTCTGTTGTGGAACCCAGTTTGTCGCTTTTACTCGGAGATCTTTCAATTTGCATGGGTAAAGCTAACATAACTTCGTATGACCTGTTTTTAAAAACTTTGTCAGATCAGCACAAATCTGCTTAAAGCACATACTTTGCAAATGTTTTCGATGAAATCTGTTTACTACACGACGCCACACACGATGGTTCGCATTCTCCGACCGTAGAGTCAACTGACCTGGTATAAAAGATTATATCTAACAAGAAATAAATTGCTTAATAAAAAACGCATCTAAATTGTACCTAATCGCACTTTCTGGCGAAGTGATATTCTGCTCTATGGTAGGTACTTTTTCATTGCTTTCAGATTGAATCTGAATTTGAATTTGACTGTCCCCGAAAGAAAGTGTAATTTCTGACTTGTCAATAGAAGATGCAGACTTGTTTGCTGTGGACAGCTTCTCGTCACTATTGTTGCGAAACCTATCAATGCTCTCATCGGAAAGAGATTTTGGTGGCATGTAATAAATGAGGGAGGGTTCATCTGTCGTCGCTCTTGATGTAGAAGGCCCATCGTTGCTTCTGCCAAGTTTGCTACATGACGCCGAGCACGACAAGTCGCATTTTATGTCCACAGAATTAACTGACCTGGTGTGAAAAATAATTACCAACAAGAAACCAATTAAGTAATCAGATCTGAATTTTTTGAAATCACGTATATTGCCTTTTGTAGGCAAGTTGGTTCCTCTTATATGTGGCGAAAAGCAATATAACTCAAATTTACTTTTAATAAAGCTACTCGTAGTTGAACTAGAACTGTGTTAACCAAGCTTAGCAATAGCTTAAAATAAGTGCAAGCTTTAAACTTGGTAGCATGATCGGCTTTCGGGTGACTTAGCTTTACGCACCATTTCTGTTGCGGCAATTCGTCGCCTGAAAAAAACGCTATCATATGTCCTACTAAACTCAATGACATGCGATATTAACTTTCTAAAGCGACGAATTTCCGCCATTTTTTATGAGTGGGTTTGGTCATCAGTGATCTAGAACTAATTTTTATGTCAAACGACTGTAAATCTGATGTGAATTCGACTTAATAACGTACTGTACATACATTATTTATTTTTTTTCGTTGGTTGAACTTGTTGAACTAAAGTGGAAAGTTTTAAAAAAACAACTGTTACTAAATCGTTTTAATCTAATACCTTGCATCAGTTTTTTGCGGAGTTTCTTCCTTATCTTCTTTATACGACAAAATTCCTTGTGTCTTAGCTGACCTGGCGTAAAAATTATGACAAATACGTCATTGTTTGTTACAACCCATTGCAAATAAATCTAAAAAAAATAATCGAAGATTGATTCAGTTACTTACGTTGTATCAGATTCGGGTGTTGCTTTTTTCTCCTTCCTTTGACATGACGAAAAAAAACATGGTTTTTTCTTTCCGTCCCCAGAACCAACTGACCTGGTATCAAAAATTATGAGAGATTGTTAAGCATTTCTTTGGAAACTTTTAAACAAATTTGATCGGTGTTTGACTTAGTCCCTTACGCTGTATCAGATTCGGGTGACGCCTTTTTCTTCTTCTTTTTACGTAAAGAAGATAAACTTGGTGTCTGTTTTTGGTCACCATCCCTGACAAGTATTGTGAAACAAATAATGGTAAATTAATTTTTTTCTTAATATTAGAAATAAATAAATCTGATCTGAATTTTACTTAATCGCATCGGGCGCAGGTGATCTTTCTTTGTCTTTCGTTTGACATGACGAAATAAAGCATGGTTTTTTCTTTCCCTCTGCAGAACCAACTGACCTGGTGTCAAAAATTATGATAGATGGTTAAACATTTATTAGAAAACATTACAAAAAATTTGGTCGCTGTTGGACTTAGTCCCTTACGCTGCATCAGATTCGGGCGACGCCTTTTTCTTCTTCGTTTTACATGACGAAAGGAAACATGGTTTGTTCTTTCTGTTCTCAGAACCAACTGACCTGGTGTCAAAAATTATGACAGATGGTTAAATATTTATTAGAAAATATAAATTATAGTAATCGAAGATTGATTGAATTACGTACTGTGTATCAGATTCGGGTGTTGCTTTTTTCTCCTTCCTTTGACATGACGAAAAAAAACATGGTTTTTTCTTTCTGTCCGTAGAACCAACTGACCTGGTATCAAAAATTATGAGAGATTGTTAAGCATTTCTTTGGAAACTTTTAAACAAATTTGATCGGTGTTTGACTTAGTCCCTTACGCTGTATCTGATTCGGGTGACGCCTTTTTCTTCTTCTTTTTACGTAACGAAGATAAACTTGGTTTTTTCTTTCCGTCCGCAGAACCAACTGACCTGGTATCAGAAATTATGACAGATGATTAAACATTTATTAGAAAATATAAAATATAGTAATCGAAGATTGATTGAGTTACGTACTGTGTATCAGATTCGGGTGTTGCTTTTTTCTCCTTCCTTTGACATGACGAAAAAAAACATGGTTTTTTCTTTCCGTCCCCAGAACCAACTGACCTGGTATCAAAAATTATGAGAGATTGTTAAGCATTTCTTTGGAAACTTTTAAACAAATTTGATCGGTGTTTGACTTAGTCCCTTACGCTGTTTCAGATTCGGGTGACGCCTTTTTCTTGTTCTTTTTATGTAAAAAAGATAAACTTGGTTTTTTCTTTCCGTCTGCAGAACCCAGTGACCTGGTATCAAAAATTATGACAGATGATTAAATATTTATTAGAAAACATTAAAAAAAATGTTTCGCTCTTGGACTTAGTCCCTTACGCTGTATCAGATTCGGGTGACGCCTTTTTCTTGTCCTTTTTATGTAAAAAAGATAAACTTGGTTTTTTCTGTCCGTCCGCAGAACCAACTGACCTGGTATCAAAAATTATGATAGATGGTTAAGCATTTATTTGAAAACTTTTAAATAAATTTGATCGGTGTTGGACTAAGTCCCTTACGCTGTATCAGATTCGGGTGACGCCTTTTTCTTGTTCTTTTTATGTAAAAAAGATAAACTTGGTTTTTTCTTTCCGTCTGCAGAACCCAGTGACCTGGTATCAAAAATTATGACAGATGATTAAATATTTATTAGAAAACATAAAAAAAAAATTGTTGGCTCTTGGACTAAGTCCCTTACGCTGTATCAGATTCGGGTGACGCCTTTTTCTTGTCCTTTTTATGTAAAAAAGATAAACTTGGTTTTTTCTGTCCGTCCGCAGAACCAACTGACCTGGTATCAAAAATTATAATAGATGGTTAAGCATTTATTTGAAAACTTTTAAATAAATTTGATCGGTGTTGGACTAAGTCCCTTACGCTGTATCAGATTCGGGTGACGCCTTTTTCTTGTTCTTTTTATGTAAAAAAGATAAACTTGGTTTTTTCTTTCCGTCTGCAGAACCCAGTGACCTGGTATCAAAAATTATGACAGATGATTAAATATTTATTAGAAAACATAAAAAAAAAATTGTTGGCTCTTGGACTAAGTCCCTTACGCTGTATCAGATTCGGGTGACGCCTTTTTCTTGTCCTTTTTATGTAAAAAAGATAAACTTGGTTTTTTCTGTCCGTCCGCAGAACCAACTGACCTGGTATCAAAAATTATGACAGCTGGTTAAGCATTTATTTGAAAACTTTTAAATAAATTTGATCGGTGTTGGACTTAGTCCCTTACGCTGTATCAGATTTGGGTGACGCCTTTTTCTTGTCCTTTTTATGTAAAAAAGATAAACTTGGTTTTTTCTTTCCGTCTGCAGAACCAACTGACCTGGTATCAAAAATTATGACAGATGGTTAAACATTTATTTGAAAACTTTTAAACAAATTTGATCGGTGTTTGACTTAGTCCCTTACGCTGTATCAGATTCGGGTGATGCCTTTTTCTTGTTCTTTTTATGTAAAAAAGATAAACTTGGTTTTTTCTTTCCGTCTGCAGAACCAAGTGACCTGGTATCAAAAATTATGACATGATTAAACATTTATTAGAAAACATTAAAAAAAAATTGTTGGCTCTTGGACTTAGTCCCTTACGCTGTATCAGATTCGGGTGACGCCTTTTTCTTATTCTTTTTATGTAAAAAAGATAAACTTGGTTTTTTCTTTCCGTCTGCAGAACCAAGTGACCTGGTATCAAAAATTATGACAGATGATTAAATATTTATTAGAAAACATAAAAAAAAATTTTTGGCTCTTGGACTAAGTCCCTTACGCTGTATCAGATTCGGGTGACGCCTTTTTCTTGTCCTTTTTATGTAAAAAAGATAAACTTGGTTTTTTCTTTCCGTCCGCAGAACCAACTGACCTGGTATCAAAAATTATGACAGATGGTTAAACATTTATTTGAAAACTTTTAAACAAATTTGATCGGTGTTTGACTTAGTCCCTTACGGTGTATCAGATTCGGGTGACGCCTTTTTCTTGTTCTTTTTATGTAAAAAAGATAAACTTGGTTTTTTCTGTCCGTCCGCAGAACCAACTGACCTGGTATCAAAAATTATGAGAGATGGTTAAACGTTTATTTGAAAACTTTTAAATAAATTTGATCGGTGTTGGACTAAGTCCCTTACGCTGTATCAGATTCGGGTGACGCCTTTTTCTTCTTCTTTTTACGTAAAAAAGATAAACTTGGTGTCTGTTTTTGGTCACCATCCCTGACAAGTATTGTGAAACAAATAATGGTAAATTAATTTTTTTTCTTAATAATAGAAATAAATAAATCTGATCTGAATTTTACTTAATCGCATCGGGCGCAGTTGATCTTTCTTTGTCTTTCGTTTGACATGACGAAACAAAACATGGTTTGTTCTTTTTGTCCGCAGAACCAACTGACCTGGTATCAAATATTATGACAGATGGTTAAACATTTATTAGAAAACATAAAAAAAATGTGTCGCTGTTTGACTTAGTCCCTTACGCTGTATCAGATTCGGGCGACGCCTTTTTCTTCTTCGTTTTACATGACGAAAAGCAACATGGTTTGTTCTTTCTGTATTATATTATGAAATATAGTTATATATTTATTAGAAAACATAAGAAACCATAATCAAAAATTGATTTATTTACTCACGTTGTATCAGATTCGGACGTAGCTTTTTTCTTCTTCCTTGGTTTGTTCTTTCTGTGTCCAGAACCAACTGACCTGGTGTCAAAAATTATGATGATTTATTAACCTTCACTCTGTGCATGGGGTATACAGTTCCCCATAGCCACAGAAAATATGAATTTGTGGAAGTATTTCTTTCTGAACGATAAATTAATACTTATATCAATGGACTGCTATTGATGAAAGGATTCTAAAAACATAAGCCGTTATTTTTTTTTTTAAGTGTGATTGGGCCAGTATACCCACACATTGTACACAAACTGTTTGTTGTGCTTTGGGGAATAAATATATCGAAATATATCAGATATGTATTTTATTCGCATTATGGTCCATTTCGACTCGCACTCTATATATAATTTTTTGTATCTTAATTTATAGAGCCATACACGTCAGCGCAATCGATACCAGCGCTTACTGCTGGTACCTCTGGAGCTTCTAAAAGAAAACCCGGACAGATCTCAACCACTTCCTCCACATCTATCAAGCTGCTACAAGCACACTCGCCGGTGGAAATCCAAATTCGAAGACGGTGTGCAAGCAAAAACAAATAATAATAAGCACAACAACACAAAAAAACAACAACACAAACAAATATTAAATAATATAATGATAATATAATTATCTCCCAAAACACTGTTATTTTATTCGATCCCATACAACGTGTACTGGCTCAAACAATGGGACCTCCGTTCCCGATTGCACGGGATTAGGGTGTAAAAACCATGCACTGAGTGAAGGTTAAAGAGCATACAATAACATAATCTAAGATTGATTTAGTTACATACGTTGCATCAGATTCGGGTGTTGCCTTTTTCTCCTTCCTTTGACATGACGAAATAAAATATGGTTTTTTCTTTCTGTCCGTGGAACCAACTGACCTGGTGTCAAAAAATATGGCAGTTGGTTAAACATTTATAAAGTAATATTTCAAACAAAATCTGAGCGTAATTTCACTCAGTCGCTTACGCAGGTTCTGCTGCATCACGTTCGGACGACGCAGCTTTTGTCTTCCTTGTACATGATACAAAAAAGCATGGTTTGTTCTCTCTGTCCGCAGAATTAACTGACCTGGTTGCAGAGTTATGACAAATAATTAAAAAATGTATTACAAATCACTGCAATTTTATGTGGTAGTAGTTTGACTTAATTACATACTTTGAATGACGTTCGGGAGACTTTTCATTCTTGTTCTTCCTTTTACATGACGACAAGATGCATTTATTGTGTTTTTGCTCTCTGTGTTTAACTAACCTGGCATGGAAAACAATGATAAATGTTTTTTTATAACATTGTAAATAAATCCGATCTTAATTTTGCTCAACCGCGTACATTGCATGGTGTTCTGGCGGGCAATCTTGTACCATTTTGCCTGGGGGGCAGGTGCACCTGATATGACAAATTATGATATGAAGAGAATGAATCTAGTATCGATCTTACTTAATCACATACATTGCATAAGCTTCGAGCGACGCACAGTGCCGCCAAGGTGGCCAAAATATTATAGAAAACAAAATAATCGAGTGGCTGACATTGAGAATCCACGTTTGCATAATTATTGTAAATACTCCAAATATCTGTACAATACATTGTTCAGAAACAGTTTAATAGCTATGTCTCTTCAAACTTCAACATTTTTGTTAGAAACAAACTTTTTACTTGGAAAAGAGCTTCTAGAAACTTCACACTTCGCAAAAAAATCAGTGCAAGGTGCGTATTTCATCAATATTTGATAGTCTCTAAAACATCCGCAAAAATTTTACTCTCAATTATAGTTGAATATAAGTAGAATCTATCAGTAAACAGGGTGGTAGTAGGTGGTACTTCAACCACAGAGAAAATGTTATGAAAAAATTTAAAAAAACGATTAATTACACAGGCCGACAAAATTCGAACAAATTCCAGAACCAGAAACCAGAGTATACTTTTCCGAAGGTTTCTGGTGCGCTGAACAACAATCTGGCCTCAGAATTGCTCCATCACGTCAGGTTTTCGTACATGCACTTACAATACAATGCAATACAATACAATGGAATACAATATACAATTCCAAACTTCAATTTTGGATATCTCAAAGACGAAAAATGACTTTTGAGCAAACTAAGGCGCATTTGAAAGGGAAAGGCTTGTACTTTAAGATGCCAGTAGTTATTTTACAAAAAAAAAAAAATAGCTATGCTACATAACCTCAAATATAGGCAAAAACCGCAATTTTCGCACTTTTAGGTTAGGATATCTCGAAAACCTGACGTGATGGACCTTCGGAAAAGTATACTCTGGTTTCTGGTTCTAAAATTTTGTCGGCCTGTGTTATTGAAATTAATACCGATACTCATACGAAATTGCATAAAAAATGCGCTGAAAATGTAAAAGGGCGTAAAATCTTCATGTAAAATCTGATAATGCCCATCTTTAACGAAATGTTAATATGGGCTAAAATGAATGAATAGTTCAATTTTCATCTCCCTATCTTGAAGGTGGGCGAGGTGGGCGTGTCCCCCGCCCGATTCTTTTAATTTTTTCCATATAATATGCTTTCGTAACAATCATCTATGCATAATTTCATCAAAATACGACCACTCTGATTAATGTCGGCCACTCACTATATGAAACGGCGACACTGTGTGACGTGTCTTTAAATTTGCTTTTTCGGTTCCGTTTACGGTCACCATGACTAACAGACCTGGTGGGACAATTATTTATACATGTTTAAAGATATGTTTTAAAACATTGCATATTAATCTGTTATCTATTTTACTTAATAACCTACATTGAATCAAGTTCGGGCAACGACTGTTTCACCTTGCTTTTTCGCTTCTCTTTATGGTCACCTTGACTAGGAGACCTGTTGTAAAAATTTGTTAGAAATATTTTAACATTTGTTTCAAAACATTGCATATAAATCTCTTATCTATTTTACTCAATAACATACATTGCATCGGATCCGGACAACATTTCTGACTGCAATTTGGGTAGAGAGTATTCGTTAGTATGCCTGTGTGAAAAATTATGACAGAATATTAAAGATTTGGAACAAAACATTGCAAATTATTCTAATCGCTGTTGAACTTAAACACATACGTTGCAGTAGTTTCAGCTGCGGGCGCTTCCATCTTCATTTTGCGTACTGCACAACTATTACAAGTACACCTGATGTCAGAAATTAAGATGAATAAGTATGAATTCACTAAATATTCGGTGTCAACCACGTACTCTACACTTGTGACCGATTTTTTCTTCTTCCTATTACATTTAAAACAATATAGACAGCTGCTTTTGCCCTGTGATCTATCT
The DNA here is from genome assembly GCA_963668005.1 of Melieria crassipennis. Taxonomy (NCBI): domain Eukaryota; kingdom Metazoa; phylum Arthropoda; class Insecta; order Diptera; family Ulidiidae; genus Melieria; species Melieria crassipennis. The sequence continues at coordinate 105,614,961 of OY764962.1, read as the reverse complement.
GGCCTGGGGTTTAAAAATGTTGCCAATGGGTTAGAAGTTGTCACATAACATTGTATAGTAATAAGTAATATAGATTTTAATCGCTTACGTTGCATCAGTTGCTGCTGCGGTCCGTTTGTTCGTGGTATGAAATCCCGATACGCGAGCCGAAAACTTTCGTTTTTCCCAGGAACAAGCTAAGCTGGTGTAAATATAATATTAACAAATGAGTAGAAATTCGTTGCTTATCTTTGCAAGTCCAAAATCAATTTTCGGAATAATTTACTTCTGGTCATTTTCAGCATCTTTAATCGGTCTCATGCATGGAAATAGGCTTTGCATCCATTTGGGTTTGCTGCGTGAGCCTCTCCCTTCTCTGGAATCTGCGTCTGTCGGCCTTGTGAAAAAATGTTTACAATACGTTAAACAAGTTGCAAACAATTAAATGGAATGTCTTACATTATACAACAGTCAGCAACATCTCGTCTGAGGAGATAAGCTATTATGCTTCCTATTATCACTATAGGCAGTAATGCGAAGGCAATCAAAAACACTCCACACCAAAAACCATTCTAAAAATTAACAAAATTAGTCGAATTGACAGCAAGACGGTGAGTGTACAACAAGTTCATTAGCTCAGTGTAGTGTGGAAAATATACATTTCCAGTTATTTTGTATAGGCAACTGTATATTGGGTTTAGTTAGCAATCCTAACTTTAAATTCTTCGAACAAAATTATTAAGCTGCCAAGCTTAGCTTTGGTTTTTTTTTATAAATTTACTTTTACAGTTCCTTATATTTGTTTTCAAGGAACCATTGGATGATTGAATAATTTCAAAAAAACAAAAATTCATACCAAATATAAAGCCAAGCAAGTGCAAGGATCAGATGTTCCACTCCTTGAACGACTTGTCAAGCTACATAGGCCAACTTTGGTGTGTAAAGAAGAGTTTGCGATTTGCATGTATTGCTCAAGTTGGTCCTTATACAGCTTCGTCAAATCGTCTGGTATAGCGCTCAAAAATGCCTTGAAGCCATTGTCGTAGAACTTGGCCATTTCATTCATGCTGCCTAAAGATATTTTGACCTGTTCATCGATGTCATCCGAAAAGAAAGTGGCCAATCGTTTGCATTTTTTCACTACCGCTTCAGCCTTGACCAATATATCAGATATGAGCAACTTTTTAATAATGTGATCATTGAAAAATTTTAAATTGCATAGCGTCAGTTCTCTGCTAGTCCGTCCAGAAGGCAGCACAGTTTTATCGTTTTTCATCTCATTGTGGGCATACGCCGCGATCTGTTTATGAACGCTTAGTAAATAGTCCAAATTGAGTTCATCTTTCAGAGCGACGCACACATCACCCATTTTGAACATCGAACCTGCCTCCGTTGCTTCAGACATCATTTTCCGAGCGCTCTTTAAGGGTAATGGTTTGTAAGTGACGCGCGATATCCCGGCGACCAAGTGCGTAATAAGCCGATTGATATACTGAATCGACTTTGGCAAGTCACTAATGTCTGAAACAAGATTCTGGGACCGCATATTCGTGTAGATCGTTTCATTTGGCTTACAGTGGAGCATTCTAAAACAAAAAGGGGGCAGCAATAAGAATTACATACAAATTGGAATTAATTTATTACGAATTTTAGTTAAGTGTATACAATACACCGTGCGACAAAAAACATTCATAGTAATCTGGCATACTCAGTTTTTCTTTTTCTGATCCAATGTCCTTAGTAATATGTAGAATAATACCTCAAAGTTTTATTATTCTATCTAACTTTATGGGCAAGAAATTAATGCGCATTCTATCTAATTATCATTCAAGTGTACTCGTATTATTTACTGAGCAGTCCTTCACCACTGTCGTATAGTAGATGCAAAATAATGTTTGCAATATTCATACCGAACACTTTTCCGTTCGCATGTAGAGTTATGTAAGACCGCACCCATCCAAAAGTGCCAGCACGCTATTAGAACGATTATTGCATATAACGAAATAATCGCGTATACTGTCCTAGAAGTTATGAGAAGAGGCATGGGGTGAATTTTACTTTTAACTATGTTTCGGCTATCTTACCGTTTTATTACTTTGGCTGCAAGTGCCTTATTATGCTTCTTGCCACAAACGCCAAAAAGCATGCCAATAAATAGGTACAGCAAAATCTATAAAACGTTCTATAATTTGATTAGTGATTTTGCAGGATTCAAATAAATTTGCCTATATAATAAATATATATAATAATTAATTATAACAATATAAGGGTTATGGCGATTTTAACGCCCAAATAAATAATTTCTTTCGTGCCAAAATTGTTTTTTTTTTTTTAATTTTCCTTAACTGTTTCCTTATAAATTTAATAACAATTACACCTTTGTTAATATTTTCAGTAAAGACTTGAAGAAAGCTGAATTTTAAAACACCAAATATGAAGATGTGTCAGAGCGATTTCGGTAAAGCGTCAACACGAACTAAGTTTTAAACAATAATAAGCTAATATAATGGTAGGTGCAGCCCAATACGTACCAGGAACACTGCAACACAAACGAAAATGCCGCATATAACGAGAAAATATGGATTCGTTTCGAAAAATTTCAGCATTCCAGTGAGCTCGTTTTTATTGCCATCTTCCGAAAGTCGATTTTTTATAATTTTATACATACTCTGCAAACTGTTTCCTTTTGGAATTTATTCATTAATTCTCAGGAAATTTGAAATTGCCACAAGCCTCTCACCTTGTGACCGAATAAAATTTTTTAAGTCTTCCGTTGCATTTGAATAAACTGTGTTCACAGCACTAAGAATGGTCTGCGGTACTTGAAAAATGGTAGTGTAACGCCTGGAAATGTCACGGACTGTCCGTAGTAATGCCTTCATTGCATTTCGAATTATATTGAGCTAAAATTAAATTGAAAAAACTTCAATAATTTTATAATAACCTCTTTAAGCCCATTTACGCGCGTTTTAGACTCATAAGCTCAAAGGCAGCTGACCCGGTGAACGTTGTACCACCTAATATTTATTCGACTGGAACTTTTATAAGAGATTATTAATTTTTGTCAAAATTTCAGCTCTTCATTGAGTTGTACGGTATTTTCATTAGCCGTCGCTCGCTGGTCACCGCTGGTGCGGTTTTCACGTAAAGTAGCTCATCAGTTATGCTTGGCGCAGCTGTCAAACAATCGGTCCGCCGCGAACTTCCTCTCTTAAAAGTAATCCAAAGTGGCAATTCCCAAAATTACCAATTTCGGTTTTGCATGACTTTTAATTCCGACGTTCAATATAATAGGTTTGAGTTGTGTGTGTCCACCCTATTCTTCCAGTCGAAGGGCGCGACTAAATTGTAAGTTCGGAGCAAGTTTTATTAATGTGCGATTTACAGTTCCAAACTGGAAAGTTTGGGTCGCAAAAAATGTGCCACGACCCTTGCCCAATGTCCATCAAATTTTACCAGTAGAATGACACACCTATGGGACGACGGTATACCAAATTTCGCATGCTGTGTGACTTTTAATTTCAACGTTATTCCATATTAAAGATTTGATTTGTATGGGCAGTGCCACGCCCCCTATAATACTAACCCCATTCTCTTAGTTGAATTGTGCTACTGAATGGAAAGTTCGTGAGAAGTGCGAGAACAAAACCGAAAAAATGTATTCAAATCGGTCGAGCTATTTTTGAGTTTTAGCGACACTAACGCACAACAATTGATTTTTTTATAAATTGAATATATAAAATTATGCTTTTAAAATCGGCTTGTGGATAACCCATATATATATGCATGTATATATGCATTTGGGAGTGAGCTCCAACTGTGCCACCACATCCCCTTTTACTTACCCTGTCCTTATGTAGTGTTTTCGCTTTAAATTCATTCAAATTAGTAGCAACCAAAATTGTTTTCCCCTCATCTGATGTCTTCAGCATCAATGTTTCGTTGCGGTAGAAAAATCGCAAATCTAAATGAAATAAAGCGTTGGTATTTAAGGTAACGTAACAATGGCAGCTCTACCATACAATCTTGCAGTTGTGTTGTATTTTGCCGCAACGTGCGCATGGATACATCAATATCCAGAATCAGATTTTCAATTTCGCGAATTTGCGAGGGGAAAATATCGACTTTCAAGAATTTGTTTTCCACAAGTATTTCGCGGAATTCAGTGACTTTGTTCGTAGTTAAGGCTGTAAATTTTCGCATAATATCCTCATTCATACCGAGAGCAATGAATCATTGTTAATTTACCATTCATGGATTTTATGAAACTGTCGCCAAATTCCTTGTAATTTTGAATCAAAACATGCCTCATTTGGTCAGTTGTACTTTCGATGAACGATCGTAATTGGGCTTTATTTGCCTTCGAATTTTTGCGCAGCATTGAATTGTAGTCGGTGGCGATTAACCAGCCAAATCTGTAAAGGTTCACAGAGTCAAGTGGCCAGTGCACGCGCCTCGAGTGTATGCAATGAACTCACAATGCAACGCCAATCAAAATGAACTGCAGTACAGTCAATATCCGAAGCCATTTCATGCGACCGGCCCTAGCCATGGGTTGGCCTCGATCAAAGAACTTCCTGATGTTGCGTTTCCTTCTGGACATTATCCACAAGACACTGAAAGGATGGTATCATGGAAGTACTTTATTGATCACTATCCGAATGGCATAACACTTACCCTACTACCGTTACTAGCACCGATAATATCACAACCCACAGAAATATAAAAAAATGCATCATGTCTGTGAAGCCTTTCCGCTCTGTGAATGAAGACGGGGATAGAACAAATTCCGACCTCACACATACTCGCCGCAATCGTTTAGGCAATTGGTGCATTACTTACTTTGCAACCTGGGATTGGTGGCGAAATCGGCAACCATTGCTTTCACTAGGCCCTCAAAACTTGGTGACCCACAATCTTGTTTCGTCTCTGCGCGCAGCACTGCCCTGGGCAGAGCGGTGTATATTGTACGATTCATAACGGTAATTCACTGGCGGCAGCTATACAAATCGTAACAGCCACGCAAAGGATTCGATTGGTTCTGTGGTGTGGATGTATTTTTAAAAAGCAAAAAAATTTTAACTTCACAACTTTCAAAATTTATGATGGGTTGTCAGAAAAATCATGACGCATTTACTAGTCATTTTTTCATGATTGAGAGGTGGGCATTTTCGAAAGACACCAATAATAGTGTAGAGTTTTTTACGCACTTAAGTCGGGGGGATCACTGTAGTCCCGTCACTTTCGCGGCTTCGAGAGGAGGCAATTATTCGACGCTATCTTTCAGCGTGCGGCTAATATTTTGATAACACAAGATTGCCCACATTATTGTGTCATTTATCGTGGTTGTATCTTTATTTTTAAATAAACAAATGTTTTCTATACAAATCAAAGAGAAAATATGCGTCAAAACTGTGCCGACAACTCAATTCTTACCAACACTTCAAAGAACAAAAAAAAAATGAAAACATAAACAGGCATGACCCAAACCGTAATAACAGTATTGCTTGGAAAGAAAGCGGCAAACATACTTTTCCTCCGAAATGTAATTTTTCAGTGTATTTTTGCTTACACCCTTTTTACTTCGTATGTACATATGTATGTACACATGTGTTTGTACATAAATCTGTATCTATACCCTGTAGCAATTCGGACTGGTCCAAATGTAGTTTTTCGACTAGTTGCATGTCAGTCATAGCTCACTTCAGAACCGATTCGTTTCCTTGAAGCAAACTCACCCTTTTAACGTGGCGGTGACCTAGGCGACAGTCAATTGTCCCCGTCTGCATCCATTTGCAACTAAGGAGTGCGTCGAATAAAAGTGTCCGTTACAAAAATGATTGAATCTTTTGAACCAGTAGTCCGATTTTTATGAATTAAAGTATTTTTGTTCAAAAATTTGTTACAGATTCCAAACCAAAGTAAGAAACCAAATATTATGTTTTTTTGATAAAAAGTTTTAATTTTTCAGGAATCCCGTCTATTAATGTTTTTATGGTAGTGTCCGACACCCTCATAGCTGATGAAGACCACTTTCTTTTAAAGTCTTGAAGGTCTTTGGCCACTTTTTTGGTTACTTTCATCTCCCTTTCTACTAAAGCCCAGTATCTCTCGATCGGCCTTAGTTCTGGACAGTTAGGTGGATTGGCTTCTCTATGTACCAAAATCACTTTATTCCGTTGAAACCACTCTAAAGCCGTTTTGCTGTAGTGACATGAAGCGAGATCAGGCCAAAAGAACGTGGACATTTCATGTTGGCTTAAAAAAGGAATTAATCTCTTTTGCAAACATTCCTTCACATATATTTCGCTGTTGATTGTACCCGATGTAACGAATGAGCTGCTCCTTTCGCCACAACTGCAGATAGCCTGCCAAACAAGGAATTTCTTTGGGAATTTTGTCACTTTTTTGGACTTGAATTTTTTAGAAACATTTCTTCGAGAATTGGCTGTATAAAATTCCTGCCCATAAGTTTCGTCATCCATTAAACAGCATTCGAATTTCTTTGCAAAATCTTGCGCCAACTTTATAGCTCGTTGTTTTGGGGTTTCATTCTTGACGGCGTTTCGGTCCGTAACTTTCTGCACCATGTACGTCTTCAGCTCAGCTTCCTTCTTAGTTCTGCGCACGAAAGATTCTGAGCAGTCAGCCTTCCTCGCCAATTTCCTTCCCGAAATGCTTGGATCCTTCTTCAGAATGGTCACAACGTTCTTCGCCTTTTCATGATCATGTGGCCCCTTTTTTTACCAGAACCTTTCTTTCGATCAATACGCAGGTCCTCCTTAAAGCGTTTAAAAACCCGAGAAATGGTTTTAGGGTTAGACCCTACCTCTTTGGCAATTTTTTTAAAAGACCACTGCTTATGAAAAATTGTAATGCTGTTTTTTCGCACTTCCACTTCGCTTGCCATTTTCGCGTTAAATATATTTTTATTGGCTCTAACGCATTAGATTTTCATTTAATTCAGATCTACTGAGATACAAATTTTTTTATTTGAAATTTTCAATAGCATTGTAGGGAAAAAATGTAACGGACAATTTTATTCAACGCAGTCCTTAGTCCAAAGTCAGTCCTAAGTAAAACAGTTTCCAAACCAGTTACAAAGCGAGTAGTTTGCGACCTAGTTTATTCTGGATTAGTTTTCTAACCAGTTGATTTTTGTGGGGGGAAAATAAAACTGAAATTTTTCAACAATTATTTTATTTAAAAAATACTTTCAAAAAACAACAAAATTCTGTCGCGAATGAAAAGCAAGAAGTATTAGTGCACGTAAAGATAAGCCAAGATGAACTTGGACTTGCTCACACACTTCTGTCGAAACCGTTTGGGATCCGGACGAAATACAACATCCTGACTTCGTCTGTAATTAATAAATAAATGAATAATTACATAAATTATTTATTTATTTATTTTTTATTATTTATTATTTACATTTATTAATACATACCTTTCAGCTGCCGCTGAAATTCGTTGCTTCACGCAACCACGCAAAATTCTAACTGAAATCATTCAAGGCAAAACTTGCAAATCGAACGAACTTCGAGTCATACAAACAGACATTTCTACGTTGTTGTTGTAACAAAAGTATCGTAACTCACCAAGCGCGCACTATTCCAAGCAAAACAAATCACAATTTTTAAATCGAATTTTAAGTTTGTATTATTTAGCCTCTCTACTGTAACATAAACCTTTCATTTATCGACAGAGTCGTACAAACAACACAATTGATTGATCTCCCATAATGTTCTCAAATAAATTATATCGATTGTTCACAGGAAGAAAACCAGAGTTTCTGATGTCTTTACTTACTACGTATTTACATATTAGGGGTATTCTCGATGTCTTGCATAGCCCTGACATCGTGCACGAAATGCATAATTGACATGGCCATGCATTTCGAGCAACGACACAACAACAAAATACAAGCAAAAACAGTTTGCATTTTTTGCATGTCATGCTACGCAAAAACCCTTGTTTTGTGTGCGACATCGCGATTGTGCGACAGCCATTTAATTTTCTTCGTGTGCGCAAGCGTATTTTCTTTATATTTGGTTTTATTTCAACCTTTTTATATAATTTGCATATATGTCTTGCTGGCAGGTAGAAATGGATCAACCGAAAACCAAATTAAAAAGAAATGGAGAAAGTTTGCGGCATTTTTGCAATATGTGCTTTTTTGTGCGTTCTCGATGTGTAGCATTTTCCAGTCTTGCACGGTTGCATTTTTACGAATTCTTCCTCCGTGCAAGACATCGAGAATACCCCTATAGTGCTTTCCATACTTGTTGCAAAGCCTTCACAGGAATTATAAAATGCACAATGCCAGTTTTTCTATGTTTTTTCTTTATCTTACAGCTTCGAATTTCACAATCTTTAAAAAATACGAAAACAAAAAAATTTATTCAGCTAAACAACATTACAATTGTGCCAGGGAGTCGGAACGCATTAGTGGTGACAACGGACTTGACTTAGGCCCATATTCGACTTCATACGGCACATCCAAGGATACTCCTAAAATGAATTGAAATATTAAAATGCAAAAATGGAGTCGGCACGCACGTACACAACTCACGTTTCTTTTCACTTGGTGCTTTGCTCGAACTTACTTCGCTGGGACTTTCTGGTATATATATTGCAACCAAAATCGCTAAAATAACCATAAAAGCTCCAAAAACGAACGGTGGACCTTCAATCAATTGACTGTACTTATTCGGGGATACATTTGTTTGATTGTGATCAGGTGATGGAGGCAAATGAGGTTTTTCGTCATTTAAATCCACATGGAATAAATAAAAAATTACGCCAAACATTGCTGGTCCAAGACCGTTGCAAAGTCCACGCATGCCAGTTACCATACCTTGAACAGCACCTGCAGAATAAGATATTTTAAAAGCATAGTAGTATGTTGTGTGCTATGCTGTGAGCTTCGCTTACGAAAGCGTGAAACTGACGCACAAGCACGCATTCGAAAATCGCAATGGTAAATATATTTACTATAGGAATGGCATAACCATGCCAATTTTGCACTGATGAACCCAAATTTAGATTGCCTATTCCTCAATTTACATTATATTTTACGTGTTAGGCATAAAAAAAAATCTGCATCAGAATTACATTATTAAATTGAAGTAGGATGAAATTAATTTAAAACATAAATGAACGAACATATCCGCCGTTTGCAAATCTATACACTTTCGGGAAAGTTATTGCTGATATTTTTACGATATTTTAATAGACTCGTGTAAGTCATGCATGTATACGATTTCAAACCATTTTAAAACTAAAGCAAAACTAAACAATGGGATCTTAAAATGCTGTCTATGGAAGGCATTCACATAGCCTAAACATTTGCTTCTAGTTAATGTGGGTTTACTGTTGCCAATAAATTCTTAATCCAATTCATAAATTTGTAAATGTCACAAGTATTTAGTGTATATCAAAATAATGCAAATTTACATTAGCATTCAAGGGTACACACGAATATGTGTACGCAGTTCAGATATGCGAGCACCATTGCATTTTCATTACCTTGGCTGTCGGCATTGGAATGTATTGAAACAAAAGCACTTATCGCTGGATATGTTATCGAGGCTAAAGCGGCCAAAATTCCCGCTGCCCACATCATCCTGCAATAGTCGGGAGTTAACATATATTTTTTTTAAATTAAATACATCTAATATCCATTGCACATACCATGCTTGACTGCCAAAACCATATCCCAGCAACTGCAACATTTCTAATATCAAGCCGAGGATAATTGTTGTTTTTGCACCGAGAATCCTGACGAGATGGGTAGTGAAATTATTAGAATTAGCAAAACAACTGCCGTCACATGCAACTCACCGCATCAAACCGCCCAAAGTCACCTGCACAGCTATGCTCAAAGTTCCGACAACAGCTATGAAAATTGCAACTTCCATGGCTTGGAAGCCCATCTTCAACTTTAAATACACGAATATACACGAGTACTGTCCAGCCTCAGGCAAGTAAGAAAAGAACACAGTGACGCATTGCATGAGCACGGTGTGGTCGGTGCCAACCTTTCGCAAAGCCTGTTTAAGAACATTGAAAAGCGGTCATCTCTCAAGTTTCATACACTGTAAAACATTTCGCGGAGTGCCGTACGGAAAATGGGTCGGCTTGTTCCCAGCTGATTGGTGCCGTCCACGACGATGGCCGTATTTTCACCGCCAAGCTTTCGGGCACAGCAACTAGTATAAAGAATACATCGAGCACAGCAATGGCTGTGGCAAGAGCGATAACTAGCGTGTCGCTGTACAGTTCCCTCAACACGGCACCAAGCGCGGGTGATATTACCTGTGGCGAAAAACATTTCCAGAAATATTAGCTGTATCGATTAATGTATGTTTCTATGTACACGTATATATTTACCAAGCTAGCTGCAAATGTAGCGGACGCCAGGCCGTATGCACGCGATCGTTCCTCTACAGTGGTCACATCAGCCACATACGCAAACACTACTGAGAACGTGACGGCGAAGATGCCACTCATGGAGATCATAGCAAAGAACCACCACGCATTTATTGCCATCAGTGGTATGGGAGCACATGTGAAAAATACTGTGATTAATAGGAAAAACTTTCGGCCCCAAATGTCGGACAAGGCGCCAATCAACGGCGCACTCAGGAATGAAAGTATGCCCTTAATTCCCATGACAAGGCCGTTCATTAGAAACGTGTGATCGGGAAACGTCTGGTTGAGAAGCTGTGTGGCAATTGTGAAAATTTTAGTGAAGTTATTTTAAGTAACAAAAAAAGAAAAAGCAATTGAAATATATGCACGTGTGCTGCGTAGGTATAAGCAAAAAAGAACATGTCGCGCTGAATTCAATGACTGAGAAATGAGTTCTGCCAAACGAGTTCGCCAGTACAACATGCGTTTTCAATTGCGATTATGCCTATGCAGCAGCGTATTAAACTAGCAACTTACTGTGATTATGGGCATGGTCAAAAGACCCCAGGCGAAAAATTCTAAAAATATTACAACCAAGGCATGATACACACTGGGCTCTCCAATTCCTGAACTCTGTAAATGTAGAAAAACCAAATTTTAGTTTAAATTTCACAACATAGCCTTAAATGTAGTTGCAGCTACGGAAACTGCAAATCGAATCGGTTCCCACAACTAATTGCTCTGCCTTTGAAGTCATAATTGGCATGACCTAGAATCTATAGTAAAAGGCGAACATTGTAAAATGAGCAACTTTTTGTGCCGTTGTGAGAACAGATTTTCATAAAGGCATAAAACGGTCAAGTATGAGTTCGTTTCAAAGTCCATGCACGTTAGTGAGGCGCAGTACTGTCGAGCGAGTTAGCACCTCGCTAAGAAACACAGCTCAAGAGTTTACATCGGCCAAACAAGTAGCGAGGCGCTCTAACCAAAGCCCAATTAAAGTCACCCAGGATGTTGCCCGAGTATTGCCAACTTCAGCGATAATTATACTACACTAAGACGCGACCACTAAATTCTCACCTTAAAATGTATGCCTAACCAATGCATCCATCTGTAATAGCAAACAGTCGCCGGAATAACCGTTAGCGGCGGTATTACTTCACCCGATTCAGTTCTGTTCGAGTGCAATGAGCCTGATACTGCATTGACGTTGCCGGTAGTTGCAACATCGTTGTCAGTAAACGATGAAAATTGATCTATCCGATCCTTGGGGTCTTTTTGTGTAGATCGATGTTTTTCTGGACTCGCACTTGGAATATTCTCAGGATCAATATCAGTTGTGGTGGTGGCAATGGAGCAAGAGAGATTATCCTCGGAAACTGACGTTGTATTTGATTCAATATTGAGCTGTTCTACTTTTGAGTGCTGCAGTGGCGTTAAGAGTCTAATTTTTTGTAAGCATTGCGGCGCTGTTCCGAGTGTAGCGGCAACGACGTTCGTTGTGGTCGGGATAGGTACGGCAATGTGAGACTTGGATTCAGATTCATCATCAGCGCTCAGCAGTGACCGTACGTACCTACTCGAGGTCTGATCACTGAGCTTGGCCGCAGAGGGTCTGTTGAGGACGGCTGCTGGATTATTTGTTGGACTCGTATTGTTCACTGTGGTGTTGGCGAAGTTCACAAGTGTGGGGGTGACTGCATCCGCCGTGCTATTGTCAGGAGACAACACATCGCTGCGAATTGTGTTCTCATCTTCATCCAACTCGTCAATGTCAAAGCTTACGGTATCGGATTCGTCGCGATATGATACAGCACCGTCATCGTTGGAAGTTGCGGATTCATGAGACTTTGTCATATCAATGTTCATTCCGCATCAAATTTGAATCTTTATATGCTGTGCATTTACCACTGTTATGTACGGGGATGCAGACGGTGCAGAGCATTTCAAAATTTGTTCAACCTGAGGAAGAGTTTAAACTAAGAGCTCAACACACGCGCTAGCAACATAGGGACATAGAGCTAATTTAAACACCGATAGCTCACTTTTAGTATGAAATGCCATCTTTAAAGTTTCCTTGTTACCTTCATTCAAAGACAAGTGCTTGTAAATTTTGGATACTTGTCAAACAATCTAGTTGACTGAAAAGTGTTTCAAACCCCATACAGCGAAGGAAAAATTAATCGAAATAACTAATTTGCAGCTCTGTCGGCCTTTCCAACACGGGCTTATTAAACTCTAAACGACAATACCAGGAAACTGTGTAGTTTTTACAAATTGTGTACAGCCAGACGGCGGGGCCACCGACAAAATCTTCATATTCGATATTGATCCCGACTCAATGAAACACACCAACCCACCAAAAATCGTAGCTAGATACAACGATTATCCTAGCAATCTCCTGCAGTCTTACAGTCGAAATTATACACTTTTGATTTTTTAAATTTGTTTATGTGTTGCTGCGCAATTGAATTTCCAAAATGTATTGTTTTGAACTATGAGAAATGTCAAAATAAATTTCACTTTCCAAAAGAATTTCAAAACAAAAGTTATCGATATTTATATATGTAGGTACATTTGTTAAAAGCACTTGAGAAAGTCTGTTATGCGAATTGGTCGGTTGTAGAAGAGCTCATTGAAATAAACCGCTCTGACCAACTCAACGCAACAAACTTACAATTCAACGATACGGTCGAAAGACCTCCTGAATAATAACTGGATTTTAAACACAATTTTTTAATTTACTGTTTCAACGGCTATTCTTCTTTCAGCTATTGTGTGAAAATAAAATAATTGCTTGGCGCTAACTACACTCAAAATGACAGGCGACTCCACTGTAGGCTACAAAGATATTATCATAAAGTCTTATCAGAAATTTGCTCTTTCCCACAAGCTAATATAGTTTAAATAACTGTGTTGAAGGTAATTAGACACAGCTAGTGGTCAACCTTGAAAATTTGTATTATGTCATCGGCAGCACAGTCATCTCTGCTAGCTGCCAAAAGAATAATCCTTTTCAATGCGTACTCCATCAAATCCAAGCATATTTGTCTTGGTAATCATTTACATAGCTCCATTTCAAATCATACATATCCACTGAGCATTTTTGTGAACATTCATTATGCAATGGACGGGCAACTCTGTCCACAACTTTGGAAAATAATCAACAGGCCGTCACTATATGAATTGCAATCATTTCGGCCGTTTGCTTGTCGTCGACACATTTTTAACGGGAAACTATCAAAGCCTTATGGCTGGCTGTTTATTTATTGATTGCTGCAGTGCTCCTGAACTTACAAATACACGCATTGGCATTTGCTGTGTTGAGCAATTCACGCATATTTTACACCTCAATTGCGGCTTTTGTTATTGATGATTGCTCTAGGCACGTTGGCGTCGAATTGGTCACATATCACATAATTGTATTCGATAATAAGAAAACTATAAAAATTCGCGAACGAATTGAACTAAATTGATTTATAAAAAAGGACAACGTATGTGTAGCGACTTTGCTTTTCATTGACGTTTGCACACGTTTCATTTATTATGTGAGAGGACACAACAGAGCTGTGGGAACTTTTTTCTCTAGCAAAGCTTTGAGGCTTTTATCGGAACTTTTATTTACATACATACATCCATACATAGGTATAGCAGTAGGTGCTCCGGTTGCATTGGCACAAACGCAAGAGCGCGAATAAAAAATCACTTCTTTATCAGCAGCGACGATACAGCATTCCTCAATTCAAGTGTTCAGAGAGTGAAATTATTCTCATACAAAACGACGTTATGTGTTTTTGACAATTTGGATAAACGGTACGGGTTAAGGCAAAGCAAACGCTAGCGAAATATGTATTAATGGGATTTTAGAATATCGCCTCACTAAAAATCGTACATATTGTAGAGTAGACTGTGGGCGAATGCAAGAAAATGCTTTCTTCAGACAACAGTGTCACCAAGTCAGGCCGACAAGCATTGTAACAACGAATTGAAAATGCCAACAGCTGCTTTTGGCAGCTGAGAAAACATTCTTGTCTCATTAGAAGGCTATAAGAAATATCTATGTATGTGATTTTTATTAAAAAATGATAAATGTTGAATACAAACAATTTCTCGATATAAATTTTTAGCGACAAATTCTCGAAATAATCTCGATAATGCTTGAATTTTTTGCCTTGAAGGTTTTGAATACTTTCAAGTCAAATGAAATATTTTTTTGTCAAACGAAAAATTGTGATGTCGTGAAGGTGCACCGAGTTTACGTGTACTTATAATCGTTGTTTGATTTGAATAATGGACTGGCCATGCGACAGTACTGCAAAATAAGCGTTTTATTTCAATTTTCAGAAAGAAAATAAGTTTTCGTAATAGTATCCGAAATGCTATTGAGAACAAGAAAAATGACGCTGTCGAAATGATATCGAAATTTTCAAAATTTTCGACATCGTTACGATATCTCGGATAAGATAATTTCAATATCGCAACGATATCGAGATTTTCGAAATTCGCGATACGATAGTGTCATTTTTCTCGTTCTCGATATAATTTTAGACACTAGCAATACTCGAAAACGAGAAAAATTCTCGCTTTAACGACATCGTTTCTATATCGTTTGGTTTGCTGGGATGATAATTGTTTAATATTTGGGAGAACCGGGACAAGGAAACCTTGAATCTAAGGATTTTTACTATAACTTCAATGCGTTATTTATCAAACCTTAACTCGACCCACTCGGCTTTTTCATAAAAGAGATAATTCGTAAAGTACTTGTTGATTTCCTTTCATTTCCATACACATTTTTGACGAAAATATTTATTGGGAAATTCGTTTTTGTGCATATTTTGAGATATCGAAAATACTACGAATTATCAGAATATTTGCGTTTACCTCTTTACCATACATAAAATCTCGTCGAATGAAAACTTGCCGTGTGACGACGTCGCACGTAGTTGTTCACGCTCGTGATTCTAACTTTCGCTTTCAACTTCCTGTCTAGCATGTGACTCTGGCATTTCACTTTCACAATTCACAACAGCCATACACGCGACATACGCTGCGTTCATAGCTTCTACGTAGAGAAAACGGAAACAACGAAAATAAGGAGAAAGCTTTCATCCGCCGATTGTGCGTGGATTGAACCAACCGCTGGGCTTTTCGTGCTCCCTACATGAGTACTACAGTTGGCCATTTGCCACTAAGCGCAAAGTCTCAAATGAACGTTATTTGCATTGGTTCGTAATAACAATGTGCACGCACCACGTCTCGAAGTTCAATTGTACATATCGTACAGTGCGCCGACAGTGGAAAAGAATCAGCAAATAATTGTTCTAAAGTCAAATTCTATAATACGTGTCTTACTGAGTTATGCGTTGGATTGCCAGGGCAGAATTTTAGGTCGTCATCGGTAAAATTTAAATTAGAATCGCCAGAAGAATCGAGGTTAGGTCGATAACTTACAAACAAGTTGATATATTAAATGAAATTTGAGTATGAATTGAACTGAAACCCTAAATAAAAACTGATGATGAGCTAAATTAGCAACTGTTTAAATAAACCTATTTGTTTAATTTCGTCATTTTAAAAGTAAATTTGTTAAAAGCCACGCAACCACAATTTCTGTTTCAACTATTCTAGACATGGGTTTTATGTTTTTTGGGGTTTCGGTATGTTTTTCCACGAAATCTTAGAATCCTATCATTTCGCAATTGGGTCAAGAATCAGTTGAATTATTTTACTTGATTCATCAGTATACTAAAATTTTATATGTGGCAAAATTTCATTAAATATGGATAGATAAATGTTTGTTTATTTTTTAATAACGCCTAAACACTGTGCATTTCAGCGTAGGCGAACGGCATTCAACATACTTTAATTGTGCTTCGTCGCTTTAAAGCAGTTAAAGTTCGCTCTATGACGTCTGTCTGTTTTATTGGATGATGTGTTTATTTTATTTTGTTTGTATAATGACGTGACTTGACTCACTAAATAGCGACTAGTTAAATTTATGCTTACTCCATGAGTATTAAAACAAAATAGTTGTTTTCATTTCCCGTTTCGTACACCCATCGATATTTGCAAAATCGAATAATAACCAATCTGTGAAATTTCACAAATCAAAAACTGATTTACTAGTATATCCGAATTTGTCAATTGCAGCTATTCAACTTTTTTGTGAACTGTTTGCTTGAAGATGGCCTTTTGTATTTTTGTTGTTATGCTGTTTTTGACTTCTAGGTCATATTTCCGAGTTTACTTGTAAAATTGCGTCTCTAACACAGCAACTTCTTCGAATGTCAACATGCGTGCCGTTTATAGAGCACCAGCCAGATAAGCATTACAAACTTTCCAGCGAAACAATTGTGGACCAGAACTTTTAGACATTTCATGGTACATGGTATCCCATCATTAACCGAATTGAAGCTAAATGAATGAAGGAAATCTCTTTATAGTTATAAGCTGAATTGAGAACTTTTTTTTATTTATTTCTGCATACTCTATAAATAAATTTATAAAGTATGGAAAGGTGTAGGGCAGCTAGGCCACCGGTTACACCAATTATAGTTAGGAACGTAGAGTGATATTATATATTTTGGTTAAAACCGTTTCTCGATGGCAGCATTTATTATAAGTATTGAAGGTTAAAATTGAGAAGCATGTTTTTTTGTTTTTTAATTATATTTTAAAGATGACCGGTTACTACTTCTGATCACAGTACGATTTCAACCACGCGTCAAAGTGAGTTACTGCTTTGCATGCGCTCATTTAACATTGTTCGCTGGGTTGCGGCCAGACCCTGCGTGACTGTCTAATGCGCGGTATGTTGCGTACTTTACAACAATTAACGATATCAGTCTGATTTCGGTACGTCCTACCCCTCACCCCCCGTCCCGAGTGATTCTCACTCCTAAGGAACGCAACGCACAACAATTGTGAATCATCGCCGATTATTAAAAATTATATGGAGCGCCCTCTGAAAAGCGCGCACCAACACAAATCACTCACCGCAATGACAACGTCCTTAATCACGTTGCGATTCCGCTTCACCATGTTCGCCAACGGCTTCTTTACGTAGATTTTCGGCATCCTACCGGGTGGCGCTGTGCGTGTGTACGTCTGCGTGTCTGTACTCTGGAGCGTTTTACCACCCAAAGCGTTGCGGCTCGCACGAGATCCACCACACTAGCGTGTCGATGCAGTGCATACGCGACGCAGTCGCCGTCCCCGCTGGCCGTCGTCCCGCTGGTGGTGCTCGCTCGATTGCTGATGTTCGCCAACAGCCGAGAAGTCGTCAATACCGCCACAGCCGTCCAGAACTTGTATTCCCCGCTTTCTGCTTCGACAGCAACGCAAATTGCAATGTTAGTGTTGAGAAAACAAGCAATGTTTTAATGTGATTTGACCGAGTCAATGTTCGACCCAACGAGGAAGAACTGATGGTCATCAGCCGTTCCACTCCGCAAGCGTTTTCACAGCACAATTCTACTTCACAAAGCACATTCTGGCATATATACCTTTAAATTGCACGCGTTCAACACGAACTTGCTTTTTCAACGCAGTTTCCTTTCCCGATTATAAGAAATTCCTTCCTGCTGCATATTAAATCGAAGGAAGTTCGGTCGGTCGGTCAGGCACTAGAGACACAAAAATATCGGCACGTCGATTACGGTGTATTCGATAATGTTCTGAAGTGGGTGGCGGATTAGTACTACACAGCGCTGCATTTGTTCGGTAGAAATGCAACAAAAATTGTTTAACATATGTATTGCTTTGAGAGTTTCGCAATCGTCATGCAATGCGTAGCAACTTGCCCGGAACATAGACTTGTGGCATAAGCGCTCAAAATGTTTTTGCTCTATCGCAGCTTTATAATTAATTTGGAAAAAAAAGATGCAGTCTGACATTCGTTGATTTCCTATTATATCAACGAAAACTAGGTAATTTTTCCGCTTAAAGCGCAAATGACTTTGTAAGTGCGGCCTACGCGCATTTTCCTATAATTGAAGATATATGAATCTGTTTCTACATATAGCTGTACAAACCAATAAATCAAATATAAAAAGGTTAGTATCCCTATTATAAATCTGTTTCCAGTATTATCAGTGTATCTATTGATTGTAAAAATTACATAGATCTAGGTTTTTGTTCACCGTGTTTGGTATATTTATTTCTAAGAGAACTAAAATAAATTGCAAAACTTCAGCCATGTTAACAAATATTTTTTATTTGTAAATTTCAAGTGCCTACGCTTCGTCATCACTGCTACTTTCGTCTTCGTCACTGTCACTCCCCTCACCGGCAGTGTCCTCTTCTTCCGCGTCCTCTTCATCCTCTTCAGCAGACTCTTCGTCGTCCACAGAGCTCAGCCCCAATACTTTCTTCTTGATTGAATTGTCTTCCGCCTTTACATTCTTCGTCTGCTTTGTGCGCTTTGCCGGCACGGCTTCTTCTTTGTTCGCCTCCAAGGCTGTTGAATCATCTGCCAACAGTTTGGCACGCACCTCTTTAAATTTGCGTTTGCGTTCGACTTGACTTTTGGTGAGCTTCAAGATTTGGGCCTCTTTTGTCAGAACAAATTTAGACAAGACTTCATTGGCCTCCTTCTTCAACTTTAGCAATCGCTCCTCACGCGGCCCCACTACATATGGAGTCTCTGCTGGCGGTTGAGTGCCTGCGCTGATATAGATGGGTAACGACGAAGTTCCGGTTATGTCGATCTTTAAAAACATGCCACGTATATTGGCCCAACCGCCAGGATAACTAGTTTTCAGTTGCGACACAACATGCCCCACGTTCTCGGCCAATTGCTTTGCCGAGTGCTCGCTATTACCCACCGGAATAGAGATCAGATCTCCCTTGTGCAGCTGCTTGTAGACCGTACGGCGCAGAGACTTCTCAATTTCATTCTTCAGATTTTTCAAATTGTCCATGCGTACTGCATGAAACGTTGTTCGCGGCTTTTGGAAAATCTAGTGGAGATATTGTCAGCCTGTTTCTCTCAATTACTACGGACATTGAAACTTACCTTGCCACAAAAACCCGCCACCTGTCCGACCAGACGGCCGTCGCATAGGAAAAAGTCGTAGGTGTTGCCGAACTTGCGGACACTCTCGAACGATTTGCACTCATTCCGCAGCTGATTGAAGGGCACCACTTTCAGGCCTGTTATGCCGGATTCGCGGAAAAGGTCCTCATAGTGCTGAATTGTGGGTTCGTAATCGATTTTAGCGCCCCGCTGCAGATCGGGCACCACAATCGCCACATCGTCGTCAGCCTTGACCAGAGAATGCTTCAGATTGCTGCAATAGTTTTAACGTTAGACTCATAATGCAGACACGATGAAGATGCGTTTTGCATGTTGCGTCCACACTTACAGTTTAACCATGCGCTTAGGGCAGCTTGGTATTTTGAAACTGCTAACATTCAACAAGTAACGAAAATCGTCAAAAATTGTAGCTGACTTTCGGTCGGCTACCTCCTTTTCAACCAGCTTCCTAAGTGCGCTCGCCACTTTTTCTACATTCTCTTCATTCACGATGGCGCTGAACTTGTCCTCATCGAAAGCCGCTGGTGGCTCAAATAGCTTGATATATGGCTTATCCTTCTTCCCCTTTCCAGTGCGCTTTGCTTTCAACTGTCGTTTCTTGAAAGCGTGCTTAGTAGCAGCTTTTTGTTGCGGCTTCTGCGGATCTCTCTGTTTTGCCTTAAGCGGCTTGGAATTAATTTTTTTTGGTTTTGCGGGAGCAACGACTGTAGCAGTGGCCAGTGCACCATGGCTTTTTTTTGCCTTCTTGGCACCGGGTTTTGTTGTTGAAGTCGGCGTTGGTGTTGCTGGCGGTGTCGGTGTCGGTGTTGGTGCCAGCACAAGCGGCTTTTTTACTTTCGGTGCCTGTTTGCTCTGGGTCTCGCCATTGACACGCTTCTTGCTTTTTGTCTTACCTTTTCCATCAATCTTGCCCGGTTTTGTAAGAGCAGCTAGTTTGAGTTTTTTACCGAAACCCTCAGCATGCTTCGCTACATCATCAATAAGTTTGTCTTTTTTTACTTTTGTTCCAGGTTTATTGAGCGATTTGGGTGCAGGCTTTTCCTTCTTGTTCATGACTTAATGGTTTGTAACACAAAATCTTTAAACTCAAAACAAATTTCAGACAGTTTTGTGCGCCAGTGGTACACGTGCAACTCAGGGATGAAATTTTCGGAACAAAAGAACCACCTGGGTTGCCATTACTCTTTCAATTATGTTCCACGATGAAGCGTTGAAACTGGAGCAATCTATACAATAGTGACTACAGTTCAATGTGGTTCCCAAACATGGTTAAATCGTAAAACAATCATGATTTAAATTAAATTTCCAATTTGTGGTGCAAACATCTATATGCATGTTGAACAGTATATTTTATAGTTCAAGGAACTCCTACGTGGCATTATGTGAAGAAGTGTTGGTGTAACTTGAATGGTATATTGAGAATGAGGTTTGTTGTTGCCTTGACTGCTTTAGTCGGCAGTATAACAAGTGTGAAGAGATTATTTTGCGTTGAGGCTTGCATAAAATATGTAAATCCATGTGTATATTAAATGCTAATGGACAAATTTTATGTAGACATTGCACCCTGTGCGGTTTTCTATACTTTGGAGCTAAGAACTGTGGCTTGTCAACATTGGCGGAAATAGCGTTGGCAGCCCTGGCTGAAATGCAATTCCACTGCTCATAACTGAAAAGCGGCTCGTGTGGTATTATTGTCGATTTTGCCCATCTGTGTTTTCCTTAACAAACAGCACATTTGCAGTTATTAAGTTAAAACACTGTGTAATCAAACCTAAATGCGTGAACAACTACCAGCAGTCGAGTGACATTAGCTGTGAGTCGTTGTGTGCATTGCCACTGTGGCATCGGTACTCAACTGACGTGTACAAGATTGCCTCTCCAGGAGCCGCACAGGAAGAATGGTGCGTGTGCTGTTTCTGCACCCTGATTTGGGAATCGGGGGCGCCGAACGACTGGTCGTCGATGCTGCTTTGGCACTGCAGGAGCGCGGCCATGAGGTCAGTTTTCTGACGAACCATCACGACCCGCGGCACTGCTTCCGTGAGACGGCCGACGGCACACTGCAGGTGCGCGTTGTTGGCGACTGGCTGCCGCGAAAGATATTCGGACGCTTCTACGCCTTCTGTGCGTACTTCCGCATGGTGTACGCGGCCTTGTATGCCGCATTGGTATTGTCGCGGCGCGAGAGCATCGATATGATATTCGTCGACCAAATCTCTGTGGGCATTCCGTTTCTGCGGCTAGCCCGCAATCGTCCCAAAATCGTATTTTATTGCCATTTTCCCGACCAGCTGCTCAGCGTGCGCGAAGGCTACTTGAAGAGTATATACCGGGCGCCTCTCAACTACCTGGAGGAGTTCACTGTAGGCATGGCCGATATGACGCTGGTCAATTCCAAATTCACATTGCGGGTGTTCAGCGAAACCTTCTTCCGGCTGAAGATGGTACCAGACGTACTCTATCCGTCGCTCAATACTAAATACTTTGATCGAATGAAGCGCGACCAGCCAACGGAGCAGCTAGCCGCTTCAGTGTCTAGCTGTCAAAGCATTCCAAAGAACGCATTTATCTTCCTAGATATTAATCGCTATGAGCGCAAAAAAAATCACGAGCTCGCACTGGTTGCTTTCCAACTGCTGCAGGACTCACTGCCACCCAGTGACTTCCGGCGCTGTCGCCTGATTATTGCCGGCGGTTATGATACGCGAGTGGTGGAAAATGTCGATCATTACGACGAGTTGCAGCGACTCGCGCACAAAATCGGCCTTCAGGAGCAGATATTGCTGCTGCGTTCCCCTAACGACGACGACAAGTTTCAACTACTGCGCTGTGCCAACTGCCTGCTGTACACGCCTGAGAACGAGCATTTTGGCATCGTGCCACTGGAGGGCATGTACATGTCAAAGCCGGTAATTGCGCTGAACAGCGGCGGCCCCACGGAGACCATCGCCCACAACCAGACGGGGTTGCTGTGCGAGCAAAGTGCCACCGACTTCTCCGCCGCCATGCTACGCCTGTACAAGGACGATGCGTTGCGGGAGCGAATGGGTGTGATGGGCCGCAAGAGAGTTGAGCAGAAATTCTCCTTCGAGGCCTTCGCAAATAAATTAGACAGCATTGTTGCGCAAGCCACAAAGCCAGCCGAGTCGCTGCAGCGCCGCAAGGAGGAATGAATGACGAAGTAAAACCAATAAACCAAATGCGATATTGCTAACATAATCTAAAGTCGGATTCGTATTTTATTTAAGCGGTAATTACAGAGTTTAATGCCTCTCTTAAGAACGCGTTTCCACACTGGAGCAAATGGGTGCTCAGAAGGGTATTGGCCAACGGCTAGCAATTACTACCTGGGAGACCGCGCTGTGCTGGTTCAATTCACTGAGGGCTTTACGGTTGTAGCTCGAGCACTAGCAATTGTTGTAAGCCGCGAAATAGAACAATGGTTTCGATTTCTTCTTAAAATTTTCTGTTCGTT
Organism: Melieria crassipennis; assembly: GCA_963668005.1. Taxonomy (NCBI): domain Eukaryota; kingdom Metazoa; phylum Arthropoda; class Insecta; order Diptera; family Ulidiidae; genus Melieria; species Melieria crassipennis. The sequence goes on along the minus strand of OY764962.1, from coordinate 105,592,054 downwards.
CTCGGCTCAAATAAGCAGTTAAAATTCCATGATAGTGTTTATGTTTTCAGCTAATAATGACTATAAATTGGGCTGGTTAGATTTAGTTAGGATTAGTACATTTCATTAATACAAAAGAGGCTGAATTCTTCTATTAATAGACTACTCATACAGCGTGGGACTTTAAGGGTGGTATACAGATTTCAAAGTGAAAGAGATAAAAATGCCTGACGTGGTGTCGCAATGCTGCGCCCAACCAAGAGCTCCGTATTCCGCTGCAGCCATTTGTTTGTACATTGAGCGTAGCTTTTACTCTTCTCGCTTGTACATGTACAAGTAGCCGAGCTCCTTGGGTGGTTTCTGTGACAGAGCCACCTTGTTGTCGTTGAAGATGACCCAGCGTCCGTCCTTGCGTATGTGACAGACATAGTGCCCCACCTGTGCGGAGGTGCCCATGTGCGAAATGAATGCCACTAGCTTGTATTTGCCCAGGCCATCGCGATACGTCTTCGGCGTTGCCGCATAGGCGGCGGAACTTGTCTGTCCACCGATCAGCGCCGCGTCGTCCGTGTCCATGTCATCGGCGTGTGAAAATATCCAGTCGGTGGCACGCTCGATATTGCCGTCAGTCGCTTTGAGTGCCTTTGTCGCTTGGCGCTCTTCGAAGCCCATACTCATGAGCATGGCCAGGCTTTCCGGGTTGGCGACAAAGTCAACCCCCTTGCCGCCGCAGTTGCCGATTCCGTCGTTGGGCACAACAAACGGCTCTGAAATATCCGCGTCCGCAATATGTTCCATGAGCCAGTTCGAGGCCGCATCCAGACCGCTGTTCTTCGTGTGGAAAACGGCGCGCTTGCAGGCTTCCTGCGGGAAGCCCATCTGCATCAGTTCGCCCAACACACTCTCGTCAAAAATGAATTTCGGTTTGCTATCCGTGTCAGGCAAAGGCTGTTCCGATGCCTGCAGGCCAGTGGCGCGCCAATTTGAAAAGTCCAGTTCGTCGGGCATTTGCACTGCAACATCCAGCTTCTTCGGCACCCAGTCGTCGCCAAGCGTGAATTTGCGCAAATGCAACATCAAATAGTCGGGCATGCTAGCCAAGCGCGATGTCTTTTTGGCAGAGGTGTTGCATTTGGCAGCTGATGAATAGAACTGGTCCACCAACTCGGACGCAAAGAAACGCTCCAGGCATGCAGCGACCGGCACCTTATACCGCACGACGTTCTTGTCATTGCCACCGGCCGTCGCCTTGTCCGCCTGCCGCGCCAGATACTCGCGCACCTCGTCCAGATTAATGGCTTTGTCCAGCGGTATTTCTAGCGGTAGGCAAAATTCTTCCCTCCTTGTGTATTTCACCTTCTTGCTGATCATGCACTCCACGCGCTCCTCCACGCTGAAGGCCAATGCATCCACTGGGTTCGCCTGACTACGTGAATGCCGTCCGATAATGTTGATCAAGTACAGATAGAAGTCATATGCGTCCTGTTGTTGCTTAGTACTGAAGTCCGGGTGGTTCTTGCCCACGACATTTTTGAACATGGCCGGCGAAATGCCCGTCGACTCGTCGAGCGTATTTTCTGCGATACTGCTGTATTTGCCTGACCATAGTCCGTTGCCTAATTTTGCCATTTGTATGTTGAAATCATCGGCAGGATCAGGTGGAAACTCGGAGAAATATTTCTCGGCACCTTCGCCCACATAACGCTTTATGAAATCCGGAATTGTAAAGAGTACCTAAAAAGAAGAAAAGTCAAATGATAACAAAGACGTTCTGCGAACTTCAGCCAAAACTTGCGTTTCTTCAAACCGAGACGTTGGTGTCAAACCAGTTAATGTAATAACTGATAACTCCGAGATTTTCACACGTTTTAACGTACTCACCTGCAGTACGCTATTGATATAACATGAGTTGCCTAAGTTGCGCATTCCTGTGTAACCAGGACCAGCCAGCGGTTGCAGTTCGCTGTCGCTTTCGGTTAGCAAGGACCATTCGCCAATGCGCTGATTGATTTCCAACTCCAGCTCCACCATGGACTTTTCGCTTTTCTTCATTGCGGCCATGTTAATGCCAAAGTGAGCCAAATGTTTCTCGAGATTGGGATTTATCACCATCTCATCCTCCGGGTAGGAGAACACGTCCGATTTGCCATCGGCCGTAATAGTGCCCAATTTCACGGCCAATGGATACCCCATCTCCCTGTAGTGTTCAACGGCGTGATCGTTGCCGCCGGAGCCGTCAAAGAACTTGCGGCCACACAATATGGAACCGTCAGTCAGATTCAGCCACAAATTGTTAGTGAGATCACATTTTTCGCATTTCCAACCAGACGGTGGTATCTTCTTACCATTGTCCAGTTGCTTTAAACTGTCGGCATACTTGGACACCTGACGCACCTCACCATCCCAAGTACCTGCAACGGGAACAAGAATCGCAACACATTTTTCGTCTACGCCGGTTAAATGAGCGCACCTGAAAGCGTCTGCTTTTCCAGTTTGGCTATCGCAGACTCCTGCGCCAGCACAGCCTCCACCGACTGTGTCACCAGCAATGGCAGCTGGGCATCGGGATAGCTTAGCCGCACATCCTCCGGCAGCACAACAATGCTGTATGTATTCTTGTAGTCGTACTTCTCGCTGGCCTCCGTATAGCCTCCTTCCACGCCAATTGCCAAGCGCGTAATTTTGCGCTCCGGTCCGACTTCATCGCTTTTGGCGTCCTTAGCGGCGACACACGCTTTCGGCGTCTTCACGCGTCGTATGTACAGAAAGACGGCATTTCCCGTTTTCTGCGCATAGCGGCGCACATACTCCTCGCCGAATCCTAGAAATGTGGTCAGACTTACATAGAGCCCGGTCGTGCTCTCGGGACTGTCGTACGAGTAGACGCACTCATCTTTGTAAATTGGCTGGCTGTCGGAAGGGACCCGAATTTTAGACAAATGCTTCTTCAGCAATTCCATTGCGATGTAGTATCACTGCTGCTGACAAATGCGGCTTTCTATCTCAGTCGCTCGGCCGACGTCTTTTGTGTCTTTTCTATTCCTGGACTACAATTATTCAGCAACTTGGCTCACCGGGTGCGTCACAATAACAAAGTTGCAGAGAAACTCAACCAAATTGAATGCCGTAAACATTAGACAGAGTGTCATAGATTTTCGAAATTGACCAAATGCAGAAAGTGAATGCGTACAGGGCGTTTCAGACGCTAAACATGGAACAAAATTCTTTGTGCTTAGAGAACGCAACTTGAAAAGAAGTTGGCGTACGTCTGCTAACTTGACTGGGTTAATTTTTTGATAATTATCAGAGACAACTTAATTGAGTTGCGTGACCTTCTCAGAGCTGCCGTAACGGAGATCCGAGAGATCGGTGCCGAAGAAATTGCAGCAGCTTCCGAACTAGAATACTCGAAATAATACCTTGTGGAACATATCACTGGCTTGCAAAACATTGTCTCGAAGTTGTCGATATCTCAGTTGGAATCCGAAGTCGATGGATGATTTATTGAAACCATAGTATAAGAATAAAGTAGTCTAATAAAAACTCTCGCGCTCAAAGAAAACAAAATTTTTGGAAATGACGTCAATTTTGATGTCTGAAATTTATCAGTTCCAAAAATGTTCAACCACAGTCGCAACTTCATTCAAATAAAATCGTTCTAAAAGCAAAAGGAAAGTGCTTAGGTATATTTTAATAGAACTTTGTTTACTCTGCTGATGACTTTTTTGACAATATTGGTCAATAAAAATAGAGGTACAAAATAGGGGTACTCACTTAGATTAGACTACTTTATTAATATACTATGATTCAAACAGTTTCTTTCAAAATGGCTCTAAAAGCTACAGCTGAGCTGCACTCAATTGAGTACTGTCTCATAGGCTTTGAAGAAGACGACTTCTGAAATCGTAGCTGGAACCAGCGAAACGAGGGTTTAAGAATCGTTTTCAAAAATTCCATTAGTTTGTGAGCGTAGTTCACAAGCTGCAACTCAACGGCTGAAAGCAGAGCAAGAAACAGTTCTTAATAGCCTCCAGGGGCGGATTCAGAAAAATATTTTGGGGGGAGCTTTCAAAAAGTCATTCTTTAATATTCATAAAATGCCTTTTAATTTGTATGTAGTTTTCAAGTCGATCCTAATATTTCGGGGGGGGTTTCAACCCGCAAATCCTCCCTCTGAATCCGCCACTGATAGCCACTCAATGAAAGTCTGAACAGGTGTAATTTATATGATGTATGTATTATTATTAGAGAAACTTGCCGAGCTTGCGCTCGTTTGTCTCCGCAAAATGTTCATAATAATAGTCAAACAAAAATTTATCTTGCATTACGAACATTACACTGTATGTACATACGCCTTAATCATTATATGCTACTGTAGTTTAATCACACACATAGACTCGATACTTATTTAATCAACTTGTCATCTTCATACATTCATGTACACGTAACGTTAATGCTTCTTTTGCCACAATGAGTACTTGATGCATTTGTGTTGCTAGTTGCTACTTTGTTTGCTGCATTACAGTTATGCACTTTGCTATGCACTCTTTGAATAATTCCATATAGTACGTATGTAACTGTGTGCGTGTGTGTGTGTGCAAGAGCTCTAAATATTAATTACATCACGCAAGTGTTGGCGGCTGCTGTTTGGTGGGGTGCGGTATGTGGATGAAATTAACGAAACGAACTGAAACGGCAGGCAACTGCAGCAGAAATAATTTGTACAGATTCGCAGACGAACACACATATCCAGCGCCGATGCACTGAGCACAAACAAACCGCGAAATAATAACATAATTGAAAAACCGAACAAATGATTGTTTGCTTTACTGTATATTTGTAAACGAAGAGTTTTAAATTAAATATCTTAATTGCATAAATCACTCGTTATAATCACTTAAATTATCAATAGTAATCAATTTGTATACTAAAAGTAACCCTTTTCTATTTAGACTTTAACGTAGCGCATTAAAAGGAATATATGTTTGATCAAAGAACATACAACATAAAGAATGTGCGGCGCAGCACGGAGGACCAACATTTCGTCGGCGTGCCTGCGCCCGAGCGCACATTTAGTGCGGCCACAGGGAAAGGCCATGGCCTGTGGGGTTTGTGGTTTCAGGCCATTTAACGTATCGCTTTCTGGTTGACTTTTGCCTTTTGTGCAAGCAGGCTAGCATGGCATATAAAATGAAATTAAATAAATAAAAAATGATCGACTGTTGGCGTATTTCAATATTGACAAGTTTTGATATTTAGGACTATTTTAAAATGCACAAGTCGTTAAATTAAAAGTAAATCTATGATCGGCTGGTCGAGTACAAAAATCAAAGACAACAAATTTATACATTTACATAGACATATTTCGAAAGGTGTAAATTTCAGCTTGGCAACTGCACGTTTGCAGGTAAAGATGAACAAAATAAAGTATATTACTCATAAAATGTAAGTGAAGAATCAAGTAAAAAAAAAAATCAAATTTTTCACTTAAGCTATTTCGCCAAACTGCCATTTTTAATTCTATATGTGCTCTTTTATTTAATCACTGGCTAAGACTAGCAACAAGAAACCGAATAAGTAAATCAATTAAAAATAATGCATGCAGCCCCTCTCCACGTGACCGACAAATATGCACTCTGGTGCTGACATTGGTCTATTATTTTGATCGCATGCGATGCGCCTTCTTTATACTGTATACTCTTTGGTAATATCAACTAAATTTATTCTGTAGAAAAACTAACATATGATTAAAATTAATTCCCCCTCACGTTGGCTCGTCGGCAGCACGCAAGTGTTCGCAGGCCACCGACGCGCATGGTCTGCAGTAGAAATGAGTCCCAGCGCCTTGCCAGGAGCTGCCGGTGAAATCATTTTCAATGTCAGTGCTGCGCATCTCTGCCATGTTGCGCACGGACGCAACAATTCGGCAATACTTGCAATTTTGTTGGTGCTAGCGAGACGTTAAGACGCATTGGGACACCAAATCACAGTCGTGGCAAAAACACGACCAGAAATTCAAAGACATAAATTGCATTGCTGACATACCTACATGCAAATCTAGTATACGAATATGAAAAAGGCGTGAGCGCGGAGCATGCTGCGGAAAGCGAAAACAGCAGCAAATCGAAAACATTCCAACCGACAACAAATTAACAGCTGTTTATGTATAATGATTGCAATAGCTTGCCACGGCACGATATACACAGCATCACATACGCATTATGCACACATGCACACGCCTGTATTTTGATTTGTTTTGGTTGCTTGGATTCTTCACTTGATTTGCTTAGGGTTAGCATTTTAATTGTACGCTCTACATTTGTTATACTCTTTGTGTTGTGATGTTAACGTTGTGGTTAAAATTCAAAGTTCTTAATGTTGGTTGCAGTGGGGCACTGTGTGCTTGACCGTAGCTGCTGGAACATGCATGCAGTTGCTACATTTGAATATCGTAATTTGCTGGCGCTCTGCTTGGGCCTCGCCCTTCAGATTGGCGTTCCGCACTATGTTGTTTGCTGCTTCTGCTGTTGCTGCTGCTGGTACTCTATCGGGCTGGTGATTGCTTTTAGAAAATCGTGTTGCGACTTCAATATGTTGCGAATGATTCGCAGCCACTCATTGTTGAAATCGACCGGGGACGCGTAGCAGATCATATTCAAGTCGGGTCGATTCGGGTCGGTCGACTTGAGCAGAAAGCGATTATTGGTCAATTCTTCGAGCTGCATTTTGTTTACCTAAAATCACACACACACAGTTGTTGCCCAATTAATGTATATATGTATTACTTGATGAAGACTCAATAAATACGTAAAAATAAAAACGAACAACAAAATATTAGTGATTATCGAACGGGCTGCCTCACCTGAATGTGCGACCGATAGGTGTACGTGGGACTGGTGTACTGCATTTTCTTGCCGTCAATGTCAGCAAAAATAATACTCTGCTCGAATAGGAATACGTAGAGTTCGCGCGGTTTATGCATCATGTACGCATTGCGCTCAGCGCTCTTGGCGTCCTCAATGCAGGTGAGCTTGCCGTGCAGCAACAGTTTTCCCTGTGCCGTTATTTTACCTTCGAACTTTTGCAAGCGACGCAGCTCCATTGTCTCGTTGGCAGTCTTGCAAATTACCTGAACATGAGAGTTCGCGTTAAGAACTAAATATGTCAATTGTTGTTGGCGGGCTAATCTTACTCCCATTACGCGCATGGCTTCCTCTATGCCGGCAACTTCGTCGTCCAGACCGGCGCATTTGGCATGCTTGGCGATTTCCCTGAACAGCAGCTCGTACTTGGGTAGTCTTTGCACGGGTTTAATGAGCAAATCATTGAGCTGTAAACGAGATGAGAGACATGATAATTCAAATTATTTATCGCATTGCGCATTATGCACACTCACATCCAAACGATGTTTGAGCTTTTGTCTTATTTGATCGAAATACATAAAGTGGGTGGTCACGATGTGATCCGACACGGGCTTGTTTTGGTAGTACTTGTTGTACATGTCGAATTTTGGCGCATAGTGCTTTATCATGGGTCCCAGGTCAGCGGGTGACTTTTGGCAGCGACGAAGTGCGTCCAAAAAATACCTACAGGAAAATACACATGAAACATACCGTACGCCATCGAATTGATTGCCACTCTGACTTTTACATACTTTTTGTGCCATTCGTAAATCGCTTCAATATTCCCGAAGACCATGCGCTCCTTGCCGCCCTTCAGGTCATCGGGTATCGGTATATCACTATTCGAATTGAGAACTTCAGCCAGGTAACTGAAAAGAAAGAGTGCAAAACTATAGTTCCGTTTTACTGTTTAAAACTGCCAGAGCGAGAATCGCCTGCACTTACCCATTGACAATGTCTGCCAAATCTTTTATGTACAGCTCTTCAGTGGCGATTAGTTCGGCGAGTGCGTATTTGCGTTTCTTCAACGCACTATCAATATCGCTGCTTTCGGTGTTATTCTGTGCGAGTTCAGAAAATCAGAAGCATGCTTCAGTGAATGTGTACACATTGGTTTAGAACTTTTTTGTGAAAACGTTTTTGGAAATCATTTGACCGAGTTTGAATATTCCTAACCGGTTGTGGTCAAAAACGGTGTCCGCTTAGCGCAAGGACTAATAATCGTATTAGCGAATGTTGCTCACCTCCTCATTGTTGTAGGCGGTGCCGTTGCCGCAGGTGCCGTCGTCCAGTTCGGTGCTACCGCCCACGCCGCCACTGTCGCATCCATTGCTCTCGCAACCGACCACACTGCCAATGTTAATATCAAGATTTGGTTTGTGGATTTTGGACTTTTCTTCGTGTTGTTCCTGCACAAAACAAAAAGCGTACAATTAATTGCCAAAGACCTGTGTGAGCGGTTTACGTACCGTCTTCTCCTTGACAAGCTGCTCGATTTCGGACAGATCTATGGGCGGATTGCCTTCCATTTTGCCAGAACTTGCCTGCAATTAGAACGAATCGAGTTGTACGCAATTAATGCTACCGCTGAAAATGCACTAAATCAACGAGAAAACGCAGTGTCGGCCCAAACCCACTCTAGTAAAATAAACCGCTTGCTTTTCAGTACACTTGCTTGATACTGAGCAAAAATTGCGTCAATGAACCCAGCACGCAGCAAGTTGTGCGTTTTACTAAGTTGCAACTATTTAGCAGCGAAAAGTTTCCAATATTTGCCGTGAACCCTGCGAACGCAACTACTGAAAGCCAAACAACATTTAGCGCGGAACACCAACAGGCGAATGTGCGTTTCGGACTCTTGGATAGGTGAGTTCGTACGTGGATGAGCACAATTCTACAACACTACGTACATATATATCTTTTTATATTCATATATGTATGTATATAGAAGTGTAGATATTGGAATGTGCTGTAGGTAGGTGTGTGTAAATGCGGCACGAATGACGAAAATGCGCTTCACTCATTTTCTTCAGTTCTTGCCACAATTGATTGTATTAACTATTGTTTTCGCTCGGGTTCTCCTCTGCGGGTCGCGACTGTTTAGATGGTTTAAGTGTTACTTTACTTTTCGCATGCGTTTGTCTGTGGTGCGTGCCTGTTTATTTTCACATCGATTGCATGAATTAAATATTTTGAAATTCGTGCTTTCACTGTGGGCTTCTATTTCGCCCACCGAAAACCAATCGCCAATCGCAGCGCGCATGAGACGTCCGGACAGATGACGTGCGCCGACGATGAGAACGAAAACACTTTGAAGTGTGACCAACATTAAGGCTAATTATGACTATAAAAAAAAAAGTATTTTTAAACAAATATTGTCTCTTGCCATGAAAAAAGTGTCTAACCCAAAATAAATGTTCACGTATACAAACGCACACACACACACAAGTTAATACGTATGCATAAACATTTTATAGTTTGACAGTATTACTAAGCAGTTGCTGTGGGCTGAAATGCAACAGCGGCTGTTTATGCCGCCAAATTTGTTTTTTTCCCACTGAGTGTTTTAGTTGAGGTTGAGCGACATATTTATACTCTATTTGGTGTGGGATAATGAACACAAACAAGAAGGTCGACAATACTATCTATGTGAATATTTATACCATACATTGTGAACACCTGTGCGCTTCAGAAAATTGTTCCCCATATGCAAACTGAAGAAATATTATCAGATCTAATGGGAATAGAGGTCGTGTAGATTGGTAGTTTGGTTCCAAATAAAAATCTTTAAAAAGAACATTACACGCCAATTTGAAATTAGTAATATAGTTTACTTTAGTAAGAATTTAATGAAATTAAAGTCAACAGTAAATTTCTCTCAAGCGATTTTAAAGAAATACCATTTCATATAAAAAATTGCAAATGAATCTGCAAATCTTTACAATCAAAACTAGTTTCCAGAAATTTATGTTTGGTTTTTGGCTAAACCAATTCTAGGAGAGCTGAAAAATTGTCATTATTGCCCCCAAGAATGTTTGGTTTTTATTATTATTTTATTATGGTTACATCACAACAGCTATAATTTTTATAAACAAAAAATTGCATTTTTTTACTCAGAAGAAGTTATTGTCTATCACTGATATTTATGTCTTTATTAAGACTTCAGTATCCAATAAATACAACTCTTAATCCATTCGAGACGACGATTTTTTTCGAACACGGTCCCCAGGAGCGAAATTTTTTTTCTTTGTATTGTTCATGTAAGAAAGGCTTCAGATATATTTTAGATTTTTTGGTACACAGTAAAACCAATGCCAAATTTTGTTTTCCTGTTCTTTAAAGATTTCATTAGTTCCAGAAAAATCGTATTTCGACGACTAGTTTACTCAGAATAACTGATAATTGCACACACGGTGTGCAGCCTGTCTTATAGCCTCGGAAATCCATTGCACACACGATGTGCAATCGGTCTCGAATGGGTTAAGGTAAGCTGTAGAGTGACTTAACGCAATGTCAGTAAACGGGCAATGTATGGTTCCATGAGTTGAGCAAAGAATAAGAATACGGAATATCCGTATGTGTGTGTGTGTTCCTATAACATTGACGCAGCTGTGTTAAAAGTAGACAACTCAAAATGTATTCCTTTTTCATAAATGTGAAAACGGCAATGGGGAGTGTGCTACTTTAAAAAATGATTCACGGAACTATTAAATATTTTGAAATGGAGATAGAAAGGCGCATTATAACTACATACACCATTTCTAATTTAACAATGTGTGACAGTAAAATGTGTGAGTCAAAAACATTTGAAACTCAGTTAACTGACTAGTAAACAAACTGTAAAATTAAATCAAATTGTGAAACGTTAAAAAAACATAACCTCCTGTACGTTGTATAACGCGATATTCTACGTAGGGTGGTTTGACTTTCTGGCCCATCACGCTGAGTAGGGTCAGATGGGGGAAATGTAAACAAGGGGTAAATGTAAACAGGGGTTATTTTATGCTTTTAAAATTAACTGCAACAGCCCATGACCCAAAAAATATTAATTTAGCATGTAAATTAATATTTTTTTGGGTCATGGGCTGTTGCAGTTAATTTTAAAAGCATAAAATAACCCCTGTTTACATTTACCCCTTGTTTACATTTACCCCATCTGACCCTATATATTTTGTAAATTAATTATTAAAAAATAACGTAAAATAAATATATAAAATCACATTTGGTATTTTCACGCTCACTGCTGGACTTTCCCTAACCTAAACCCACATTACATGGAGTTATCTGAATTCATAGGAGTGTATGTGTAGTTTTTCCACTAACCATATTCTTTGAGTTCTCCTTTAAGTCCTTGGAGAACGTTGGTGGACCATTGGCCATGACGTGCGGCTCCTGTATGGGCTTCATTGGTGGTGGTAGCTCGGGACCGGCTTCCTCCTCAGCCTCATAGTCTGGCTGTGCTGCGTTGCTATGTGCGGTTGCTGCTGTTGTCACTGACGAACCATAGCTTGTTCGTGATGTTGTTATTGATGTGCTGGATGAGAGTTGTTTTTCATCCTGCTCCGTCTGTTTTTGAGTTAGCTAAAAATGAATCGGGAAAGAGTATATTAAGTTAATGCTAGTGGTTAAAATTCATCTTGCAATGAAATAATACTATAGAAACTTTAAAGCAGCAATTTAAACAAGCACCACTACAACAACTCCTGCACCAACTACTGATACTTACACGTAGGCTCTTCTCCGACGTTTTCTTAATGAGCGTTTTCTCAGTTGTCGTCTTCTCGTTCTTGTTCTGTGCGTGTTTGCGTAGAGGAAACCATTTCGGCCTACAAATACAAGAAATATGAAATCGTTTTACTTAAGATCGTATAGCTTTCGAATGTTTTATTCAACTATCCAGCTTAAAAAAAGATATATATATACACGGTGCACGAAAAGTTTCCGCATAAAAAAAAAAAAACACCGTTAAGGATAATTTGTATTGCTTTTCAAATTTTTTTTTATTTAAACCACTAAATCATATCCAAGCAAAATTCAATTTTTTTTTTTATTTTTTTTATTTTTTATTAACGATTCATGAAGACATAACAGAAACGTTTTAATATTGCAACTAGTATATACAACAATTTATACTAACAAGCAATTTTATTTTAACAATTATTAAAATTCAATTGATCATTAATATTGTGTATGTGTGGCATTTTTTTCATAGCATTCTAGGACTCGCTTTCGAAAACTTTTGCACAAGACCGACGTTTCGGCCAATGACATGGCATCCCACTCTTGTTTTACTCTCTCAATGAGTTGAAGTCTATTGGCAGGTTTTGCACTCCGAAATACTGAATCTTGAATTCTGGACCTGATATGTTCAATAGGATTAAAATCTGGCGAATTTCCCGCCCAGTATTCCCATACTAGCTTAAATCGACTTTTAGCAACACTTATTGACTGTTTCGCCTCATGACATCGCACCGTCCTGCATTAAAATCGCTGTAGATCTACGAGGGAACTGCTTAGGATTTTCAAACCATCACATTATTGGGAATTTCCCCATTTCGTTTTCAAATAAAACAAGCAATCAGAATTTTAAGTATATTAAAATTGAAACGATGTATGCAGAAACTTTCCGTCCACCGTGTTTATAAATTAATCAACCAGAAACTATGCATTAACGAAACTATGAATTTGTCTAATTTATACTCCTTAAAAAAAATTGCATTTGTCACAGTACATACATACATAATACATACAAAGGTATCTATGTATATGCCATGCATTTTGAACAGACGTTTTACGCATCCCACAACACAGATGATGGAAATGCAGTAAAGAAGACAGGCGTTGATAGCTTTTACAACAACAATACTAATAATAATGCAAACAATTATCACGCCATGTATCCGCACAGCGGCAGGAGAGCACAACCGAGAGGAAGTCGCCGTATGTAAACTGGGAAATGAGTCCGGAAAAGGACGTCTGTCTTGCCTTATTGGTTCCTCATTCTCATTATGCAAACACTGTGTGGCATGTGGGCTGAAGTGGGCTCGCAAAGCAGTATTGTTGTCTGGTCAGAATGGTTGCCGAGCGTGTGTATGCGAATTTACACACAATCGCACTTTGCGGCCCATTAGTCGCGCCGTTGGCTTGAGCATTGTGCAAATACAATGCAAAATATGTGTATGTTCGCGAAGCGCTGCGATGAGGCACACTGTTGCGGACTACTCGGAAAATTGGAAAGGAGCAATGAGTGCGTTTACGCAATTTGTTTGATTATGCCAAAAGTGACAGCGGTGTTGGAAAGGTATGAAATATTTCTTATCGATTAATAGATTAGTCGAACCAAACTGGTTGATTGAGACCAAATCAGATCAGCCAGCCAGACCATGCGGAGTTCGAATCGCAGGCTGGCCAGTATTTACTTGGAGAAGTCTGTCACTGGTTGCTGAAAGGGATGTGTCCGACGGAAATCTATTTATGAACCAAAAGGTGTTTATGGAGCTGAGCCACAGCGACAGCTGACATGCCGAGCAAAACAGCGTTTGGCGTTATCTGGACACTGCTATGCGTCATTCACTTTTATGCTAGAAGGCATTGGTGACATGTTGCAAACGCACATGAAATCATTTACTAGACACTATATACATTTTAAAATTGCTTTCAAGGCAGTAGTATTTAACAGCAAGGTTTCTGCTATTGATATCAGTTGCTATGAAAAACATTCTGTTTCAGAAGTTGGTGTCGCAGCGAATGGACATATCCATGTTGTGCGTGTTGCAGTGCTCAATCCGGACGCGCTACCAGCTACATATCTATCACTCACATATACATTTCGTTATGTTGCCACATATAAGAATGATGCGGCAAAGGAAATTGGCTGATTCAAATAATTTCCTGAGAAAATGGACAAATGCAACACGGAAGGTGTGCGCGGTTTCTTGCTTTAAAATCGACTAACCAAGGTAGGATGTACTCAGATACGTACGTAAATTTTGTCGTCTCGTACCATGATTTGCGACGATCGTTATGGCTGTTGGCCTCTTCGTCGTCCTCGCAGCAAAAACACAAAAAATGCTCCGAATGCTCACAGTTCATCGACTTTGACATTTCTTGCACTTTGATTACACGCAAAATGTTGTACACTCACAAATTGGACGTTTTTCACTTGGCTGTCGAGCACATACAATTGCAATGTGTCGCATGTAATTATTCGCACTAAATGTTGTTATTATTCACTGCTGGTTATGTGTGCGGCGCGATACTTCTCTACGCTCACGCATGTGTGTACACGTGTGCATACATGCAAACTGGCAAACATGTGTGCATATGCTGAAATTCGCCGTAAACGAGCCAGCACCGAGCACTACACTATTCCGTGAACACTTGAGGCGAGAACTGATTTGTTGTGTCAGCGTCGAGGCGACATAAGGAACTAAATTCACATACACTAAGCTAAAGCAACGGACGTTAATGCAGATAAATAATATAAACAGCTATTGTCGTTGACGCTGTTGTTATTATTGGCAAAGAAACATTTATATGACACGGGGAAGCAACCACCCTTGATACCCGAAGAAAAAAAATACGAGTGAATCACTTGGAATGCGAGTTATGCTAAAAGCACATCAAAAGTAGTTAACCAGCTTAACAGGGCCGAGATTAGCTGCACGTTGTTATTGCTGAGCAAATCTGATTTAAAGCTAACATATACGAACATTTTGTTGGCCCTAAGCAAACATGAGAATGCTAGAATTTAATGCAAGAATGATTTTCAAAATGCATTTGCGAACTTTGTCGAAATTAATTGCATCAACTGACAGTCCGGTAGACCGAGATCGCTCTCATATATTTTTATAGAGGAAACTTTTACCCAAGAGAGATTTTCTATTCTGTGCTATTTTAGTTATATCTTCACACAATGTTCTTAAAAATTTAATCAAAACCAACACAACTCTTGCGAGGAAGCCAATGCAATGAGTTGTGTGATCTGTTATATGGCTGTTCGGCGGACTAAATTACACAAGCGAAAACCTTTTATGCACATATTCGCTTGAGTGTAGCATACTGCGCTTGATGAATTCGCTTATCACAAGCCAGTAAACGTTAAGTTGAAGCAAACTGTGAAACATCTGCGATAAATCGCAATTTCTTTTATACTCATTCGTATGTTCGGCAGCAGTGGTTTTCTTGCTTTCATAAATACGCGCAAATAATTTTGAGCAGTACGTTTCGATAAGAATATGACGCCAATGCTATGATAAGACGGTGGACAGACCTACTCTTGGTGTACGAGCACTTGACATACTCTCCGAGTTGGAGAGTGTAATTACTGTCTCACTGCCCCAATTGTTGTCTCATTGCTGGCGAAGTGACACTACTGGAGACATAGAGAATGATAGCACAGACAACGTACACAAGTCTACAAATATAGCATTTTTTAGTGCCCCTAATGTAGTCCCAATTTACCACATTTCACTATAAGTTATCGACAAAATTTTACAACACGTTACTTACTTATAAGGAATACAATACTTTATAAAGAATAAACTCTTACCCGCTGAAACCACGCCGTTTTGTTGACGATGTGAGTGGATCCGGCTTGCCACGATTATTACCTGAAATACGTAGTTTTAATGGTCACCTGATACAACATGCTGCTGAAAAATTCAACTCACTTTGTTCTTGTATGGATTCGTTGGCGTCCTTTCGGCTTGCAGCTGCTTTCTGTACACTTGGCGATGGCTTAAGAATGGAGACGGGCACAAGACCCTCTTGCACAGCCGCATCATCGGTTTGCGGATTTAGACGCACCAAACAGAAGTCTGGCTCGGTTACTGAGGGCGCCTCGACAATTTCCACTTGCTGCCCCTTGGTGACACTCAATTCATTCGAGCCTGGCGTTGCAATGTAGTCAGAGACTACCCATGTGGCCTCCTGTGTGCCGACCTGCAAAACAAACAAACAGCCAAAACACGAACAATTAATAGCTGGTATTAAAATATAACAACATTGTTGCTGCACGACAGTGTGTATGCAAGAAGAATAATACGGCTCATACTAATAAAAGGCAAATATCGCTATGTCCAGCTAAATTTCCGGTTGACTAAATGCCCCCCTCGTAGCATAAGGACTGAATATGAAAGTGGATTAAGTTGACGAGTTTTAACGAGTTGCTTATTCTGCACAATCAAGTGATTATAAACCATAAAACTGTAATCATGTTAACTAGAAGGATCTTGACTGGCAACTGTTTAATAGGCACCCACGCTAGAAGGTTTGGGGCTATTTTCTTATGATTTCTGCAGGGCCTGAATAGATGAGGAAGAGGAAGAAAGTGTACGCTCGCTAGGAGAAGGAAAATACACTTGGGTTTTGTTCTTTAACAACCCTAGGAATCAAGCCAATAACACTATTCGAAGTCTTCCTAGCTTCGTCAAAGCTCCTGACGAAGACTGTGTCTGTTAGCAGGGGGTATGAGTCCAACTGGTATGGAATCACAATGGGCTTCTTGGTCCTAAGTGTGATCCCTTTGGAGCAGTCCCAACTACTTACTTTCCCACGGAACAACTATTCGATCTAGAGAAATTTAGTTACTATGTGCTAATACGTTTTTAAACCCCGCGGCAAGCTTTAAGTCAATGGGGCCAATAAATCAAGTTCTTCTTTACCCTTTGTTGATCTTGCAAATTTTTATGAAAAATGAGTTATCTAATTATTTCTCATTTGAAGTGCTTTCATCATATTTGAAAACGATTGGTGCTCTAAATAATGTTTCCCCCATACAAACTCTTAACCCGTTGTTGACCACGTCAGAATTTTATTTTCGAAACAATGAAAAGCACGTATTGAATTATTTCACATGTTAAGTGCTTTCAATAAGTTTGAAGTCAAAAGACCCATACAATTTTGTTTTTGCATACAAACTCTTAACCCATCGTTGACCCCGTCAGATTTAGATTTTCGAAAAAATGAAAAACACTAAGAGTACTTTCACCAAGTTTGAAGTCCAGTTATTTCATGTTTTTTCACAGTTCTCCATATTCACTTTTAATCCGTCGGAGACCCCGTTAGATTTTGATTTTCAAAAAAATAAAAAAGACGTATCAAATTATTTTACATTTGAAGTACTTTCACCCACTTTGAAGCCAAAAGGCGTAAGCAATTATGTTTAATTATACAAACTTTTAACCCTTGGATCACCCTTTTAAGTTTTGATTTTCAAAAAAGTAAGAAACACGTGTAAAATTATTTTTGATTTCAAGTGTATTCACCAACTGTGAGGTCAATAGGCTCATCGGTTCAGCGTTTTTTTCAAAGTCTTTTCGAATACCAACCTTAACCCATTGTTGACCCGCTTAAATTTTGATTTTCGAAAAAATAAAAAATACGTGTCGAATTATTTTCTATGTATTTAAAGTGTTTTCACCAAAGTTGATATCAATAGGCCCGTTAAATTGCGTTTCTTCGTACAACACCTTAACTCATGTTTTGCCTTTTAGACCCAGAATTTCAAGAAATACTGTTTTAGAAGAGGTTCATTTTTCAAGATACCTTTAAAGTACCTTTAAAGTTTAAAGTAGTAAAGTTTAAATTTCATGTCTGTAGCTTTAGCGATTTGGGCTGGGCAATTATGAATCAGTCAGTCAGTCAATCAGGACAAAAAATTATATGTATATAGATTTGCATATATAACTGCTTGCTTCACATTACCGATCGATCACCGGATGTACAGCACTCATGCCGGAAATATCCACTTTCCTCTATATGCACAATTTTATAGCGTCAAGCTGGCTGGCTGTGAACATGCCACGAAATTGTTGCTCTTACACTGCACCGCTTCCAGCAAGCTGAAGTGATAATTTCACTAAATTGTAATCGCGTTAATGAATGTCTCTTCACCTCAATTAACTACTCAGCATTCGATTTTCCAATCGACTGCTCAAGTTGACACTCCTCCCGCATGTTCATCGTTGTCATATTGATTAGACGATGCCTGTGCGATATCCTGTTAATTGAGTTGTTGTTGTTGTTGTCTATCTAGAGCACCACTTGCGGTGTCTTCACTTAATTGTATTTGTTGGGTATTTTAAAAGCATCCACACTGGTGGCACTTAGTCAATGCTGAGTAATTAATGGTTGGTTTTTCTTAAATAGAACGAAAGTCTTATTGGCTCCTGCGCTGTCCTGTGCTTAGAAAATTCTGCTGCCTATAATTTACATATATTTACACATTTATTTTTGCTTTTAGCTCGTTCAAGCAAGACAAAATCTCCTCCAGTCATGTAAGCAAGTGGGAATTTAAGGATTAAAACCCCCCCAAATATCTATTTTTCCAAATATGTCTGGGTGGCAAAAAGTGTAATTTCAAATGGTATTGGGCTCAATATTTCTGTGGTCAAAACGATAAACGCTAAAGTCGACTTAATACATCATTGAGTTTAGGGTGCTAACATTAGAGTCCGACCGATACCAAATTTTTTGGCTGATGCCGATTAATCGGCCGGAAGGGCGAAAGGGCGTTTCCGATTACATAGAAAAAATAACACGAATGAATTCAATCAAAACCACAGTCTATTTTATAAAATCACAAAAGGAACTATTACATATTGTTTGCAATACTCATCACAAAATAACAAAACAACGAGAAAAGAAAAAATTAAAAAATAACAAGAGAATTCAGAACTCTAATACATTAATATGTATTAAAAAAAATAATATATCACATTTATCCACTGAGAGAGAAACAAAAATAGTGACGTAAGTATTGCATACCAATTCAGTTTTTTATTCAACTTAAAATTACGATTATTATATTAAAATTTGTACTCTCAAATTGCGACCCGTTGTACAGATGCAGTGGGAAGAAGTCAGAAAATAAATTTGGAAAAAATAAAAGGCCTCTTAAAAAAATGCTTCCAATTAAAAAAGAAGGATAAGATTGAAAAATTAAATGCCCCTTCTTCTGATATCCACATTAAGAGACGAAATGCATAGACATTTTGAGAAAATCTGTGTTTTTAACAATACCTAGTTTAAAAAAAATCACATTTCTAGGAAACATTTATATTAAACAGTATCTAAAAATGCATTACTGAAAAGGAGTATAAGAACTCGTTGGTACAAAAAATGAAAGCAGAAAAATAGGCCGGTGGCATCATCGACCAAAAACGCCCGATATGGCATCGGCCAAAAAAGGCCGATACCAATTTTATTGGCCGATACTAGCCGATGCCGATTAATCGGTCGGACTCTAGCTAACATGTTCCTTTACAGCGCGGTGCTCAAAATAGTAGTTATGGACTTAGGCGATTATTGCTTTTGACCACAGAGTTCTATACATAGCAAACTCTCCCAAAATGAAATCATGTGTGCGCCACTGATCAAATCTTCTGAAAATCCATCCTTCCTCAATCCATTTTGAAAATAGCGAATTGCCCCCTTGTCGACTGTCGAAACAGACAGCCATCAGCTTATGCTGTTCATGCGGAACAGAACGACAACCACTCGATTAAATCCGCAATGCCTATGCTTTCTTCTGTGAAAATACAGCGGATTCATTCCGGCTTTTCTGATAAAGTATTAAGCGATATTGATAAAAACAAAAACAAAAGACAACAGTCAAAGCTGTGGCACGTGTAGAGGTCACAGTGCGAGCAACGTAAGCGCATCAAAGCCCTTTTTTCTGGGCGGCTTTGAACGCAACAGGCAGGAAACAATCCTGGAGAGTGAGATAAATGCCGTTCGATAAGTCTCGGCGCCCTCTATTGATGTACCACAAGTCACTAAGAGTGTGAGGCGACGCACATATCACATACAGTTCCGTATCACATTAATGTTTGGTATCTTATTATGTATGTTTTGCCTATTGACATAACTACACGTAACGAATGACGCGATTATCATTCCAACAGCCGTACATTTATTTTATCCTTGGCGCATATTAGTTATCGTGAATTAATAAAACAACTCTAACGACACACTTTTTTATGGCAACAGTGGACAGGACATTTGTGTGTTATCCTGAATTTGCATTTAATAGCAACTAATATGGGGAAAAGGGAGTGGTATACGGCATGTTTAATGTCTACATAAACAAACCATTATATCTAATCGAATAAGTAAACTCCAGGAAGCTACTAACACACGAAATTGCAACTTGTTGTTCTGACATTACCAGCAGTTTCATAAGACCCTGTAATGAGAAGCAACGCACTCTTAACAATTGTCGGTCAGTTAAGGTAGACGATGAAACAATAATGCAATGCAACATTTTGTCATAGATCATACAAATCTGACCTGCTACATGCAATTTTTACGATATAAAGTCTAGAATACTCAAGCATACTAACGACTCCATCAAATGATGAACACCCCTAACAT
Organism: Melieria crassipennis; assembly: GCA_963668005.1. Classification (NCBI taxonomy): domain Eukaryota; kingdom Metazoa; phylum Arthropoda; class Insecta; order Diptera; family Ulidiidae; genus Melieria; species Melieria crassipennis. The sequence continues at coordinate 105,571,796 of OY764962.1, read as the reverse complement.
ATGCAGTACATGCTGATAAGCGTGAAACACATTAAAACACATGTACGAGTATGCATGTATGTACTTATTTCACTTGCTTCGCCAATTCAATGTATGTTCCATAATGAAACTGACTCACATACATAGTTATGAGCGCAAGTAAAAGCGAAAATAGAAAACCTACTACAGCAAGACTAATAGCCTCAGTTGCTCGTAATGTGGCCGCAATATAATAGCAACAATAATAATGAAAAATCAATTAATATCCTGCAGATTCATAAATGTGTTGTAAGCCACATATTTGTATGCACATTAATCCGTATTCGGAGTCCGCAAGCACAGTACTTGTGGGGATTAGTAGCACTTCTAATGAATTATTTTTTATAAGAGATAGAAAACAGGGAAAATGCCTTGAGACCACCAACCGACTGACTGCAACTCCTAGTCTGCTTGATCTGCCGAGTCAACATGTCTTACTGTCATTCTACTCTAATCTAATCTTACTTTTTCCTGTCAGTCTATGCATTAATGCTCGCTGCTTAAGTTTGCGCAAAAATAACGACCATAAATTGTAGTCCGCTTACTTTGAGTAATGAATAGCACGAAAATACGAAATGGCAGATTAAAAGATTCTTCCTCAGAACTTTTTTGGCCATTACTTGAGGCAGTTGGCAAATCTGTGCAAGTACGAGTGTGTGCAATGCTCTTTAACCCTTTCGCTACAGGTTTTTACTGGGGAAAGTTAAAATGTTAAATTTTACGTCTTAGGCTTCTATGTGGTTATAAGAGCAACATTCCATAAGAAGTTTTTTAATTGTTATACTCGGACCCTGTATTTTAGAGTGTTTTTCTATGAGAGCAACCACATCGTTGTGGCTGTAATAATTACTTAAACATAAAACTTTTTACGCATAACGAAAATTTGAATATTTCTTCATTTTCTTCAGCCAAAATAAAAAAAAAAAAAGTATCTCAATTGAAAGAAAACGTCAAATTAAAAAGTTCTCAAATTTTGTCTGCTTCTTCTTCCTTTACTATGTCAAGATATACAATTAAAAAAAGTGTATACTTCTCTTCTTGAAACTTAAATATTCAGTTTATTAATTCCGTATTTTTTCTAAAACTTCAAACTATTCTAAAGACCGACCAAAAAAATGTATTCTTGCAACCATAGAGGATGCAGACGTCCACAAAGTACCATGTTGCCATATGGCAACAAAATAGCGAAAGGGTTAAGTTAATCGAATAATCTAACAAATGCTCAATGAAAGTTCGATAAGTAACCGTTTATATGAACAAAAATTGGTCAGTGCTAACTGATAAGTTACTTGGCGTAATTCAATCGATAAGCAGTACAGCAGTCTGCTGGAACTCGGTTCCGGACGGAAAGTTAGCCAATAAAACACCTTTTTCCACGGCAAAAAACAAAGATACTACTAACCACCACCATCACTGAATAAACAAATGATAAATCGCGTTTTCTATAGCAACCATGTAGGCACAAGAGATAATCGTTTAATCGATTGGTGAATTACCGACCAATCATAACTCAATAATTTAGTTGCAAGGGTAAACATACAATTGCCCAGCTCTGCAAACGATTGGAAGGTGAACTTTAAAATAGATATTTGTGGTATTTTAATTGCCACTCACTTCTCCAAGTACTGATCCGCCACCATGTTCGACGCTTAGATATTAATGTCGAAATATGCATGACAAATGGTGAAGCATGCATAATTAAGCAGGAAATTCGTCAGTTATTGCTGGCACTTTCTGTGGTCAACAGTCATTGTGCCGTACGGCTGAAATGCATGAATGGCACAAAAATGCAATAATGGCTCTTATTACGCTTGAAAACACCCAAGCAAGAGATTACAAAGAAAGTATTTAAGTTTTTCAAGTATTTCGCTGAATTTTAAGTGACATGAAAGAAATGAAAACAATTATATCCGTTTCATTGTAGTGGCACTTCGGCTTTCGATTCGCTGGAGGTTATACCTACAATTGGCGTCAATGGGAAACGGAAACATGGAAACACTGTTCAGCAAGTTGCATGGCGAATATCTATACATATATTTATGGTGGTGTGTGCGTGTACTATACATATATGTATATATACACACACACACACACACACATAACTATAAATGAGGGCACAACAAATTACAGGACACGCTCCAATTCGGTGCTTATATCCTGCAGTGACAACGGACGGGTGAGCTGAAATAGTTCGCATCTGCTTATTTGTTATGGCTTGTGCAGCGTGAGTCCAGCCAGTATGATTTATTTATGTTCAGAAGGACGTGCTCGAAGACGACTTTGCCTGCCCTTATCATTCGGTTGGCAAATTAGTGCATAATTGTGTATTTGCCGGAAATAAATGTGTACTTGTGCATGGAAACCGAATGATACTTGAGAATTCGATTTAATCACAGACGAATTGATATCGAATAGGCACAATTAAGGCGCAATGTTTAAAGGTGTTTATTTGATTGTTGAAGAACGTTTCAGTGGGAAAGTAATGATTGTGGTTTGCCTGTTGTACAACAAATTGGAGTTTTCGAATCCCGACTCGACCGACAACTAGTGACGACTTTAGTACAGCTTACTGCTCTCACTGCTAATTGAGCAGCCAATAACTTGCCAGATAAATAATTGAGTGACGAGCCAACGGCGTTTCTCCACAGAGAGTTGATGCTCTAATTATGCGCATCTCATATTGCATTGCATGGCAAATATCTTGAACATAGACAGCTCACCTTCAGCATATGGCACCAACTAATGGCTAAGTTGGGTTAGGTTATGGTGGCTGTCTGTGTGGCTGTCTTACGAGGTGTGACAATTACTAACTAGTGGGTTATAAGTGCAAAAGACGGGCCAATGAGACATGAAATAAAATTAAACACAAGAGCTGATGTGTAGTTTTACCTAAAACAAACTGACACACAAAACAGAAAAGCATTTTTTTCTTTGGTCTTCCCACAATTATTTTCCATGCGTTCAACTTTGAGTGTCAACTTAAGTGTTTGTAAATAGATCGATTAACATTGCCCAAAGCATACGATTCGATTTGATCATTAATCAATTAATGTTGGCAAACCTGAAATGTCGAACTCGGCTGGCGAAACAAGCGAAACGATCCCGGCGAGTCGATGGTGTATTGCCGGGTTAGGCCGGTGTGTGTCACGCTGGACTGTCGAAACCATGGCAAAGAGATTTTCCTGCGGCTCTTTTGTGGTTTGATTGCGGGTACTGACAGCGAGCTGGGCACGTGGGTGCCAATGCTGATGCCGTTGCCATCGCTGGTCGAGGTCGTGAAATTAAATGGAGAATTGCCATTGTTGCAAGATGTGGGCGACCGGACGGGTGCACTGCTGTTGCCGCCCCTGCATTGCGCCACACTTTCGCCAATTGCAGTTTGTGTCGTGAGCGAGGAACTTGAGGACGGATCACCACCCGAACTGGTGACGAACGGTGGCGAGGACCGGCCGCCACCGCCACCGCCTGTATCGGGCGTCGGCGGCCCGGCAGTCTCGCTGGTGGAGGAGTTACTGCTGCCAAAGCCTTTTAGCTTTTTCAGAGTGTTCTTTTTACCGCCGCTCCCAGCGGCACTGCCATCCGAATGATCGATGCTATTGATGCGCTCAATTAGGAAATTCTTTACGCTCTTCATGCTGCTAGCAGCAGTCGACTTGTCACAAACTCTTAAAACTTAAAGTGTGAGTGTGTGTGTATAAAATTAAAGCTACCGTTTCCTTGTTTCACTTTTTTGGTTTGCGCTGGTGTTGCTCTTTGGTATGGAATCGTTTACGTTTGGTTTGGGTTAGTTCCTACATTGCTACTAAAAGTTACTCTGCTTAGTGGCTCAATTGAGGAATTTCACAAAAATCACAGACTCTGGCACTGGCACTGGCACGTCAAAATAAAGTAAATAGCTCTCGATGGCCGGCAACTCCCTCAGCCCACGCTTCACAGGTGGGTCGATGGATGGTGCGCTCCGACACCCGCCGCCCGTTGGGTTAGCGGGGAACACAATGTTCTGCTGTCCGTTTCACATTCGCCGCACTGCAAGTTAAAAATACCATCACTTATTTTTGGGCCGGAGGGGCCAAATAACACAAACACACGCACGCCACATATAAAATAAAAATCAATAATTTTCACAATGTGTGCATGTGTATCCGAGAAATCCTTGCGCGTGCTTGCGCGACACAGGGCCACCCGATGAACTTCGCGGCGCAATCTTCTGCAATTGCGCTACACTTCGTCGAACCGCCGCACTGCGTTTCTTCCGCCAAACGCCGCCAAATGCTTCTTACGGCGCTCCGGGTATCTACGCCTTCATTATCTGCGCTCGGGCATTAGGCGATGTTGGCGATAATTTTGCTATTATTGTTCTGTTCGCGCTGCGCTCAAGTTTATTTTCGCATTTTCGTGTTTGCGCGGACGCTGGGAGGGCGCGATATCGGGCGGACAATTGGTCACATTGTACACGTATGGCACACGCGGCGCCGTTCACTACTGCTGCGCGGCGGCCAGGCGTCGAAAATAAATTAACGCCAACTTATTAATCGTGGCTTTTTTATTTGCTATTTGTTTTGTTGCTTTTATATGTATTATTATATGTGTTTTGTTGTTTTTTACATCTTTCAAGTGTTGTTGGGGATTTTCGCGCATCTTCTGTCGCTGGCTTCTGTTGTTGTTATTATTTTGTGAATACTGAAAAGACGACAACTGAATGCGGCGCTGCTCGCTCAGGGCTCGTGAGCACAGTGTGCCGTTCAGCGACTTCGTGTGTTGTGATTTTTCACGTTTTTCTGCAGTTGTCGGCGCTGCCCTCTGCTGCTGCGCTGCCACCGTCCAAATGTGTACGTACAGACGGCTCGGTGTCAGCCAGCCGTCGCAGTGCAGCATACGCGCACGAGCCGCGTTTGCGGATCTAAACGTTAGATATTTGAATTTGTTGTCGATGCGGTTCAGTGGCCAAAAGCTTGCAGCCAGCCGGCCAACTGTGCGCAAAGCACCAACAAGCACGCGAACGGGCATGGCGACACCTGCATATCGCATTATAATCGACCAAAACAACACGAATGCGTTTTTAATTTGCCGAGGACGTGCACACTGTAGTCTAACCCAGTGAGAAAACCCAGATGTTCGGAGTTTTTTTTTTGGCTTGTTGCTTGTCAACTGGATTATAGTAAAGCGCAAGAAAGTGGCAAGACATTTCGGCCAGTACACATGTCCGCAGAGAGAGTGTACGCTGTGAGAGGACTTTGTATTTTGGGAAAAGCACAAACTACTGGCGCCATCTTAGCGCTTTTTATTGAGAATCTATGTAATACAAGGCGCAAGATTCGTATGCTACATGTGAAGTCAGCCGTCACGGTTTTAACGATCTCTGTTTTATTGATCTCGTAAAATGGTATTCTTGCCATAATGCAACATGTTGCATAGCAAATTTACGAAATTTACAACAACATTGACATGCGCCAATGGGGCCAAAGTCATGGACGTTCGTTCGTTCGTTGTATGTATTTGGCACTAGACTTTGTTTAGTGTTTTGAAATTTCGTATGTTCCCTGATTTAATAAATTGGTCTGAATATTATTGCAATCGCAAAAAATAAAAGCTTTTCACTCATAATGCCCAGTTAGTGAATATGCCTATAGACCAGCTAGTTGTCTTCACAAGCATTTCACATCTCATTGGTGAAAGTGTAAACAAATCAATTAGGACCTTACAGATTAGCTGCTAGTTATCACAAATACCGCCATAAAGCCACTTTAGTTTCTACCCAAATGTGTTGCGGATTTTAGCCGTTTGTTTCTAATTAACTACTCTCTTTACTCAAATTTGTATCTTTGTACGCTTAAAAACCAAACAAAAAAGTCTCAAGAGTAACAAGCACTCAGACGTTGCGCAGATCTGTTTGTTTGGATGAACCATCTGTCAGTTACTATGCACGTATGGCTTGTTTAGCAGCCATGCCTGCCAAACAAATGCTTCCAACTGGATGGAATTTGCCGCAGTTGCGTTCATAAATAAATATAAAACACACTTTCCGCAACAGTGCACCCCAGCTCACTACATTCTAACTTAATGACACGGCAAGTTTGTCTGATTGAATATTGCATTTGCTTTGCACGTCACGAATTCATAGAGATGACAATTTGCGCTGATGTTGAGTGCATGTTGGACGTTGTACGAGCAGTACTGGCCGAGTATCTATGACAAGTATTGCTGGGCAGCCTCCATTGCATTTGTATGCGTTGTGGCATTCGTATGACCAGTAATTATCAGATGTTACAGATTATGGACGCGTTTATTAAACTAAAAAATGAAAGCACCTCTGTGCATTTTATTCTTTAATTCGTAACAAAAGGTAACTGTAAGCCACCGAGAGTCTAAATCGAAACTGTGTGAACACATCCAGCACGGATACATCGATGAAGACATCAATTTACGGCCAAAATTTGGAGGTGCTGACATTAAGACAAGACTTCTGTCGGCCGTTTTCTTTCACTGTGTGCAAACAACGCCAACGAGCGTGAAATTATTGCCTTGAAAAAGTATTGAATATGTTGCTTGACAGCAGCATAAAATATGCTGTACACTTCCCCCTTTCGAGTCGGCAAAGATTTATTCACAATCGCTCGCTGCATTGCTAAGGAATTCCCCTTTGAGTTCAGGTGTGGCGTTTCACTGTGTGCTCATCAATTCACTGCAAGCTTCAACAGTATCGACTTTCTATAGCGCTATCATATATTCTTTAGAGACGATTTCAGTTTTGGCATCAAAATTTTTCTTTTGTTACTCTGAATTTGATTAGCTTTGATTACATAAAGTACGATTTCGGTGAATGCGTACTGCGCGTGGGTGGAGATTCTTGAGTTTGTTGGTTTTTTTTCGTTGAGGAAAAGAAATTTGTCTGTGCGTACATGTGCACCGCAGTATACACAAATCGAAGGGGGTGCAGGCTGAGCGATGGTTTGCATATGATTGCCTTATCGCCTTAAATGTCCTCTACACGTTACGCTTACGTATGAATGGCTCGCATCAGCAATGCGGCGCGGAGCCAAGCGAGGCGCAATGATAGCCACTATCTGCGGTGTGAGCGCACAAGTGATAAAACTGAATGTGTCTACAGTTCTTTTGGGTGTTTGTTTATTTGTTTGCTTTCATGTTTCGGAGCAATTTTTGTCGCACTACCAACGACCACTGCACGCTGCCGTCGCAGTTTTACGACATCGCGTTTACCAAAGACATAATGCTGCTGGCGGCGGCCAGTATCGGATACGGTTTTATTGTATTGTACTTGTTTCTGTGCGCGACGTTATTTCACTCTTCAAGATTAGATACAACATACATACATTCATTCGACGTTTTCAGTCAAATGCTGTGTAAAATCGACGAATGTCGGGAGCGGATCGAAGTGGAACGGTGGCTGGGCACAGTTTCCATTAGCTTGGAATTCCGTTGAGATTTCAAACACGCAAAGTAGATTTGATTGCAACTTGTTTTGTTTTGGTTTTATTTTTATTTGTTGTTTTTTTTTTTATTATTTTCGCTATGCGACGTGTGAGTATTTGTCGTACCGAAGCGCAGCGAAATTAGACAGTAAGGCTAGTTGAGTTGAGTGAGGGGCGAAGAGGGCGAAGAAGAGTAATAGTGTTCGCAACAGCTGGAGTTGGGAACAGTTGCCCAGAGCTGGCCGAATAAAAATCGCTGAAAGAACCGACCGACCGACCACACCGCGTTAGACTGTGCGTGGCGACGCGGCGCTGGGATGCACAGAACCAGCGACCGTTTTGCATAAAGTCTACAATACAACTGGAAAGTGGCCAGAGTCACACTTGGCTTCGCAGTCGCGTCGCAATCGGCGTAAGCGTTGCAGCTGTCGGCGTTGGCGCTAGCGCTGGCAGCCGCACTTCAAATTTGCGGACGTCGCCAGCCTCAATGCGAGCAGAGTTGGCGTGCTTCTAAACTCAACGCCTGACCGCTTGCGACGATTCATTCGGATATTGGGCAGCGCTGCTGAGCTACACACGTGTGCACATACAGCATAGCAAAGTGCCACCTCCCGCCAGCGCCCGCTAGCTCTCTCACTGAGATTGTGCTTTCTTGCAGGTTGGCATTACGAGCAGCAGGAGCGTACGCAGAAAGCTCTACGCTCGCGTGTTTCTTGTAAAATTGTTAGACATCATCTCGACAGCGCACAACACTGCCACACACTTTGTGCAATGTGCTTAGGGGATGCAGAGTGGCACTTGATGTGTATTTTCGAATGCTCGAAATAGTGTATAAATATTTTAGTAGCACACTTGGCACACGAGTGTAAACGTTACTCACATTAAATCTTACGTTCATATGCTGGCTCAGCCCACTCGCACCCTCCTCACTTTGCCGCAATTGCCTTACATTAAAAATCTTAACCAATCCTAACAAAAAGTTCAAAATAAATGATTCATTTGATTCACTTTCAACAATCGAGATTACACGAAATGTATTTTGAGCATTATTCGATATGAATATGACATGCGAAATTTGTTTGTTAAAATATCTCTCTCTTAATTTCATGTTCCCACAGCAAAAGCACATGTGGCTTTAAGATCTAAATTGTATTTCAAATACTGAGCGAGGACAGTCTCAATAGTAGGCATGATTGTCTAAAACTTTTTTGAAATCCAATATAAAACAGCGCAAAACAAGAGCCTCAGGAAAGAATTTTTGCCAAGTTAATGAGAGATTGTGAAAACTTAATTTGAAACTTTAATTGACCTATTATTACAAGCTCGTACCATTCTTCTTGTTTCTGCTTATGTGTTAGTGTGTTTGTCCACAGCTACTTTCTTAAGGTAACCCTTTCTAATGAAAAAATTATCAGCTCTTAATGAACAACTTATGACGTTATATTTTTAATTGTTTGCTTAAATTTTTCAAGCTTTAATGTTCACAAAAAATTCGTAACAGAAATTTCTTTTTCGATAGATTAAGGAGGAGAGCAGCAGAGCAACAGCTATTGGAATGCATGACTTCGTTTTACTGATATACCAACCAAACATGTCAGTGCACGAGATTCCAAAGTGAGGTAGGCCTCACTGACCCTCCGCCCTTGTACTTTCGACTGTCCTATTGGATATGCTAAGAACAAATTGTGGCCAGGCTAGTCGCCGCAGCAGCAGCAACGCGCCAAGCAGCGACGTTGACTTTAACGTCGCCACTGCAGGATTTGGAGAGTGAACAGCTTCAAAGCTATTTGCGGTAGTGACTTGCAGCGGAAAGCTTTCGCTTGCCTTGAAAATAAATTTATGCGAGACGTTAATGGGCATTTGAGCTTTCAACTGATTTAAAGCTTAGGAAATTATTGTTAGCAACTTGAGGTTGTTGAGAGTGAATGTTTTTCGACACCTTTGAAGACACAAAATGTTGGTGCATGCATTTAATGATGAAGTTGAATCGCCTCAAGTTTAATGGATTGTTTATGCCAACGTTGCTTTTGTTTATCCGATGAAATCATTTCGAATAACAAACATAAGTGTTTAACAACATTATAAAAAAGATAAATCGATATACCATTTATATTTTCCTATCTGAGATGACTTTTAAAAAACCATTAAAACGAAATTTGATACAATAACATTCGGACTGCTTTTCTCAGCATATAGTGTTGCCTTGTTTAGTGCATAAACGTCAACGTCAACAGTTTTTTAGTTATTTTAAACTACTTATACATTCCGCGTAGAGGCGTTAAATTTCATACCTACACGAACTGGACACACAAAATACATTTTCGACCCACTAATCCAATGTTTGGTTTGAATTCCGTTTATGTTGGGCATATCACTTACCTTGTTGTCACTGTCAGTGGTGTTTCCTGAGCCAAAGCTTGCCAACGAGCAGCGGTCGTGGTCATTCTCTGTTAGCGGCTCATCCAGATCTCGCGACGAGCGTTGTGATGAACCTGAATTTTTAGCTGGTGACTTCGGCAGTGTCAGCGAGGTGCCCGAAAAACATGTTTCCTGCATTACTTCGCGTAACTTTTTCACCCAAATCTTTAAGGAAACAAAAACAAATGAAATCGTCATGAAGCACAGTTCTACAACTAACTACAGGGTCGACCATTTAAGATTTGAAATTTGAACTACGCTTTATTTCGAGAATGGCAGTCCAAAATTGGGTAATATTGAGAACTTACTTCCAAAGTGGAGAGTTTTCAACCCAAACTGTAAAAAATTAAAAAAAAAAAAAAAATTAAAAAAAAGGTTGGCCTTCAACTCAGTGGATCGATTTGTGAAACTGGATCGTTAATGGACCAAACAACCCGTTCCCGTTCTCGTACAGTGCGCACAGCCGAAAACATTGCTTTTGTAGCCGAAAATGTGCGTGAACATCGATCAACGTCAACTCGCCATCGCTCTCAGGAATTGAACATTTCCCGCACTTCTTTGATGAGAATTTTGCATAAAGAACTCGGTATGAAGGCTTACAAAATTCAATTGGTCCAAGAACTGAAGGCTCATGACCATCCGACACGTAACAATCGAACTTTTGGGCACCGTTCCCGAAAATAGAATAATCCGCCGAAATTCTGAAGTCAATTGGCCGCCTCGGAGCTGCGATTTAAGTCCGTTGGACTTTTTTTGTGGGGAGCCGTAAAGGACAAGTGTTACGCTAACCATCCAGAGACGATTCAAGCTTTGAAACATGAAATCGAAGTTGCGATTCAGGAAATTCTACCCGGAACAATCGAAAAAGTACTTGAAAATTGGGTTGACCGAATGGCGTACTGTAAGGCCAGTCGTGGCAGTCATATGAACGACATCGTTTTTCATTCCTAAATAACAAAGTTCAAGCTTTGTAATAAAACAGGAATTTTCAAAAAATATTCATTAGTTTTTTTTATAACCGATTCAAATTCCAAATCTTAAATGTTCCACTCTGTAGTAGCAACACTCATACCTGTTTAGTTTCCAAGCTAACCGCTTTGAGTACAATGCGACAGTCGGAGAGCATTGGTGACCGCCCAGTCCAGACAGCGAATTTTGTTTCGTCACCTTCAATGTGTTCGGTAATGCCCATATCTGCAAAAAGTCATGCGCAACTTTACACACTTATCGATACTCGGACCAAGTCCATTTATCAAATTACCTGTGGTCATCAGTTTACTTTTAAATTGATATTTCACTGAGCCATTTGAGTCTTTGACCTCTTTGGCGAACAGTAAATACAGTTCGAATAGGAAGACCCGCCGGTCACGGCCCTTGCGGATGATCTGTTTAGTGTCCCATGCCTGGAACGCATCTTGCAACACCACCTCGCCTAAGCTATCAATGGATACATCACAGTTCTCGAGCAGCGACAGGTGCATGGCATCGTTGGCCTTCTTCGGCACATTTAGCATGACTTCGAGGCCCTCCTTGATCTCGCCGTGGCTCTCCTCGCAACACGACAGCAAGTCCTTGAGCAGCAATTGGTATTTGGTGATGCGCTGCACCGGTTTTATGAGGAATGCCGGCAGTGGATGCTCCACTTTGTGCTTGCGCTGCAGCTCCTCAAAGTATGTTCCCGAGTGCTGCACCAGCAGGTTGTTAGAGATCGGCTTGTTCTTGCAGTAGTGCACATACATGTCGAATTTCGAGGCCCAGGTTACGAAGCAATGGCCAACGTCCTCGGGCATAGTCTCGTACTTCTCTAGTTCGCGCAAAAATATTTTCTGATGGAAAACATAAATTTCACGTATGTTGCCGAATAGGGTGTCGTCTTTGCCGATGAGAGCGGCCGGCACGCCATGCCCCGAACGAAACTCTTCAAGAAAACACTTGATGCATGTCTCCAGATCCTTGACGTACGTACGCTCTGTCTGCATCAGCTCCGCCATAATAAACTCTTTTCTTCGGGCTGATTTGCGCTTTTCCTCGTTGATCTTTTTAGATGCAGCCGTAGTCGAAGTGGTCAGCTTAGCTTCCAAGGAGGGATCGGAATGTCGATCACCAACAGAGCCTGTGCAGAGAGCAGAGAGAGAACGATTAATACCGTTTTTATACCGTTTACGTGACAAACGTGCTGCACAAACCTGACGTTGAACTAATTGATGAGTTCGCATCCGATTCGGCTGTTGGTACCATTGACATACCCAGCGATTTTTCCAGCTGTTCTCGGTAAGTGTCCATGCGGTTGCTAAAGTCTTTATACCTGTAAGCAAGTGGGATATTGCGTCAATAAATTGCTTGATATGCCTCAGCGTGCACAAACCTCTGATCCACCGAGGCGACCCACTGCTTGATTGCACTGGCGTGTGCATGCCCCTTCTCCACCAGGCTGTCGGCGAGCTGAATTAGCAGCTTGACGCGCTCGCGCGTCTCCTTTGCCGTCCCGCGGAATTCATTGTGCTCTTTGAGCAGACCTTCGGTCTCCTCGCGCGTCTTGCCTACGAGATTGGTGCGCGATGAAAGGTACGCCTCGCCGGTGTTGTGTATCCATTCGATCGCCTGCTTTGCGCTACGCTCGAACAGCACAAATTGTTGGCACTGGTCCAGCGACTTTTTGCGCTGCGTCCAGAATTCTAGCACCTGGTTCTCTTGTGTGAGCAGTTTGTCTAATATCGTTTTAACGTGATTCTCGCAGTTACCGTGCGACTGGTATTTGTAGTATTGCTGCGATCGGTTGGCATATTTGAGGAATGTTTCGGCGGTGCGACGTGCCAGTGTGCACGCCTTCAGGAATGCCTCCTTCTGTTCCTGGTGCTTGGAAATCAACTGAACGATGCTCTGCGCCTTATCGCTCGATCCACCACCGCCGCACCAGTCGTCTTCACGTCGATACTCCCGCTCCAGACTATCTAGCACGGAACACACTTGCTCGGCGGTCTTGTAAAAATTCATGGAAGCGGTGACCAATTTGTGTCGCTCTTCAGCATAGGTCACCAACTGTTGCCATTTTTTGGTGACATCATCAGAGATTTCGCGTATAGATTGCGGATCATAATGATTAGCATTGATCAATGCATCGGCGCGATACTTCACCTGCACAGCAGACGTATGCGTCTTTTCAATGGCAACCTGCAGAAAATATTTGCTTATTAAAATTTCTTTCTATTCTATAAATGAAGCACACTTTTCCTACTCTAATGAAAGTTTAGACAACACAAAGCACAGCCGATTTAAGAATAGAGCCGCTTGCATTTCTCACCTGAAATTGCTCGTGTTCTTTGCGCAACTGTTCTGCTTCCTGCAAGCTGTTCGGGGTGACAAAGCTGGCCACCAACATTGCCTCACCATTTCGAATCCAGGAGATGACTTGATTCGCATCATTTTGGAACTGGCACAACTGTACAGCTTGTTCCAATTTGGCTCGCTTCGCCTCGGACAGTTCTTCCAAGTCGATTTCGCGTTCACCCAGAAAGTCCAAGAGATATTGAATGCGTGCTTGCGCAGTGTGCGTTGCATCGGCCATGGAAATGAAGCCAGCTGTCTCAAACATTTGCAGCAGGTCCTGACCCTGCTGCAGTACTTCATATGACGCGTTTTGTATGTCGGTGACGGACTCGTTGTGCATGCGTATCAACTGCTCTGCTTTTTGGTAATCACGCGACAGGTCGGCATGCTGCAACTCCTCAGACCAAATCTCCAGCTGGGATGACAACTCCATCGCATCGCGCTCAAAGTAACGCAAACGCAAAATTAGATCAGCGCGAAACTTGCGAGCTGACCACAGCTCTTCCAGCTCGATTTTTTGTTTGGTCAGCTTCTCTAAAGTTGCCTCAAGCGCGGAAATAGAGCCCGTATTGTCCACATATTCCAACGAGCGCATCTCCTGCAGCAACGCCTCGCCCTGGGCAATAGTCTGCATGCAGCCACTGAGAGTGCTCTCTTGTTGGTCTCGATACTGCTGCAGCAGGCGTTCGATGCCTTCGAGATTCTCCTGTGACAGCATAGTTTCGTCTGTTGAGACGTCGGTACGGAGCTGATCAATCCACGCCGTCACCTAGGAAATGCAAGCCAAATAAATTGAGTCAAGAGCGTTTGAACTTATCAACGGCGCAAATTTACCTCTTTTTCGTGTGTGTAAAAGATTACAGCCATTTCTAAGCGACGGCGGCGCTGTTCTACACGTTCGGCAAAGCGAGCTACTTGCAGTTCGAGCTCGCGCGCAACCGAGTAGATCTCATTCGGATCTGCCTCGCCGCTGCGCGCCAGTTCGTCAGCTGCCGAAAGCAGCTTCTCCGCATTGCTGTACGTATTTTGCGCCACATTCTCAAAGTGCTCGTGCGATTTCTGGTAGACGCGCGCCTTTTGCAAGTTGCGCCCAATGCCGGTGTTCTTGCGCAAGAAAACCTCGCCGTGATTCTTCAGCCAGTCCAGCACTTGCTTTACGTCCTCCTGGAACAGACGCAAGGCCAGCGTCTGATGTAGTCGCAACTTCTCCTGGTGCCACTTTGCCTCCAACGACCGATGGTGGCCAAGGATCTGGTGGATAACTGCGAGCACGTGTGAGGCACCTTCACTGTAATCGGCTGCTGGGTTTTGCCTTTCGTACTTGTTAAAGCTGCTGTTTTTGCGGTGGTCAGGTACACCCGGTGGCGGCGGTTGATTGCAGACTTGCACCAGATGATCCAGCTGATAGAGAAGTTTCTTACTGGTGGAGTGTACCTCTGTGTATGCTTGACACATGGCCTCATACAACGACTGGTGCGTGCGTATAGCCGTTTCCAGGCTCTGTATGTCCGAAGGCAGTGGCTGCGAAGCTTGGCAAGCCGCAGCCCACGAGGATACACTATTGCAGTACTGTTCGGCTTTGTGGTGAAAGAGAACGCTCAACTGCAACACGGCCGTCCGTTCGTCCAGACCTGCAGCAAAGTCCTTCCATGTGCGGTCGAGGCGCGTGGCGAGCGTCTTGATGTGCTGCGCCGCGTAGTGCTGGCTTTCGATAAGCCGCGCTGCCACCGCTAGTATACGGTCGATGTTCACCGACACGTTCATCGAGGCGACCGCGAATTTCTGGTGTTCGTCCTGCAGTGACTTGGCGACCGAGTAATTGTGCCCGATCTCCACGTAGGACATCTGAAAGACATCACGGTTGTGCAAAATCCAATCGAACATTTTCTCGCAATCTTGCTCGAAGAGTCGCCACTGGAAGCACTGGTCCAATTTGGCTTTCTTATGCTGCCACAACGTAAGCAGACGCTGCTGTCCCGTGTGGATGAGGTCGATTTGGCGAAGCGCCTTGCTAATAGCAGCTGTCATGTCGGGATTGTTGGTGGCAACCCGAAAAGCAGGCGATGCGTTTTGAGTCTGCGCAGAAGTTCCGGAGTCTGTGCCGCTGCAGTCTGCAACAGAGCTGCTGACACCCTAAAATCGAAAAATCAGAGCATGTTTGATGCTAACATCGATGCAGTATCTCAACTTACCTGTTCACCTCCGCCGCTGGCGCCAGCAGCGCTAATATTGATCTTGGCCAGCAACTTGTTGCCCTGCATGTCCAGATCTTCGATAGGCAGCTTTAGG
The DNA here is from genome assembly GCA_963668005.1 of Melieria crassipennis. Lineage (NCBI taxonomy): Eukaryota > Metazoa > Arthropoda > Insecta > Diptera > Ulidiidae > Melieria > Melieria crassipennis. The sequence goes on along the minus strand of OY764962.1, from coordinate 105,556,314 downwards.
ATCTTCTTCTTCATTTCGTTGTGGTGATCGAGCGAATGCCGCGCCCCGTTCACATCCTCGGCAAAGTCGTTACGCTGCAGGTCCTCCTGCAGATCGTCGATGCGATCGGCCATGTCGCTCGCCTGCCAGAAAAAATCCTCGATGGCCAAGCGCGAGTCCGTCCACTGCTGGTGGTCGTACGGCTGCGTCCCGTCAAACTCGGACGTCAGCTGGGTCGCTTCGGCGATCTTATGCAGCGCCTCGATCGAAATCGTCGATGTCTCGAACTTGTACTTGTGCGAGGATATTGAGGCACGCTGCTTCTGCCAGAAGTTGTCTGGCTTTATGATGACGACGTTATGAATGTTGGCACTGAAGTGTTCCTGCAGCACCTTGAGTATTGTCTTCACGTTGGTGGAGCAGTTGCCGTTGCCGCGCATGTCGATGACAACTGTGAAGCCCAAGTTCTTGGCCGAGTCGCTGTAATGCGGAACGAAAACGTAAGCTTAAAAATCAATTTCACCAACTACAGCTACCATTTGCGAAGACAAAAACAAGTAAAAAAGAAATGAAAACAGTCACAACAATCGATAGCAAGGGACGGATAGACGAACTCTACCCAATTCTGCATAAATTAAAGTATGTATCTATGATGTTTGCCAGTTTGTGAGCGGAGACCGATTTTATAGTCACTTAATTTCATATTTGGTTGGCTTGATTGGCTGTCAGGCGGCGATTTGCCGAATAATAAAACGGCCTCCGTTCTCAGTACTTTGTTTTGTATTTCTAATTCGTAACATTGTAGTTTTCGCTAAGCGGCCGAGCACTCTCTCTACGTACAAATACTTATGCATGCATGCGGTCAGCACACATGTCGGCGTGCCACCACTTGCGCTTGAAAAGCACATTGCGATGTTCTCATAATTGGACAAGAAAGCAAGACGCCTTTTAAGGCTCAACCAAAAGTGAATGTTTGCATTTTAGGCTTATTTATTGGACTCAATGTCAGTGTATAGAAATTTAATTTGGCTTAGCCGCAGAACTTAAGAAATAATCAATTCTGATAGTACAGACCAAACTAGTCTGACAAAATTGCATCAAGTTTTTTTTTTTCAAATTAAGTCAAGTAAGATATTTTTTGTTTATAAGTTTGTTTATATATGCGGTGCGGGTTGTAAATCAGAATCTGAACCGCTTTTCTTATCTTTATTTACTTTTGCTTTAGCAAACTTGCTATGGGATTGGGACACTTCTTTTTTGACATTATAGAGTTTTATTTTCATAATAAAAATAAATATAAAAGCGCATATTTGTATGGTGCTGACCCACACACCACAATGCAATCACATTGTGTTATCAGAGCAACGCTGCAAAACCAAAACAAATCGAAAAAAAACTGCCGGCAAAGCGAAGGAATGACGAACATGAATAATTGTCGTTATCAGGCAATTCCTTGCTTGGAATTTGCCCGATGACGTTGTTTTCCACTGATAACAAAGCATTTGCTTGCAGCAGCTGGCAGTGAAAGTGAAACGCTTATTACAATTTCCAACGATAATGTTCACGCTTGGCTGGCGTGCATGCGTGTGAACGGCTGGCGAATTTGTATTTTCAAACTTGGCTCAAAGTGTAAGATTTGCCATATTACAATCACATTGAAGCTGCTAATATTCCTGCACAGCTGGAATATATGTGATCGTTTTTAATTTTTGCACATTTTTTAATGCAATTGCGCTGGCAATGGATTTCCTTATAAATCCATGCCGGCGTCGTCTACGTGCTCGTCGTCGACGTCATCTTCGCAATTGTCATTTTGGAGCAACTCTTCTGGCGCTGCCGTTTGTGTGGCTCTTACTCATTCGTTTGCATAATGTTCATACCCTACACCGATGCGGCCAAGCACATTCGCTTTGGCATGGGTTCGTAACGCCCAGAAAAAATATCTGACATCAGGTTTGCCTGGTGAGAATGTTTGAATGTTCATCAGTCAGCAACTTTATATAAATTTTAAATTTATATTTTAAATAAATTTATATAAATAACTTTTAGAGAAGTGGAGACATTGGCAAGAAACTGAGTGTGGGTTTTACTTGGATCCTAACTAGGAACTGATAGTAAAATGGTGTGTGGTCTCTTCTTGACAGGACTGCTATGTATATAAAATAATTCAACTACAATGGTCAGTTTACGTGCACTAAATTGTTTTTTTTTCTTTATATTAGAAAATGAGAAACTTGAACGAACGAAGTGAAAGAAACAGGGCATATAAGGAACATGCTTACATGCTAACTTGTAGGTATTTTGATTTGCTTTCCAAGTTCTGTTTTTATTTTGTTCTTTATTGTGTCATATACTGGGCGACTCTACTCGCACCGGCATCATTTTGTGACTTGGGCGTAGTGAGCCCTCTGAACGGCTCGGCAGCTGACATGCTGAAGGCGCTTGAGGTAAATTCATTTGAAATTCAAACAAAGTAAGGACATAACTGCCAGCTTACGTATTTACAGTCCGTTTACATATACCACATACTTAGTATGTATATTCCGGGGATCGACTGCTTTTCCTAGCGCCGGAGTCTTTTGGGACTGCGTGGCCAGCTGTGAACGCAGAACTGCAGCAGGCAAAGTGCAACATGCGCGAATGGCGTGCGCAGTCAACTTGCGTAGGTAATTCATTTTTCGCTTGTTTTATTCACGCCACGAGCACACTTGCGGCCGTTTCGTATGGAGTGGCTGAACAAAGCGAAGCGAGAGAAATGCCAGACGAGGGGCATTGCATTTGCGCAGCCGCAGACTGCGTCATGTCGCTGCGGTCGGCGGCAGCACTCGCGTGCCTGCGTATGCATTGTTTCCGCCATAGCCTTCAAAGCACCAAAATTCAACTTGAGAACATTCAATTTGAGTGCGGATGCGGCTAAAAGCGAAATCAACGCAAAATGTAGCAACAGCAAATCGGACTGACTGCAGACAGGCAAACTTGAACTTTTTGTTAATTAAGTACTTTCAACATGTGGTGCCACGCCCTTTTTATTTCATAATTGGAGTTTACAGTTTGCAAAGAACATAGTTTGAACCAAGCCTCGGAACCAGATAGGGCTTTCATCTGCTCAGCTTGTCTGTTTTTATAACCGCACTTTACAGTGCAGTAAGAGAGTGACATGAATTAAAAAAAGGTTACTACAGCTTCAAGTGCTCACCTCGGTATCATTATCAAGTAGCTGAGCAGGCGGCGCAGATCCTCGGGCTTGAGGCGGTCGCGCCGTGGTGTTGCTGGAAAGCACAGCAGCGGTCCGCCGCGTCGATCGCGCCCACCAGTGAGAAAGACGACACGCTCCTGCAGCAGCGTGAGTATGTCGCGGGCGCGTTGGCCATCCATTTTTTCGCTTTATATTTGTATTATGTCCTATTGTCGATTGTTTTTCTAGGTTACGGCGTAGTTTCCGATGGCAGGTGGCTGTCTGTACGTACGTGCACACAGCTCTTAGCGCTGGGCCAAACACGTAAAAGTTCTCAATCGATTTGGCTCGCTGGCTGCTGCTGGCTTAATGTGTCTTTCTGCGGCAGAACGCGCCCGTCAATGTTCACTGTCATTGCCGCTCAGCTGACGCGTTGTCGTCAGTGTTCGGTATACCTATGCGATTTGTTGGCTCCTTCTCGGTCGACTGGAATGGAGGGTGTCGCGTTTATGAAACGGCAATAATTTATAGTCCGCACGCACGGCACAGTCTGCTGGTGGACAGTTTGCACACAAATGCACGCCCGACATTTCGCACACATACGCACACACAACCGTCCAACACAATTTCACACCAACTGCTAATTAATAATAAAAAACTAGCGATTTCGCACACAATTCGGCCTGCAGGCAGAAAATGTTTGTAGCAGAATTTTGATTTTCATTGCATTTCATAACGTTTCTTTGTGTTTTTGTTTGTCGTTTGGCTTTGTACTTTAACGTAATTGATTTTTGTTGTTATTGTTCCTGGGTGAATTGCACTTGCACTTTCTCGTAAACAAAATCGGCCTTTCTAACAACATTGGTTTTTTCTCTTTCCAACCAGCTGCAGCATCAGCATTTTTGCAAAAAATTCTTTCTTCAATCCTTTCATTTTATCTTCCGTTCCGTTGTTCGCACTGCATCCACATCATTCATTGACAACACCACAAGCGAAACAACATGCAGCTAAAAAAAGCAGCGTTGAAAAAATATATCGAAAAAGAACTTTTTTTGTTGGCGCGCCGCTCCACGGTCTTCTCCGTGCTTCTTCTTTTTCCTTTTATTCTTTTGCCCCTGCTTTTCTGGCTGCCATTGATTTTTTTAGGAATCTCATTTAACGAAACTTTCACTGCTGGCTAGCATTTCGCGTGCACGTTGGCCACTATTCGATAGCGTGCACCTTACGCTCGCACTTTTCAACAAGAATAATTAAAACTTTTTGCAAATTTCGACGTAAATTTGCAAAATTAGTGCGAGCATCTTGGCTTTGCTGCACTGTCGGAACCGCAGGGAGAACGAAATACAATTTTACCACTACAAACTCTACACAAATGATGTTGACGACAGCGTTGCCACTAACAACAAGGTTGTGCAATTTACATAAAACTACACAAACAATATTCCTCACAACACAACTTAAATAAAACCGATTAAAAATGGAGGCGTTGTTTTAGCTAATTTTATTTCCGTTTACATTTTGTTGTTGATTAGCGTTCATTGGTGCAATACTGAGCTGTGTTGTTTTCCCAAAGCTAAATACAACCATGAGCTAATGGAGACTTTCGAGGTTTAGCATCCCGGGAACTTTGAAAGTAATCAGGGTTGTCATTATGCTAAAACGTGAATGGGAATTAGTGACTATGACTTAATAATAATATATTTTCCTTTCAATTAAAGCAGCGAGAGGTAATAGAAAATGTTATTTGTTATTAAACGCTGTAGCAGTAGCATTTGGTACAATGTTTACACATCAAAATTGTCAGTTCATACGTGCAAGCGTTGTCTAATCAGTAAATAGCTTAAATAATAACTGTTCCGAAGTATTTTACAATAATCTGTAAACATTTGCTTAAGGTTATATTTTATAAGAATACAAATATGTAATCTATAATGATATGATTATTATTGGTACCGACCATTGCTGCATGCATCTTGCAACACTTGTTCCAATTGGACGATTTCGTATTCAATTTCAGAACTTCAGAACACTCGGTCAGAGATGATTTTTCAGGCCCAAAAATGTAAATATCGCCCTTACAAAGTTGACTAAAAGTTTACTACGTACTTCTATTCTAAACACTGCTCATAGTTTTATAACTTATACTATTTTGCATTTATTGTATAGCTTGAAATAAATAGTGCCGAAATCCGGGAGCTGAATTTCCCGGGAACAGACGCGGGCCGACTATTTCTTCGATCGTTAGCCAAACATATGTTTGCCTGTGTTCTATTGTGAATGTAGGGAATGGGCAAGTTGGGCGAGTAGTTGGTCTGTTGGCGACGAGGAAAAGATTAAATCTGCAAACATTTTGCGAAAAATCAAAACATCTTTACAGCATCGCAAGAATAAGTCGAGGCAGAAATTGCTGGCACAAAACTTCGCATCCCAAACTTCAGTGACTAAAAGTTATCTACCGAACGGCGCTCCGCAGGTAAGCGCGTTTTCATTGGGCTGAGTGTACCGAGTGTCATCTTGATTGCATTGGGCAGATTTTGCAGCACAACTGCCGCGAGAGCTGCAGTTACGGCGCAGGTGACGGCATCGATATGGAGACCAACCTGAACGCAGTCAGTTGGATGCTCAATCAAGGCGTGCGGCACCAACTAAATGGACAGCTCTGCAAGTACACGAACGTAATGAAAGGTGGGTTTCCTTCAGTAATTTTAACCTGAGAAATAAGTTACTACTGGTAGTCAACGTTCACTCCTTTCATATAATTCAGGTGCAAAGTGTTTCACGGTTACACATCCCCTGTGCCTGCAAATGCTGTATTCACGCCAAAGGTGCTATTGATTTTTGCTTTTGCTGTTCCTTGCAGGTTGGCAGTATCGCTGGTTCACGGTCGATCCCCAGACTGGCATACTCAGCTACTATCTGTGCGATTCGTCGTCCTCTAGCGGCGACGATGTGGCGCCTTCGCCACATGTGTTGGCCAGCTCGCCGCGCGGCCAGGTGCACCTGGCCGGCGCCGTTGTCTGTCCCAGTGACGAAGATTCGCGCACGTTCTCCATTGGCTGTGCTTCGGGCGACACGATAAAACTGCGTGCGGCCGACGCACGCTCGCGCCAGGAATGGGTGGACGGTCTGCGTGCCGTCGTCGAGAGCCACACCAAAGCGATGGACATCAGCAACTCATCACCACTGCCGCCCAGAGAGCTGCTGGCCGCTTCTGACGCTATGGTGTCTGCCCGGCAGGCGCTCTACTTAACCGAACAATGGTAGGTTGATGACGGCGTGTCGCAGCTTTGTCCTCTTACCGGTCGTTCGTTCCTCATTGCAGTAATGCTTCCTTGGCCCGTGCCATTGAGAATATCGAGTGCGAGACGTTTACGCCCACAGATCCGGATTTGTTGCTCCTCAAGGCTATTTCGACGGCCAGCACACAGTGTCTACATCAGTGTCTGAGCCTGTTGCAGCGCCACCAGGAGACGCACAGCACCAGCGCAGAGACGGCGGGCGTTTGCTAAACGCAGTGCCTATGTTGCGTATGTGGAAATTTGTTGAAAATTTACATGAACTAATTTACGTAGAGCTAATCATTATTGTTTAATTGTAATTTTATTATAGTTGCGGGAATGCTTGAAATTGTATGAAAGCTAAATTAAAATTAAATAAAACATGAAGATATTTAATCAGATGAAACGAAACGAGAAGATGGAATTCTTTTTTACAATTATTTCAATATGTAGACCAATGACGCGTCGAAAGCGACCGAATCTGTATGATATCATAGCCAAAGAAACAACTCCCTCACCCAATTCCAGTAAAAACGCAACAACAATTTTCCATTTTTAGAGACTGAATTTTATGTATATTTTCTGAAATGAAGTTTATGCTATTTAATAATTAAATCATTACTATTACTCTTGTGTGTTCAGCTATTCAATTCATACGGAATTTGTTTGTGTGAAGATTAGGAAATATAAATGACATTGCACTCCAGTTTAATTATACCCTCGTTTTCACTTTATAGATTTTGTATTTGGTATGCATGCAGTTAGTTTACACAGTTGCGATTAATTATTTGTGGCAAATGGTCTATTAGAGGGATATGACATGATTTCTTCTGACCAAAGAGATGCAACAAACAAGGGAACGTTTCGATTGTTGGCCACAAATTTTACTTTTACTTTAAGATTGATTATAACTAAGCAATAGAAATACCTCAACGAACTAGGAAGAAGGGAAGCAAGAAGCAGGTGGAAAGGTGCCGCACCCCCGAACTCTGAGAAGATAAATCGAATGAGGTGTCTTCTCAGCGGAGTTAGGTACCGATTGGATTTAAGTGCAAGCAGCGATAATAATGTTCAACGTGAGAGTTCGCTTCTCTATTGGAAGAATCAAATCGAGAAAGCAATGTTGTTCCATAGTGTGACAATGAAAATGGCGCATGCACCGCAGGGACAAAACGTGATAATGGGTTGTGTTGGTCACTTTGGAAGAAGAAATTTAAGTGGTTGTGACATGAAATGGTTAAAGTTGGACAACATTTTCAACGATTATTGTTTAGTTGTTGGACAACAGCGGATAGTCCATAGTGTGTTCAATAAATCCTGTAATGTGATATTTAATTGTTTTGCGGTTAAATAGGATTCCTTGTATTTTTGCCTTCGGTTTGTATTGCAACTAGAATTGGAACAATTAAAAGTTGGTTGGAGGTGTGGAAATAACAAAGCAAGGGAGGGTAAGTTGGACACTAACTTGAACACTAATGTACACATTGGATGGAAATGAATTTATTGGCTCCGCGTGAACGAACAAGTAAAAGGAGTAACTTGCGGTCAATATAAGTAACTGGAATCTTGAGGGAGGAGGCGGGACAGAGGAGTCCTTTGTGTGCTCAATTTGAGGGCCAATTGTGTTACACGAAGTGCTGCTATTGTTTATAATATTTTCAATTTGTGTTTTGCTTATCTGTTTAATGCTTCATTTAATCATTTAATGGTTTAATGCCGCTTGCGCATGTCACATGATTTAATTCATTTAGTTGATTCGAAGATGCCATTGAAAAATGTCACAATATTCTTCACATTGTTATTGTTGTATTAATGCAATAGATACAAGTACACAAAGAACTGACCATCGGAAAATCAGAACAATTTAACTTTTTCTACATTATTTCAAATTTGTATTACAACATTCGGTTTTGTGTGCGTCATGGAATGAATGAAAAAAAAAAATTATCACCAAAATGAAAAATCAGTTAAATGAAAAATTGAACTTTTTCAATTGGAAAAATCAAACGTACCTCATCATTATTATTACAGAGTTTTCGCCATTCGAAATGTTACCTTTTTAATTTGGTTTTGTAAGGACATCGTATAAATAGTCGAGGCGCAGAGCGAGTAGGAAAATATCCGTAAACGAACCGAAAAATGCATTGGAGAAGGCACTTTATACAAACGGACTTTGTGAGAGAAAATGAGGGCAGGAACAGGAAAAAAGCACAGTGAAATAAAAAGTAGCATTCAGATAGTTTCATCAACGAAAGCGTAAAATTTTTAAACGGTGGCAGACGTAGGGCGCAGTTGCACTTTTTTATCCCTTCAACAATGTTCAATACTCGCGCAATGGGCAAAAGACTGGAGACCGATGGGGGTAAACAATATCCTTCGTTGGCGTTACTCACTTGCTCTGGCACCTCAGACCTTTGCACAAAAATCAGTCTAAATATTTCGCTTCTAAATATCATATACATATTTTTTTCTTTGGTTTCGTTTTTGTCATTGGGTTTTCCTAAAATTTCACTTTTGTATAAATAGTATATTTCAGCTTCTCCGATTTTGCTCGTTGTCTCATCTCAATAATAATAATTTCATTTTCCTTAAATATCATAATAATAATAATAATGATGATGATGACAATCAAAGTACGATAGCACAGCGGAACGCGGACCTGTTTGCGATTGTTTTGCTTGACGAAATGGCGGCACTGAAAGCCGATTGCATAGAGTACGAAATTCAGCATAAAGCGAAGAGATGCACGAGGCAAGCGATCCTGAGAGCTTTCATAATTAGAGAATATATGTATATATACATATGTATCTCTCTATCAATATCTTAAGATGCTCCCAACTTTCCACAAACATAATAAATATCGTATTAAATAATACAGTCTACACATGTGATCGCATTGTATTACAATGTAAGAGAAGAAATCGGGTTTGTGGTTAATATTTTACCAATTTAAAAATGGTAAAATAAAAAAATATTTAACTTGCATTTGAAAATAGTTGTATTAATTCATCCAACCTTCAAATCAGATGATTTTCCCTCCAGAATTTTTTAACACTAGAATTTTTGATATTCTTAACTGCATTACAAAGGCAACAACGATCAAATTAACGATCGTTAAAGCAACACAATCGCAAGCCATGTTCTGTCAAGTTTCGCTGTGCCATAATTATAATAAATTTACAATACTTGTTAGTTAGTTTGTTCCTAAATTGTATGTTTAATTTTTGTTTTCCGAAAGGCATTTTTTGTGATTTTTCATTTAAAAAGTCCTAAAGGTAAAATTTTGTTATTTCGTAAATTTTTTCCAAAAATGTTTTGTTTTTTGTTTTGCGCTAAATTTTTTTTGTAATTTTGTTTCACAATTTTGTACAGTTATTTGTCGTTTTACACAAAATCAACACAAAATCGAAAACGAAACGAAATGACAATGGACGCAGGACAAGTGTAACTACACAAAATTCTACTAACAACTGGGCACACGTTCTCGAGATCGTCTTTGACGTTTTGGTTTTCATGTTTATTCAGTAAATGGGTTGTTTCCAGCGATGGTTCATTCAAGCGTTATCGGTGAATTGCATTTGCTTGCGTTCCCTCGAATGCGATCCAACGGATTGGCGTTGGAATGCTTTCAAGTAACCGCAATGGGGTTATATGTTTTTTATGTATGTATGTTTGTAGTCAGCTTTATTGTATATCTACGTAAGTATTCAAATGAAAATCGGAAGTAGCTGCGCAAGCTGTGTGCATACGTTTAAGAATTATGAATTACGAGATCTGTTTCGGGATCAATGTAGTACAATATTACAGTTATTGTTGTACACACTCATAACGGTACATTGTTGCCATGTCCGTGGAACTCGACGCCAACACGATTACACATCTATAATACAATTATAATACTCAGAATAACACTTATGTGCGCCTGCACCATTGCACACGTCCTTGGTGATGTGCTGTTATCGATGTCCTGAAGTCCTGCGGCTACGGACTGAGCCCGTCACGGTTTCAATGTACCGTTTCGTTAGTGTTTTACTTTCCTAAGTTTAAGTGCAACTGAAATGCTTTGCAATATAATTTAATTCGGTAACCGATTAGGGGTTCTAGAGCACCAACGAAAAACACAACACACTTGCGGTGAGTTCACAACGCACTGGTGAATCCCTTAGGCGGCCCGCAGAGTTGAACTCACTCGCCGTTCCTAGTACAATAAATGCAAATAAAGCTACCATGATGAAGAGGGGGAAGGGCAGGGACGAGCCTTGGGCGGAGCTGCCTATTCGCTATTTGTCGTTATGGGTTCGATTTTGATGTTGCTGGAACTTAAGTTGCTGGTCGCCGCCGTGGAGGCGGCAGTGGGCGCCGGCGTTGTGGTGGCACTGGCACCGCTGGAGCTGGTAGCTGCCGCCATGGTGGTCGTGGAGCCGCTCATCTCGCTGGCTGAGGGCGCAGAGCACACCAACTCGGCCAGATCGTCGGAAAAGAGACGCGACGGCGAGTAGCCCGAGCTGCGCGCCGTCTTGTAGCCCATGTCGAAGCCGAGATCGGTGAGTGGCGAGTGCAGTGGCGTTTCGCTGGGCGTGCTGGTGCGGCGTCGGTCGCGCGACGGCGACGCAGATGAGGATTTCGCTTTGGCGGCTGCGGAGCCGATATTCGTCGCACCCGCTGCTCGTGATTGCTGGTGATGCTGCTGCTGTGCGTGCTGATGCGGGTGTTGCTGGTAGGAGTGTGCGGACGTGGATGTTGCCGTTGCTGCGCCGGAAGTAGCTGCATGTGACATGAAACCGGCACCAAAACCGAGCGCATGCGCCGCTGCGGCATGGTGCTGTTGTTGCTGCTGCTGCTGTTGATGCTGATGTTGCTGCTGCTGCTGTTGCCGATGCAGCGCTTGCTGCTCCTGCAGGTGCATCTGCAGCTGTTGTTGCTGGCTGAGCATGGCGGCTGGATCGCAGCGGCCGCCCGGCCCGCCCGCCATGTGCAGCGCCACCGCCATGCTGGGCGGCATGTTGGGCAGCCCGGGCGGGACGGTGCCACATGGCGACGGCGCATGCCGCGGCCCGAGCAACGAGCCGGCTGCCGGATTCGAAGCGGAACTGAGCGCCGGCGAAATGCTGGCCTTCGGCAGCGGTATGCCACCGGCCGCGCCGACTGCCATGCTGCCGCCCGCTCCAGCCAGATGCGGCTGCAGCGGCGGCTGTGCGCCGAAGAGGCCTGCACCTGCAGATCCTTCAGCGGGATGCTGGTGCTGATGCTGGGCGGCGGCGGCCATTTGCATGTGTTGGCGGATGTTGTGCGCCACGGCAGCCACTGCGGCCGCGGTGGCCTCCTGCGACATTTGATCGCCGGTAGGCGTGGGCACACCGTTCGGACAGGCGCCACCAATGCCCGGATAGTTAAGTGGCGCATCCTGAAACGGGAAAATGGGCTAACAAATAGTTTGCTATTAGTGTAAAGCAGAAGAAACGAAATATTCCTTCCAAAAAAAAAAGCACACCGAAAACGGGGAAAACCCCACTTTTCAGCACCTACCGAATGCCGGCCGTAGGGCAAATGCGACAGGCTGTCGTCCTTGAGGTCCTTCGAGTCGCGAAACACCACCGTCTTGATGACGCCCTTTATGTGCTCGTCCGGCCAGATGCCGAGCAGTATGCGTTGCGGTCGGCCTCTGCCTTTGGGCCTCAAGTCGGGCCCGCCGTCTATGGAGGGGCCCAGCATGTTGTGCACCCGATTGGCGTACAGCACGAATGTGGGATAGGGAATGTCGTATTTGCGGGCGGCCTGCGACAGCGACAGTCCCTCCTTCAGTACGCTGAAAATGGCCTCGGCCATGGTCTCGGGGCGCCACGACTTGAGAGGGCCGCGTTCGCGGAATCGCAAATGGTGCATCAGATTCTGATTGGTGTTCCAGCACTTTTGCCACATGGACTGCAACTGATACTGGTAGCTATCTGCTGGGAGGTGCAAAAGACAATCAAAAAAGGTGCCTAAGAGAAGGGAAAGAGTGAAAACGAACCTGCAATGGTTGGGGTGCTGGAAGCGCCCATCCAGGCGTGTGAATTCTCGAGCATTTTGGCCTGGAACGAAAAAGTTGGAATTGTGAATTAACAAGAGGAGAAATAATGAATACAAATTTCATAGATATAATACTAGCTGGGCCCTGCGGCTTTGCACGCAAGCTCTCCCGTTTCGCCCGATACGAATTCTTAACCCATTGTTGAGCCCATCACATTTTGATTTAAAAAAAAAAAAAAAACATGTGTCTATCTTTGATTTCGAGTGTTTTAAAAATGTTGAAGTCAGAAGGCCCTTTAAATCATATGTTTTCACATTTACTCCAAACAAATTCTTAACCCTTGGTTTACCATGGTAGATTTCGATTTTCAAAAAATTAAAAGCACGTTTTTATTATTTCCCGATGGAACTGGTTTTGAAAAGTTTGAAGTCAGAACGCCCAATAAATCTTGTTTCTCCATACAAATTGTTAATCCATTGTTGACCCCGTTAAATTTTGATTTTCAAAATTGTGAAAAACACGTGTCAAATTATTTCTCACAAAGAGTACTTTCCCCAAGTTTGATGTCAATGGGCCCATTAATTCATATTTTCCATTTCACAGTTTTGCATACAAACTTTTAACCCGTCGCTGACCCCGTCAAATTTTAATAATCGGAAAAATTACGTATCGAGTTATTTTACATTTGAAGTACTTTCACAAAGTTTGAAGTCAAAAGGGCTCAGCAAAATTTCTTTCTCCATACATACTTTTAACCCGTCATTGATCCAGTTAGATTTCGATTTTGAAAATAATGAGAAACACGTGTCTAATTTTATTTATTTCCATTATTTTTACAATTGTTAAGTCAATAGGCCCATCGGTTCGTGTTTTTTGTTTCGGAGTCTTTCCGTAAATAAACCTTAACCCATTGTTGGGCCAGTTAAATTTTGATTTTCGAATAATTATAAAATACGTGTCGAATAAGTTTTGATCTAGAATATTTTCAGGAAGTTCAAATTCAATATGTTTATTAAATCACGTTTCTTGATACCACACTGTAACCCATGTTTTGCCTTTTTAGACCCCGAATTTCAAAAAATCCCTTCTTGGCGAAGGTTAATTCTTCAAGATGTACCTACAGTCCAAAATTCATGTTTGTAGCTTCAGCGATTTGGGCTGGGCGATGATAAATCAACCAATCAATCAGTCAGTCAGTCAGAATAAACAATCTATGTACACAAAAATTGAAGCGGTACCACGCCCCCGTGTCAAAAACCCACCCCATTCCTCCTATCGAAGGACACGACTAAATCGTTAGTTTGTACCAAGTGTCATTGATGTGAACGCTCTAGTTCCAAAGTTACACCGGAATTTAAAAAGTGCCACGCCCCTTGTCCAATGCCCATTAAATTTTACCGGTGGAACGACATGTTTACGTCATAACACTGTACCAAATTTCAATGCTGTACGACTTATAATTCTGAAGATATTCCATATTAAAAAGTTGGGTTGTATGGGCGGTGCCACGCCCCTTGTCAAAAACCCACCCTATTCTCCCTGTCGAAGGACACGACCAAATCGTTAGTTTGTACTAAGTGTCATTGATGTGAACGCTCTAGTTCAAAAGTTACACCGGAATTTAAAAAGTGCCACGCCCCCTGTCCAACGCCTATTAAATTTTACCGGTGGATTGACACGTTCACGCCATGACATTGTACCAAATATCAATGCTGTACGACTTATAATTCTGAAGATATTCGGTATTAAAGAATTGGGTTGTAAGGGCGGTGCCACGCCCCCTTGTCAAAAACCCACCCCATTCCACCTGTCGAAGGACACGACTAAATAATAAGTTTGTACCAAGTGTCGTTGATGTGAATGCTATAGTTCAAAAGTTACACCGGAATCAAAAAAGTGCCACGCCCCCTGCCCAACGCCCATTAAATTTTACCGGTGGAGCGGCACGTCTACACCATAACGCTGTACCAAATTTCAATGCAGTGCGACTTATAATTCCGAAGATATACCATATTAAAATTTTAGGTTGTATGGGAGGTGCCACGCCCACCTGTCGTATAAACATCTAATATCGCTATAAACCACCGCATTAACATCTTCTATCACATACGAAAAAAATTTTCCCAAAAGAATGAACCGTTTTCGCAAACACTGGCTACACACAAGAAGTGAACTTTTTTTTATATATATAGATTATGGGTGGATTTATTTAGTGTATGAAAAGTTGGCATTTTGTTCGTTTTCAGCTCAACAAAGCTGAATGCAAGTTGCTGTTCAGTTGCTTGGGAATCTTTTCTATGATGCATGCAGCTTTTTGCTTTTTCTGTTCGGCAGCAGAACCTATTAAATCCACACACACACACACACACACATACATACGTGTTCTGTGTTGCCACGATGTTTCAAAATTCATTGACTTGTTAAAATTGACCTATATGCATGCATACATAACTAACGGTATAACTGCACTTAAATATTAACCCATACAAACTCGCACACCGTTGTCATAGTGGCACACACGCACACATACATAAACATACAAACACCAGGAATAAGTGTGTGCAGGTCTGACGGTGCAATAAAAGACTCTCAAGTTTTAACTAAATCGACTAATTGCATAACAAAGTAACCTACAAGTGCAATTGAAAGGGTACAACTGTATGACGCAGCGACAGAACGACGGAGTAGATTGACAAAGCATACAAGGTAGAATTTCATTGGATTTCGTTGTAGATAAAAATTTCAGGTGCACGATATATTACACAGTGCGACAGCATTTTTCGCACCGGGAAAAATTCATATGTTCATGAAATTAGAGACCAAATATAGTAATACTGCGTACTCAGTTTTTCACTTCTACATCCTTTATCCTTTTAAAAGGACTTCAAAATTCTTACAAAATAAAAAATATATAAAAAATACTTAACCTCGTTAGAATATGGCGATATGTATGTCAAATGAAAGAGGAAAGGCTCAAGAATTTAAATAAAATTGATTTTTTATCTATTTGTAAAAAAAGGATACGAAAAAGGTCCTTTGAAAATTTTAAGCCTATATATCCTTGAAACTTTCAATACAATTTTCGTGAAAAGTAAGTATGTTAAAATCCAAGATCTCCTTAACCTCGTGTCAAAATTTCATTACTCTAACTTTATTGGTTCGAAAGTTATTAAAAAAAGACGGAAGCTGCAATTCTAATGAAGTACAAAAATTCTAATTTATTTGAGTATCAATATTTTAAATAATAAAAAGATACAAAATCAATGAAGCGAAAATAAATTATGAAAAAAATGCATGTGTCTCAGCACAATTGACGAGATGTAGTAAAGAACCCACTACTAGCTTGGATACTTCCTTCGGCACGTCAATGCAGGGAGTCCATGAGTGAACTAATCATGTTTGGGGCATACAGATACACAACGGAGGAAATGTTCCACATCGCCATTAGAGAGTAGTTAGTTGTCAAACTTATTTACATATAACGGTTGTGCGTTCTTTGCTTTCCAACAAAGTTGACGTGGCCATCTGACGAATCAGATCAGATGTCACCTAGACGGCTTTTGAAATAGAAAATTGTATATTCAGATTTTAGGTTGGTTAGATTTATTATATAAGTACACAGTCGAATCCAGGCATGTGTAGGTCCTACAATGCTTCTTTAGGCCGCATATACCGTTACAACTTAATGCAGCGTGATGTAAATAAATTTGCAATTTTAGTCGAGTGAGGTTTTGAAAAAACATCAAACAACAAGATTACTAGTAGAAGTGGCAAATCGAGCCGAAGAAGAAAGACACAAATTAGAATACAATTGTAATGATGGTTGGCAAATTCCAACCAGGCGTTGGTTGTTGTTACATGCACACAAACGAGTTCCAGTTGTGCAAGTGGGAACACTCGATGCTGGTGGGGGGGTGCAGCTGTGTGCCCAAGAAGAATGCAATCAAGTGTTAGTCGGCCCGGAATCGTTCGAAATTTTATTTACATACATATGTATGTACATATGTATGTGCATAAAAGCAAACAAAATTGATAGTTAACAGGTAAAAGTTGTTAAGCGATGTGCTGCGATGAGCCGATAGTCAGTATGGATGACTGTATGTAAAGTGGAATTATGTAGTGCGGGGCGTAGCAGGCTGCAATTAACTAACAACGTTGTTATATGCAAATAAAATTGCATACAAGGATAGCACAATTTCTTTCAATCGAACAGTTTGCATTTAATGAAATCCAATACAAAAAAACGGAGTCTGATAGCAAGCAGTGTCATTTAAAATTTGCCGCCATTTTTTGCATTTTTTAAATACAAAATTTTACTGCGTTAAAATTTTACTAAGTTAAAAATAGAAGGTTTTCGTATCAGGATCAATGTACACCAGAATAATGCATTCAAATTGTGAAAACAAAATACTACAAAACTATAAAAATGGCCAAAATATTGCGAAGATGATGTCTTATATCTCACATTTCATCTGTATGGGTCCATATTAAGGATTACAATTCCGGACCAGTTATGCAATCCCGGGATTTTCGGTACAGAAAATCGCAACCTCGGAATCACGGTATTTTTTCAGGATGGAATATATTATTTTTGGATATATTATATTTGAAATATATTATTCAGACTTCTTTTGCAATCAAATAAAATTTGTTTTCGTATTAAATACAGTTATTCGTTTTTACTTAAAAACTAAGAACGAAATTTTTATGACAAATAACATAAAGTTACATACCTAATAACATAAAAATGAATTAAGGGGTTATATACATAGTTAGGGAGAAAAAGTGAGCTAAGTTTGTGATTTTTTAAAAAGGTTTTAAGCAAGTTTTATTGGATAAAGCAAAATACAATGTTCTAGTATTACTATCGAATAAATAAAAACACTTTAAATTTTGAGAAAATTTTGAAAATTGTCGGAGTTATGACATATGCCTCGCAGCGCTTTGTTTTTGCAGAGGCTTGCGGTGAACGTTCTCCAAGGCGAACCGCTCAACTGAAATCAAAAAAGGAAAAAAATTATTTAAGAAAAGTGTATTCTGGTGTACTTGAACGATTTGGTTTCCCAAAAAAATTTTTTTTTTAATAAAAAAACCACGCTGACAGAAAAAATTGATTTTTTTGGTGGTCAAAATTTCAAAAAAAAAATTCATTTCAAAAAGTTAAAAATTTTCGGATGGAAAATTAATCGTTCAAGTACACGAGATCGTAAATACAAATATTTGAAAAAAAATTTTCGAAAATCGGATAAAAAGTTTTTGAGATATCACGTTCACCGCAACAGTACTTTTGAAAACAACGCATTCCGAGATAATCACGTTTAGAGTTTTGTGCGCCAAGTGCCTATGAATAGGGCCAGCGCGCTGCAAACGGCTGTAATTTGACAACCAGTGATCCGATCTGGATGCAATTGCACAGATATTTTCAAAATTATGTACTTTCAGAAAATGCCAAAAAAATTTTTTCAATTTTTCGAGCCCCAACTTTGTATAAAACCCCTTAAATTGCCAAACCACTTGGCAAACTTGCTGAAAAAAAAGCATCTCTCTGGTTTAATATTAGTAGGAGAAATCGTATGTAAGTTTTATTCTACTACTTTACTACTACTATTTATTTGAAAATTTTGACCACGATTTCCGCCATTTCAAAATAAGTCAAATTCGGTGTAATATCAATAATTCAAGTTTCCCATAGCTTTAATCCTTTCGACCCCAAAGTTGCCCGAGAGCCACTTTACCTATTTGTCATTTTACTTGTATAGCGAAAGCTGTGATTGATATATGGGTTTAATTTAAGTAGGCACCAACAAATTAATATTTTTAGAAGTGCAAATTACAAAGCAAATTAAAAAAATTTACTAAAAAATTTACCAAAATAATTGTGAATAATTTGCAGCGATATCAGGGAAAGTTTGTGTTCTAATATTGAAGTCTACGAATTAGGTGCGTTTGATTAAAACCCTGTTTCTTTAATAATGGTTAAATAAAATCACAAAGTGATAATTTTGTATATTTCCATAAATATTAGATAATTTTTATGTAAATGAAAAATATTGATAAAAAATTTATTTAACCCGTTTTAAGCTAAAATTGCTCAAAAGTAAACTAGCTCTAGAACTCTAACAAAGAGGCGTGGCGAATTCGAATGTAGTGCGCACACTTCTTAGGAAACTGTGTCATTATTTAAATACCAAAAAGTAATATCGAGACACAACTAAATTCGGGGTCCAAAGGGTTAAACCTCAAATGAAACTATTACATCAGCTGTTCCTTTCTTTGACCCAATTCAACTTTTCCAAATTTCTGTTTATTTACTTTTTTTGATTGTTTCATTTTTGGAAGCGTGTGCAATTTTTTGTTTTTTGTTAAATAAGAAGGTTTGCCTTTTTCGAAATTAAGGTGACAAAAGCAAAAAGGAAGCTATATTTATGTTTCGGTCTCAGGATCGGATCTTGTTAATGCCGCGATTTTTTTGGAACAGAATTGTCCAGGATCCGGGATTTTGGGATTCGAAATTCCGGGATTGCAATTTCTAGTCCATATGAATCGACACGCATTGGCATTGAAGTAAAACTTGTGCAATTGAGGCTCAAAAAATTCCAGAAAATACAGAGTTGAACAACTTCTTTAATCTCAGTTACCTGCATTTTTTTCAATTTATTCTTTTAAAAATTATTTAAAAATTTGAATTCATTAAATGTTTAAATTGAAACATAATTTCTAAACCCCACGCCTCCTCCTAAACCCTCCCTTCTCCCCCAGTGAGGCACCTTAGCGGAAATTTGCTTTGTTGGATGACGTCACCATTAACCCTTTCGACCCCGAAAGGGGTCACTTTTTTGGTATTGAAATCATGAAACATTTGCCTAAGAAGTGTGCACACGACATTTGAAGTCGCCACGCCTCTTTGTTAGAGTTCTAGAGCTAGTTTACTTTTGAACAATTTTAGCTTAAAACGGGTTAAATAAATGTTGTATCAATATTTTTTAATTACAGAAAAATTACTTAATACTTGTGGAAAAATACAAAATAATCACTTTTTCATTTTATTTAAGCATTATTAAAGAAACAGGGTTTTGATCAAACGCGCCCAATTCGTAGACTTCAATTAGAACACAAACTTTCCCTGATATCGCTGCAAATTATTGGAAATTATTTTGGGGGATAACAGTACAATTTTTGTAATTTGCTTTGATCTCACTTCTAAAAGTATTAAGTCTTTGGTGCCTACTTAAATCAAAGCCATAAATCAATCGTAGCTTTTGCTATAAGATGACAAATAGGTGAAGTTGCTCTCAGGCAAAGGCTCGAAAAGGTTAAGGCAGCTTTCGTTTACAAAAGTCGAATATTAGAAAAATGCAAAGATATCAAATGCAGTATTCGAAATGTGCCTATTTTTTTTTAAATTCAAACAAACGCGCAGGGGATGACCTCTTCCGCATTGCGTTGTTTCAGGAAGGATATAAAGGTTAGGAGATGATGTTGTATGTATGTATGGCCTAGGCATGTGTTTGTGCGCAGTCAGATGCCCGTCTGTGTGTGTGTGTGTGTGGGCACCACAATATGAGCGGGTTGCCGCACCGCAATGCAATTTGCATTGGCCGCTAAACAGCAAATAGCGCTTGGAAATCGTATATGCGTGCGTCAAGTGCGGTCCGAGCGGCGCGCAGCGTCTCGTGCTCGGCCGCGTCAAACGCTAAACGCTGCGCGCGCCTAATGCGACAACTAATGTTTAATAGAGAGCCGGTCCGAAATGCAAATAAATAATTGAGCGCCGTGCCACATGAAGTAGATGGGGCACGCATGGCGGCTGCAGGCGCACTGTGCATGCGATGCATTTTAGAGCAGCATCGTCGCCGCATTGCGCGGTGATGTGGCCGTCGAATGGCGTAGGGTCGACATTTTTGGCGGACAGTCGAGTGGCAGCGACGGCGATGATGGTGATTTGGTTTGATTGAGTGATATCGGGGAAATGAAGCGCAACGACGCCGACGATACTGAACAGCGGCTGAACCTCTTTGGAGGCCAGGCGCTGCGTGCATTGGTTATAGTAGTAGATGACTAAGTAGCCAAATGCGCTCATATCGAATGCAGGCGCTTAGTTGGCAGCGTTGGTAAGCGTAAGCAAGGATTTGGATCGTGAAACTTGCTGTGTTGTGCGGTTTCCGGTAGCGCCAAACTCAAAGCTTAAAATTTAAAATTGTTGATTTTCAGTTTTTTTTTAAGTAAGCAATTGCGAATTAGACGAGTGCCGCCCAACTGGTTATGAAGCCAGGAAAAAGGAGTTTCGCTTGACTAAAGCCAGCCGCACTGAACCCTCATTGCAAGAACGCAACTGAAACCTTAACGATTTGTCACAGCAGTTGGTTGGTTGTTGGCGAACAGACGCTGGTGAGGCAGACGTTGTCGCCCGAGTTGCGAGCAAAAAACAGAAGGAAGTCGTAGCTCGAGTGACGTCCTTGGGCGTAGTTGTGCGTAAACGGCAGGTTGCGTATACAACGTGCATGCGTGTGTGTGTGTGTATATATGTGTGTTTGATTATGAATTGAGGCGTAAACAGTCAATTGAGTGTTAAAATTCCCTTTTTGCGGTGTCGAAATCTGTCGCGCCTTCTTTTGCATATCGTACACACACACACACACATACACACACACACAGCCCACATATAAATAATGTTCAAATTTTTCACAGCCCAACACGCCACTTTGCGGTGTCGCCGAAGAGCACTTGTGCGGCATGGCACAGCACCCTCGAGTGCACCCCCCCTCTTTCCATTCGAAAAGCGTTGCGCGAAACGCGGCCTGAAAAAGGGTTCAAATGCTCAGGCGGAATCAGCCGCCGTTGGCACTGTGGGCAAATACAATTTAATAAAATTCGCAGCGGGGAAATGTATGTATTATTTTTTCCACTCGATGCGACTGTCAAGCAGGCTCGCGGCGACCTCTTCGCGTCTTGGGTGCGCAAGTGCCAAAAAAAAAACCATGGCGCATGCGAGTGTTTAGCGCCAATCGGAAATTACAATTTGCCAAAACGGAAATCATTGAACGGCGAACGCGGCAGCTGAAGAGCAAAAATTAATTAGCGTGAAAATATTTGCAAAATGTTTAAACATACATACACATTCACACATGCAAATGCAGCAATCGTGGCTAAATTGAAGAAGTGCAACAACACGACTTTGTTGTGCGGATGTACACACATACATACATCCGTACGAGGAGGAACAGAGCATCGTGTGCACGTGTCCTTGTTTAAGAAGCGAAGATGGTGCACAGCATTATAGACACACATACATACGTAAACGCCTGTTGGGGAAATCGTCAATTTGGGAAATTGAATTGTAGAAACATGCATGTAGGTAAATGCCCATAAATTTGGTGTTCTTTCAAGCAGTCAATTTTAATGTCGAGATTTGCGTTACGTTACGTCGTTGCAATATTAATACTGATTTCTTCTGATTGACTTCAGAATTACTTTACAAGATCTTTATAAGATCAAAAGACATTCAATCGGATGTTGAATAAAATAAAATTGTGTAGAAAATATTTCAAAGAGAGGTTGGTATGATTTGCAATAATTTTTAAAAATTTTTAATGATTTGTTTGTTGTTTCTAACTTTTTGGGCAGCAATCAATATTAATATTGATTTCTTCTGATTGATTTTTGAAAATTTCACTTACAAGATATTTTCATGATCAAAAGACATTCAATTGAATATTGTAAAAAATAAAACTACATAGAAAATATATCAAAGAGGTGTTGGAAGGATTTGCAATCCTTTTTGTAAAATAATGTTTGGTTCTTTTTGACCTCTTGGCAAACAATCAATATTAACATTGACTTCATCTTATTGATTGTTGAAAGTTTAAGAGCAAAATACATTCAATTGAATATTGTAAAAAGTAAAAACTATGTAGAAAATATTTAAAAAATTGTCTAGTAAAATTAAATCAAAGATGTTGGTATGATTTTTGATGGATTTTAGAAAGATTTTTAGTGCAAGATCTTTAGAAGATCAAAAGACACAATTGAATATTGTAAAAAATAAAACTACATAGAAAATATTTGAAAGAGGTGTTGGTACGATTTGCAATAACTTAGCAAAATGTTAAATAAATTGTTTGTTGCTTTTGGCCCTTTGGCCAACAATCAATATTATTGTTGATTCCTTTTGATTGATTTTAGAAAGATTTATATTGCAAGGTCTTTAGAAGATCAAAAGACATTAAATTGAATATTGTTAAAAATAAAACTATTTCAAAAATATTTCAAAAGTTTTCCGGTAAATTTAACCTGTTAATTTGATTTATTAGTCAAATGTATATAGGAAGGCAGCAACCTCAGGTTCAAATACTGCCTGTAATAACACCTAAAAAAAATAACGGGAAAACTCGTTTTCTCTTTCGGTGGCTGTCCTCTCAGCTGGAAATGGCAAACCTCTGAGAGTAAAAATTGCTTATGAAAAAGCTCCCAACCTGCCGTTCGGAACCGGCATAAAACTGTAGGTCCCTTCAACCCGCGTACAAATTCACACGCACAACACGGGTAGTTGCGGGAAGCTAGGCCTTAGTCTCGCGTAAGCGGGCTGTCGTGCCAGTCAATTATTAATTATTATATATGAATTTACTGACTAAAAGCATTAACAATTGGTAGGACTTGCAATAACTAAACAAATTTTTCAATTATTTTTGTTGTTGTTTTTTGGCTAACAATCGGCATATGTAGTAGGCATTTAGAGGGCTAAAATGTAAACGTTCAATCACGTAAAGACTATGGTAAAAATTTTAGATTTTTTTAAGCTCATGAAATGTGATATGAATTAAAAAAAAAATAATTACTACTAATTAATCATTACTAACAAAAAATGTCTTTTCCAGAGCACTGAATTTATTTTGTCCGCAAACGTGTTAACACTAGAAACTAGAAACCTACAAAGACTACATATTGTACAGTACACATTGAATTTTGGTTAATAATATTAATATTCAAAAATCTTGCTCTGTTTCGAAATATTTTTATGAGTTCAAATCTTTCTTTCTTTTCTTTTTGCTAATAGCACTGTACAACAGCATTTCTGCAACAGAGTAACGACCATATATTTCTGAAAGAGGACATCATACTGATCATTTTTGCCGAACAAATTAATAGTCCAGCACGTCTGAGTTTTTTGTAATTTGCACATAAAGGTTAAAGGGGTCCCTATAGACTTTTACACGGAAAGTATAAAAACTTGAAGAGCTAGAGCTTTGATGTCTGGGACAAAGTTGTTTGCATTAAAAGTGTGAATATTTTTTGGGTACACATGAACCCCCCTCCCCCTTTTCTTACCCCCCTTTTTCATGTTTTTCGGAAAAATTTTTCATAAAAAGCTTGTATTGAGTAAAATATTGAAAAAAATACCATATTGTCTTTTGGGAAAATATTCTTCAGTAAAAAATAGGGGGGGTCTTCAAACACCAAAACTTTCTCAAAACACCCCCCAACAAAATAAAAAGCCTTAAACACGAAACCTTCATTTAATATTTTTTTCATAAATTGCTAGCTCTGCTTGAGATGTTGAGAAAAATGTTGAATATTAAAAAAAAATATATTTTCCACAGCCACTACCACATAAAATGCTTTAAGCAACGTCGTCAAGCAGTTATTGGGCAATCAAATGTAATTCGAGAGCCAATTGTTGCAAAAGAAAAAATTATTCTTCCACCCCTTCATATAAAACTAGGCATAGTAAACAATTGTATCAAAAGTCTAGACGACCTCATGTCATGCCCGGTGAACCAGTTGCAGTGCCATTTACCCAATAAGGACCAGGAACATGAAAATAGTTGGCCAACACTTTAATTGTTTTATTGTTTCCGATTGCGAACGCACAAACAGATGAACAAAGAGACAAACGTACGAAACACATTTAAATTTTTTTGTAACAACGAGTCAAAAGTTGGCGCTTTTGTGCCTCACAGACAATTCTTATGAGCCTAAAAACTCATTGCGATTTCTGCACATCGATTATGTGCGCACGAACGCTTAACACTGCATATGACTACATACATACATACATGTAGTAAATATATGTATGTACATGCGACTGGAAAAGTGTGTAGATTACCAGCTGCAATAAATAACAAAAAAAGTAAAATTTCGCATTCAAATAAATAAATGCTTCGTGCGTTTAGTGTCGGCTAAAAAGTACGAATCTGTTAGGGTTTTAGGGGGTCGGTGTAAATGAAGAGATTTCGTACTGACTAAATGAACACACGCACACACACACACATAAACACATTTGTTGCTGTATGAAGGAGTATTCGGTGCGAATTTTATTTTCCTTTGCGCCGATAGTGATTTGGTTCTGCTTTGTTTTCCTTTTTTTTTTACCTGGCCACAATATTATGGCAATTGCAATAAGTGTTCGTTGCAAACTTTTTACACAAGCGGCCAATTTACGTAATTCGTTTCGGAAAATTCGCGCAAATAGTTGAAAACTTCGCATGATTCGTACACGATTAGTGCGCAGCGTTGTTGTGGCGCGTTGGTTGCGTTTGTTTGCCACCAAAACAAAACTATTTTAAATAAACAACATCAACATTAACAACTGCCACAATAAAAACAACAACAACAATAAAATTAGCAACTGCAAATCGAAATGATAGCGCCAATGCAATAATTACAATTGAAACTTAAAAGCGGCCAACTTTTATTCGGCCCTAAAGGAAATTAGCGGCTGCTAACGCTGCCAAACACGGCAACGCGTCGAACGATAACGCAACAAAAACGATGCAATTGCACCAATCGCTGACGTATCATCACGTGCGTTCCGACTAGAATAGGTTCGTACACACACACACACATTGATACATACTATATACATGTATACATACATGTATGTGAATGTAGCAATTAGACTGTGAAACTTCAACTTCAATTTCAACGGAAATTGGGTATTGCCATGAAAGTGGATGTTTGCGGGAATGAGGTTTTCCAATATTTCTGTAAAATTATTCAAGAACTCAAATTCAAAGGACACTTAAATGCAACCAAAAGCTCTCCTCCTATAATGTACAAAAAAATTAATACATGGAACAATAAAGTCGAGACGCATGAAACTCTGGACACGGCTAGAAACGTTTCCATCTCTCCACGTCTCGTCAGGTCTGAACACAGCGCATAGATATGTTCAATACAGATATGTATGCAATTTGTACAATAACTGTACTTTCGTCCACTTCACAACGCCACGATTCAACACCAATCAACAACAACAACACCAATTCTCAATTTCAGCCTTTGAAGTCAGCTCAATGTGGATATAATAAATTAAACGAAATGGAACCAAGTATTTCCGTAGTAGCCAGGCGAAAGCTTCAAGCAGAGACATGTGGCACAGAGTTCAGGCACTTGTCACCCAACGAAAAGTGAGCAATAAAATGTAGCAAAACGATATCATTGCATATGAATAATTCATTGTCTTGGCATGAATGCATTAAAGGTAATAAAATGCACTGCGAGACAGCGAGGCAGACGTTCGTCAAATGGAGAAATGTTAAACAATGACGAGGGAGGACAATAATGTTTTAAATGTTTTGACCATCACTGCAATTGTGTCGGTAGTGGCTGGCAATGTATTGGTTGCATATGTTGGGGCGCACAGTGCCTCAGCAGTGGGCAAAATGATAGTTATACGGAATTTCGACTTTTTGGCGGCTTTTCTGGTTTTGGCATCAGTTCCATAGTAATAAGGGACCGCTGATTTTGAATCAGCAAACTGTTTTTAAAACTAAGTTTACATTTTCGCCAAAAATGGGCGTGTCACTTTGTGGAATTTTCCTTGACTTTATTCACGTTTTCGATTGTATTTTCTAAACCAATAAAGCGGTAGACATATTTTTCACTTTGTGGCATTTACAACACCTCACGCCTTATTTTCCAATGTAATTTATTTTTATAAGTTTTAAAAATCCGCAGTAATTGGACCTCAAACTCGGAAAATATGGAATTTCAAGGCGTTATCTTTTGAAAAACATGCACATTTTTCGTAAATCAATTAACGAGTTAATTGAAAAATGAAAGCGGAAACATCAAGCCAAATAATTTGAAGTGATTTCCATTCTCATCGAAATAATAGCAAAAATGTTCCAAAGCAATTTTCATAATTTTTCATCAGGGACTTAACTATTATAAGTTTTTTAAAAAAATAATTGCAATGTAACTATTACAATGCAACATAAATTTTATTTGTTGATTATAATTATTATTTGCGACAGTTAATTTTTACTAAACTTAACTGTTATGAGAATCAAATTTTTGTTTCGTTCTCGATAATTATTATGTTGGGATTTATTTTGTTTACGTTGCTTCATAACTTTTATTTATGACTTTTTTATTTACGTTGCCGATAACTATTATTTTGAGAAATATTTTTTACGTTGCTTTATAACTTTTATTTATGATTCTTTTGTTATTTTCGTTGCCGATAACTATTATTTGAATGAAAATTTTTTTCACATTGCTTCATAACTTTTATTGAAGAAATTTTTTGTTTACGTTGCCTTACCACATTTTGAGTCAGAATTGATTTTTAATTTTTATTTGTTGGTGGAAATTAGGTTTCTTCAGTTAATTTGCGTTTGTCAATTTAAAACAATTTAAAATCAATTCATATCCAAAATGTGCTAATTCAACGTAAAAATTTTGTTTTCAAAATAATAGTTATCGGCAATGTAAATAAAAAAAATCATAAATAAAAGTTAAGAAGCAACGTAAAAAAAATTTCTCTAAATAATAGTTATCGGTACCGTAAATTAAAAAAGTCATAAATAAAAGTTATGAAGCAATGAGAAAAACAAAAATCTCAAAATAACAATTATCGACAACGAAAAATATACTTGTTTCTTATAATAGTTATTATGCAACTAAAAAATATTAATTACATGATAATAGTTATAGCCGACGTAAAAAATTTCTTATTGGGAATAATTAGTATAAAGCAATAATTATAGAAATTTCTTAAATTAGCGCATTTTTTTTTATTCCCAAAAATATGGATAATAATTATTTTAGGTCGCTGTTTTTCATACATTTTCCTGTAAAAATTAGAGGCCTCAAAATATGCTTCTTTATACTTAGTTTGGAATACAAGCAAAACAAAAAATATTTTTAATTGCTCGAAACAAAAAACTATATTATATAAAACTATATAAAAGTTGAATGCTCACAAGTTTGAACTCTCGCAAAGTCAAATATGCCAGAAATGATGGTTCAAATTTGCGAGCTGTCGGAGAATTTGCCTAAAAATTGTTGGTTAAAATTGTTTAATTGGTCCTCTGACCAATACGACAAATAAATAATTATTGTGGCAAATAAATCAAATCATAGAGAGAATCGGAAAATGAAAGATGATGAGGAAGATTCTGAACATGAACTCAGTAGCGATGACTAGGTTTTAGAAAACTACGAAAATCATATCGTTGATGAGTTACTAACGATTTTTTATTCAACAGTCATTGAAAACGTAGATTATTTATTAAAATGGTGACAAAATTGTGGTAAGTTTTCCGCAAACCATGTGACTGAGCTTTTCAAAATGACATCGTTAAATTCATTATAAAACTTTTTAAATAAAACTTGTTCAAATAGCATAAAATTCAACCTTTTAGATGCAGTTCACTGTTTTAGTTACTTTTTGCATGAATTAAAAAATAAAAGTTCACACGTTGTACAAAGTTGTTCGAATCTGTGAGTGTCTACGGTGCAATATTGAGAATTAAACTATAAAAACGCATTTTTGTATTTTGCAACAAAAATATTTCAACTCAACTATGAACGTTTATTTGCTGCAACCAAGGATAGAAAATGTCATGGGGTCAAGCAAAACAAAGGACATATCTATATATATAAAAATGAAACGTGGTTCGTTCGGCCGCTTAAAACTCGAAAACGACTGGACCAACTTGAATACTTCCTTCGGCGAGTTTGTTCAAAATGTTTACGTGAAGGTTTATAAAAAAAGAAATGTCGGGAAAAAGGGGCGTGGCACCACAAGAATACATTTTTAGACAATAACTTTGGAACCATAAGTCACACATCAATTAAATTTGGTACAAACTTTCTATTTAATCATGTCCTTCGACCGAGGGAATGGGGTGGGTATTGGACAAGGGGGTGTGGCACCGCCCATACAACTCAAATCTTTTAAGTGGAATAGCTTCGGAATTGTAAGTCGCACAGCATTGAAATTTGGTGCACCGTCGTTTCATAGATGTGTCATTCTACTCTTAAAATTTTATGGGCGTTGAACAAGGGGCGTGGCACATTTTTTATGATACAACATTTCAGCAGAACTGTAAGTCGCACATCAATGAAACTTGGTATGAACCTACCAGTTAATCATATCTTTCGGTAGAGGGAATGGGACGGGTATTTAACATGGGGGCGTGGCGCCGCCCATACAATTCATTCCTTTTAAATGGAATAGCTTCGGAATTGTAAGTCGCACAGCATTGAAAGTTAGTGAAGCGTCGCCTCATAGATGTATTATTCTACTATTAAAATTTTATGAGCGTTGGATAAGGGGCGTGGCACATTTGTTTGACCCAAACTATCCGCATAACTGTTAGTCGCACATCAATGAAACTTAGTACGAATTTACCATTTAGTCATAGCTTTCCCCAGAGGGAATGGGGTGGGTATTGAACAAGGGGGTGTGGCACCGCCCATACAACTCAAATTTTTTATATGAGGGAATGCGGCGGGTATTTAACAAGAGGGCATGGCTCCACCCATACAACTCAAATCTTTTATATGGAATAGCTTCGGAGTTGTAAGCCACACATTCCTGAAAATACTCTAAATCAAAAATAATTCGAAACGTATTTTATAATTTTTCGAAAATCAAAAATACTTGAAATAAAAAAAATTGGACACGCGATTCTCATTATTTTCAAAATCTAAATCCAACTGGATCAACGACGGGATAAAAGTATGTATGGAGAAACAAATTTTTTTGAGCCTTTTGACTTCAAACTTGGTGAAAGTACTTCAAATGTAAAATAACTCGATACGTGTTTTTTATTTTTTCCGAATATTTAAATCGAACGGGGTCAACGACCGGTTAAAAGTTTGTATGGCGAAACTGTAAAAAACTTGTGTAAGTACTCTTAGTGAGAAATAATTTGAGACGTGTTTTTCACTTTTTTGAAAATCAAAATCTAACGGGGTCAACAATGGGTTAACAGTTTGTATGGAGAAATACGATTTATTGGTCCTTTTGACTTCAAACTTAGACAAAAAGCACTTCTATCGGGAAATAATTAAAATGTGCTTTTCATTTTTTGAGAAAATCTAAATGTTCCTGATAAACTAAATGTGAAAACTCATGATTTAAAGGGCTTTTGAGTTCAAAATTTTTGGAAATACTTGACATCAAAGATAATAGACATATGCTTTTTTTTAAATCAAAATCTGACGGGGTCAACAATGGGTTCAGAATTTGTATCGGGCGAAACAAGAGAGCTTGCGTGCGAAGCCGCGGGGCCCAGCTAGTATCATATATATGTATAAGTACAATACTCGTATATGGGAATGTGTGTGACTTCAACAAGTAAGTGTAAGTGCAAAAGAAAGTATGTATTAAACGCATAAATATAAAAACCAACAACAATAACAATTAACAACACCCACCACCAAAACTATTAGCAAGACCGAGAGACAACCAGACGGGTGGTGGGTCTCTTTTAGCACCTCGGCCGCTGACCGACAAATATTTGCAAATATGAATGTATGCAAATTTTTGTATGCATAATGTACATCATAGATATAAAAGTGTGTATGTATGTATTATTAGGTTTATGGCGCTGCATTGTTGCTGCTTGGCCACTTGTAAGGTTGCCCCAAACAGGTAAGATTGGCATTTGATTGACGTAAATTTCCTGTGGAATAAATTAAAGCATTTGACTTGTATGCCAGTTGGCGGAAAATTCCACTGCGTAACATAAAATGATAAAAAGGGAATTGGAAAACTAAGAAAGAGGGATGGATTAATAAAACAAAAAAGGGGATATTTTCTAAACTTTCTCAGTCAATGTTGACTTTGTTAATTTATCCAAAAAATGTTATACTATTACAGTGAAACCCACAATTGTGGGCACTAAGTATTTTTTAATAAAATCTGAAGAAAACTTGCCGCATAAGTACCTCCCCGCATAAGTACCTAACCCGCATAAGTACCTCAATTTATTGTGTTCTAATTTAAATTTTACCTATATTTTCCTCTTTTAAGTGCACTTGTACAAAATTTAAAAACGATTTTCATGTTTTCAATTCAACGATACTGATAACCAAAAATGAATGCAAAAAATTTTTTTGGTTTCTTGCTTAGTAACTTCGCCAGTTAAGAAGATTTAATAAATTCATGTATTCGTTTTTAATGTTCATGTTCTTATTTATTTATTTAAGAAATTTTATTATATTTTTTTTAATGAAAAAAAAAAATAAGTTCATCTTGTCTCGTTTCTTGTGTTTCGCTATTTTGTTGCCATATGGCAACATGCTACTTTGTGGACGTCTGCATCCTCTATGGTTGCAAGAATACATTTTTTTGTTGGTTTTTGGAATAGTTTGAAGTTTTAGGAAAAATACGAAATTAATAAACTGAATATTTAAGTTTAAAGAAGATAAGTATACACGTGTTTTTAATGGTATATCTTGACATCGTAGAAGAAGAAGCAGAACAAATTAGATTACTAACAAATTAGATACTTTTATTTTTTAATTTCGGCTGAAGTAAATGAAGAAATATTCAAATTTTCGTTATGCGTAAAAAGTTGTATGTTTAAGTAATTATTACAGCCACAACGATGTGGTTGCTCTCATAGAAAAACACTCTAAAATACAGGGTCCGAGTATAAAAATTAAAAAACGTCTTATGGAATGTTGCTAGTACAACCACATAGAAGACTAAGACGTAAAATTTAACATTTTAACTTTCCCCAGTAAAAACCTGTAGCGAAAGGGTTAAGTTGCTCCCCGCTTAAGTGCCTTTAACATATCTGTTGCATTTTGACAAAACAACTTATCTCGAGATAGCGCAAATTTCCAGTTTTTTAATCATAAATATACAATTTCAAGGCGCTGCTTTTGGTGTAATCGGCTTGTTTCTATGACATTTAGTTATAAAGATATGACGTATGCCATTTCAACTTTTCTCGAGTTTCGCATGAGATTTGCTTTGCACCTTATCAGCATTTTCCCTCTCATGAAAAATCTGAAAATTAGACTTAGGTTGTTTTGTCAAAATGCCACAGATATTGTATTCTTAGGTGAGGCGCTTTAGCGGGTTTCACTGTATTATTAATTGTGCACAAAATGTATGTGTTAGTTTCACAACAAATCCTAAAAAAGTTAGAAAAGAAGAAAAAGAAGGTACTAGGTACATATGACCGGGTTTCTAGAGTCTATACAGACATACATACAACATACTTATATATCCGTACTTCCTCTTAAGGATCCATGACACAATTCTAACCGGGTATCGGTTAATCGTGCAGTCATTATTGGGTTCGGTTTTATTCAATAAAATTTATTATAAAACTCAATAAAGCTCTGCGTATTTTGCCAAAGAAAATTTTTAGCTTTACTCTAAAAACGAACAACGTTCGGCACAATGTTGTTGCTGTCATTGCCAAACTGGCCGAGTGATAATTAAATTGAGGCTACTGTTCGTAGACGCACACACCGCACATGCCAACGGCCACACACACACACATGTACGGCCTGTACGTGTGCGTGTGTTGGTATGGCATTGCGGTTGTCAGTTAATTTGCAATTTTGCTGGATTTTGAATTAATATGATGCAGAAGCATTAATCACATTAAGTATGAAAACGTATGAATTCGTATTTCTTTTTAATTGAATCCCAAATACCATGTTGGCACTTGAGCAGCTGTCCGCTCGTCAGCTGCAGCAGCAACGGCTGTCGTTGTGCCGCTGGGATGGGCTGATTGCCGCGAGTGGGCTCGTGCACGTTGTCGCCGCGTATTTTCCGTTAATTGTCCGTTATTATTCTTATTTTTATAAATTGTTGCAGTTGTTGTTCTTGCCATTGTTGCTGTGCTGTTGCGCATTGCAATTATTGATGAAAAATACGTTGATGGTAATTTGGAACTTTGCGCGACACATTGACCGCAACAATCATACAATTCCGGCCACAATACCGAAGCTAAAGTATTGGCAGCAGATCTACTCAACCAGCAAACAGTTGTGCCGGGCAGGCACAACATCTCCAGCAACGCGGCCAGGCGAGAAGCGATCATGTAAGCTCGTCAGCGACAGCGCCAGTTGCAGCCTTCCTGTTGCGTTGGTTTGCCACACTTGTAAATTAAAATTTCATATTTACGAAAATGAAATAATTTAATTCGTATCACATTTCCATAATTGTAAATGCTGACTTTATAAAAATTAAACTACGATTCAATAACGACGGTCAACATGTCGGCACTGTTATCTGTTTTCGTTGTGTCTTGTTCACTCGTTCGTTGCCTTACTCTGTTCAATTTAATAAGGAAAACCTTTATGGCCCAAACACATTCAAGACGGCACCGACACGGCCACACAACTTCGAGATGGCGCCGGCTTTGACCGTTATCACAACGGCAGAAAAAATCATATTTATGAGCTTCTAAACATAAATTTTACCGTTCTTCCGTTGTACAATAAATTCCAAAGAAATGGCAATGTATAATAATTTTTATAACTAGTAAATATTAGAACTAAAATAGTAACAAATTTGTAATTGTTGTACAAAGCACTCTGAAAAAAGGAAGTAAACTGCCTCTAAAAATATTTGTTTTGAAGCAATGATGCCAATTGTGAGAGAAATAGAGAATAGTTCTGTGTTCGGCGATAGCAACAACTGTGTTCGGTGTTCGTCAAAATAATCGTTTCCATACGAACGTTCTGATTCTATATTTTGACAGATGTAGTCATGTCGCTGTCGTCGTTCATGTGTTCGGGGTATTTGTCGTTACTTATTTATGATATTGTCAGGCTTAAGAGGTTGAGAGAAGCCTAAAGGAAAGAGCACAAAAGATCTGCGCTTAGACACAGATGTCTCAGAAGGCATGGGCGAGATTTGCTGCTTTCAAACATACACAAAAAATGTAATTGATTAAAAAAATCAATTTATTATTTTGGCATTTTGGAAAATAAAACAATGGCTTACGAATGAAATAACCTTGCATTAACTGTCTATATCTCATCTATGCTCACTTTTGGACCCATAAGACGAACAGCTACGCTCTTCTGAGAGGTTAGGTTAGCATTTTTTAATAAGATTATTTTTTTTTTTGAAATTCGGAATTTGTGTAAACTTCGAGGTACGAGGATGATTTTTTTAGGGATGTGCTTCAGATCCGCATCCACATCCGCGGATCGTCCGTATGAGCAAAAATAAATTTAAAAAATCCGCATTCGTATCCAAATTTTTTTATGTGGATGTTTAATATTTAGTGTAGTGAGGATTTGCAACCTTGCCAATCCCCTTATATACAAAAGATTTCTAACAACCCTGCTTTTGAAATTTTCAAAAAATTTTTAGTGTTGGCAATTTAATAAAATAGTCTTTTTAAGGAGATTTTGTTTTATTAGCATTGCTATGTTCCACCTTTTTTGAATAGTTGTAAACACTTGTAAGAGGAATATATGTCAATTCGAAACGAAATCAAAATAAATTCAACACGAACTCGAAGCGAACCCAAGGAAAAATAAGCAAATGAATAAAAACTCGCACAAGCAGTGTGTAGAACTTTTTTTTTTAGAAGAAAACGCGAATAAAGCTTGGTGCAAGCTTGAGTTCTAGTGGAATCACCAGCTTGAGCAACCACTTGCAGTCTGTGCATTCTGATTGGTATTCAAAATTGAAAGACAAATTTTAAAATAATTCGGCCTTATGCTAAATATCGTCTAACTCATCGTTGACGATCGTCTATGAGTATCGTCAAATCTATCGTTTCGTCAATGCTTCAGTATGCTGTACAAGCAACGTAGACGAAACGTTGTGAATTGAATAAACACCGAAACTCTATGAGTGAGAAATTTTTTGTTTTGGGTATTTCATGAAGAAAATTCTGTCACTTCATATGATTTTTGTTTTTATTTGAAAAAAAGAGCTTTGTGCAGCGTTCCCATGGACATATCTATTATGTATCAGTTTCTTTTGAACCCGGCTGAGTTTGTAAATTTGCCATTTCAATTGGTACATTGGCTCTAGAAGCAGTTTGCTTAATTTGCTTTTCTATCATTGTTTTAATCTGCTTCAACTGGGTGGAAGGATGACGCCTCAGTGAGCAGCGTACTTGCTCTGTCGAGTTCGTCCGCCTCGCAGTTGCTTACGATACCCCGGTGTCCTAGCACCCAGAAGCCTCTAGCTAGGGTGTTTAAGGATTTTCGGCAGTCCAAGACCAGCGTTGATGAGATGGTCGCCGCTGCGAGCGACTTGATGGCTGCCTGACTGTCCGAGTATATGTGGACTTTCGGTTTGTACGCGTTCTCGCGGATAAGCCATATAGAAGCCTGGTAAATGGCAAACACTTCTGTTTGGAAGACACTGCAATGATCAGGAAGGCGGAAGGAAAGGCGAAGCCGCAGTTGACTGCAGAAAATACCACAGCCAATCTTGTTCGCCAAGTGTTATGTGACCACTAGCAAAATCTACGCCCTCCCCCCCCATTGCAAAAGGCGATAGCGATGACGAGCATATCACTCCATCGTTAGCTGACGATACGATGAACAACATACAAAAATAGACGTATCGTCATTTTTTCAGACGATGACGATATTCAGCATAAGGCCGATTTTTTTTTTAAATATTTTTTTCACATCCCACCCATCCCTAATTTTTTTGTATTACATATTTGTGAATACATAAATAGTATAATAACTAATTAATAAACTAAACTAACTAATAACTAACTTTGCACGCCTGTCATTTACAAAATTAATTGCTTGACTGGATCGATTTTAGAGAATATTTTCGAGAGCTGAGGTTTTCTTGAATCTGAAGTGACCCATAACGTCTGCAGAACTAACAGAGTTTTTGTCCATATTGACATTATTTATCAGGCCTTACTTATTATTTCTTCATCCTTAATCTGAAAAATGTAAAGAACTCCTGGGCATTTTCTTTGTTTTAAAACAATTAACTAAAGTTCCAGAATGTTCCTACTCAAGTTGCTGTTACTACCAAAACTTATAACCATCAAACTTTTATACTATAAATGGATCATTGATATTACTTAACGACTTCTTGTTGTTAACTCAACCTGTGAATAAAAGAGCTGTAAATCGGATGGCTGCTTGAAATGCATCCGTGGCATATAATCTGTAGGAACTTGGCCGAGTTGCAAAAGGAGGAAAACCATGAAATGTGGCAGCCATAATGAATACACATACACACATATACATACTCTATGAATAATTTTATTTTAATTCATCGAAAAACGATGGCAGGAGCGGCAAAAAATCGACAGGAATTCAACCGCAATACAAGGCAATTAACCATTTTAAGCGTTACACCACGACTGAGCGTCAAACTATCGCATTGTTAATTTCATGCAGCGTCGTAGTCAAGAGGGACAAGGAGTTGAGAAGCTTTCAATGTATTTTCATATTGTGAGTTGTAAACATCTTAAAAACCACTAAGTGGTAAAGATTATTAGTCAAAGATTGTTCAGTGATCTCGTCGATGGTGCTGCAGGACATTAATTGTACATCCAGCGTACTGGGAAATAAATTCCTCAGTTGACAAGGCAAATTCACACATAAACGCAGTGATTTGACTTCATTTCATTCCAGTCAAGTTCAAGTTGGATAAATATTTATTTGCATTGATCGCATTTCCCCCAAGGATCTGAAATTTTATTTGCCTGCGTTTTTGACACTTGCCACTTTGTGTATGTTTGCCCCACAGCGATTTACTCGATTCGGGCAAAGAAATGCATTCGGCACGGCCGTTGCTGCGCTGTTGCTGTTTGGGCGGTGGGTGTTGCGGCACATTTTGAGGGTTTTTTACTTTTTTAAAGTTGCATAAATGCCGCACATGTCGTGTGACTGCATGGACAGTTGAACAGTTGCGGCGGCCGCATGTATCGTACAGTCGCTTCGCTAGGCTTGCGCCGGGATTTCGGAATCGGCGCAATAATAATCGAGTAATTTGTTTATTGAAAACATTTTTTACAATTATTGCCAGCAAATTGATTTCCAAGTGAAAATTGCGGCCACAGCGACATGTGTGTGCGGCAAATTGTTAATAATATGTTTGTTTGTTTGTTTGTTTGTGTGCTGTTTTCAGTTTTCAGTTTTATCTGCTGTCGTTGCTGGCCGTTGAGTATCGATTCGATGAGTCGCTTACATTTAAACGATTTGGTTGACAGCGACATTGAAGAAGGTTTTTTGTTTTTAGTTAGTCGGCAATGGTTGGCCGTGGTTTCTGTGCTTTTTTTCCTATAAAAATTTAAGATTTACAGTATTGAATAAAATCTATTTGTGTCATATATACACAAATATATATCGGCTAATTGGAAGATTTTTATAAACAAATATTTCACTCTCAGAGATTTGAATGAAAACTAAGATCTTGCAAGAAAATTGTTGTGTTTTTTTTTGTTACTTATGAAAGTTGCAAAACTTGGAGGCAGGCGTTAGGCTTCCTACAAATTACACGCACACCTTCACAGTTTCAGCTTCGCTGCATTGCGCCTCGATGCCGCACATCGAGTGACAAGTGTCAATGGAAATGCGTATCGGAATTTAATTGAAATTATTAAATTATTTAAATATTGCAAATAATATAATTTTCGTGTTGTTATGCATAGCCAATGTACGCACACACACACACAGGCATCAGTTACAGATGCTGCATGCCTGAATTATGCCCATAGCCAAGGACACGTATAATGTATGTATGTTGGTGTGCATGTATACATACATACATATATGCTGTATATGTGCATGTAGCTGTGCCTGTTGTCGGACTTGTCGCAATATCCTGCCACTTATCCTTATGTACAATGTGTGCAGTTTTTACAGCACAAAGTCAGCAATGTGCGTCGCTCGTAATATGTATGAATGGTGTGAAAAATCACACTTCATTGTTTTTGTTGTTGCCATTCTGTGGTTCAGCTTTTTATTTCGTCACTTTTTTTTTTTTAATATTGTTAATAATAATTCCTTTTTTCGTGCTGCCATAAAACTGTCGGACTGCGAAAAAATAGCACTGGCATACCGGCACACACACACACACGCACAATGTGGCGCTTATTAAAAAATTCCAGCCACTTTGAGGCCAGTTGAAAAGTTACTGAATACTTTATGTAAGGAGGAGGAGAATGCCAACGATAAATACTGCGGGCTGTATGAGTAATTGTTGCCAATGAAAATATTAATAAGTGTGGCATATAAATAAAAAATAATGCAATTTGCTGTTGTTGTTGTTTTTGTTGTTGTTGAGTACTGTATGCTGGTGCACAGTATTTACGGCGCACTGATGTTTGATATTATTCGTGGATCAATTTTTAAGGATTAAAATAGATTATTGAAACCTATTGAAAGGTCTACGGTCTACCAAAAGGATTTGAAGCTCAAATAATTTGTTTCAAGAATACGTGCAGCATTTAGGGGAGGCAGGATTTGAAAGGAATGATCTTCTAGATATTTGTATTACGGGAAAAAATTATCCCATGTTGGCTCTAATTTGTTTATGAATGAATGTATGTATGAATGAATGAATGAGTGAATGAATGGATGAATGATAGAATGAATGAAGGAATGAATGGCCGAATGAATGAATGAATGAATGAATGAATAAATGAATGAATGAATGAATGAATAAATGAATGAATGAATGAAATGAGTGAATGAAATGAACGAATGAATGAATGAACTAATGAATTAATGAATGAATGAATGTATGAATGCATGAGCGAATGCATGAATGCATGAATGAATGATTTAATGAATGAATGAATGCATGAATGCATGACTGAATGAATGATTAATTAATGAGTAAATGAATGAATGAATGCATGAATGAATGAATTAATGAATGAATGAATGAATGCATGACTGAATGAATGATTAATTAATGAATAAATGAATGAATGAATGCATGAATGAATGAATGCATGAATGAATGTATGAATGCATGAATTAATTAATGTATGAATAATGAATGAATAAATGAATGAATGAATGAAGCTATGAATGAATTAATGAATGAATGAATCTATGAATGTATGAAAGAATGAATGAAGGAATGAATGAATGAATGTATAAATGAATGAATAAATGTATGAATAAATGAATGACTGTCAATACAGAATTTACTTTTGCCGCCATTTGCAAAAATTTTAGCATCTGCCGATAATGTGATGCGTTTTGCGCCACCCTTCACGTACGTCGTCCAGTTCGCGGTGACTAGCAAACGTTGTGTTGTTTTTAATTCCAGTGTCATACAGGAGACGCAGTAATCTGCTCAGCAGATCAGAATTCAGAGAGGAAAGGACCTCTCGCTACTTAGAGAGCGCTGTCTGCCTTTCGCTTAGACCGAACTTGGCTCCTGTTCAAGTGGTCCAGAGTTTTCTTTTGATTTTCGTCCTTGAGGTTTCGGCAGACTTTGGACTCATAGTTATTGATCTAAGTGGAATGCTGTAAGCTTGGTTTGTTGTTCTAAGCTGGCATTGGTACACTCGAAGTAGAATAGAATCCTTCGTTGAATTTCATTCTAGAAGCTTGAAAACATTACAACATAAATTTTTGTTGCACCTGTTTTACTGTCAGAAAGCTTCAACTGTGCCATTCTAGTATATTCGCTTTATTAAGCGGTAACAGCCAAGTTAACGAAACTTTTGTCTGCCTGAAGTTGTCTGATGAACACGCAAGTAATGTTTTTGTAGTTGCTCGAGTGTGGTGATTGTACTGGTTCTAGATGGACATTAGGAGTTCAATTCAGTTCAGTTTATGGAGTTCAATAAAAACCAAATAAATATTTGTTTTCAGAGTTAAGATAGTTGAAGGTAAATGGCATAATTTTTAGGACTTGGAGCGAAGTGTTTTGTTTCTGCAGAAGTTCACATCTTAAATATGTAGTACGATTCTTTAGTTTGAGTTGGGTTCATTTCATTAATGAACTATTTTTAAATTTCTTTTGAGAGCTTCGTAAATAAGTTACTTAAGAGCATTGAACAGGAGCGGATTCAGAAAAATATTTTGGAGTGGGTTTCAAAAAGTAATTCTTTAATATTCATTAATGTGTATGTATTTTAATTGGCATGCAGTTTTAAAGTCGACGACCCTAATATATCAAGGGGTTTCAACCCCCCAACCCCCCTGAATCCGCCACTGGCGTTGGACCATCGTTCGGCTACTTAATCTCTGCTGCTACTCTAGGTTGTTCCTCTCTCTAGCTTGTTGAGATGAAAAAGTTGTTCAGAGCACAAATCTCCAAGCAAAGACGAATACTGACTTTAAACTTCAATTGAAGATAAATAAGTTGTGCAACTCCTCACTTACAAGGCCACTCGAATGCAAGGCAGATCGCTTAGAGCACCGAACCACCCGCTGAATTGAGCATTTGAAGAAGTATACAGAATCTAAAGTTGAACGAATTTTTTGTGTACAGTTTCTTCATATTTCGCTAATATGACCAAATAATTGGTTACCGCTAACCGCTTTCGGGTGCAACGCAGATTTGGCACTGTGCGTAATAATTTGGTATGCGTGCGAGGCAGCAACGAAACGTTTGACGTCGGTTTGTGGCGAATGTCAGAAATATCAACTGCAGCTACATTTTCAGTCAATTTAGCAGCGATGCAAACACAAACGCACCGGAAAGCGTGTGAGCAGCGCTGGCGAGCAACAGACATGCATGACAAATTATGCTCAGCTTCACTTTAGCATATTTAATGGAATCATTACCGAGCAGCGACGCAAGCGGACATGCGACTATAGTTGGTCGATTTCGTAATTAAGGCGCAAAGTGGGCGTTGGGGTCGAGCGTTGAGAGCGACAGCTGGACAGGCGGCAGCATCAGTCGGGCAGGTGCCGCACAGTGACGTTGGTGTTGCCGCTGGTGGGCGCTTGTCACAGCTGCAACAATGTCATCATCGTCGATATTGGTTGGCAGCGATACAGCCGATGTCGCTGTCGCCGTGATCGTCAGCGCCGGCATAATCATTAACATCGTTATCAGCTGCCGCCGTTGCTGCAGCGGCTGATGTCCTGATTCAATAATGATTCAATTAATTGCGTTAATAACTGACACTATCTTTGATGTTCGGCCTCTGGACGGCTGTCACTCCAGTCGTTTGTCTGCTTGCGCTCGCTGACCGTTTAAGGGCGACAGATGACTGCGTGCGGGAATGCGCTCAGCTGCATTAGTATTGCAACGTTTAGGCCAATAGCATTTTGTTTGGCAATAGCTTGCACTCAAACACACACACACACAGAGCCACACAAACACTTTTGCAGTCGGTGCCAAATTTAAAATCAAAACGCGGTACAACCATCATCATCGTCATTGGCAGTGACAGCGACAGTGACAGCAACACCGGCAGCAACGCAATCATCATCGTCGCTTCTAGCCAACGTTCTGCTGCTGACATGGCCCCATCTGTGCCTGTTCCTCTGCAGAGGATATGTCTGCCGTCAACGTTCCGGGCTTCGTCTGCCATTCTGACATGCAAACGCGTTGCTTTTGTCAATTTCCCCTAGTAAATTGATTGATATCTCACAATTAATAAAATAATTCATAGCATATGCGCGCGCACACACACACACACAGGTACATATCAGCTGGTGCGCACAGATTGCATGTGTGGGTTTGAGTGAGTGTTTGTGTGTGTGTGAGTGGAAACAACATTCGGGCGGAAAGTCATCAATGCAAACAACGCTACTGGCAGTGTGAATTTATTGATCAGAACACAAATTATTGTTACTGTTAATAATTGGATTTCGTATCTAATTTATAATAAATTGCACTTGTTCCACAAACGTTAAATTGCAGCATATTTCAAAAGCATTGCATGGCAGCTGCGACGAGGTGTTGTATGAAAATTGAGCTTAACACAAAAGCAATTGAAACGTTAGAAAGCGATATTTTTTCGTGTTTAGAAAAATCAATTTGCTTCTATTTTGAACAGTATCGATGCTCTTCTCTTTGAAAAAGTTTACCTGTTTGTGTTTGAATTTAAATGTTAATGATTTTGAATTTTTATTATTTGTATTTTTAATTATAGCATCTTCGACGAAACGAATAACAACTTTTGACCCCAATGGCAGAGTTTAACCCTTTCCGGAAATTTGTACGATATATCGTACAATTTTTTCTAAGACAGCGTTCGCTGTCAAACAAAAAATAGCATTTTTTTTGTTTGGTAATAGCATTTTTGCGTTTGCATGCCTCCCACGCCCATCTGTAAGCCACGTGACTAATAAGAATCCCCCCGCCACTCCCACTACGATAATAAGAATCGGCTATATTCAGTATCTTTCTGTAAAGCTATACGAATTTTAATTGATTCTGTGTTTTATTGAGAGGAAAAGGACTTTGCAACAACAGCAACAACAACAACAACAATAACAACGGTTATATAAGGCCAAATAAATGTGACTCAATTGTTTATATATATAATTTATATAAGTTTCGATAAAAATGAAATCACGTTTTGATTTTTTTATTGTAATTTATGTTTTCTTCCAAAAAAATCAATGAAATGTTCATAAAACTTAAAAAAACGAAACAAAAATTTCATGCATTTTTACTCCTTGTCGACGATTGTACGATATATCGTACAAATTTGATTGAGCTGTTATTCCCATCCTAAATTATTTTTTTTGATATTTTCTTGTATTTTATTGCTAAAATGTTCAATGAGAGTCAATATTTTGAAAGACAAATTTGTATCTCAAGAAATGTGGAAATTGACCGGAAAGGGTTAAGTATAACACTGTCGCCTTTAGTTATTCATCATTTCTTTCAGTTTGTTGTTTGTTTTTCTTGATATTTTAATCATGGAAATGTGCACTGGCACCGCCTTCCACTTCATTCACATTCATCTGTATTATAGAAAATTATAATTTTGATATTTTTCTGTCAAGACAAAGTCAAACAGTGCGAACTTTTGCTTTGTTCTCGGCTGGCTTTTGACAATAATTTTTCTGCTGTATGTACGGCTGTCTGTTTGCATATGTGAATTCTTATTTGGAAATGCATTTTCATGTATGTGTGTTTGTGTATGGAAAAAGAATATTGAAAAGAAAAACTGCTGCTCTCTC
Source organism: Melieria crassipennis (assembly GCA_963668005.1). NCBI lineage: Eukaryota > Metazoa > Arthropoda > Insecta > Diptera > Ulidiidae > Melieria > Melieria crassipennis. The sequence continues at coordinate 105,513,557 of OY764962.1, read as the reverse complement.
TCACAGTTGGCAGCGGCTCAGGCTCGCCGTCTTTAAACGCTGCTCAACACTACTCACATCATTTCTTTTTTGGCCGCGTTGTCTGTAGGTGTGTGGTATTTATGTGTGTGCGTGTGGTGTGTATTTATGTGTGCGTTAGCTGTTACATCTTTTTAATAAATCTTGCTTTTCTTCTTTTGGCCCCGCCACTCAAACATTTGCCCTGCGCATTCATTCACACACGAACACACACACACATAGCACACAAAAAAGTTAACCATTCGTATTTGAAACAAAGCAGAAAAATAATATCTGGATTTTTTAATAACACCTGCGCATCGTGCGCGCCTCACACGTCACACACACACACACAGTCCTACTTGCAGTCACCTCACTGGCAACGAAAACAGTTTGGCGGTGTTGTGCTGGCATCTACGTATGTAGCTATGTACATACATTTGTTGTACATATGTACATTTGTTGGGATCCTTTGTTCCTCTATCATTATTCTAGTGAATGGTAGCGGCGCGCGGACGGTGGGCGGATGAGCGCCTTTGTCTTGTTGTGTTTATGATGGGGGAGTTGTTGTTGCTATTTTGACGTGACGGCTTTAAAACAAATAATCGTGATAATCATTATAATATGCAGCATGGCAGCGGATGACAAAAAGAAAGAAAAAACGAATATACAGTGGAGAGATGAGTGTTTGTATGTATGTATGTAAGTATGAGTATGTATTCGAATGCGTTGTCAAACTGGGATGTACCTAGCATTCCATTGTCAACATTGGTATGTAGGTGCTTATGGGCCGATATATGTACATATGTATGTACGAATGTTTGCCACTTTCGCCTCTGCGCTGATTAAGAATTCTCGCAACTGTTACTTATTAACATCTTTTCAAATGTGTTTATGTACCTACATAAACATTTATACATATAAGTAAATTTTCGAAAATTTTTTTAATGCAGTAAAAGTTTAAGGCTTTTTTGGAAATTATTAACAAAAGTACTAAATATGTATACAAATTGTTGATATTTTGATAAATAGCATCAAAAATTAACCTTTAAAGTAAAAAATATTTTTCAAATTTTATTCATCAAAAAAGTTGTTTTAAATTTTAATTAAATATTTGTTTAAAAAATATTAATTAAACAAGTTACAATTTTGTACTATACATATATACAAATTGTTAATATTTTGCTAGCACATTTTTGTTTGAAACCAAATACGAAACAAAACCAAAGAATATTAATTTTTAAATAAAAAATAAATTAGTTAAATAAAATATTAATTAAAAAAAAAAAAATTGTTTATTGTATTCACCGACAAAATTCTTCTTGGCCAAAATGTGCCATGTGGCTCTTTCTGCGCCTAAAATAATCACAAACAAATTGTTTTAACTTATAATAAATTTTTTACTTAAAGAATATAAATTAACCCTTTCGCTACAGGTTTTTACTGGGGAAAGTTAAAATTTTAAATTTTACGTTTTATGCTTTTATGTGGTTATACGCAAGCAACATTCCAAAAGCCATTTTTTAATTTTTATACTCGGACCCTGTATTTTAGAGTGTTTTTCTATGAGAGCAACCACATCGATGTGGCTGTAATAATTACTTAAACATAAAACTTTTTACGCATGATGAAAATTTGAATATTTCTTCATTTATTTCAGCCAAAATTAACAAAACAAAAAATATCTAAATTGAAAGAAAACGTCAAGTTAAAAAGTTATCGAATTTTCCTGCTTCTTCTTCCTTTACTATGTCAAGATATACCATTAAAAAAAGGTGTATACTTCTCTTATTTAAACTTACATATTCAGTTTATTAATTTCGTATTTTTCCTAAAACTTCAAACTATTCTAAAGACCAACAAAAATGTATTCTTGAAACCACAGAGCGTTCAGACGTCCACAAAGTAGCATGTTGCCATATGGCAAGAAAACAGCGAAAGGGTTAAACAATTTCGATTATTTCATAGAATAATTAATTATAAATAATTATTAAACAAATTATAATAAGTGATGTAAAACAAATTTGAAATAAATAACTTTGAAAATAAACAAATAAACTGTTTTGAAAGAAGTTTTTGCATCGGCAGGATCACACGAAATCTTGGTTTTGGTTTATATAAACTCTTGTCTCATGCTAAGAACTTCTTGTGCTTGAACACATCACATTATTGACTTTTTCGACAACTGCAGTTGCCTATAACTTGTAAACTAAAACTATATATTTATTATTAAAATTGAAATTTACTTTCATAAATATTTCAATTATAAAAAATAATAGAATTTTCATCATGGTCTCTTGTATGGCTTGCAGAGAGTAATTAAATTATTACAATCAAAGCAAAAATTAGAATGAAGATCTTTATAAAAGGTGTTTATATTCTTTTATTTAACCTCTTCTGACCTTATTTCAGGCTTTCTGTGCTCAGTGCTGAGGATTGTTGGACCCAATCAAGCATTTAACAATGCATTGTGATAACTTGAATGATTGGTAAACCCGCAAATCTTCGCTTAAGGATTCCGCTCAAAATGTTTTTCTCAAACTCAGTTAACATTGTTTGGTTTTTATGAGATTGTTTTGTGATAGAGATTTATGAGATTGTTTAGTGAGAACTTTTTTACGAGGCTTACACATCGATGTGCAAAGTTTTGAGGAGCAGGTGTGGAGAATTAATGCAAATATTGCAGAAAGATTTGATTCAATACCTGAACACCAGCTGATTCCAATTAAGTTTTTTCCAGTCGTAATCATTGCATTACATTGCATGAGACTTTTTAAAGTTGGTAATGATTCGGGCCAATTTTTCTAAATCTTCTTCTATTTCACTTTTTGTATATTGTTTTTATTTTCTGAATTTTTTAAGTTAGATAATGGTGCTCAGGGGCGTAGCCAGAACTTGGTCATGGGGAGCGGAGTTTAACAAATTGTTTTTGCCAGTTTAGTATTAGGTACATGTTTTTTTAAGTAAAGTGCTCTTTCCAAATAGAGCATTTTGTGGTGCCTTATGTGACTTAATGCATTGGAAATTAGATTTTTCCCGATTTTTAAAAAAAATTTCATGAAATTTGGTGCACTGTAAGCGAAGTTATTGCATCTGAAGTGAAAGTATTAACTCTTGTTTTAAAAATGTTTAAACTTTAACCGAAGCATTTAAATTGAGGAGAGAAAATGTTGACTGTTGTGATTGATAATGTTGACAAATTATAGGCTATGGGGGTGCTTATGACACCCAAAACCCCTCCCTTGGCTACGCCCCTGCTGGTGCTTATGAGTTTTTACTTATATGCATAAAAGTTTTGATACTGAAAATGTCTGTCAAAATCTACTTTTCCGTGCTTAGTTTTTATTTCATCAATTACAGTCATAAATAAAAAACTTGTAAACTCTTTTCAGGGGGGTTTTACTAATCTTCCTCTGCCCCTAAAAAATTACGTTCGTTACCTTTGCGTAGATTTCTACGCATAATTTTCGAGGATACAAATAGGAAAGGAAAATAAATTTGCAGTAACTTTTCTTCAATACATTTGACACAAACATTTCGATTATGTTCCTTCTTGCAGATAGATTCTTCTTCTTCTTCATTAGTGATATATTTTCTTCAACAATGATATTTTTTCTTTTTATTTTGTTTTGTAAAAACCCAACTCTTTCAACCTTTGATTTCTATATTTTGTTCAACAATGATATTTTTTCTTTTTATTTTGTTTTATAAAAAATCAACTCTTTAAGCTTTTGCTTTCTTTGCTTTGTTCTCGTCCATAGAAATCCAATATAAATGTAATTTTTCCCGCCAAATGCGTAGAAATCTAAGCAATTATAGCCAACGTAATTTTTTTCATGAAAGCTCCAAGAAAATTGTGCTTCAATGGGAAACCCTTTTTTGAGTGTGAAATAATGCTGCTAATGATAAAGTCAGAAATTTTTACAAATTTCCAATAAACGGCTTACAATAAAAATTAAAAAAATAGTCTTTCGTGCGTACTTTTCTACGCAAGTAACAAATAAATGCTAATTTAGTTACCCCCTACAATTCATATTTTACCAAAATTTCAACCGAATTGCCCCACAACAACGGCCGAACACCAGCGGAACACATCACAACATAAACTTGGTCCCCATCAATCTGGAATGTGAAAGTGGCTCGTCAGCTGCGGTTTGCTTGGCTGCTGAGGGTGAATGCGGCTACAGCAACTGACTTGAGCTGACTCGACTTGCTATGTACGCGCGTCTATACTTATGTACGTACATATGTATGGGCATGTAAATACTTGTTGCATGAGTGAGTGAATTATCCAACAGACCGGAATTGCAAACTTGGTAGACATTTTTTGCTGGTTGTGGTTGTTGTCGTTGTTGCCAACTAAACAAACAGCTTCCCCGTCGTTTAGTTGTTGCTTGGTTGCTCCATCTTCTTCCAAGTGACCTTTGCTGAAAGTTTAACGAGGGAGTGTGCTGGTTTGTCTGTTTGCTCAGTTGTTTGCGATTTGCACCCTCAATAATAATAACTGCTGCACGGCCTGTTGCTTTCTGCACAAATTTTGTGTTGTGTTGGCGTAGTGGCTGTGCTTGTTCTTATTTCGTGCTGTTATCTTCATTCGGAACTCTGCCAAGCATTTCCCATCTGGTTGCATGCTGCCTGCGTAAGCGCTTTATTCCTTGATTTTGCACACTTAAGAGGGTGTCGCCACTGGTGATGGTGTTGGTGTTGTTGTTGTTGGTGTTGCTGAACGCCATGTCAAGTTCGTATTTGCCCTCGGCTTATGACGGAGCTGCAGTGGCGCTGTGTGACTGCCATTTTGCAGCACAATTTGACGTTTTGTTTCGCCGAAGCGGCAAATTGTTGGAAGTCAGTTTTCGAAAAGACTTGGTCCGACGTATTGGTCTACGTTTATTAGAAATACTATAGCAAAATCGTTTTGCAATCGCATTTTGATAGCTCAATCGAAATCGAAATCATTTAGTATGTAAAAATTTTTTTAAGTTATCATTGAAAGTCATGGAAGTTTTAATCCAAATGCTTGGTTTTGAGTTGTCAAATTTGTGTATGAGTCCAAGACCTGTTTAGATTAACGGTGTATTTGACATTGTTTGACAGCACCAATTGAAGTTCATTAACCACCACAACGCCGCTAGAAGCGCAGTAAAGCATTGAAAAAAACGACACAAAATGGAAACCGCACGAAGCAATCAAAAGCTAATGCGACAACATCTCAACACCCGAAAGTCAACGTTTTTGGGATTGACACGAAAACGAAAACGGCAACGACAACGACGAACAGCAATAGCACAGGGACGACGGGGGAAAGGGGCCACAGCCGCGCAACAGTTGCAAGCGGCTGCAGACAGACAGACAGACGGCAGCGGGGCGCATTGTCGGCAACGATAGTCCGCCAGTCTGTATGAAGGCAACTTTTGCTTCAGCTTCCCCTCAGTCAGCCATTCGGTTTTGGTATTCGCGTGTGGCTGCGCGCGTCTGTCCGTTCTTTCAACGCAGCCAGCAGACGTTGGGTGCCAAGTGTTGTCACCCTCACAATTGTTGGGGTTTCCTTGGTGGCGCTGCTTGGCGTTCTTGACCTTGTAGCAGTGACAACAGCAAAAGCAACAACAATGCCAACATCAGCTCCCGTCACTGACAACGTGTGGCAAACGCAGAGTTTACTTGTTGGGTTATTTTGTTTTGTGTGATGTTGTTGTTGTTTATGTTGTTGTATTTGTTTGCTTTTCTTGGCATGTTTTCGTTCGTTCGCCTTTTCGGTGAATGCGAGGGGGAACTTTAATGGCAGCCAAAGTTGCTGATTTTTATTGTTGTTGTTGTAGTTGTTGCTTGTTACTGAATTTTTGGGCTGTGCTGGTGTTAAATTGATGGTAAAAAAGACGGTCGGCGGGAAATGGGGAGCGTGTTAATGTCATTTTGGTTGCTGTTGGGTGCATATAAATTTAATGTTTACGCTATGAAGAATGTGTTGGTGTTGTTGTGACTGTGATTGTTGGTGCTGTGAGTTTGGCTGCACACTTCTTAAAGTTATTGTTGTTGCAGCGCGCAGACAACGCTTAAGAGAACTTGTTGATGTGCTCGCAAAGCTCGTTGTTCGTGTGTCATAGACGAAAGCAGCTCAAAGAAAATGGCAGCCAGTAATAGACTGCGAGCCAAGTTTGGGGCGACAGCAAAAATTGACGGCGGCAAAATCGGCTGCGTTTCGTGTCTGATTACCCAGCAAACTTAAGTTGACTTGTTGCCTAACTTGTGACGTGTGTTTGTCTGCTCAAGTTTGAGTGGTCTGTGGACTATTTGTTGTTGGTGATTTTTAAGTGCTGCCAATATCATTGTTGTCTTTAATTCATTGCAAAATGTTTCTACTTGCCAAAATTAGGAGACGTTGGGAAATGAAGCCAACGTGTGTCAGCGAAATGTGAGCCATGGTTATGTTGTTGTGAGCCAATTGAACAGTGGCGGATCCAGGGGGGGGGGGGGGGTTGAAACCCCCCGAAATATGTGGATCGACTATAAAACTACATACAAATTAAAATACATTTTATAAATATTAAAGAATTACATTTTAAACCCCCCCCCCCAAAATATTTTTCTGGATCCGCGCCTGCAATTGAACAAAGCAAAAGCAAATCAATTCGAATAAAATAAACCTAATCTAACTTTAACTAAAAAGAGCCAATCTAAATCTAAAAAGCTGCACTAAAGCCAACAATTTGTTAATTAGTGAGGTTGTATGTAAGATACAATCCAGAAGCAACAACAGCAACAAACACAAAAGCACAACTCTGACTGAACTGAAGCAATCCAAACCTAACCTAACCCTACTAAATACTACATTTTTTGGCTGAACCAGACAAAAGTCAACCTAAGTTTGACTGAACTGAAGCAATCCAAACCTTACCTAACCTTACTAAATAATAGATTTATAGCTGAACTGAACCAAACCTAACCTTACTTTAACTGAAATGAAGCAAGCCAAACCTAATCGAACATTTCTATAAAAGTTTGTTGGCTGAACCAGACTTAACCTAAGTTTAACTGAACTGAAGCAATCCAAACCTAATCGAACCTTTCTAAATAATGGATTTTTTATTTATTTATTTATTTATTTAACAGATAACACATTTTTGGCTGAACCGAACCAAACCTCACCTAACTCTAACTGAAATGAAGCAATCCAAACCTTATGGAACATTTCTAAATAAAAGTTTGTTGGCTGAACCAAACATAACCTAAGTTTGACCGAACTGAAGCAATTCAAACCTAATCGAACCTTTCTAAATAATGGATTTTTGGCTGAACCGAACCAAACCTAACCTAACTTTAACTGAAATGAAGCAATCCAAACCTAATCGAACATTTCTAAATAATAAATTGTTGGCTGAACCAAACCAAACTTAACCGAACTTTAACTGAAATGAAGCAATCCAAACCTAATCGAACATTACTAAATAATAAATTTTTTGGCTGAACCAAACCTTACCTAACTTTGACTGAACTGAAGCAATCCCAACCTAACCTAACCTTACTAACTAATATATTTTTGCTGAACCGAATCAAACCTAACCTAACTTTGACTGAACTGAAGCAATTCAAACCTAACCGAACCTTTCGAAATAATACAGTTTTGGCTGCACTAAAGCTATAAGCTGAATGTCTTAACAATCCGGAAATGACAAAAGCAACAACTAGCAAGAAGTGTAAAATATACAGCAAAAAGAAGAACTAAAGATTCAAGATGCTAATCAAAATTCTCTATTAAGGCAGGTTTCTACCTTGTGCGGCCGAGAAAACATGTTTTTTTTGAAAAATTTTTGATGGGAAGGTTTTTAAGATGAACACTGGAAAATTTTTTCAGATGTAGGTATATGTTTATTGTACAAGTAAACAAAGTTTCAAGATAAAATATGCAAAGGGGGGGAGGGGGCCATCGAGCAATGGCGGCAGGACTTCCTTACTCGCGGAAGTCCTGCCGCTGTTTGAGATGACTTGAAACACAAAAATGAAATTTTTTCTTATTCTGTATCCTTTTGTCTATGGCTGGAACTAGGATTTTATTAAACAAATGAAAAATGAAGGATATATGCGATTTTGACTAAAAAACTCAATTTTTACCTACTTTTTTCAATACAAATTTCTATTTTTAGCCATAGCTAAGACCTTGATAAATGACTGTTTAAAATTTCGTAGCTATTGCTCAACTCGTGTGGCCTAAATCACTTCCGCAAGGTCTAAAAATGTAGTTTTGAGAAAAACGCGTTCAAAGTTTTGCTTCAGCAGCTCGGCGCGCTGGACACCGCTACCTGTTTCGATAAATTGCTTCCGTAATTCAAAAGATTTCAACTTCAAATTTTGGGAGCGTATTCTACAATGATGTATTAATCCAAAAATGCATGAAAAAAAAATCGATTTTTTTTACCGCACAAGGTAGAAACCCCCCTTAAACAACAAACAAACCAATTTTCGCGTTTTTTAATTAATTAATTAAAATCTCTAATAATAATAATAATCTCTAATAATTTTTTCTGAATGCTTTTGGGGTGCAGGTGAAAACGTGTGAATGCATTATATATGTAATATGTGTGTGTGTATGTGTGAACTAAATACAATATTAAACTGACCCGCATGGCACGATTGAGTCCACCAAAATAAGTGAAGCTAAGTAAGCGAGGCTCTGTTCCAGCAGCAGCGAACCAAAAGCCGGGCCAAAACCAACTAACCGTTTGTAATGGCAACAACAACAATCAGCAATAGTGCATAAAATATAAATGTTCCATAGTTAAAACTCAGCAAAGCACAGCAAAAAAACAAAAAAAAAAACACTAAATAAAACCCACATAACAACAAATCGCCCGCTGAACAAGGAAACGGCAACGAGATCTATGTAGACATATTTTGAACAACAACAAAAGCAACAATCACAAAAAAATTGCATTCAATTTTGTTTTTTCGCTTGCAACTTTTTGCCGCTCTCAATGCATTTTTACATTTTATATTGCACGTCATTAAAGACAATTAAATGCAAAGTAGTTTCCTGCTATAAAAAAGGCCTAATTTTTTGCGTTTTGCATTTAACGTTTTTGTATTTTTTGTGTTTGTTTGGCGTTTAGTTCTTTTTCGTTTGTGTTGGCATTTTCTTTTTGGCTGCTGACTTATTGCTCTGGCTGATGTTGTTGTTGTTGTTTGTTGTTGGTCGGTTTGTACTTGGTTGCTGGTGCTAAGTTGCTGCCGGTGTTGCAAATTTGTGTGAAAAGTGTGTGAGTGCTACTTGTGGCGGCGCTGAGCAGCTAAACGCGCACTGGCTGCCGCTGTGGCAGCTGGCGGAGTGGCAACGGCCGCCGGTTTTTATGATGCACCTATGTGATCATTTGCTGTACATGTGTGTGTGTGTGAGTGTGCGTACGTGTAACGGTGCTGCAATGAGGCAATCGAGAATAAAACGCAGCAACTTAATGGCCGGGCGTTTTTTTTTTACTACCATTACATACACATCTATACATACAAATCAAAAAGACATGAAATTTGTAAATTATTTCAATATAATATTTTTACTTTTTATTATACTTTTTTTTAACAGGGTTGTCTGGTTTCTTCATTTGAATTACAGCACATTCGGTAAAGTTTGTGACTCAATGTTGCATTAATTTCAGACCAATGAAAGCAAAACACATGTAGTAAATATGTCTTGAAGATCTTGAGTGTGTTCAATGTTGTGGTTTGAAATTGACAGAACATACACATAAAAAGTTTCCTATAAGAATTTGTGTTTTTCTTGACAACATCACTGAAGTGGATAACACTGTGCTTTCTCTGATATCTGCCCTGTATATATTGAAAGGTTGATCACAACAGGACATTGGGTTTCAGTGGTTTGTACTGTCCCTGAGTTGAAACTCCATTCGGCAGCTCGATCGAGTTATAGCTATCACCGTGCGACAAAAATTAAAAAAAATTTTCACACCGGAAAAACTCCATATGGGCGTGAAACTAGAGATCAAACATAGTAATACTGCGTACTCAGTTTTTCATTTCTACATCCTATGTCCTTTTAAAAGGACTTCAAAATTTTGAACTTGATAAAAAATAAAAGAAATATAAAAAATACTTAAGCTCGTTAGAATTGTTTTTTATCTATTTGTAAAAAAAGGATATGAAAAAGGTCCTTTGAAAATTTTAATCCTTTATATCCTTGAAAATTTATACAGAATCTTAATGAAAAGTAAGTATGTTAAAACCCCGAATCTCCTTGATCACGTGTCAAAATTACATTATTCTCGCTTCATTGATTTTGTATCTTTTTATTATTTAAAATACTGATACTCAAATAAATTAGAATTTTTGTACTTCATTAGAATTGCAGCTTCCGCCTTTTTTTTGAAACGTGATCAAGGAGATTTCGTTTTAACATAGTTACTTTTCAAGAAAATTTGATATAAATTTTCAAGGATATAAAGGATTAAAGTTTTCAAAGGACCTTTTTCATATCCTTTTTTTACAACGTATTCCGTATTCTAACGAGGTTAAGTATTTTTCATATTTTTTTATTTAATATCCCCTTCAAAATTTTGAAGTCCTTTTAAAAGGACAAATTATGTAGAAATGCAAAACTGAGTACACAGTATTACTATGTTTGGTCTCTAGTTTCCATAGCCCATATTGATTTTTTCCGGTGTGAAAAATGATGTCGCACAGTGTATTCGATCTATGCTTATCGTCCTGTAATATCTGCAGAAACTGCGGAGGTGAAGAAGAGACAAAGACGATACAACACTGTCTATCTGTCTGTCAGCCCATGGGGTCAAGATTCCTATAGGACCTGTCTAAGTTGAAATCTCAGGCCTACTTTCCTTCATTTAGAGATCTAACTGGTTTACACCGGATTGAGACGGTTGCTTAGCTCCAGAGAAATATAGGAAAGGATTCACAATGAGCCATTTCGGCCTCCGACTGAAAGTGCAGTCTGTGCCGCTAAACCCTGCTCTACCTAACCTAACTTTGACAAAGTTTCATAACTGTTTCATGGTTAATTGCAAATCATTGAAATTTTGTATATACAATTTTTTTATATAATGTGTTGTTGCTTAGAAATCCTATAGTTGGAACTACGAAACTTCACATTTAAAATTTTGTTCACTGTTGCATGAATTCAATAATATTTTTTAATTAAAAAAAAATTGTAATAATTAGTATAAAAATTACTAATACTAATAATAATAATAATAATACCAATAATAATACTAATACTTGTAAAAATAAAAAATATATAAAATCACAATCTTTTCCTGAGCTTTAAGCTCTATCGAAAAATTAGCAATTTCCATCTAAACGGTTTGAATGCACTTCATTCATTAGCGTCATCTGTGTTATGAGATTAGCATAAAGTAAATTGAATACAATGCACATTACAACAAACACACTAATCATGCAACAATAGCAACCAGCGAACATTTTAATGCAAAGCAATTTCTTTGGCATCGGTGCATGTGTATGTATGTATGTGTGCAACATCCGCCAAATGCGGCAGTAATTTTGCGATTTCTATTCGCCCTCGCCAAATGCATTCTCATTTCTATTACTACACGTCGAATTTGTATATTTTTATTTGCACATTTTAAACGCTTCTCAGGGCAGCACAAACACAAACAAATATTCAGACACCAGTGGGTGTGTGCGTGCATGGTCATTCATTCATTCATTTATTCATTCGCACTGCAAATTCATTCATTGAGAAATGTAAATTTGAAAACGTCAAACTTTTTCGCAAGTAATATAATTCGCCGATTCTTCACAAAGTCGCTACTCGAGTCGACGTGTAATCTGCTTACGTACTACTCACACAAGTCGCTACGTTGCATCTGCCGGCGTGTTTAGTACACCGCAATCATTATCCATGGCAATAACTCGATTTACGATTTAGTAAAACATTTTATGATTTTTGCAATAAATAACAAAGTTTTTAAAACATACAAAACTTTATGTGGTTTCTATGAATTTATTTGTATTTATTTATTTTTGTTTGTATTCAAGTCTCTGCTAACGAATCTTCTTCTTTATGGTGTTTTAATGACTCGAGTGCCAGCAGCAGCTTTAGCGATTTGACAATTTACAGCCGCCGTCGGCTACGCTTCGCCACATCGGTGCAACGTTGCTGGTTGTATGAAAAATTGCACGTGTGTTGTTGTTGCTTTGTGCTGGGCTGTGCTGTGCGCTTCACGTACAATGCATTGGATATCTATTTGTACGATAAGCGAGAAAATTATACTTAGTAAAAATAAAAAAAATATAAAACAACAACAACAACGACAACGCCACACCGACAGCGGCCCTAATGCCGACAGCAGCAGCAATTGCAGCAGCCGCATTGCATCACATCCTCTTGTTAAGTAGAAATTATACAGTAATAAAAATGTTGCATCCACTTAAATAGTCGCACTGCCTGCTCGTCGGGCGGGCTGTCCGTGTGCCAGTGTGTGTGTGTGTTTTTTCGAATTTCGTATACATAATTATGGCAAAACGTCTGCAATGCACTGGAGGGAAAATGCCACAAAAAAGCAAACTCAGCAAAAGAAAGCCAAGTGCGAGAGCACATATATGGATGGGTGGTGAGGGGGAACGGCGCAAAAGCATTACCTACATATAATTGAAATTTAGTTTAATTGTTATTCTCCGGTACGACGTTGTGGCACAATGGGCCTGCCGCGCCGGCACCGCTAAAACGGCCGCCACAACACACTTTTTGCCGTTTGTCCGCTGACCGCTTTTCGCTGTCAGCAAATTCAAACGCAATAAAACGGCAAACAAACAAAAAACGAGCTGCGAAAAAATAGCAATTGAGTTGAGCATTGTGAAGGCAACAAAACTATAATAGAAAATTTAATAGATACAATTAAACATCCGCTAAATAATAAACATTTAAATTGTCAAGCCATTGCAAAGCGCTGTATGTGTGTGTGTGTGTGTGCCAAATTCAAATGATGCTGGTGACGTGCTACGTGTTCAACATGCAGTCGAGGCGACCTGTTAATGTGATGCAAATTAATGGCAGAAATGGTGGAGATAGCTGCGAATTTTGAATGGGTTCGTACGACGAGATGTTTGGTGTTTAACCCATTGCTGCCTAATAGGTAAAATTTTACTCATGAAAACTGACTTTTTAAAAAAATCACAGAAAAGTTCGTGGTAGAGATATTTCAAAATCATTGATTGGGATAGTTAGGGTAAAGATGGAACTACCTTAGTCTAGTGGAGGTCACCCTAAAATTCCGCCATCTAGCTAGAGTTACCAGACTCCAAAAATTGTGAATTTGGCCCTAGAACCTCACAAAAATTTGCCTCCTAAATCACCTGTAAACAATACATCTGATCACTTTTAAAAGTATGGAAAAAAGCTACAATTGCTGCCTAATGGGTAAAAAATACCCAATGAATATCTCAGTAACGTGGAGGGATAGGTTAGGTTGTGGTGGCTGCCTCTGTATGAGACACACTTAGGCCTCTTAACGGGCCCGTTGTGATACCACAGATTCCACCCGTTTGATCCACCTGTTTTTTTCAACACACACTTCAAACGGATGGGGAAAGGGAGGGGAGCGGACCTACAGTTTAACGCCGAATCCGAACGGCGATGGGCAGTTTTTCTTTCACACTTGGAGGTTTTGCCATTGCCTGCCAAGAGCGCACTTGTGCGATTCTTGTAATTCTCATTCCCTTCATGTGGAGCTATCGAGGCCAACATGCAGAGATAGAAAGCTGCAATTTCTGTTTCTGATCATTTTGGGTCAATTCCAGGTCGTGTATGAAATTTTATCAAAATCGTATGGGCGGAACTGGTACCCGGCAGCAAAGGGTTAAGATAGGTAGATGGCGACTATTTTGGTGACAATAAACTCTGTCTGTCTGTATTTGAAAAACAAAATTAAACGCTCTTCGTTGATCCCAACTATTAAGAACAAAATAACAAAGAGTCGCTTGAGATGGTATGGACATGCAGTGGGAGTGAGTCCTTGTACGCAGCAATGGCCATTTCAACTCCAACACTGAGCCCAGACCGAAACTTTTTAACTCCAAACTCCACAACAAGCCAGGACTACCAGGTGCTTGATTAAGAAAAGAGTTGATCTCCAATTAGTTTCTTTGAATAAAGCAAGAAGGCAGCAGAGGCTAGTTGAGCTTGAAGTCTCGGCACAGCCACAAGAACGAACTGACCTGCGGTAAATGTTGTCGATAAGGCAGCAGTTGGAAAGGCCGCTTTTTACTGTGTTGCACTGACTGCCAGGCAGCATTAATGGCCTGAGTTATGGCCCACTAAACACTTCTGGTTGAGGTTTGTAAGTCAAGGCCAAATGATGACAGAGGACGTTTTAGTTTGATTCTTTTATAGGTCTTGCTTTGACTGTCTGCGGTAAAGCTGACTTACAAGTATTTAGTTATCTTTGACGTTAGTAGAATTAATCCTGTAATTACTAACATAGCCAAAAAAGGGTTTGTTTCAACACATAAACCGTCTGTTAGATCTGGACGCTGCAGCGATCTGGATGGTTAACCATATCGTTGTGACAAAAAAGTATCTAAATTGAAAGAAAACGTCAAATTAAAAAGTTATCTAATTTTTTCTGCTTCTTCTTCCTTTACTATGTCAAGATATACCAATAAAAAGTGTATACTTCTCTTCTTTAAACCTAAATATTCAGTTTATTAATTTTGTATTTTACCTAAAACTTCAAACTATTCTAAGGACCAACCAAAAATGTAATCTTGAAACCACAGAGGACTCAGACGTCGACAAAGTAGCAATGTGCCATATGGCAACAAAATAGCGAAAGGGTTAACACAAATTTATTAAGTCATTGGGCTTAAGGAAATTCAGGTTGCTAGTTTTCAAATGCTAGGAAATCAGATACATTAGAAAATGCAGGAAGGACCTTGAGCTGACCACTTCTTGGTTATCTATTCACTTGAATCAGGTCCAGGGTCTTTGGCATTTATGCACTTAGAAGCAGCCATCTTGGTCCCATTCCTCGGTTTGCTCAAGAATCATTTACTGTTTCCCTTTGACCAATCGATGCCTGTATTTTGTGTTGATTGCAGTCATCTGCTCGATTTCTTGCTTAAAATGAAATCCAAATGTTGGTAAGCTTGATTGATGGTTCCAATAAATTTTGTTGTTATTTAATAACAATAACCCGTTTTGAAAAGGCATTGCCTTATTTTAGTATCGATCGAAATATAAAACTGTAAGAAACTGCAACATTTTGCTGCTGTTTCGTGCTGCGGTTGCAGGTAGCGAATTCATTGCGCTCGTAAAAATGATTGAAAGTGCAGCGGACGCCTTGCAACGAAACACTCTACATGCTCGTATGTGCGTTTAACTGTATTTTCGTGTATGTATGGCCACTTATTACATTGTTGCTGCCTGAATGCTTGGTGTATATACTGATTTTTTATATTTTTACTAGGAATGAGCGCCGCGGCCATTTCTAGCAGCTGAATAATGCAACAAGGTTAGAATTCTTCTAGTGTCAAGAAGCGATAGTTGAAAGTGGATTGTCTGAATGGAATAAGATCGGTCATAGTGTTAATTACTGCAGGTACTATTTTCATGGAATGGATGCCAGAAAGGACTTGAGTTGACTTCAAAGATTTGTAGAATTGCAAATCAAAAAGGTGCTGGATATGTTTCAACTGAGACAAATTTCGGTTGCTGCTGATCACCAGTCTTCTTACTGCATATAGAGCCTAAGAAAACACTTTAGACTAGAACAGGAAAGAAATAGACTATGTTATCTTGCTTTGTCTCGTAGTAGACGGTAACGTCAGGACATAAATTATAAAACTCTTTGAGAAGGATTTGAAGCGACCTGCTACATAATTGTGTTAGGTCCTTTTTCTAAAAAAAAAAAAATAAATAGATAGAATAATAGAATAAATAAATAGATAATTAAACTACATTTATAAGGATTGAACCGAACAAAAGTTAAAGATAGCCATGACTTATTAAGTAGCTGGAATAAAAGGATTTTTAATAATAAAAAAAAATAAAATAAAATTTAAAAAATTAAAACAAAAAATTAAATAAAATAAAAAAAATTAATCCAAATAAGATAAAATAAAACAAAATAAAATAAAATAAAATAAGATAAAATAAAACAAAATAAAATATAATAAAATAAAATAAAATAAAATAAAATAAAATAAAATAAAATAAAATAAAATAAAATAAAATAAAATAAAATAAAATAAAATAAAATAAAATACAATAAAATAAAATAAAATAAAATAAAATAAAATAAAATAAAATAAAATAAAATAAAATAAAATTAAATAAAATAACATCAAATAAAAAAAAATAAAATAAAATAACATAAAATAAAATAAAATAAAATAAAATGAAATAAAAAAAAAAATTAAATTAAATTAAATAAAAAATTTAATTGAAAAAAGTAATAATAAAATAAAATAAAATAAAATAAAATAAAATAAAATAAAATAAAATAAAATAAAATAAAATAAAATAAAATAAAATAAAATAAAATAAAATAAAATAAAATAAAATAAAATAAAATAAAATAAAATAAAATAAAACAAAATAAAATAAAATAAAATAAAACAAAATAAAATAAAATCAAACAAAATAAAATAAAATAAAAAATAAAATAAAAAAATAAAATAAAATATAATGAAATAAAATATAATAAAATAAAATGAAATGAAATAAAATAAAATAAAATGAATTATTATTTATATGCTTTATTTTTTGCAGTTTTCTAAGTTGGGATACGAATCAACGACACTCTGCCTCAGACCACTGACCCCTTAAGAACTACGAATATTTGTGCATAACAAACCCCTATTCAGATGTTTCCGGCATCTATATATTTCTAGACTGAACCCAGTAAAATGACTTCAAATAAATTTGTTTTCCAACTGACTGCCCTCGCTTTTCGCCACCTAACAACAGCGCTCGATACCTTCCGATTTGCGTGCATTTTGGTGAACGTAAATATTTGGGAGAATTTTATATAGATTTGTGTGTGCGTGTGCATGTGTGTGTGCGTGTGCATGATATATTATTATATGTATCGACAATATAATATTATTATATTGTACTTTTAGCGCAAATGAGGCGCATTCTACGCCGTCATAAATTAATTGGTGCGTGGGGGATGGATGGGTGTGCTGCAAGCAGTCACCTGCTGCCTTATACACTCACACACACACACACACATACGCACTCACGCCCACATATGCGAATGTTCGCTTGTGTTCTACGCAATCAAGGACGCAAGTGGAGGCGGCCCGGCTAGCGGCTGTGTCGTCGTGGCATTGGTGCTGGGGTGCGGCCGAGGTTGTGGAGGGCGCCCAAGTAATCGCTGGCTGCGGCGTATTGAAATAATATGCAATGAACCGTTGGCTGAGGGGGGCTGGGTAGGCAGCAATTGATTTTGTCGCTCAGCGCCGCATGCATATTTTATAAATTGTTTTATTCATTTATTGTTGTATTTTTATGCTTGCGCCAACTTACAAGAATGATTTGCAAACACACACACATACATTGTATGTATGTATGTAATGCTTTCATTATTGTTGTTGTGGTTGCTTTCGCTAAGGCGAACGTAACGCGCATTTAAATTTATTGTTGTGCATATTTCATGCTGGCGTTTATTTTTTTGTCTGAATTGTATAAAAAGTGCAATGGTGGTGTGCGCGCAGATCTCCAAGGAATGTTGGAATATTTAAATAAGCAAAGTAATTGAGAAAAGAGAATGGTAAGGATGAAACAAAACATCGAATATTAGGGGAAGGAGAAATGATTGCTAGCAAATATTCAAATAGGCAAACATACATACATACACACACACAAATATACAAACATGAACAACCATATTTATCACGGCGCATACTTTTGACTTTGCCCATTCACGATATTCATTTTCATTTTTTAATTCTCATTCTCATTTTATTTTATAAAAATTTTTTTCTATAAATTACGCGCATTTGGCGTTTCAATGGGGGATGACAGCACTATTGGTGGTTGAATTCTGTCTGCTTGTGCATTGTTGTTGTGTGTAATTTTTTGCGCTATATCCGAAATATAAATGTTGGAATAAATTTACATTATTTGTACTTATGCGCTGCGCTTCTTTGCCGCGTCGCAATGAGGAATATTTAAATATTAAATGAAGGTGTTGCAAGTGCGAAGGGCGCAATTGCGGCGCGCTACAGTATAGAGAGTCGGTCATATTCGTGTATATGAGTTGGCCATCGTTGGAAAAACCACTTAAAGCTTAGTTTATAGTTTTGATGCGAGAAATTTGGAATATAATTGTATGCAAATTCATACCCACAACACCAAATGTCTTATGAAGGTAAGCTAGTCTCATGATATGTTGTATGGTCTAAAATCGGGTTACAAAAGAGACTTTCTAAGTTTCATACACTAATCAGGCTCTCACAGACTTTCGGTATCAAAACATGGACTCTGTCGGTCTAAATGCGTTTCACTATGCTACTGAACTTGAAAACATACAGATTAGTATCTATTTTGAAAATTAAGATGGCTAAATCCAATTTGTTGTGGAATGGTCTCCCTGCGGATATTTTCCCCAGCACTTATGATCTCGATGGGTTCAAGTCCAGAGTCCACAACCACTTCTCTCAAAACCCTATCTCCTAACCTTTATATCCTTCCTTAACCAACGCAATGCCTCGCATTAATAGGGGTCATCCCCTGCGCGTTTGTTTCGAGTCTTAAGAAAAAAAAAAAAAATTTGGCGTCTCAAAACTACAAATTGTTTGCCATTTCTATATTTCCGTGGACACGTACATTTTAGTGGTTAGAATTATTTCTTTACGATTTCAATACAAAATTATTGAGAGAAATCTGTTTTTTTAATGAAAAAGTTCATTTAAGTAAAATAAATATGTTTCATATACATACATAGATACATACATACATATGTCACTATTTATTCCAATTTGTGTTTTTATGAAATTTTGATTTAGGATTTCGAAAGTTAAAAATGTTTTGAGTTGCAAAACATTTTGATTGAATTTTTTGTGGCGTACGATTTTATGCTACATAGAGTTGCAGAAAATAGTTTGAAAAAAAATTCGATGAGGGGCTAATGAATAAACATTATTAAGGCCAGCGCCTGGTTTAGAAATTTGAAATTTTTGAAATTTTTTTTTTCCAGAATATGATAGTTTAATATATTTGGAATTATGTCCTAAAATATTTTGTCTCTACTCGAACTCCTTCACGTCCAAATTCAGGAACAAGGCACCGCGCTCCGCCTACGTGCGG
Source organism: Melieria crassipennis (assembly GCA_963668005.1). Lineage (NCBI taxonomy): Eukaryota > Metazoa > Arthropoda > Insecta > Diptera > Ulidiidae > Melieria > Melieria crassipennis. The sequence continues at coordinate 105,494,266 of OY764962.1, read as the reverse complement.
CTTTAAACCGGAACTTTAAACTCGTTTCCTGAAAAGTTAGTGTTTTCCATCGGTTCCCATCATTACTCGTAAACTTATGAATCGAATTTAATAAAAATTGGCACACACACTCTTCAGATGGGTTCGCGTAAACTGGACCATTTGAGGCACATCGTTAAACAAACAAAAAAAAGTACGCTCATTGTGAGCGTACCAAAAAAGTATCATTTTCCGACTTATGCCACCATTTCCGGAATTTTCATTACTTTTCACTCAATTTAGGTTCAGTTTACAGACAAATTAGTTCTTAACAGAATGCCATTCGATTTTTTTCAGATCTGACGAGATTTGCGAACTGCACGCTGGGAGCCATGCAAAATGAACCCCAACTTCACGCCGCGATACGTCGGCCATTTTATAACACAGCGGACAAAAAAAATTTTTTTTTACATGTTCAAACAATAAAACATTTATACCAAAAGAGTTTTTCACAACCAATCTACTCCTTCCTTGAAAAAAAAAATAAGCAAAAACACACTGTCTAAACCAGGCGCTGGCCTTAAGGCATGAACTTTGTGTTGGTTCTGGACAGACAGGAGTTTTTAGGAATACAATTTCATATTTGAGTTTGAGATCGAATCATTTGGATGAATCAATTTTATATTCAATAAAAATATTTTTGTTTAGCAATAAACTTCAATGTTGAATGACTTTGAGTTTGAGATCGAATCATTTGGATGAATCAATTTTATATTCAATAAAAATATTTTTGTTTAGCAAAAAACTTCAATGTTGAATGACTTTGAGTTTGAGATCGAATCATTTGGATGAATCAATTTTATATTCAATAAAAATATTTTTGTTTAGCAATAAACTTCAATGTTGAATGACTTTGAGATTGAAATCGAATCATTTTAATGAAACAATTTTATATTCAATAAAAATATTTTTGTTTAGCAATAAACTTCAATGTTGAATGACTTTGAGATTGAGATCGATTCATTTGAATGAAACAATTTTATATTCAATAAAAATATTTTTGTTTAGCAATAAACTTCAATGTTGAATGACTTTGAGATTGAGATCGAATCATTTGAATGAAACAATTTTATATTCAATAAAAATATTTTTGTTTATGAATAAACTTTAATGTTTAATGACTTTGAGTTTGAGATCGAATCATTTGGATGAATCAATTTTATATTCAATAAAAACATTTTTGTTTAGCAATACACTTCAATGTTGAATGACTTTGAGGTCGAATCATTTGGATGAAATAAATAAACATACAACAAATTATAATGCTGTGTAACCGATTCCGTACCATAATAATTGCACTGTTTTGGTCTCTTTACGGCAGATCCATTTGTTTTTGTTTAATAGTTCTTGTTCTTGTTTAATAGGCACAAATGCAGTTTTAGAGATTTTGTAAGGAAATTTTATATGCTATGATATCTATTGACTTTTTGGTTATTCGGAGTACTCATATCAGATAACCGCATAGTCAGTTTTTAGTTATTTATATTTCGTTTTTATATGAATTTAAACGTCAAAGCAGCAGCAAAATTTTACTATAAACGAACGTTTCGTTAGCTATCCAGGGCTTTTATAATATGTTGAAAAGAAAATACAACAATGCAAACAATTAAAACAATAATTTTTTATTTTTAATAATTTAATAATTTTTTAATTTAATTTTAATTTAAAAATTTACTTACTATAATAATAATTATAGTATAGTAACATCATAGATTTTAATTCATCGTGTTCTAGATTTAAGCTTAACTTGTTCACTAATTTTATTTAGTCTGTAAGAATTCGTTTTGTAGACTGAAAAAATAAATAAATAAATAAATAAATGAATAAATAAGTAAATAAATAAATAAATAAATAAATAAATAAATAAATAAATAAATAACTAAATAAATAAATAAATAAATAAATAAATAAATAAATAAATAAATAACTAAATAAATGAATAAATTAATTAATAAATAAATAAATAAATAAATAAATAAATTAATTAATTCATTAATTAATTAATAAATAAATAAATAAATTAATTAATTAATAAATAAATAAATAAATAAATTACTATAATAATAATTTACTTACTATTTTGAAAATAAAAAGAAAATTTAAGTAAAAATTATTTCCTTTCATTTGTTTTCATTGAAAGTACACACACACACCTTTCATCAGTTGTTAAGGATTTGTGATATTGTGTTAAAATTTGCCATGCAACAACCCCGATTCTTTGCATTATTCCATTAAATATTGTGCATATAATATATAGAATTATGTATGTGTAGCATAAATCAAAGTCGATCTTAATCAGCGACAGTGCTTTCAGCTCTTTGTTTTTTCTTTTAGTTTTTTGTGCCTTTGCGTTGTCATTTCATTTCAATAATAATCGGGGGATGAATTTTGTTGTGCTGCAAGTTGCATTTCATAAATTATAAATATTTTTGATGAGTTGTCAAGAATCAGCAGTGGCATAGCTCGTCAGGGTTGGTTTTGTGCGCTTGCCTTCGCTTTTATTTTCGCTTTCTAATAATGTTAATGGTCATTCAAGGACACTGCAACATGCCGCAAATTTATTATTTGTATTTTTAATATATCCATCTCGATGCCGTTGCCACTTGTAAGGGTGGCAAAACACACACACAGACGCACTCATACTCGTACATACAAGTTGCTTGCAAATGAAGTAATGTGTGGCGTGTTTAGTATTTCAACAGCGGAGCGCAGTTCATTGCATTTAGCCGCAAAGTAATGCAACGGAGAGCCACCCACTGGCTTTGGCCGAGTGCACGTTTCGCGTTCATGCTGGCGGCCAAGTAATAAAAGCGTCAAACGCATAAAATTGCTTTCCTATGGGCCTCCAACGTGCCAGCGAGTGTGCAATGCCGCCAACACCAACACGAACGCCAAAAACAGCAACAGCAACAGCGGCATTGATATGCCAGACTGCAAACGCGTTGATGTTTGATTGTGTGCTGCTTTGAGCCACTTAAGGGTTAAGCTTTATACATTTGCTGCTTTGGACATGGTAGACAAGGCGTTGCAAAGTATGCCACTTTGTTGCAGCCGTTGGTAGCGTGTGTGCCTTAATATGAGTTGTCTACGTTTGCTGAATAGACAGAACAATGTCTTTGAGGATAATGTAAAAGAAAAATATTTTTATTAAATATTTAATACTTATTTTTTACTAGAATGCGTCGCATGTAGCATTAAACAGTAAGAAATTGGGTTGGTTGAACTATCAAGTTATTCCCACCTTGAATAGGGTCCTGATGTCGATTGTGCAAGCAACTTCGATCTCGAGTCAGTCGGTGGTTCTCTTATTAAGAAGAACAGCCGACCGCATCTGTCTGAAACCCACATTGAAAACTATGTGCAGCGAAAATGCTGCGCCGAATGCAACTGCAACCGCTCGCAGCTGCTTCAGCGCACACGTTAGATGGTTGCTGGACACGTCCTTGGATGGCCGGAAGGTGCTTGGATGGAAAGAGGAAGTAAAGCCGCTACAGCAGGCGCGCTTGGCTGCCAGTCAGTCAGCTGGTCGGTCGGTTCGTCCATGTGCGCCGTGTTAAGTTCGCACTAATATTTTATAACATTTCAGAGTTGAGTAGTTTCGCTGTAAATTTTATAGTTCTGCAGTACTTAAGCTGTAGATACAAAGTAATTTGCGGTGGCGCTGGATCGATGCGTCGCAGAGTGGCCGTGAATGCAGGGCGTAGGTGAGGTTGCAGGCTGGCGAAAGTTTTTTGTTTGTGTTCGGAATTTGTATTTCATGTGTTATCAAAAATTTCGAGAATAATGCAAGGATGTGAGCGGTTGTGTGGCATAAGTAATCAAATGTGAAGTGAGAGTGTGAGTGGCGTAGAATTTGAAGAGTGCGCTGTAGCGCCAAGATGCACAAAGGGAGGGAGAGGAAGAGAGTTGAAGAGATAATGTCAAAGAGGGAAAGTAGGGGGTAGGAGAAAATAGTGGGAAGAAATAAAGAAAGAAAAAGAGAGAAGAGAAGAAATGGATTATGTGATTAATGTGATTATGTCAACAATTTTTAGAAATAAATAGAAAAATAAAAAAGAAAAATATAAATAAAGAAATGAATGAGGTTAACAAGGCAAGTAAGAAAAATGAATAGAAGGAAGAAAGGCAGATTTTAAAAACAGGATTAAAAAGGGAAACGAAAGAGGGATAGAAGAAAGAATGGTATGAGGGAAAGAAGGTAGAAAGATACGAATAAAAAATATATGAAGTTAACAGGGCAAGTAAGTTAAAAGGATAGAAGGTATGTACGTATGTAAGTAGGTAGGTTGTAGTGGCTGCCTCTGTATGAGACACACTTAGGCCTCTATATGGGCCCATTGTGATACCACAAATTGTATCCGTTTTTTTTTCGACATGTATTACAATACACATTTCAAACGGATAGGAGAAGGAACGAAAGGGATCTACAGTTTAACGCCGAAACCGAACGGCGGCAAAAAAAGATAGAAAGAAGGACATTAAAAAATTTATGAAATTAGTAATACAGAAAAGAAAGAGCGATAGAAGGAAGAAAGAAATGAATAAAGAAATGGATAAAATTAAAAAGGAAAGAAAGATATAAATACAAAAATGGATGCATTAAACAAGGCAAGAAAAAAGTATGAAAGGAAAATATATGAATTAAAGGAATTAATTGATGTTAACAAGGTGGGAGAGAAAGATGAATATAAGGAGAAAGAAATGAATTAAGAAATGGATGAAGTCAACAGGACAGAAAACAAAGAGTCATAGATGGAAGAAAGATAATGAAATGAATAAAAAATGAATTAAGAATAAAGATAAGAGTAGAAAAGACAAAAAAAAGAAAATTGATATAAGTGAAAAAATTGATGCATTTAATAATGCAAGAAAAATAGTACAAAAGAAGGAAGATATGAATTGAAAATGAATAAACGAAAACAAAGCACGAAAGAGGGACAGAAGGAAAAAAATCTAAACAAAGAAATGGGTAAATTTAACAAAGAATGAAAGAAAGAGAGCCTGGAAGAAAAAAGATATGAACAACGAAATAGATAAAGTTAGAAAGGTAAGAATGAAAGAAAGGAAGAAGGGAAGAAGAAAAAATGATATGAATGAAAAAAATGTATAAAGATTACAAAGCAACAAAGAGAGGTAGAATAAGGATAAAGAAAAAGGATATGAATGAAGGAAAGAGGATATGCATAAAAACTGAATGAAGTTAACAGTACAAAAATGAAAGAGGGTTAAAAGAAAGTAAGATATGAATAAAAAATTGATGAAGAAGTTAACAAGGCAAGAAGGAAAAAAAAGAAAGAAAGAAAGATGTAAATTAAAAATGGATAAATTTAGCAAAGCTAAAAAGAAAGAGGGGCCAAAGGAAGAAAGATATAAATGAAAGATATGAATTAAAAATGGATAAAGTTAACAAAGCTAAAAGAAAGAGTGGTCAAAGGAAGAAAGACATGAATGAAGAAATGGATAGCGGCTACAAGGTAAGAAAGAAAATTCAATAGAAAGACTTTAGATATTGTAGCGATGAGGCACTGTGCTGGGCTATGCATGAATAGCATACTTTTAGGCATGCACTTTGAAGTACGGCAAATATGGTATAATTCGCTTGGTGTAGTCCGATATGGCAAGGATGGTTCGCGAAGGAATGGGCTGTGCGAGAATGGTCGAGCGTTTTCCAATTGGAAGTTGCAAGAAACTTCGGCGCGATAAGAAAATGGGTATAAAAGCAGCAGTGTGCAGCGCAAGGGGAGAGTCTGTGTTGAGCTAGCAAAGGGGAAATATGCAATAGTAGTAGTAAAGTAGTAACACGTGTAAAATGGTAAATAAAGTGATTGTTGATGTTTGACTGCGTTTGCGCTGAATGAATGAAGTTGTTTTATTTTCAAGCACAATCAGATACGAACAGCTTAGAGAAGTCATATTCGTAACAATATCGATGAAAAGGAAGTAAGATATAAGAATTAGGTAAGAAGAAGGCAAAAAAGAGAGATAGAATGAATGAAATTAATTGAAATTATTGGAAATTAATAAATAATAATTTTTAATAATAATTGACTGGCACGACAGCCCGCTTACGCGAGACTAAGGCCTAGCTTCCCGCAACCACCCGTGTTGTGCGTGTGAATTTGTACGCGGGTTGAAGGGACCTACAGTTTTATGCCGGTTCCGAACGGCAGGTTGGGAGCTCTTTCATAAGCAATTTTTACTCTCAGAGGTTTGCCATTTCCAGCTGAGAGGAGAAAACGAAAGAGAAAACGAGTTTTCCCGTTATTTTTTTTTAGGTGTTATTACAGGCAGTATTTGAACCTGAGGTTGCTGCCTGCGACTCGCGGTCCAACGCACTAACCAACTGAGCCACGGCGGCTGCCGTTGCCGTTAACTGAATAATTTAATGAAAAGAGTTTACAATGCAAGGGAGAGGGATTAATGTAAGAAAGCTATACAAAATAATTGGACAGAATTTGCAAAACAAGAAAACAGAAATTATAGAGAACAATCTGGCTAAAACTATGGGAACCATTAATGCTGTTCTTGTACTATAAATAAATGGACGAGACTTGTGTTATTTTCCAAGCGTCTGAAACTTTTCATACTTTTGTGTTTGTCGAGCAGAAATTCACAGTTGAGCTAAAACTTGTCAATTTGATCCAGAATTTTTACACAGTTTTATATGTGTGTGACATTTAATAATAATAATTTAATATCAATAAAACGTATTCCATAGACTAGTAACCAAATATTTTCCCAAGACAAGAACTAGTTCAAAAGGTAAATATCGATTCTAGAAATAAATGTCGCGCTTTTCAGTCTTAACATTCCTTCTCATGAATTTCCTTTTGGCGACGGTCTTCGACTTGCCACATCGAGTAAACTTTTTCAAGTTTACTGTACTCGATGTATTTTTCCCAATAGTTCCCAGCCCATGTGAACTTATGTTATGGCTGAGTACTGGTTAATTATTTACACAATCAAATAATAGAGATAAATGTTATAATTACTCGATATGCCAGCAGTAAGCCCCTTCGCTCCGCTGACAGTTGTCGAGCGTTTTAATGTACGCGCAACAGTTACGTGCACTAAATTAATTACAATATTTACCAATTAAGTAAGTTCATTTTATAATATTGAATTTCAAAATTGTTGTACACATGATATAATTACGCGCACAAATACCGGATTGGATACACGCGTACACAGTTGACGTACGATTTGTGTGGGGGGTTGCATGTGCACATCGACTCGTCTATTGTAAAATGTAATTAAATATTAAGAGCCAACTGGGCCGAAACACATTTCTCACTATGATAATACCAACTTTATGTAACTACATATTTGGTTGGGCGATATCGATATCGAGGTTACCGAAAAAAGGTGCCCGAAAGCATGCAGTCGAATGTGGTGATTAAAGCTGATCAGTTGTAGTGGCAACTGGCACCGAAGCACAGATTTGTGGCATACCTTTAGGCGGTCTCTGTGTTGGGCGCTGTGCATGGCCGGCTGTAGCGACACCTCGTGCGGCTGTGTGCTTTTATTTTAAATACAACTTTTCTCCCTCATATTTTACTTTGCGTAATTATTAATATTCTTTTCTCTTTCTGAACAGTTTTTTCTTTTAATAATATCATGCTTGCTGTATAATTACATTTACTGTGCTCCCGACCCGCCGTACCTTTGCGCACATTTTCATTTTCATTTTCCATTTAATCTAGAAACAAGAAAAAAACTACAAGAAATTTATATATTTTTTACAAGGAAAACAAAAAGACAATATGAAAAAATCGATTTTATGCAAATTGACTTTTGCGCCGTAAATGGGAATTTTTTACATTTTACTGTGCTTTCTTTGGCGACGCGCGGCTTGCACTTTATTCTTATTATTTATTCTTTAATTTTATTTGTTAAGACAATGGCGAGAAGGGCAGCAGCCGCAAAAGACGGTGAACGAACGGCCCTGTCTGGGTGCTTAAATGTGTACGAACGCAAATTGTGGCGCGACATTTTCGGCAGCTGCAACAATGGCGGCTGCGGGGAGCGGGTACAGCGTCAAGTCATAAGCGGCATAATAAACAAATATCTAATATAGAATAATTAAATTGTGCCTCGAGTGGAAAGATGGGCATTAGGATTTATGCGCTGCGTTTTCACAAGTTGAAGGGAGAGAGAGAGAGATAGAGAAGTGGGCGGGGGCATTCAAGAAGTTTGCGCGTGGATGTTGTAACTAAGAGACAGAACAATAGTTATGAAAAGGAGAGCTCAGCCAATGCATTGCCATTGCCTGCTTCTGAACTTCTGAGACTTTGGAATAAATTTGTTTGTTTGCTCTGAATACATTAAATTGTGACGAAAATTTTTGATTAAACAAATTTATAATTAAAACAAAAACATGTATTTAAATTTTATAATTATTATGTGCCAAAAGTCGAAATGGTCACAATGAATGTGGCTGCAACTTTGTAACAAGTGTCAAAGTTTGTGCACTTTTCATTAGTTTTCAAATTTGTATTAAAGATTTTTTTGTCTGTACATTGGTTTGTATATTTGTACATTTCAATGTGAAATTCTCTACTCTCTTCCATTTTATACAAATTCAATTTGTTTAATTTGCCTTTATAAGTTTGTAAGTAAGCGAAAAAAAAATTGAATTGCCACAAATGCGGCTTCTATGGTTTTGACTTTGCTGCATAAACGCCAACAAAGTTTAGTGAACACTTTTTCTGCATTACACTTTTTATGATCGTTTCATTAGTTGATGCCATTGATTTTTTTCTTTTGCTGCTATTTCAATTACTTATTGTTTCTGTTATTACTTTTGCGGAAATTTTTTTCAGTGGCGCAATTGCTGCAACATTAACTGACACAAAGAGAGGGCAACACTGGCGCAGAACGTTTGCTGGTGGAAAGCCAAATTTAAGTGTGGATTAGGTGACAAAAGTGTACACCAGCGAACAGTTGGATTGCAGATTTGTAGGTGTGTTGGATTTGAGGTTATGTGTAAAATTTAACAAAATATATTATACAAATTAAGTTTATGTGTAAAATTGAACAAATATATGATACAAATTAGTAAATATTTGAGGTTATGTGTAAATTTAACAAACATATGATACAACTTAATATTTTAGGTTATGTATAAAATTAACAATTTTTTGATACAAATTAGTATTTGAGGTTATTTGAAAATTCAAGAAATGTATGATACAAATTCTTAGATATTTGAGGTTATGTGAAAATTTAACAAATATAGGATAAAAATAAATATTTGAGGTAAATTTAATATATGATAAATTGAACAAATATATGATACAAATTAGTATTTTAGGTTATGTGTAAATTGAACAAAGATATGATACAAATTATTATTTGAGGTTATGTGAAAATTTAACAATTTTATGATACAAATAAGTATTTGAGGTTATGTGAAAATTAAACAAATATATGATACGAATAAGTATTTGAGGTTATGTGTAAATTTAATATATGATAAATTGATCAAATATATGATACAAATTAGTATTTGAGGTTATGTGTAAATTTAACAAATATATGATACGAATAAATATTTGAGGTTATGTGAAAATTTAACAAATATATGATACGAATAAATATTTTAGGTTATGTGAAATTTTATCAAATATATGATACAAATTAGTATTTGAGGTTATGTGCAAATTGAACAAATTTATGATACAAGTTAGTATATCAGCTGTTGCTCAGTGTTGAAGGCTATGGACCTAAGGTTAGAATGCTGACATTAGACTATCGCAAACCACTGAGACTGAAGTAAGAGATGAACAGGACGAAAAGTCGCATATACTTGAAATCATACAAAGGATCCCTTTTTTATTCTTTCCCTTTTTATTTTTTTTAACTATTTCAAATATATACAATAAATTCTGGACCAATTAACTATCACCCCACACACACACACACACAAATTGTGTAAAAATATGTGTTTGAATTGCATTTATTACTTCTTTGTCGTTGCCTATAACCGCCTGCGGCTTGTCGTTCCTTTTTCTATTATTTTATTGAATTTCTTGCCATCTGCCATACGGACGTTTGCCGTAGCGCCCCTTTGCCATTTGTCTCACTCACAGTGCGCACCGCCAGTAAAGTTGGCGGCCATTGGTTTGGTGTGCGGTTTGAGTGAAAATAAATTAATTTAGTTGAAAGCAGCAAAGTTAATGCTTTGTTGGATTTTCCCCAATGCAACGAACAGCCAACACTCGTAGTAGGAAAAGCAACAGGAACAGCTGCAGCAGCAGCAACAGCAACAAAAGAAAGTCAACCGTTTAATAGAAAGTCAGAATCACACCAATGTTTCAGCGCCGCACAGACGAGGCAATGGCCGCGCCGAGGCGTCGCTAAAGTGGCCGATGCAAGGATTTTGTTGTGCTGTCTGTTGTTGTTGCTGTTGTTATTGTTGCCTGTTGTTGTTGCTCGCCGTTGAAGCGTTTTAATGCCAACGAACGACGCCGAACCTAAGCAACATTTTATCGCATTTATATCGTCAACTGTAAAATGGCAATAACAATAACAGAAACAACAACAACAACAAGCACACTAAAGTCAGTCACAACAATGTTGTGGCAAATGTAAATAAAAAATATTGCATTTTCCCGATATTGTTTACATAATGATGTCGCCGTACCGTAGTGTTGCAGCATAGCAAATTCAGCCATTTTGATTTTGTATTTTATTGGTCAGCATTTGAGCTCATTTGAACTTGGCTATTTTTTACAATCCACCCAAATGACAATAATCAATGTTGGAGCATTTTTGCACTCGTCTGGAACTGGGCCTGGGAGTTAAAATGATGTTGAGTGCATTCTATAAAAAATACTGATCTCTGATTGGGGGTGAATTGAAGGCAAATGCTTAGGTAACGGAGAAAAGTGTACTTTCGAGTGATGGCAATAGATTGAAAGACAAAATATATTAGAGGTGATTAACACTTTCATAAAGTAGTTATTGATAACAATTGAAAATTATGAATACTACTTCAAAGTGTGACTGGGAACTAAGAGATTTGGAAATCACACAAACGGAAGTGGTTCAACGGAAGTGGCATCAAAAATCTGTGCAAAAGTTGAAGCAGGTGAGAACTAAAATCTTTGGGTGGTTTGACAGCATTTTTCAGCTGCAACTGCAGATTGTTGTTGTTCTTGATCGTTGAACAAAGAAGTGCAACGATTCAAAGCAAAGTTAATTGATTTATGAAGACAACCAGACTTCAAGCTCTGCGTTGTTATACAATATTTTTTAATTGATTGACGGGAACTTAAAAAAATATTTAAAAAAATACGGAAACCCCTATTTGAAGATTAGTTTGCGACAAAACTAGTTTAAGTTTGAGTTGGGTGATGTGATGGTCATACTTCCACTTGGCCCATTGTGAGTCTCTTCATGAAGGAGGTAATGTCTTGGTTCTACTAATGCGCCAAAATATCTGTTTATTTCGAAAATGGTGAGTGGCAAATATGATTTTAAATAGTCTACAGAAGCAACTCTCAAAATGAAATCGTGGTCTTATGATTCAAACCACTTTGACTGCTGGCTGCACTTCTTCGATTTTCATCATGTCCCACAAAAACTTTGACCAGAAAAGCCTGAACAAACAGCGCCCGAAAATAACACCGTGCGACAGCATTTTTCACACCGGGGAAAATCCATAAGTGCGTGAAACTAGAGACCAAATATAGTAATACTGCGTACTCAGTTTTTCACTTCTTCATGCTTTGTCCTTTTAAAAGGACTTCAAAATCTTGAAGGGGACACAAAATAAAAATAATATAAAAATATTTAACGTCGTTAAAATATGGCGATATGTATATCAAATGAAAGAAAAATTACTCAAAATTGAAATAAAATTTATTTTTGTATTTATTTGTAAAAAAAGGATATGAAAACGGTCCTTTGCAAATTTTAATCCTTTATATCCTTGAACATTTATATAGAATCTTAATGAAAAGTAAGTATGTTAAAACCCCGAATCTCCTTGATCACGTGTCAAAATTTCATTATTCTCACTTCAATGATTTTGTATCTTTTTATTATTTAAAATACTGATACACAAATAAATTAGAATTTTTGTACTTCGTTAGAATTCAGCTTCCGCCTTTTTTTTAATAACTTTCGAACCAACTTTAAGTAATGAAATTATGACACGTGATTAAGAAGATTTTGGGCTTTAAAATATGTACTACTTTACATGAAAATAATATATAAATTTTCAAGGAAATAAAGGATTAAAATTTTCAAAAGGTTCTTTGATCCGTATCTCGTATCCTTTTTTTATTTATTCTCGTATCCTTTTTTTCAATTTATTCAAATTCTTGAGCCTTAAGGCCTTAAGCCTTAACGAGGTTAAGTATTTTTTACATTTTTTTTATTTTTTATCCCCTTTAAAATGTTGAAGTCCTTTTATAAGGACAAAGGATGTAGAAATGAAAAACTGAGTACGCAGTATTACTATGTTTGGTCTCTAGTTTCACGCACATATGGATTTTCCCCGGTGTGAAATTTTTTTTTAATTTTTGTCGCACGATGTAATCAGTCACATTCTGCAAAAAATGTGGCAGACATTTTTTAACTCCAGAGAGTGCTAGCCGTATATATGAATATCTTAAAGTTTAAATCAAATTAAAACAATATGAAAATCAAAAAGATAAACCAGAAAGAATAGTAAGCATGATCGCATACAGACGACAAGCTATTGTTGTAGTTAATTTTAAGAATTTACAAAAAAATTACAACAATGTTGCTTGAGCACTTGAAAATCGTCATAACTGCATAATAATTTAATCATTTAATATTCACATATATCTATATGTGTATTGGTACCTACATATATATACATAATGAAAGTATATACAAGTGTACAAATAAACCTTGGTTGAAATTTCGTATTAACAAATGCATTGAAAAATAAAATATGCAATAAATTAATTGCATTTGCCATAAAATTTAATGATCTTTTGTAAAAAGACCAACGAGGGGAAGATAGATAGGAAGAACGCTTGAAAAAAAACGGCAACACACAATTTAAGCTGCAGTAATTTTATTTTGATATGAAAAATTGAAAATGTAGAAAAAAAACACCAAACGAAAAATAATTGCCACTTGTTTGTCTGTCGACAAAGGCATCTGGCAACTGTCAATAACCTGCAAGACAGCCCATTTCGAGCATTGCATGTGCGGACACCAAAAGCGCTATGCACCAACACACATGCACACACACACACACAGTCATAAACATGACCGAATGTAATGATTTATATTTATAAAAAATAAAATGCATACAAATAAAAGTATTTATAAATGATTGCCATGTTGATTGCACGTATGCAGGCACTCTACACACGGCATTATTGAATTGAATCGAATTTAAATTTCTTACGTAATCAAGTGGTCTGGATTTTCAGGACTCGACTATCGTGAAGGTGATTGGAGAGCTCTCCAAGGCCAAATACACAGCTTGGTTGTCTGTCGCTACAGACAAAGATGGATTTGCTTCTTCACCTGCTTTTCAAAACAAAGTTCATTGACTCAAGAACTGCATGCAGTTCTACCTGAACTGTCCAGCCCCACTTAATTCAACATAGACCCCTGAATCGAAACCTTGTTATAGACTTAAATAATAAATGGAGTTCTGAAACCACTTTATTGGAGTCTAATTGGCAATCCATCATTTTCGAAATAGTTTTGATTTTTAAATTCAACTACTATTTGCATCTGTTCTCAAGTTCGGCCCCTACCGAGTGTAGTGCACTTAATTGGCTCCATCATTCGGTCTGTTGTAATTGCAGTGTAAAGAAATTGCAGCCGTAATGGAATATTCACACACACACACACACACACAGACTTGCATGCCGACTGTATTTTTGTTAATATTAATTTGGTTGTTATTGTTGTTGTATTTGTAGTGGTTTTTATACTCGATATTAAAATGTAAACACAAAATTCATGTCAAATGTCAGTTTGACACGAAATATTTATTTACCAGCAGATATGCAGCCACGCACACACACACACACACGTATGTGTGTTTGTATGTGTTTGTGCTAGCTTCTCGAGCCACGCTCGATTCGTGCGGTCGTGTACGCGGCCAAAGACGGACAGCGCAACGAACAAATGCGAGTACGAGCAGACTTGGTAAATATTGTACAATAAATTACGATTGACGTGTTTAATTATTTATTATAATTTGTAAAAAAAGATAATAACAACAGTAATACAACAACAACATCAACAACAAAACTGGGCCATAAAACATAGCAGCGCTCAATTGTAATGGACGAAAAATCGACTAATGGCCAAAGAATTACGTGTAGATATGTGCCACGTATGTACAAGTATGTAAATATGTTTAAATGAATGTGTGTGTATGTGTTGTTGTAAGCACTTGTTTGTGTATCAAGAGCGTATCAAGTGTGTGTGTGTGTGTGTTTGAAGGGGTGAGAGATAAATCGAGTTTAATGCAACTGCTGGTTATTTTATTTAATTAGTTCTAGCGTTCTTTTCATTGTTTGTAGCATGCAGTGTGGTTTTGTGGCTTGCCGCTGTGTTGTTGTTTCACTTGTACTTTAATTAAGGTAAATGAGTCGAATGTTTTTATGACATGTTTCCTGCACTTTTGTTCACATATTAGAGATTCAAACAAAATTCATTCAATTAACAAGCACTCAACGAAGGGAACAAACTGAGAGAGAGAGAGAGAGAGAGTGAGAGAGATATTGAGAGCCAAGTGAAAAAACCACAAAAGCAAGTTTTGAAAAACACATCAATATTCAATTAAAGATATATTTATAAACTAATGCCTGACCGAAGAGTAAGAAGGAGACTTGGAAGTAAAAATATTTAGAACGTTATGATTGAATATGAATCCATCCATTAAATTTGTCCTTTAGCTAGAAGATCGTTTTATATATAATATTTCGAATTTGAGTTTATTTTGGTTTTCAGTTTTAATTTTTTGTTATTGTTCTTTGCAGTCTAATTTATTCAGTGTTCACTTTATTACTTTAAATTACGTTCAGCTACATTAATGTTAATTTCATTGAGTTCCGTTTCATATAATTTCATTCAATTTGATTTTATCAAACATATACCTATACATATAATTGTTTGTCCTGACTGACTCACTGACTGATTGATTGATTTATCATCGCCCAGCCTAAACCGCTAAAGCTACAAACTTGAAATTTGAACTGTAGGTACATTTAAAGAACGAACATTCGATTTAACGGGGTCAACAAAGTGATAAGGTTTGTATACGGGAACACTATAAAAAAACATTAACCCATGGGGCTATGTCTAAAAATTAGTGGAAATACTTAAAATAAAAAAGAATTAAACACGTGTTTAGAAATCTTGCAAAATTCAAGACTTAAAGGGGTAAACAAAGGGTTACAATTTTGTATGGAGAAACATGATTTTTTGCGCCTTTTGAGTTTAAACTTGATTAAATAACTTTAAATGTGAAATAATTATTGGCGGATTCAGCGAGTGGTTTCAGGCGGTTGAAACCTCCCCCCGGAATATTAGGATTGACTTAAAAACTACATGCAAAGGAATTTTTGTTTTTTTAATGGTTTTTAAAAAATATTAAAGAATTACTTTTTGAAACTAACCCAACAAATTTTTCTGAATCCGCCCCTGGAAATAATTCTATACGCTTTTTTCATTTTTTTTGGTAATCAAAATCTGGGTTTGTATGGAGTAACTGTGAAAACACATGAATTAACACTTGAAATCAAGCATAAATAAATACGTGTTTTTCACTTTTTTGAAAATCAAACTCTGATGCGGTCAACGACGGGTTAAGAGTTTGTAGGGAGAGACATGATTTTATGGGCCCTTTGACTTCAAACTTGATGAAAACACTTCACATGTGAAATAATTCGATGCACGTTCTGATTTTTTTTCGAAAATCGAAATCTGACGGGGTTACGATGGGTTAAGAGTTTGTATGGGGAAAATCCTAACCCAAAACCTATTAAATCATAGGTCGATTGACTTCAAATATGGATAAAGCTGTTCAAATAATAAATAACCAGACAAGAATTTGTTCACAAAAATCTGCTGGGGTGATGAAAGGGTTAAGAAGAACTTGATTTATTGTCCCCATTGACTTCAAATTTGCGTACAAAGCCGCTGGCCCCTGCTAGTATCTAATTAAATCTATCTATTATCTAATAGAACCATTAAGTAACTTCGAATTATTATTAATAATGCAATTTTTTTATTATTATTATTATTTTTATTTATATTTTTTTTATTATTATGTATTTATAGTTAAAACAATAAATTATTTCTATTGTTTTGTTTATTATTAATATGCATCTTATTGTGTTCCATTTCATTTCATCCCATATCCATAACCAATTATTGATTTATTATTAGTACTACTTATTATTTTTTTATTATTAATTTTTGTTACATTGGTGTCCGTTTCGTTTCATAGCATATCTAATACAAATTTTTAATTTTTTTTATTAGTTCTTGTTATTAATTTTCATGTCATTATGTTCCGTTTCATTTCAATCCATATCTAATAAAACCATTTATTAATTTTTTATTAGTATTATTTTATTTTTTTTTTCATTTTATTGAGTTCCGTTTCATTTTATTCCATATCTACTAAAAACTTGCAATTGTTTTTATTACTTCTTATTGTTAATTTTAATTTCATTTCGTTTCAATTACTTTCTAGGACTAATTAATTTAAATTATTAGTTTATAATTTTTTACTAAATTTTCATTTCACTGTGTTCCGTTTCATTTCATTCAATATCATTCAAGGCATAAATGGAGGCTACAATATTGTAGCAAACTTATTGTACCTTAGTAATGGATTTTTTCGAGAACAAAATCCGTTAAAACAAAATTTGTATAAAAAAATGTTTTTTTCGCTTAAAAATTTTTATTAATACATTTAAGTATCTAATGTTGTACATTAATAGAAAGGTAAGAAAACGTTCGTTTGATACCCATATCGTGTAAATCATTCAATATTCATCAATTTTTTTTAATAAAAAGTTTGAACTTTGACTGCGAGCCACGCCTTTTATGGGCGTTTCCCAAGCAACATTTTTAGTTTGTTAGATGCAGGAGCCAACCCTCTATATAAAAGCATACTCCTTTATTTTTTTCACGAGGGTTCGCTATACTACATTTATACTTCGACGAAAGTGGGGTATTTGGGACATTTTTGTCGAAAACACAGTTTGAATGTATTTTTTTCGTATTGATGTCGTAAGCAAATTTGTTGGTCGTTAAAATATCTACAAACTTACCAAAGACAGTAAAACGATATTCAGAACGATTTCAGACTAATTAGCATTTAAATGTTCGAAGACTTAAGCGACGAACTCGACTGAAATGAACAAAATTCAATGTCGGATTCCTCATAAACTAGAGCCAATCCAGTCAAACGCCTGGTGGATCTCAATTATAGAAAAGTCGCTCAGTAGGTCCCCCACTTGTTGCAATTTTTGAGGGTAAATTTCACGCACAGTGTAATTTTTGAGTTCCGTTTTGTTTTATTTCATATCTAATCAAAATTTTCAATTGTTTTAATTACTTCTCGTTATTAATTTTAACCTCATTGTATTCTGTGCCATTCTATTCCATATCTAATCAAACCAGTAGAGTAGTTTTTAGTTATTATTATTAATTTTTGTATAATTAATTTTTCATTTCATTAAGTTCCGCTTCATGTCGTTCCCTTCCATATAATTTCATTCAAACTTTTTGAATTGTATGCATTTTATTTCACTTCAATCATTTACATTTTATTATATTTATTTAATTAGTTTTCATTTCATTGCGTTAAATTACATTGTGACAGCTTTTACTTAAGTTTCATCAATACGTTCAATTTCATCATATTTCATTTCCATTTGTGTGCGATTTTTGCTCATATTTCATTTCATGCCATTTCATGTCATTTCCGTACTTTGTGCCCACCGCCACCGCCTTCACTCTGCGTCGCATTTGCTTTGCAATCTGACCACACAATGTCGCTTTAAGCACTCGTATAAATATCATAAAACGTTAAAAGTATTTTTGCAACATTTTCAGTTTGGCGTGGCACGCATATGTTTTATGCACTTATGTATGTAAGTGTGTAGGTGTGAGTGGCCGTGCGGGGCAATGGTATCTATCAATGGCGGTGGCGATGCCATCACCACTGCCATCATCGAGCCAGCCCGTCAGCCCGTCAGCCAACGCTCCGGGCCGCCAGCTAGGCCAGAACGAACCCTATCGCGCCATTTCATGCCATTTCATGCCATTACGATTCCGTCACTTTGAGAGCCTCGTAAAAAGTGTTTTTAGTATGTTTAATGTTTATTTTATAGTTTAAGTTCGCATTTTCTTGGTCTTTTAGTTTTATTTGAATTTGGCCGTTGTTGCTGTAGTTGCTGTGCGGTGCCTTGCTTTCCTTGCCATTTGCAGTCGTTGTTCTTCTTCTTCTTCTTCTTGCTTTGCCACGCTTCGTTTTTGTCTTTTAGTGTGCGCTGTCTGTTGTTGCCACTGTTGGTTCTTTTAATTCCATTTAATTTTATTACCTGGTGTTGCATTCTGTTTGTTCGTTCGTTTGCGCATTGGCTGGCAGCGGTGTTTGTCATGCACATTTGCAACATTTGCAACATGTTGCAATATACTCGCAGGCGACCAAGTGCAGTGCAGTGCAGTGCCGTTGCGCTTGTTGCTCCTGACCTGGCCTGATGGTGTGGCCGACTGGGCGGACGCAGTCGATTCGGGCTTATAGGATTGCAACATTTTACTTTTATTGCAACAACAATAACATTGGCAACAACAATAATAGAAACAGCAATAACAACAATGGCCACATTTTCAATGCAGTTAAATTGCAACAAATTTTGCATTTGATTTAAAGTGCCATGACGCACCGTGTCGCCTCGCAGCGTCTTAGCTGGAATGCGTTTCGTTGGAGGACAGCGCGAGGTCGGTCGTAAGCGGGTTTGCGCGCTTTATTCTTGAAGGGGGTGGAGCATGTGCAGTGGCATTTCCACACGTATCCTTGCAATCGTGTGGACAAAGTGCGAGTGAGCAACTCTGGCTGTGACCAGCCGACTGGCACAAAGTCCTCTGTCCTCTGTGCAAGTAAGATTTTCATTATCATTGCATTTCAGCGCAAAACGAATCCTTGAAGTTCGAACATTATCTTTATGCGAGCATGTTTTTTAAATTATTTCCCCAGTCTACTTGTTTTTGTCGCTTTCATTGTTTCTGTTGCTTAACAAATGAGCACATGTCGCAATAAATTACAAAAATAATGCACATAAAAATATTCTAGAAAAATAACATAAAACAAATATGTAAAAAAATAAGATAAAAGCTGATTTGAAAATAAATTGTAAGAAAAGCGAACGAGGAAAAAGGAAGAGACTGTGAGAAACTGGAAAACTTTGGCAAAACTTTGTTGTGAGCAGCGCATATAAATTTGAATTGTGCGCACATAAATGCGACGGATTTGAAATTTATAACTTTGGAAGGTAGCTAAGAAATGTTGCACCATAATGTGCCGGCAAAGTCGCATGCGGAGTGCGCTACGCCTGAAATATTGCAGTTAAAAGTGAAATAATATTTAAAGCGCTGCCTAAAAGTATGCTAGAAAAATATAAACTCATACTAAGTAAATTTTCCAGGGACCGTAACGGTTATGGTTTTTATCAAAAAAGTCAGATTTTAACTGTTATATTTTAACTTTTATTTTTCCCGACAAAAATAACTGTTATTTTGTGCCTTTTATAATTTCAGGCAAAAATAACTGTTATTTTTGACTTTTATTTTATCGGTCAAAAATAACAGTTATTTTGTGACTTTTATTTTTTCAGTCAATATATCAGGCAATTCGCATTTTTTCAAAGGCCATTTGACCGACTAAAAATCTATTGATACCATTTTTTTCGTCTCGTCAACGCGCACATTTTGAGCTATAAAACTTTCAGTCTTTAGTACAACGGCCGCAATGGAAAGATTCCTCTAAACCAGGGGTGCCCCAAATCTTCTTATGGAAGAGCAAACACCAATACATGTAAAGTTGCCCAAAAAAATGCAAACAAAAAAATGGAATTCAGTATGTACACCGAAAAAAAAATATTTCATTTTCTGTAATGTTATATAAAAAAAACAATTCTAATCTTCCTTCTTCCATGATCCTTCTAATAAATTATCCAAATTGATGTCAATATCAGTTGTGGACAATTTTAATAAAACCTCCAAATGTTCGTTGCTTATTCTATTTCTGTGCTTGCTTTTTACTAATTTTAAATTCGAAAAAGCACTTTCACAAATATATGTGCTACCAAACATGGAATACAAACTTAAAATTTCTTTGTAAAGTAAAGGATATTTATTTGGTGTTAAAGATTTCCAAAAGTCTTCGTTGAAACGAAATAAACACCGAATTTTTTCTAGCGCTTCTCAATCGACAGCCGCACACGTTTTGAAGCAAATTCATTCGCTAGACAACAACCAAACCTACGTTGAAGATAACTGTCGCCACCCAGTAAACATTTGGGCTTGTTATGAAATTACCAGCAACTTGATATCAAACATGTTTCTCAACCCTTACCTTTGAAAGCAACACTTGCTTTTGGCTTGATATCAATTTGAAAGCAATAGCTTTTTCAATAAAAAGGGAAGTAATTTAGCAATTTGAAATTGCTATTGTTTTCAAATTCATGGCATGCTTTAATGTTTACTGGGCAATGCGTGCGGAGTGCTGTGTGTATACTACACCTTTTCAAGTTCGATTTCAGGAAGTGTAAAAACAATTTCAGAAGCCGTAAAAGCAATTCCAGAAACCGTAAAAGCAATTACAGAAAGCTTAAATTCAATTTCATATAAATATAAATATAAATTTAATTACAGAAAGAGTAAATTCAATTCCCTGGCAGAATAAAGTACTTGGGTGTAATATGGAAAATTACCTCTTTGCCAAAAATTGCATCTTTGTCTATAGACTAATGGAATGGAAAACTCCTTCTTATTTGTACGAAAAGCTCATACCTTTTAAGTCCCGGAGACATCACAATTTAATTGTACCAACGTACAATTTTTTATCAACATCACGACTTTTTTTCATCAACGCCGTCAGAGTCTGGAACTCAGTTCCTGCAGTTATAAGAGCTGGGCTAAACAGGGGCAACTATAGGGCTAAACTCTATGAGTATTTCAGCACACTCTGATTCCAGAGGATCAATAATGATTGCAAGGCATCTTCTTTTTCTTCTTTATTCCCATTTTATCTCTACTTTTCCTCCTTCATTACTTCCTTGTCTTTTTCCCTCCTTTATTCCTTATTATTTTTTCTATTATTTATAATATTTATATTATGTAGTTTAAGCTTCTGTTTATTGCTTAATTTTGTAATTGTAATTGTTTAATTTTAATTCTAGTCTAAGAAATTTAATACTGATTGAGGTGTTATTAAAAGACTCGATCTTACAACACTTAATGTACTTATTTTAATAATAAATGAAATGAAATGAAAATGAAATTTCAGTTTCCTGAAATTGCTTTTACACTTTCTGAAATCGAACTTGAAAAGGTGTAGAATGCTCAGCCTA
The DNA here is from genome assembly GCA_963668005.1 of Melieria crassipennis. Lineage (NCBI taxonomy): Eukaryota > Metazoa > Arthropoda > Insecta > Diptera > Ulidiidae > Melieria > Melieria crassipennis. The sequence continues at coordinate 105,472,652 of OY764962.1, read as the reverse complement.
TAGTATGCCGTGAGGAATTAGATTCCTCACCCTATGCTGAAGAGGATTTGTAAAAACAAATGAGGAATGAGAGCATAGGACCTCTGCTCTAAACAAAAACATTCAAAAAATTTCGATGTCATCGTTGCGCTTCGAATTGATAAAACTTTTTTTTAGCTTTTTTAAATCTATCTTTTTAAAATTCCACCGGAAAAATTCCACCTTTTAAAAATGCCACCGGAAATCCAATGTAAAGAATAACTAAAAAGTAAACTTTTTTTTGCACTAAAAAATCCAAATGCATTCAGGGCATCGACTAGCAAATTTAAAGCACAGTTCCCGCTACCCCTTATTACAGGTGTGATTTAATGAGCCCATATATTTCAAACTTGTTAAAATTATTCTAAATCATATATAGATACACGACACGTATTTTTTAGTTTTGTAAAAAGACTATAGAAGAAACATGAAATAATAAGCCTAACTATTCAAATTTGGTAAAATCATTTCAATTGGAATGGGCCTATAGTCTTAAAATTGGGTGAACAAACTCCAAATCACAAATAATTCGACACGTGTTTTCGCTGTTTTAAAAATTAAAATCTGACAGGTCAACAATGGGTTAACAGTTCATTTGGAAAAACATGATATTTTAAGCTTATTGACTTTTAATTTTTTTTTTAATATGATTACTTAGGTCCATTAACACTAGAAAGGCCGCAAATTATCTTAACCTACAAATACTATATGTTTTATCCGCTGATATCTCGAAATCGGATTTGGTTAATGTATTTGTAGAACCCAAATTGTAGAACTACACCTTTTCAAGTTCGATTTCAGAAAGTGTAAAAACAATTTCAGAAAGCGTAAAAGCAATTTCGGAAATTCAATTTCAGAAAGTGTAAATTCAATTTCTAAACCCGTAAATTCAATTTCGCCGCGCGCATTTAAGATTTTATCTTGGGAATCTCTTATTTTGTGTAGGTTGCAATCTAATTCCGGGAAGGCGTCGCCATTTGATTCCAAGCCCACTCGCACGTTGAAATCACCCCCAATAATGATTGGAATGGTACCATGTTTGACTGATAGCTCATCGATAAGAGTTTCTAGTGATTCAAGTACAATAGCAATATCGTATGATGGCTTAAAATATACCGACCCGATCAAAATTTTACAACTGTTTATAATAATTGAGGAAAAAATCCAATAGGAAGAAATTACTTCTACAGTAAACTTAACGTTTTTATGAAAAAGACTGAGCAGGCCACCGCTGGCCCTGCCTGTTGACTTCTCCCTTGTTGCAATAGATGATAGGCGGCTGAAACCATTCCATGGAGAGGCTAGGTGTACAGGATCTGACTCGAGCCAAGTTTCACTGAGACCGACGAACTGCACATCTTCAAGAGCGAGAGTTTCAGGAGTTTCATTAAGGAGGTTTGATATGCCATGGACATTCCAGAAAGCAATCTTAAGGCCAGTTCTAAATGAAGATTTTCACGCTGGTTTGTTCGTCGGTTCTATGCGGACCGAACATCTGTTTAGTTTTTTGGGAGGGCTTTCAATAGCAGTTGGTTAAAATCGGTGCATATATGCTGATAACAATTTTTTACAATAACAATAATTTTTTGAATGTTTTTGTTTAGAGGAATCTTTCCATTGCGGCCGTTGTCTGCCTGATATATTGACTGAAAAAATAAAAGTCATAAAATAACTGTTATTTTTGACCGATAAAATAAAAGTCAAAAATAACAGTTATTTTTGCCTGAAATTATAAAAGGCACAAAATAACAGTTATTTTTAACTTTTATAGTAAAAGTCAAAAATTTAAAAGGCATGTCATATTTGTGAAGCTGAGGCCATTACGATCATAATGGTATATTTGAAAAAGTCCACCGGCAATTTTTTCGTTGTGCCTTTTTGATTTGAAAATTGTAAAATAACAGTTATTTTCGGTCCCTGAAATTTTCTAGTTCAAACGATTGTCAGAATTTAGCTGAGCATACTTTTGGGCTGCTTTTCCAAAGTGTAGCGCGTTTGTTTTACGTTATTAAATTCATTGACTGTGAAAACTAAAATTTTGAAAACAATTTTTTAAAAGAGTAGCTCAACTGTGTCAGCGTGTGTCTGTGGTGCATGTAGGGTGCAAAGCTGCAATGTGCACAAAAAATTTGCCAAGCCGCAGAAAACGCACAGCAGCATGCAGACAAACTGAAAAAAAACAAAACTTATATGTGGCATAAAATATGAAAACATTTTTAACAGCCAAAGCGGGCGGTGTGCGCCATCGTACCTGTGCGGCCCACCCTGGCCGAATGCGCTGCGGCAGCTAAATTGTAAATATCACAATAAGTAGCAGTAAACAATTGTTGCAGCGTTTGTGCGTATAGTTAACCCTTTTGCTATTTTGTTGCCATATGGCAACATGCTACTTGGTGGACGTCGGAACGTCTCTACGGTTTCAAAAATATATTTTGTTGTTGGTCTTTAGAATAGATTGAAGGTTTAGGGATAATACGAAATTAATTACTGAATAGTTTAGTTCAAACAAGAGAATTATACACTTTTTTTAATGTTAGAATCTTACACCTAAAGCAAGAAGAAGCAGAGAAAATAAGAGAATTATTAAATTTGACTTTTACTTCAACTCGGATACAATTTTTATATTTTTTAGTTGAAGTATATTAAGAAATATTCGATTTTTAATTATGCGTAAAAAATTTTATGTCTAATGAATAAAAAGTAATGTAATTAGTTAAAAGTAAAATCGATATAGTTGCTGTGATATGACAAAAGTCTAAAAAACAAGATCCGGTACTAAAACTTAAAAGAATTACTATGCGTTATTGTGGACAGAACCACGCAGAAGACTAAAGTAATACATTTTAGATATTAACTTTTCCCAGTAAAAATCTGTAACGAAAGGGTTAACCCTTACAGACCGGACGATTTTCAACAACATATTGGAACAGTTTAGATCACTCACCGCATAAGTTAAAGCAAAGAATATGAAGTGTCATAATCTTGACTGTCTTCAATTAAAGTAATAGGTTTTTTTTACAAAAAATTTAACGAATATTTAATGAAACAAAAAGAAAAAACATATAATTATAATAAAACCAAAATTTAATAAAATATATTTGAATACTTAAAATAAAAATAAAATAGTTCGAAGCGGCCATTCTGTCAATATTATAAAAAATTAAGAATCAATGCTAAAAAATTCGTTTAAAAACAAAATAAATTTGTTTATAACAGCAGACAGTTAAATCTGTTAAAAAAAATCGAAAAATCTTTTAACAACTTGAAGCACAGCGCCGAAAGAGTTAAAGGTTAGTTGCAGTGTGTTGGCAGCAAAGTTTTTTTTGTGGACCAATGTCAACGTCAAAGATTGCAAGAAGTTACACTGCAACGTTTAGTTGCAAACAGAGAAATCGATACGCGCAAAGTGGCACAGTAGACGCCACTTAACTGACACTTTCAGGAATGACCGAAAGGCATTTATACGAAAAGAACGTTGGTTCGAAACACTAAATTGTTCAAATGCACGATTGTTTTATAAATGATATACAAAATGATTTTATAACTGATTATTTGATTAATAATACCCAATGTTTGACTCGAATTAAAATAAATTTTAAATAATTAATTGCAAGTAAATAATTTAAATTATTTATTTTAATGTGCAACTAGCAGTCTTTGAATTTCTGTGAACTATGCAAAAATGTTGACAACTCTGGAAGCTAACAATGCCATAGACTTTTGTAGAACTACCAGTGTGTCGTATGGTAGAGTTATCGATATTGAGAGCCTATGTTGGTTCAGATATATTAGGCCATAAGACTTTGGCCTCTGGTATGCTTCACATTGAACAAATTATAATTGAAGTGAAGGAGTACCTTAGATGTAAAGCTGGCCAAACATACCAAACAAAGATTGATTTGATGTGGTGTTATGTTTTCAAAGTCCCAAAGTAGCGTCTTAATGTCCAGCTTCATGAGCTTTTGCAGCCGAACCTCAAGTTAGGTCCAAACAAGGACCTCAAGTAAGAAGAACGCAAACGTGACACGACAGCATAGAATCAGAAAGTTTATTACTTTACTCAGCTGCTATTTAAATCTATATTTTGTAGCCAATTTTTTCTGAATAGATGCTGTGGTGTTAAAACGCCCAGGTCGATTTTTAGATCTCAGATTTGATTGGTTGTGGTCCTGGCATTATCGGTTATCTGAGAATTGCTCGTTAATACGATTGTGATAGCAGTGTTGCCAGATCAGGAGATTTCCTCATAAATTTAGGAGATTCTTGGCCTTTTAGGAGAATTTTTAGGAGGAAGAATTGTTTAGGAGAACGTTTTGGAGATTCACATTTTATGTAAGTTGATTTCTCGGATCCTTGGTGGATTTTTGGGAGATTTTTGGATAACGAAGTATGATGTATTGGGACCACTGGCAACAAAACATATTTTGGCAGCTATTTTAATAGTCAAAGCACTCTATTCTGTTAAAAATTTGTAAGCTTACAAAATGTTAGCTCGTTCTATCTCGTTCTCACTTATTGCTGTCGCAATGAAATCCCGTAAAAAATGACACTTTTTATTAATTCATTTGTTATATGTTTTTGTTAAGTTTTTGTATATAAAAGATTTTTGTACATATTTTTATTTTTTATGAGAAGTTTAATTCCTTTAAAAAATATGAAAAAAATTTAGGAGTTTTTTTTATTTTGGGCGGAAATTTCAGTATTTTTTAATATTTAAGAGAAAGTCATTTTAGGCATCTGGCAACACTATGCGATAGCATCTTTCATCAATTGAGGAACTCTTGCCGCAGAATTTGTACATAATTCTTGGTGCATTGGCAAATTATTAAATAATACATATACATACATATATACAATTTACCTACATATATAAAACATGCCAACGGGTACTCAACCGTAGTCTCCGTCAGGGTTGTGGTGCGAGTGATTAAAATATTGCAACCCTCCAACACAAACGAAGCCATTGCATCGAGCAACTTTTATTTATGTAACCTGGAACCTTTAAAGCGAAAGAGCGCCGAAGATGTTGTTGCCACTGGCAGCCGGTGCCGAGTGGCTGGATGCACTTGCGGCATGACGCAACAAAACGCGGCGCATTTTTCTGCATTGCAACACGCAACGGCTGCGTAGTGCACAAATGCAGTCAAACATTGAAGCTGCATGTCGGCCAGGAGCACAGCAAGTGCCAGCCAGCGGCTGTCGTTTGTGCGCTAAGAAAGCCGAAACCGGCAGCACAGACGCCAGCGGACAGACAGACAAAATGTGCAGCGACTTGGCTGAGAAGTGCAGCAACGGTTGAAATTTGGCTGGATGGCAGCAGCAGCAGCAGCAGACGTCAAGCAGGATGTCTTCGAGACGTTCGAGTGGGCGGCGCTGGCGGTGCCTCGGTCGGGAGCCACCAACAACACCCGCAACGCAACGCAACGACTGAGAAATGTGGCGAGTAGTGGCGAAACTAAGGAACGACGTGCAAAACTTTCGACTGCGTGAGTGTTTGTATTCGTCTTTGTGTGTGTGAATGTGTTAACATTGCACCGTGGCACAATAAATACAAATGAATTCAGGCAGCAACTATTTCTTCACGTTACTGGGCACCCGCCAAGCGACGGCAACAAATGCCGCGCTATGAAAAACAACGAGCAATGAAAGTGGGACGAGTGGAACGAGGTGGAAATGTGGCAGCAGGTTGGGGGCGGTTGGTGCGCATATCATGCAAATAAATCAATAAATTCAATGTAATTATTATAATTTTATTTCGTTTCTCAAATAACATTGCCCGAGCTATTCATTTGCATTTGCCGCGAGCGGGCGCTGCCGTTGGGCGGCCACATTCAGTGACTAAGCATTTTCTTCGGCCAGCTTAATGACTGAAAGCAATTTCATCCCCGTCGTTACTAAGGCGCGTCAGCAGTCACATTCAATGCGTGAGTGTGTGTGTGTTTGTGTGTGGCTAAACACTCAACAACGCGGCGACCGGCCCTAGCAATACAATTCATTAATGCTGCCATAATGAATAAACATAAAGACAAATAAAACTATCCAAATTAAAATAAATTGCATCGAATCGAACGCGCACACAACGCGACTTGGTTTACTTACATTCGATACACAACATACAAACATGTTTCGATATGTGCGTATAGTAAGGGTTGTATTTGTGATTGTACATGGGGGTTGGCGGGCGGTAATGAGCGGGGCGGTGGCTGTCCGTGCGGAAGACCTTACATGAGTATGAACAAACATGTTTGTGTCAGTTATTGTGGCTTTTGTTTGCGGCCACTTTTTATAAACACATTTTTTCAAAGAATTTTCTGTAAAACATTTGTCACTCAAATGTATCAAATTGGGCAGCAAAATATTTGCTTTTGGTGCGAAAAAATGTCCTTTGTATGGGAAGTGAAACGATGCAGCACAACCGGAAAATTAATTTTTCTTTGGCAATTTTTGTTAGTAAATTTCAAGTTAAAAATACCATATAATTCGGTTAAAATTTAATATCAAGTTACATTTTGAATTTAATTCAATTTTTATTTAATTTTATTTATTTTATGTGATTTTATTTTGTTTTTATTTTATTTTATTTTTTAATTTAATTTAATTTAATTTTATTTTATTTTATTTTATTTTATTTTATTTTATTTTATTTTATTTTACTTTATTTTATTTTATTTTATTTTATTTTCTTTTCTTTTCTTTTCTTTTCTTTTCTTTTCTTTTCTTTTCTTTTCTTTTCTTTTCTTTTCTTTTCTTTTCTTTTCTTTTCTTTTCTTTTCTTTTATTTTATTTTATTTTATTTTATTTTATTTTATTTTATTTTATTTTATTTTATTTTATTTTATTTTATTTTATTTTATTTTATATTATTTTATTTTATTTTATTTTATTTTATTTTATTTTACTTTATTTGATTTGATTTGATTTGATTTGATTTGATTTGATTTGATTTGATTTGATTTGATTTTATTTTATTTTATTTTATTTTATTTTATTTTATTTGATTTTATTTGATTTGTTTTTATTATATTTTATTTCATTTAATTTTATTTCATTTATTTTTATTTCATTTCATTTTATTTTATTTTATTTTATTTTAATTTATTTTATTTTATTTTATTTTATTTTATTTTATTATTTTATGTTATTTTATTTTATTTTATTTCATTGCAGTTAACCGGTGTTTTCGGTTAAGCGAAATCTGGTTAGTTAAAAAACCTTTGAATTTAGCGTACTTTGGTATTATTATTATTAAATTATAATAATTTGTATCCAAAGTTTCAGTTAATCGAACTAATTTTCAGAAAAAATAGCAAATAAAAATGGGCCCTCAACTTCTATTTCAATTAAGCAGATTTTTCAGTTAAGTAACTTTCAGTTAAGCAGATTCTTCAGTTAAGCAATTTTCAGTTAAGCGGTTTTGACTGTAAAGTGACAAAAAGATCCAGTTGATCAATTCATGGGGCACGTTGACACAACCCTTGCCAACTAAGTACATATAATTTGTTGTTTTCTGTCTATTCGTTTATTTAAATTATAAAATTTTTACTCAGACCCAATTTAAAAACACTTCGATTCGTCATTTATAAAGCAAGAATAAATTAATACTTTACTGAAATAATTTAATAAGTTTCGAATGAAAGCAATTAAACAACACTTATAATCTCACAAATTTCATTTTAATGGGTAAAAAAATGCATTGAAGGATTATTTTGTTTAATGCAAACATAATCAAATTCAGAAAAATATAAAAATAAAATCATAAAGAAAAACAAACAACTGAAAAGAGTCGAGTCGAGTTGATTTGCATGAGTTTTGCAATTGCGGATGCACTCAAGTGCAGCGTTTATTTAATTGCCTACAACAGTGCATTGCAGTTGTAGTAGGACTTTGTGTTGTTGTTGTATGTAAGTAGCTGTGGCAGCAACGTGTAACAACAGCCAGCCCCGTTTACAGTGTTCGCTGCAAAAGTAATTGAACTCTTATGTTTGCATTTTTATTTTTATTTTAAATCGCACAAGTATGTATAATAAGTTTTATGCTTCGTAGAAGGGTAATTAATCTCTTTCGTTTCCTTCATGCGGCGGTTGCGCACTTTTGCTGCGTGCACCGCAGCACTCAGCGGCCGCATGTGAAATTCGCTGCACCGCTTCCGATGCTCGCATAATTTTTCATTTTCCACTTGAACATCTGTACACACTACATACATATATACTATACTTAGAAGTATGTCTATGTATTGCACCGCTTCATTGTACATACAGACAGTTGCATATAGTACATACGTACGCATGGTTTGTTTGCGGTGGGAATATTAATTTTTTGAAATTTATTTTGTTTTTTGTTTGAAGCTTGTTGGACTTTTTGTTTGGTTATCTCATGCGCATTTTTTACTTATTTATTATTTATAAAATTTTTATTTACATTTTGCCTATGAGTAGTCCAACTCAACGCGCCAGTTAGTGCTTTGTTGGCGGGGGAAATTTAAAAGATTTGCAAGATGTGGCCATATGAGTGGCAAGCGAGAGCGGATCTAAGCGGCGCCAGGTGGGCCCACGTGCATTGTTCAGTGAGAATTGATTTGTGATATTTCAGATTCCTCTAAGAAGGCAACACTTTCGTATGTCCCTTATAGCTCTAAAGTGTACTTGAAGCTTTTTTCAAAGATCTGATTTGATTCCTTAAGAAATGACAAGTGATCAAGGAGATTTGGGGTTTTCACATACTTACTTTTCAAGAAAATTCGATGTAAATTTTCAAGCATATAAAGGATTAAAATTTTCAAAGGACCTTTTTCATATCCTTTTACAAATAGATACAAAAATAATTTTATTTCAATTCTTGAGCCTTTCCTCTTTCATTTGATATACATATCGCCATATTTTAACGAGGTTAAGTATTTTTAATATTTTTTTATAATTTATCCCCTTCAAAATTTTGGAGTCCTTTTAAAAGGACAAAGGATGTAGAAATGAAAAACAGAGTACGCAGTATTACTCTATTTGGTCTCTAGTTTCACACCCATATGGATTTTTTCCGGTGTGAAAAATTTTTTAAATTTTTGTTTTGTTTTTAATTTTTTGTTGATTTTATGAAAAGTTGGCTTTGGCAGACAATGGTCGGGAAAAATACAAATATTGTAGGGAATAATGGGACACAATTTATAAGAACAAGATGTTCATCAATTTCAGTCATATAGGAAGTGTTCGAGTGTTTCACAATCATTTTCCTTCCTGTAGCTTCTGCAAAAAATAATTGTGACCCTTGTGACCCAGTGACCCACATAGGTAACTATCATATACGAGAAAAAAACATTGAAGAGTGTTACAAACTTAAAATTAGTAAAAGGGGCCTAAAAGGTCATTGAATTATTTTATAAAACAGGAGGACATAGACTTATTTTAGAATACTTTTACTGGAAGAGAACAATGGAGTAATGCAGAGCCCAAGACTCAGGGTCTCACACATGTATCCTAACGCTCCTCATGCCCCAAAATCCGTCAAGGAATTGTAGCTAAATGGTACCTGGATGAAGAAACCATGTACTCGTTCGCGAGAGAAGAAATAGCTACGGTCTTCCCAACAAAGATCTATGCCAATTATGAATCTACGCCAAGATTCTGATTCTGTAGCTTGCCTTATTATTGAGCAGAACTTGCGAAGAAAACGCAGAGAAATAAAGGATTCTATAAAATAAGGAATACGGATTCTACCAAATGGATGAAGAACTATGTAACCTTTGAGAGGAATTCTACAAAATTGCGAAAGGTTTTGTGAGATCATCGATGAAGGAGATAGTAGACCTTCTTCTTTGACTGGAAAGGAAGAAATTACGACTCATGTTTGGAGCGATCCGAGTACACAAAGCATGTGGCCAGCATATGGCAAAGACACGAATCATCTATGACTTTATATGCAAATCCTGCCTCAAGGACGTGGACACAACAGATCATTGCATCTGCCACATGTCCAGCGTTTTCGAAAAGCAAGAGCTGCATATTGTTTCCTTAGGTTCCTCAAGCCGTCTTCGATAGTCCGGGTGGCGCACTGGCTTCTCACACCAGAGGCCATAGGTTCGATTCCTAGTTTGGGCTAGTGAAACGCTCGTCTACTTCTATCGCTATCCACATGAAAGAGATCAGAGTTAGAAGAATTCTACAAGTGCGCTCTTGGCAAGCAATGACTAAACCTCCAAGTGTGAAAGAAAGAAAAACTCTGAGTGTGTCTGTTACAGAGGCAGCCACCATAACCTAACTTAACTTAAATTACTCACAGAAATCAAGAAGTTTGGAGGGGAGTGAGGACCTTCAATTACTTCAAGGACTGTCCTCTTCTGTCTCTTTATTTTCTCCTATCCCCTTGGGGCATAGTACAATGATTCAATTGGACTAAGTGCTATGGAAGGCTCTTAGCTTTCTTGCCCATTCTCACACCATTATCATAATCATCATCATCAGCATCATAATCTTCATCATCATCCTCATCTGGAGATCTTAGTAAAAAATACAAATATCCTACTATATGAATAATAAATTCATGCCAATTCTGCTGCTCATATAATGAAATTATAAATTTTGTTTCCCCTTTTTACTGGATCCGCACCTGTCTTCGAAGCCATTATTTTCGGCAGTTATAGAAGGGGTTGTTTAATCGAAAAGATGCCCAAACTTCGCTTGACTTGCACTACGATATTAGCATTAATTATATTGATGCGAGTATAACTCAATTGTTTTTGTGCTCCCTTGCAACAGCTGTGCGAATAGTGCTTTGAAACACTTGAAATGTTTGCGACAATTGAAACCGGCAATTATGAAAGTACGATACATACATACAAAGTGCACAAAGTATAAGTATGTCAAAAGTGAGGGGACGAGTGGATATCCGACTTCACATCTGAAATTTGAATGTGTGCCGGTAGTGGCGGGATTTGTGTTAAATGAAATGTTAATTTAAACATCAATGAGAGTAATTAAGATCGATTTTCCTGGTATTCGATTGAGATAAACATACTCGAGATAAACGAGTATTATAAATTATAGGATTGACTGAAATTATAAGTGCATGCATATTAATTATTTTAATTTGTTGCATGTAATTAATAAAAGTTACAACTTCAACTTGTACAGATTTGTTGTTGTATAATGTAAGAATTTGTATTACCAATGGAAAATTGAGATTAAGATTAAGATTTCAAATAAAAACATGTGAGCATACATGCACTAAAAAAATAAAAATAAAATGGATTATTTATGAGTTTATATGGAATGAGCTTACAGTGACTTGATATGGAAAATTAACTTAAATTGAATTCGAATTTCTCAACAATGTTCTTGTTTTTGATCCAACGTACAAATCTTGAGCTTGTAGTGCAGAGGAGGTTTAATCAGTTTTTCGAAAAGAGTTTTAATTTGCACCTAGAAACATTTGGATTGCTTCAGCAACATACAAAATCTTAGTATCTCTTGCGAATAATCCCAGTCATTTAACGCAGGATCTTGGCTTCCTTGTATTGGTCTCTGTACCAAACACATTCTTGATTCAGTGCCACTGATAAGTTGAAATGTGTCGCTAACAAAATTGCTTTGACTGCACTTACAAAATGTAAGTTTAATTAATGTTACTGTGTACGTTATACAAAAAATTCATAAAAATTCATGAGACCTCAAACATCCACAAATAGAAAATTAAAATACGCTCAACTTTCTTTTGAATAGTTCTTCCTCCTAAAATAATTTCTCAAAGGTCGAGACTTTTAGAAAATTATATTACGCTAAACTTTCTTCTGAATAACTCTTCCTCCTAAAATTCCTTGTATTGTCAGTTTAATTGATGTTACTACGAACGTAATACAAAAAATTCAAACAAATTCAATGAGGACCTGAAAAATCCACAAATAAAAGATTAAAATACTCTAAACTTTCTTCTGATTAATTCTTCCTCCTATTTTTTTTTGCAGTGCCAGTTCAATTGATGTTACTACGAACGTTATATAAAAATTTCAAACAAATCCAATGAGGACCTGAAAAATCCACAAATAAAAAATTAAAATACGCTAAACTTTTCTCTGAATAATTCTTCCTCCTAAAATTGCTTGCAATGTCAGTTCAATTGATGTTACTAAGAACGTTATACAAAAATTTCAAACAAATCCAATGAGAACATGAAAAATCCACAAATAGAAAATTTAATTACGCTAAACTTTCTTCTGAATAGTTCTTCCTCCTAAAATTCTTTCTCAAAGGTCGAGACTTTTAGAAAATTATATTATGCTAAACTTTCTTCTGAATAATTCTTCCTCCTAAAATTGCTTGCAATGTCAGTTCAATTGATGTTACTAAGAACCTTATACAAAAATTTCAAACAAATCCGATGAGGACCTGAAAAATCCACAAATAAAAAATTAAAATACTCTAAACTTTCTTCTGATTAATTCTTCCTCCTAAAATTTCTTCTAACAGACCGAGACTTTTCCTAATCCAAGAGGAAATCTTTTGATCCAATATCGTATTAAGATCAAATATTGTTTTCGGCTATGAATTAGTCATATACCCACAGGAGGTGGAACTTTAAAAGGACCTGAAATCTGAAAAATCCACAAATAGAAAATGAATTTACGCTAAACTTTCTTCTGAATAATTCTTCCTCCTAAAATTTCTTGCAATGTGAGTTCAATTGATGTTACTACGAACGTTATACAAAAAATTGCAAACAAATCCCATGAGGACCTGAAAAATCCACAAATAAAAAATTAAACTTTTCCTAATCTAAGAGAAAATCTCTTAATCCACTATCGTGTTTAGATGAAATATTGTTTTCGGTACCCACAGGACGTAGAACTTTATTTCGGTTCGATTGGCGTTTAACTTTCGGAATTAGTTAATTAACCCATTATGGGGACACTTCTAATGAAATGTAATGATTATGGGTTTGGGGCCAAGCCTTAGGCCACTGTCCCTAAAAATATCTGGTGTTCAATTTGCTGAGGTATTGAATTAGGTCCTTCTTCACCGGGACTATGGTTACCCAGAAACTTTGCACGTCAGTGACGTCAGGGTCGGACAGTTAGCAATGATGTGTTCGATTGTTTCGTGAACTGCATTGCTGAATCTCCATATCCTGCTGTCGGCAAGGATTGGCTTGTTGAGGTGGTTGTTATACAAGAAATCTATGACAAGAAACCTATGACCACATAAAGTCCTAAGGTGATTTCTAGCTTTTAGAGAGTTATAACAAAATGGAGTTGTTCCAGTATTCCTGCTTGCCTTTTTGAGCTCAGTTGCGGATGCCCTGCTTCCAGTGGTGGATTCAGGGGAGAGGGTGGGGATTGAAACCTCCCTCCGAAATATTAGGATCGACTTTAAAACTACATACAAGTTAAAAGGAATTTTATGAATATTAAAAAAATACTTTTTGAAACCCCCCCCCCCGCCCCCCCCAAATATTTCCCTGAATCCCAAGCATCGAAATTGGTCCTATGAATGGGCTCTCTTGTTTGATGACAAAATTTTGTTCTCCTATAAGCCAAAGTTAAAGAAATTTGAGACAATTTTCTTTCGGTAACTGTAGCCTCAAAGGGCTATGGATCCTCTGTCTGCCCTGTAACTTCTCTCCATTCGTGGAATTCTTTGCGGGAAATTCGACCCTGGAATCCTTTCGAGGTGTCATAATATTCAGTTACAAATTCCATTTGGCCCTTTTTTTTAATGTATTATATTTATTATAATTTTTACAATTTGATTTCCACCCCTCGTAGTGTTGTTGCCACTTTTCTATTGCTACTTGTTGTTGTTGCAGTAGTTGTTTTGTTGTTATTACGTACATTTGCTGCTGTGTTATTATTTCTTCAAAAAACTTAAAAGAACCATTGAAAAGAAAAACAAAACAACAACTACAAATTACATTGGGCCAGCGCAATTTCTGTGTTTTGATGCATAATCATCCACCGGATATGAATTATAAATTTTTTCTTTGTTTCGAACGGCCAACGGACCAGCGCGGCTCTGCTTGCCACTTGCCACTTTTCGCTTTATTTTTTCTTCATATTCGATTTTGTTTCTTTCGCCTTGTGGCTCATATGTTTTGCCACCAACATTTTGTAGCTAAATGTATGCATTTGTGTGTGTGTGCGAGAGTGTGTGTGTGTGTGTGTAATTTTCCAGCGAAATCATTTACATATTGTAAATAAAACAACGCCGTGCCAACAGTTCGGCGCGTTCGTGTGTTGTTGCTGTGGCTGCTTTTGTGTTGGGTGTGCATTGCGCGTTGTTGTTGTTGTTGTTATTGCTTGTGTTACTGCCGCCTGCATTGCACTGTTAATGTGCACTTGTGACTTTCAGATACATTTGATTATGAAATGTAATTGCTTCGGTCATTTCCATTTAGAAATCAAAAAGGAAATAGTCATTTGTAATTGTTGTTGTTGCTTTTGTGCAACGATTCTTCTTTGGCGTTTCTTCTTCCATGCAGTTGGTCGATTATTGCACACTGCACAGAACGGCGACTGGATAATTAAAGGATATTAATTTTTTAGCGCCACTCCTGGGCCAACATGTAATTTGGCAAATATTCAACCATAAGTTTTGCGTCGATTTCAAACGCCAACGGGCCATTAAAGCAGCCAACACAGTACTTACGTTTCGTTTTGAGGTAGCGCGCGTCTTTGGTGTTAAAGGGTTAAAATGTGTCTGGACTTGAGCTGAGGTCAAAACTCACCTGGAAAGTTAAAGCAGAACAAAACGCACAATAAATAAACAAGAGTGACAAATATATTTGTAAGCAGAAAATGAGTCTCTATGGGATACAGTAAATACACAGCATAGCAACAACAAAAACATATCCCCGCTTGTTTACATTTCAACTTTGTACCCAACACGTTTTATCGACTCTGGGCACTCATGCAGTCCCATAAAATTTCCCGTAGCAGCGGAAAAATTTTGCGTGCCCAGATCTGGCTGCCGCGTCAACAGATCAGGGCTGCATAGGTTTCAGTGTTGCCAGATACCTGAAATGACTTTCTTCTAAATCTTAAAAAAAACACAAAAATTTCCTCCTAAATGTTAAAAAAATCTCCTAAAATTTGTTTATAACTTGCGTAATTTTAAAGGAATTAAACTTTTCATAAAAAAATAAAAATATAGAGAGGAATTCTTTGTAATATGCCACTCTTTGTAATGTGCCACCCCTTGCTCGACTTTGACGTTCCAGCAATCCAAGACACAAAATTCATACCGTCATTTAAGGTATATTTGACAACATCAATTTTAATGTGGTTTTTGAGGGAACAGCAATAACACGGTCTGTGTAAAAAAGTGTCAAATTGGTTAACCCTTTCGACCCCAAAGTTGCCTGAGAGCAACTTCACCTATTTGTCATCTTATAGCAAAAGCTACGATTGATTTATGGGTTGAATTTAAGTAGGCACCAACTAATTAATATTTTTAGAAGTGAATTCAAAGCAAATTACAAAAATCTTACTTTTATCCCCAAAATAATTTCCAATAATTTGCAGCGATATCAGAGAAAGTTTGTGTTCTAATTGAAGTCTACGTATTGGGCGAGTTTGATCAAAACACTGTTTCTTTAATAATGGTTAAAAAAAATCAAAAAGGTCATAATTTTGTATTTTTCCATAAATACTAAATAATTTTTCTGTAACTAAAAAATATTGATACAAAATTTATTTAACCCGTTTTAAGCTAAAATTGTTCCAAAGTAAACTAGCTCTAGAACTCTAATAATGAGACGTGGCGGCTTCAAATATCGTGTGCACACTTCTAAGGAAAGTGTTTCGTGATTTAAATACCAAAAAGTAATATCGAGACACTGGGTAAAATTCAGGGTCGAAAGGGTTAAGAAAAAACTTAAAAACAAAAAACTGAAGGTTTTTCTTGCGGTGAAAAAGACTACACATACGTGTAAAGAACTAAAGTAAATATCAGTGTTAGACTTAATTTTTAATGCTTTTTCATAATCCGAAATGATATCCGAGCATATCGTAAAAGGAGAAAGTTTATTCAATGATTTCCAAAATGGTGTGAAAATGTAAAGTGCCACCTTTTATCCTTTGTGAACTGCCACCTCTCTTTTTTCATTGTTTTGTGGTCCTATATCGGTAAAATGACTTTTTATTGCTTTTTATTCATTAAAATGAATTTAAAGTGTTCTTAGTCAACTTTTCTCTCATCCTATCATGAGGAATGTATTAGTTCAGTTTTGTTTATTAATTTCCATATAATTATTCGTTTTATTCGTTACCATTCAATTTGCATTTTGCCTTCGGTCATTTTCTATTCAATTCAAATTAAATTCAATAATATTTCGGAAATTCTTTAAATCTTGCATTTTTACTTGAGATTTCTACGTTTTTAGCGATTTTTTTCGGGGGTGGCACTTTACATTAAAACATTTTAGAGTGTCGATTCTTAACACTTTGGGAAATTGGCTGTAAAATTCGTATTTACGAAAAATTCAAATGAGGTGTTTCCTTGGATCATAGCTCTTTAAACCCTCTTTCCAACGGTATATTAACATTGGCGATAAGTTAAGTTTTCTAACGAGTTATACGCACAAATGGGGGTGGAATATTACAAAGAATTCCACTACATTTAATTTTTTTTAATGCAGCCGTTTTAGCTTAACAACAAAAACTTAACGAAAAAAAAACATATAACAAAAGAATTAAACAAAAAGTGCAATTTTTGTGACAGCAATAAGTGTGAACGATATAGAACGAGCTAACATTTTGTAAACTTACAAATTTGTAACACAATTGGATACTTTGACTATTAAAATACTATAGTTGCCCAAATATGTTTTGTTGCCAGTGTTTCCAATACATCATACTTCGTTATTCAAAAATCTCCCAAAAATCCAGTAAGGATCAGAAAAGCTCCTAACATAAACTATAAATCTAAACTTTCCCTTAAAAATCCTCTTCCTTCCTCTTAAAAATTCTCCTAAAAGGTCAAGAAACTCCTAAATCTAGAAGGAAACCTCCTGATCTGGCAACACTGATAGGTTTTGCCGCCACACACACGCACACAACATACATCGGCCATCGGCCGCGGGGCACCGGACATTGCGCCGCTGTCAACTGTAGGCGGCAACCGGTCGGTTGCCGGCCGGTTTAAGGTGGCGACGCGCACTGGCACCCAACGGGCAAACCGCAGAGCAGTCGGCCGATTGACTGCAGAGCCTTTCGCTTCATTTCGTCCGATTTTTGTGACTTTGCAGCCGCCTTTAGGGGAAGGGTGGCTTTGGCGTTGCAATCGAAATTGCTGCGTTCGGCGCTTACGCCGACGCAATTCAGGCCGCAGTCAGCGGGCGACCACTAAAAAGTGCGAGTTAAATTCATTTTCGCATCCTATACAACATACGAAATGCGATGGGAGACTGCAAGGCGGCCGCGTCAATTGCATGGAGAGGTGCCGCGAGGCGTATGAAGGGGCAGTTTGGGTGTGCAGATTGGCGCTGGAGGCAACTAAGGTGGCAGCAGCGGATAATGCAACGCTGCCTAGTGCTGAGTTGTGGTGACGCTGCCGCATAAAGGATATTCCGCTCAGGCCTCTGCGTCTGTGCCGTTGTGTGTGTTGTATGTGTATGCCGAGTGCAGTACATGAAGATTTGGCGCTGTGTGTGTGCGAGGTTGCGTGGGCCTGAAAATTAGATAACTTGCGCAAAATCGCTACATGATTTGTTATATTGGTTTGTATTGAGTGTGTTTGTTGTAGATGTTGCTTTAGCAATGGATGTGAGACTAAATTCAATGCAATAGTTGCATATATGGTGGATACGATTTTCAATATATAAACATGATGGTTGTTACAACTCTGGGTTCAGTGTATTGTTTGTGTTAGGCTGAAAATTTCAAATTTTGACCTTTGAAATTTTGAGTTGAAGCTGGCAGTGATAGATCTCTGTTTGTATTTAGAATAACCTTTGAGCGAGAAAGATGTCACTAAATACTATAGAATGTAGTTTACTTTCTATACACCGATTAGATTTCCCAAACCACAACAAATCTTGACCAGAAAATTGGTAAAAGTTCGGCTTTACTTGGCAACGGGGCCTTTGTACTAGTCATGTAAATACATATATTCTATCACTATTATTTATTTATTTTTTATTTATTTTATTTCATTTCAAAAACATCGGCATTTAAGAAGCACTTCTTTTGCATGCCACAAGTTCATAACAAACATTACTTAAAATTATTAACAATTGAATTGAATATTTAAAAGAGAAGAAAGAAAAGAAAAAAAAGAGTGAAAAAGTAGAGAAGGGCAGGGTTAAGTCCAACATTTTCCCCATTCCGCAAGTACTGAATTTTTGTTACGATTTTTTTTTCGTTGTCTCATTTTTAATCGGTATTTTACAATTTCCTGTCCACCAATTTAGGCGCATCCAATCAATCACTGAGAAATGAAGCAAAGCGCAAATATGAAGAAATCATTACATTCATTCATTTTTATCAAGAACAAGTCGTTTTTATTGGCTTCGCCTGTCGCTGCTCGGCGATTTTGTCGAGCGGCCATATTGTCTTTTTTTTGCTGTCATTTCCTTATTAATTTCGCTGCCATTTTTATCAATTTTTCTGCTGTTAATTTTTCCATGACTTTCTACATTTTTTTTTGTGTTGAAAATTACATCTTTCTTTTGCATTACAAATTCTATTATTGCTTCGTTGCTTTTTTCAGACTATTGCAAACGGGAAACTGGTGTTGGCTGTGGGTGTCGGTGGGAAATGAAAAGAACTGCCGCGAATCGCAGCAAAGTCGCTATAATTTCATTACATTTTCCTAAATATAGAATTTTATATGCTTTTTCATAAAAAGTCGCTCTGTCACTTGTGTCAACTGCTCTGCGGCACCTTTTTCCAAGTATGGTCGCTGCCTGCAGTGGGCTGTCGTACTGCCAACAGCTTTTAACTGCGCAACTTTGAATTTGCTTAAAGTGTGTGTGTGTATGTGTTTTGTGTATGAAAGCTACAGTGGCGGTTTTGCTGTGCCCTTAGCACTGTTCGCAGTTTTTTGTTACCTTTGAGCATTTACAAAGAATGAAAACGGAAACTATTGCAGGCTGTGGCACTTTCGCTTCCAATTCAATTTATTGCACTTTTAATTACCTTTTCATTGCTCACACGTTTTGGTACAAGTCAATTTTTATTTCTAATACATCGAAGCTTTTGTTTAAGTGCAGTATTTAAAAACGACTTTAGAAAAGTATTAGAAAGATCGAACGTCTCTAATAAGAAATGTGATTCACACACAAATTACACCGTGCAACAACAAATTTTACACTCGAAAAAATCTATATACAGTCGTGTCTGGGTATAGTGAACACCCAAATTTTGACATGGAGCCTCTAAATCATGAACAAAATTTTGAAAGAAATTTCAACCAAAAATAAAAAAATTTATTTTGAGCAAATAAAACGAGTTTTTGAACAAAAATGTTAACCTTGATATAGTGAACAACCTCACTACTGTGAACAGGCCTTGCAATAACACTGCACAACAAAATCAAATTTTTTTAAAAATAACAAGGTTCTGACAACGGATTCTGGTAGAGGGGACCAAAAAAAAATATACGTGTATCGGCGTTTTGAAAGTTTACGTCTGAATTTTTTTTTAGGGGGGGTCAAAGTTTTCCCCCTTTTGCACATTCTTATGGTGAATCGGCATACGAAAACCATGTAACCTTACATTTTAGGTATATGATGGGTTCAGCAATTTGATGTAAAATACTACGAAGAATATTTTTGTGGAACATTTTAACCCTGTAGCTACTATTTGTATGGGTCAATTTGACCCTCTTTTTCTAAAATGCCAAAAATGTCCTGTAAAACAGGACTTTTTAAGGAAAAAATGTACAACGAAAATATTCGCCATAAAATTCTACTATAGGTCTCTGAATACATCAAAGCTCAGAAATTAATTTCAACGCCAGAATTAAGCCAAATCTGAAGAGACCTAAAAGGTATATTTTCTTTCAACATTTTTCCCATACAGACTAACCCTCAAAAATGAAATTTTGAATAAGTAGGAAGTAAACACTTAAACACATTTTCAGTTTTGGCTTAATTCTGGCTTTCAAGTTAATTTCTGAGCTTTGATGTATTCAGAGACCTATAGTAGAATTTTATGGCGAATATTTTCGTGGTACATTTTTTCCTTAAAAAGTCCTGTTTTACAGGACATTTTTGGCCTTTTAGAAAAAAAGGGTCAAATTGACCCATAAAAATAGTAGCTACAGGGTTAAAATGCTCCACAAAAATATTCTTCGCAGTATTTTACATCAAATTGCTGAACCCATCATATACCTAAAATGTAAGGCTACATGGTTTTCGTATGCCGATTCACCATAAGAATGTGCAAAAGGGGGAAAACTTTGACCCCCCCTAAAAAAAAATTCAGACGTAAACTTTCAAAACGCCGATACACGTATATTTTTTTTTGGTCCCCTCTACCAGAATCCGTTGTCAGAACCTTGTTATTTTTTTTTGTGTTGTGCAGTGTAATTAGTTCACTATATCCAGACCCGACTGTACTCGCAAAACTAGGTGGCAAATGAAGTACAATTGCGTTTTTAGTTTTTCTCTCTGACGTCAGGATATTTTTTTAAAGGACTTTGAAATTTCAAGGACATGTTGATTTCAAAAAATGATTTTAAAAATTGAGCGCATTGTAGAATAAAAATATTGCTATCAAATGAAAGAGAAAAATCCTTAGAATCTTAGAAAATTGAATTATTTGGTGCAAAAGGATGAAGAGGTATTGAAAATGTCCTTTTAAAACTATATCCTTGAATATCCTTGGAAACTTCTAATAGTTTTTTTCGAAAAAAATATATCTTGAGGACTAATATGTACACTACCACATCCTTCAATTTCGTCCCTCTAACTTAATTAGTTTAAGATATCATTTATATCATCCAGCATGCTGGATATCATTTTGCTCCGAATCGACATGCACCTTATATCCACATCATCGTTACTCTGTTATCACAAGCACAGCTGTTGAGTGTTAATGCCTATTAATGCGAGGCATTGCGTTGGTTAAGGAAGGATATAAAGGTAAGGAGACAGGGTTTTGAGAGAAGTGCTGGAGATCATAAGTGCTGGTGGTATAGATAATGCGGAGATCAGACGGAGTGAAATATTTTTTGCACCGCTTTAGGAAGCCGAGGCACTTGGCTGCTTCTTTCGAGCCAAAAATATGATCGTTCCAACGAAGATCGTTCTTAATGGACATGCCCAGAACATCAAGAGCTGCCGATTCCGAACACCCACACCACCCATAACCAGGGATGTGTTGGGATGTGGGAGACTCGTTTGTGGGATAACAGGCAACATTGGGTCTTGCGAGGATTAAAATCGACCCTGTTCGCTTGACGCCACTTGGAGATTGTTTGTAGGTCGCTATGAATTGTGTCATTCATACGGCGCCGTTCTCTCTCAATCTGCACAGAGCTGCGGCGCTTTGTGAAGGGGTATGAATGACAAATGGTGCTGTCATCTGCAAACAAGTAGTTGGGAGATATAGCAGATCTGTGCCTCAGACCACAATTCGTTTGCTTTCTTTTGATAAAATTTCTGGAGCATCAGTTTGACCAATGCAAGTGGGGCCCCCACTGAGAGAGAGGACGAAGCCTTGGGTCTTCTTTAGGGAAACAAATTACAGTTGATTTCTAGAATAATTATACGAATGAAATTTTGGTATCTACATATATACATATGTATATATAATATTTATATATTATAACGAGTATACTCAACATTACGCCAGACATTTTCGTTTCGTTCTGGCGAGTATGCACGACATAAACAGTTAACCCTTTCGCTACAGGTTTTTACTGGGGAAAGTAAAAATTTTAAATTTTACGTCTTAGGTTATATTAGCAACATTCTATAAGAAATTTTTTAATTTTTATACTCGGACCCTGTATTTTAGAGTGTTTTTCTATGAGAGCAACCACATCGTTGTGGCTGTAATAATTACTTAAACATAAAACTTTTTACGCATAACGAAAAAATGAATATTTCTTCATTTACTTCAGTCAAAATTACAAAAAAAGTATCTAAATTGAAAGAAAACGTCAAATTAAAAAGTTCTCTAATTTTTTCTGCTTCTTCTTCCTTTACTATGTTAAGATATACCATTAAAAAGACGTGTGTACTTCTCTTCTTTCAACTTAAATACTCAGTTTATTAATTTCGTATTTTTCCTAAAACTTCAACTATTCTAAAGACCAACAAAAAAATGTATTCTTGCAACCATAGAGGATGCAGACGTCCACAAAGTAGCATGTTGGCATATGGCAACAAAATAGCGAAAGGGTTAAAGAGTTAAGCGTGCACGGCATGAAGAAAGATTATCCAAATATCCAACACAACCTAACCCAATGCGAATATAACTTGACAACAAGTTTCGCACTAACAATTGTACAATGAAATTGCATACATTAAGTGAAGGCAATAAATTCAGACTTAAGAAAAAAATCATTTGTTGCTGTTGTAAAATGTGAATTTTATTTATTGTAAACAATAAGAAACAACTAAACGAAACCCTGTAAATCATTTGAAAATGCAGCGAAAACAAAAGTGTGCGGCATTATTTCCCACCTGAAATTGTGTACTAACAATTCACTTTCGACTGAGATCGGCCAGGTGAGCTGCAATTATAGCCGGGTCTGAGAAAACGGAAGCCATTAAAATGCTCACATCCGCCGCTGCAGCTGTGGCAATCGTCGCTCTTGTATGTACTACAATTTACATTTTTCAATTATAATTAGTTACTTGTAAATAAAGAAAATCGTTAGCAATATTCATATCGCTCTGACGCTCTTCGTCAGCTCAGCAGCGGTGCTGTGTAAATTGTAACGCGTTGTTGTTGTGCAATAAATGAAACTTTTTTACAATTTCCCACTGTTTTTTGCAACTGCATTGTTAACAAAAATATTATTTCTTCTTGAGTTGCGATTTTAGACATAGTACAGAAATTGCGCTGCGACATTGCAAATTTGTTGCTCAGCATCTGAGAGATATGGCGATAGCAAACAGTGTTTAGTTGTTGGGGTATAGCGAACAAATTACATTTTTATCATTTAACACAACTTGATTGTATGCAAATTATTGCTTGTTGTGTTGTTGCGCCAATCAGCGGCATCGGCGAACAATTTTTAAGCAATATTAAAAAAATTAAATTGTCAGCCACACAACAACTCACGGTGACAACAACAAATTTGTGATTATTGCTGTCAGCTGTGGTGGTTGTTGTGTGCGCCTGATTGCGCAGCAGACTCAAAAAATTGTTGTGTTTCTATTCCAGAAGAGAAAATGTTTTTTTTTTCATAGAATCGGGACTGCTAAGCAGGGACCGGGAATAACAGTTATTTATGAAAACTATAATTGAAAATTTTACTATGAAGGAAAAATCATGCAAATAAATGAAATATACCAATATATTTCTTTTCGCATGGAGTATCAAACTTGGCAATAAACTTTTTTTTGTAACTTTTACGGAAAAATTAACAAATAAGAATTATTTTTTATTTATATTTTAAAAATCCTTTAATAACAATTATTTTTGATTTTTTTCATATTAGTCCACAAATAAGAGTTTTATTTCGATTTTCATTTTAGTTGTCCTATGATAACAATTATTGGTGACTTTTATTTTTTTAGTCATAAATAAAAATCATTCAGTGACTTTTATTTATAAAAGTCATCAATAACAATTATTCAATGACTTTAATTTTTTAAAGTCATCAATGAAAATCATTCCATGACTTTTATTTATAAAATTCATCAATAAAAATCATTCAATGACTTTTGTTTTTTAAGTCATCAATAAAACTCATTCAGTGACTTTTATTTACAAAAGTCATCAATAACAATTATTAAATGACTTTTATTTTTAAGTGATGAATAAAAATCATTCAGTGACTTTTATTTCTAAAAGTCATAAATAACAATCATTCAATGACTTTTATTTATAAAAGTCATCAATAAAAATCATTCAATGACTTTTATTTTTAAGTCATCAATAAAATTCATTCAATGACTTTTACTTATAAAAGTCATCAATAAAAATCATTCAGTGAATTTTATTTACAAAAGTCATCAATAAAAATCATTCAATGACTTTTACTTATAGAAGTCATCAATAAAAATCATTCAGTGACTTTTATTTATAAAAGTCATCAATAACAATTATTCAGTGACTTTTATTTATAAAAGTCATCAATAAAAATCATTCAGTGACTTTTATTTTTTAAGTCATCAATAAAAATCAGTCAGTGACTTCTATTTGTAAAAGTCATCAATAAAAATCATTCAATGACTTTTATTTTTTAAGTCATCAATAAAAATCATTCAGTGACTTTTATTTACATATAGAAGTCATCAATAAAAATCATTCAATGACTTTTATTTTTTAAGTCACCAATAAAAATCATTCAGTGACTTTTATTTACAAAAGTCTTTTATTTATAAAAGTCATCAATAACAATCATTCAGTGACTTTTACTTATAAAAGTCATCAATAAAAATCATTCAGTGACTTTTACTTATAAAAGTCATCAATAAAAATCATTCAGTGACTTTTATTTATAAAAGTCATCAATAAAATTCATTCAATGACTTTTACTTATAAAAGTCATCAATAAAAATCATTCAGTGAATTTTATTTACAAAAGTCATCAATAAAAATCATTCAATGACTTTTACTTATAGAAGTCATCAATAAAAATCATTCAGTGACTTTTATTTATAAAAGTCATCAATAACAATTATTCAGTGACTTTTATTTATAAAAGTCATCAATAAAAATCATTCAGTGACTTTTATTTTTTAAGTCATCAATAAAAATCAGTCAGTGACTTCTATTTGTAAAAGTCATCAATAAAAATCATTCAATGACTTTTATTTTTTAAGTCATCAATAAAAATCATTCAGTGACTTTTATTTACATATAGAAGTCATCAATAAAAATCATTCAATGACTTTTATTTTTTAAGTCACCAATAAAAATCATTCAGTGACTTTATTTATAAAAGTCATCAAAAAAAATCAGACAGTGACATTTATTTTGTAATTTTTTTTTAAATTTTTTTAAATTTTTAATTTTAATTTAATTTTTTAATTTAATTTTTTTTAATTTATTAATTTTTTTTAATTTTTTCAATTTTTGATTCTTTCAGAAAATAGAACTGTCAAGGCAGGTCTTGTTAAGCCGATCAAGAATATATATACATTTCGATATTTAATGAATCCAGTAGTGCAATTAATTAAGTTGAGCTAGTTTTTTGTTATTTTAAAAACAAGTTTTGACTATACAACTTGTTGAAGATAAAAAGTTATCGTGCAATGTCTGGAAATTTCAAGAACGTCAACAACCATTTTTGCATAAGTCAACCACTGTTCTAAAATTGTTGGTATGTCACAGTGTTTCTATGTCTAACTTCGCCAAGCTGGTGTGATTCAAAAGAACAAAATGTTGTTGTTGTTGTTGTGGCATGTAGTGAGAGAAAGACAAGCTTGCACAAGATTTGAATTTGTGAGGTTCTGTACACAACTTGTGAGCCCAATGCCATTTGAAATCATATTTGCCACCCACAATTTTTTGAAGAAAGAGATAAGATGGCTTCGAGTATTGTGACTCGTAAACTGCTGGCATGAACGAAATCACGCATACCGTATACACACATACATACATCTCCATATGTAGATATGTATGCATATCGCTTTTATGAGTGTTTACTCGTGTTGTGTTGCTCCTCCCCGTCGACCGTCATCGACAAATTAAAAGAAAAGGCCAATTTCAAAGCATAAGTGCCGCATAAAAGTTTTATTAAAAACACTGTTATTGTGCTCTTTAGTGTTGTTGCTGCAGCGGTTACAAGTTGCTTATGTTGTTTTTGCTGTGCCTGCCGACAATGACGTTGCATTTGTGCGCATCTGCTGCGCGTATTTGCCGTATGTAAAAAATGTATCTCGATGTAATTAAATAATGCGTTGCAACTTTTGAATCTCTCAAAGTGTGTGTGTGTGTGGTGCGGCGCAAAGCGAAAGGCAATTTAATTAAATAAATTATATAATTAAGAAAAGCAATTCCGATGATGGGCCTTGTAGTGCAACAACAAGGCGCGTCATTCAGTTGCGCGCATGAAAAACGCTCGTTGTGCGTTTTGTGGCCGTCGCACAAAGTCGGCCGCTTTGGCACTTACATACAGTTGGTATGCTACACATGTGTTTAAAATTATTATTACTGTTTGTTCTTTTTTATAAATTAAAAACGCATGCAACGCAGCAGCTCAACGTTAGCCTTGTTCGGCTCGTGTGGCGGCGGCCGGTGCAGCTGCACTGAGTGGCTGCTGACTGGTGTTGCAGCGCTTCACTCAAGTGCTTAAGTAGCTCTGCTTAGGGGGAGCTATCTATGTATGTATGTTTGTACAAGCATCCACACAACAAACGAACGAAGAGCCGAAGGGCAGTGATTATTAATTTTTAGATAAACATTATTTGTTTTTTGTGGTAGATTCACTTCCGTCTCGAGCAGTTTAATGTGTTGCCGTTTCTTGTCTATTTTTATTTGTTTTTTATTATTCGTGTTTCATGAGGTTTTTTCAATGAGATTTTTATATATTTAGACAAAAATTAGACAACTGTTGTACTGATGCAAATGAGGCGTGTCGCTGTTTCAACACAATTTTTATTGCCGTTGTTGCTGTGGTTCAGCATTTCATACGAAGGACTGATGGCCCGAACACATTCAAGACGGCAGCGACACGGCCACGCAACTTCAAGATGGCGTCGACTTTAACCGTTGCCATGTAGCCAACTGCGTGACTACAATGAAAGCGGCAGTAACGTCATTACAATTATATTTTAAACTTAAGTAATTATTTGTCTATATCCTTTTCGTCGTTGTACAATCAATTTAAAATAAATTCCATTGTGTAATAATTTTTAGAACTACATATTATATTTTAACAAAAATTCTAAAAAATTTGTAATTTTTGTTCAAAACACACCGAAAAAGTAAGAAAAATTCCATTAAAAAATATTTGTTTTGAAGCAGTGATGCCAATTGCTTTCGTTTTGTCGCCAAGGAAATAGAGAATAGTTCTATGTTTGGCGACAGCAACAACAACAACGGTATTCGCTGTTCGGTGTATAGTAGTGCAGTCGTCAAAATAATCGATTTCAATTAAACGTTCTAATTCTATATTTTGACAGATGCAGTCGTGTCGCTGCCGTCGTTTAGTCTTCGGAGCATGAGGGTAAGGGTTCGAGCACCGACTTAGAAGAGGTTAATTTGGAGTAACAGCTATTATTATGAAAGTTTACATAAGCACAAATAGATGGTGCTGGACAGTGGCGTCCCCAGGATTTCGGGAAGGGGGGGGATATGCCAAAAAATCCAGTTTAACGCAATTTTTATACTTTCATCTTTACGTATTATTTTTAATACATGTTGCATAAAATTGTACATATGTATGTACAGACATACATGTATATGTACACATATATATGTATATATACCCAGCAAACCAAACGATATTGAAACGATATCGTTAAAGCGAGAATTTTTATCGTTTTCGAGTCTTGCTAAAGTGTCTAAAATGATATCGAGAACGAGAAAAATTACACTATCGTAACGATATCGAGAATTTCGAAAATCTCGATATCGTTGCGTTACTGAAATTTTCTTATCCGAGATATCGTAACGATGTCGAGATTTTCGAAATTCTCGATATCGTTACGATAGTGTCATTTTTCTTGTTCTCAATAGCATTTTGGATACCATAACGAAAACTTATTTTCCTTCTGAAAATTGAAATAAAACGCATACTTGACAGTACTGTCACATGGCCAGTTCATTATTCAAATCAAATAACGTTTATAAATACAACACAACAACTCTCAAACTCGGTTTTGAATGCGCGCACGTTCACGTAATGACAACTTTTCGTTTGACAAAAAAATATTTAATTTCATTTGAAAATTTTCAAATTCTTCAAAGCAAAAAATGCAAGCATTATCGAGATTATTTCGAGAAACTGTCGCTAAAAATTTATATCGAGAAATTGTTTGCAGGGTATGTATATGTATGTATATGTATACAATTGCTAACATAAAATTCTTAAAGCGAAAAATTCAAGGTACATGTATTTTTAAGTAATAGATCCCAACTAAAAAATTCAAGTTTGCTTTAAGTTAGAACATTTTGAAAACTCCTTCTAATAGAATTACGGAAAACTCAAAAGACTTATTTTAAAAAGCATAAAACATGTATCGGAATTTTTTTCAAATTTCAACAGCTGATGCAGGATTGGCATGAAGCCTGCGTTTGACTACTACTTTAAATAGTCGATACTTTTGGGAACACTGAAAATACAACTATTCTGCGAGAACAAATGCAATACTGATTTTTTTTATTAATTTATTCTTAACCCTTCTGCGAACATCCGATTCTGACCATACCATTTTGACCTTTGGATGCACTTTAGTAATTTTTGTGGTTAAGCTATCGAGCAGCCGCCGTGGCTCAGCTGGTTAGTGCGTTGGACCGCGAGTCGAAGGCAGCAACCCCAGGTTCAAATACTGCCTGTAATAACACCTAAAAAAAATAACGAGAAAACTCGTTTTCTCTTTCGGCGGCTGTCCTCTCAGCTGGAAATGGCAAACCTCTGAGAGTAAAAATTGCTTATGAAAAAGCTCCCAACCTGCCGTTCGGAACCGGCATAAAACTGTAGGTCCCTCCACCCGCGTACAAATTCACACGCACAACACGGGTGGTTGCGGGAAGCTAGGCCTTAGTCTCGCGTAAGCGGGCTGTCGTGCCAGTCAATTATTAAAAAATTATTAAGCTATCGAGATCATATTTCATGATATCCTCAACTGATCCTTTCTAAGCACAAAAACCAAAACCATGGCCTGGCCACACCATGGTGTATTTTCATAGAAATTTGGCAGTTAACATTTTGTTTGTTATTTCGGAATGGCTTAAAAATATTTGTTCAGCCCTTTACGGAGCATAGGGCTTCAACTAGGCTTTTCCATTTGACTCGATTTGAAACACCTTTTTCGTGCCATCCCATGTAATGGTGACATAAGTAAGTTGGCGCAAAATTTACCTGGTTCAATTGTTTTTTGATCGCCTTGGCTTTTATTTTCTTTTGGTTTAGCAAATTATAATTTTTGGTGGAAAATAAAGTCGGAACATATTCAAATTTAATATTTATCCATTCATAGTTATGTCCGTGTTTTGGTGCCAATTCAGTTACATTCCTGAAGTGAAGATAGTATTTGTGGTCCTTTTGTGTCTGGTTTCTTATCAATTCGATAAGGTGTTTTCTGTGGCAGAGATGGAAAGAAGACAATGCTATTTTAAGGATCAGGTGGACATAGTTTTTGAACTTCGACGCTGGAGTAAATCAGAGACGACAATTTCTCTGAAAAAATTGGTTATAATAACGGTGCTGACAATTTCAGGCTTTCATTTGGCGCTGAACAAAACGAAGCTTCTGATACTGATAAAAAAAATTATCGTTTAGATAGTTCAATGTGAAGATAGCGACGTCAGTTCAGCATGAACAATAACATGTTCTGCATGTTTTTCTTTGGCAAAGCAGTTCAGAATTGTTAACAAGTAACAGTGCAAGGAATCGAGAGTCAGTCATGATATTGCATTATATTGTTGCAATAATTGCATTGGTTAAGCAGTTGAAGCAAATCCATAAAAAAAGTATTTTACATTTATAAATTTTTTATTCTTTTTTTGCTTTACTGTCGTATTTTTTGAATTTCAAAATTAATTCATTGAAGTTGAAGCTCGCTATTTACTTAATTATTCAAGTATATTTTTACCGTTTTACGTAAATAAAATGTAGGCAAGCAAAAGAAATCATTGTGTTCACACTTTCTGTTTTTTTTATATCCTTAACTACAATCCTAGACTATCCTCTTGTTTACACCATGGTCCGGCCAGATCATGGGATGTTGAACCATTAGGTTTTAAGTGGGTACTCACAGAAAAGATAAAGCAAATAATAAAAATTGTTCACAATTCTATATTGTTACATCAAATTGTATAAATGAATTTATCCACCAAGGGGGGGGATCCATCCCCCTAATCCCCCCCCCTGGGGACGCCACTGGTGCTGGACAGTGGCGCACGAAGAGGCGGTTTTGAGGGTTCAAACCTCCCCCCAATCACAAAAATTGCTGGTACAAAATATGGTTTCGAATGGTATTCTGCTCAAAAGTTGTACGCAAACCCCGCCCCCCCCTCCTCCAAATGAGTTCCTGTGTGCGCCACTGGTGGTGGCACTATATATGTTATATTAAAACTAATGTTCTTTCCCATTTATGGCGCTAGAAATTATGGGGAATCCAATATAAATCTTGATATCTTCCTGTTGTGTAGAGTAGCGGTGCCCAAGAAAACAATTTTTTGTTGCACACTGCAACAACCTCAATAAATATCATAACAACATAATTTTAAGAAAGACAAATATTTTTTTTTTTTTAATTTCATGAACTGAATGAATTTGCCCAAATTTGGCCAACCTTCAACTTGCGCCGTTCTAGAGAACATCTCTTCACTACGAAGCAATCGGATCTGAACCATGATTGGTGTTCTGGCAGGACACTGTGCAGTTGGTACTCCAGTGTTGCCAGATCAGGAGATTCCCTAATAAATGTAGGAGATTCTTTTTCAGCCTTTTAGGAGAATTTTCAGGACGAAGAGTTGGTCAAGAAACAGTTTAGGAGATTTATATTTTATGTTAGGGGATTTTTCGGATCCTTAGTGGATTTTTGGGAGATTTTTGTATAACGAAGTATGATGTATTGGCAACACTGGCAACAAAACATATTTTGGCAGCTATTCTAATAGTCAAAGCGCCCTATTGTGTTAAACATTTGTAAGTTTACAAAATGTTAGCTCGTTCTATCTCGTTCTTACTTATTGCTGTCACAATGAAATCCCGCCAAAAATGGCACTCTTTGTTTAATTAATTTGTTATATGTTTTAGTTAAGTTGTTGTATATAAAAGTTTTTTGTATATATTTTAATTTTTTATGAGAAGTTTAATTCCTTTAAAAAATATAAAAAAATTTTACGAGTTTTTTTTTTATTTTGGGAGGAAATTTCAGTATTTTTTTAAGATTTTAAGATAAGAGAAAGTCATTTCAGGCATCTGGCAACACTATGTGATAGCACCTTTCATCAATTGAGGAAGCTTATGTTTTGTGTTTGTTAAGATTTTGTTGTCAAGCTGAAGATGAATAAAAATGGTGTTAGGAGAAGTTTAATTCCTTTAAAATGACGCAAATTATAACAAAAAAATTTTGTGATTTTTTTTTTTTAATTTTGGGAGGAAATTTCAGTATTTTTTTAAGATTTAGGAGAAAGTTATTTCAGATATCTGGCAACACTGTGGTACTCAAGCAAAAAGGTTGGGTTTGCTTCCTAATGACCTTTGTCGAAGCTATATGGATGTGGAAGACAAAAGAAATGGACTTCATCTTTTATGTAGAAAATGGAAGACTCATTTCTTCAAACAGCTTCTCCGACAATCTTGGGATCTAGTCGATAGAATTGCCTATTCACAGTCTACTAGTCTTCGTTAGGAGCTCAAACTGATTCGGTGAGCAAACTTGAACTCAACTGATTGTGGTATCACAATGCACTAAATGTGCTCCGCCTTGGGCACCCACTTCTTCTAACTGCCTACCAACCTACCTAAGCATGGAATCATATGAAATAAATAGATTGCTTTTTGAACGCATTTTCCGAGCATTCGGAAACAAATGAAAAACATTATCGATTTACATATTTAAGTGCAAAGATTATTGAGACAGCGCAACGCTGACATGCGAAGCAATAATATTGACAACGCTAATTTAGTATTTTAATTGAAAAACTATATCGGGCAGTAGGCAGCTGGTTCGCACCTGTTGTGTTCTTGACATTTTCATGCAAAGTGTGTATTCAAATCGGGCAGCGCCTAATGCACCAAGGGTCACAAATTGCATCATTCTAGAAAGCATTCAAGGCCGCACGGGCGAGGCGGCAATGGCGACACTTGTTTAAATTTGACATTTTAATTGCACACTGTGAACGAAAAGATATACGGGAGGTTGTTTATTTAGTGTGATGTCGCAGAAAGACGCAGCGCTTGGGCAGCGTTGGAGACAATTCGATTTGACTTTGTTGTTGCGCAGCAGGTGTGCAACGCGTGTGCGTGTCGGCGTTTGTGCGTCTGTGCGTCTGTCTGTGGCGCTCTAAAATGTTTTTAATTGATTTGCACGTTGTAAGACTAATTGCATATAATGATATAATTAATTAAATATTGGCCAAACTTAATAAAATTCACTCGCACTTAACAGACATACATACTATACATAAACAATCACATCTACCATATGTGTGGAGATGTGTACAAGAGCTGCTGCTGTAAAATCAGCATAAATTAGAAACAAACACAGCAACAAATGTAGTTAACCCTCCAAACGTTTGTTTTGCTTTTTCAATAATATAACTAATATTTGTTACCCTTTGAAAACCAAACACTAATTTCGTTTATATTTTCACAAAAGTTAATTTTTATATGAAATAATTTTTTATTTCACCTAATAAGTCATGGATATTTTTAAAAATTAAAACATTTGTTTAAATATCTCCTTATGATTTTTTTAAATTATTTAATTTATGTTTTGTTTTTAGAAAAAAGACCTGACGCAAATTTGTGACATCACACAATTGCTTCAGACGGTTCTCAAAGGGATAAGGAATTTTTTTGAGTCTTGAAAACGATTCTAAAATTCAATTTTCGACTCAGTGGCGCACATATGATTTCATTTTGGGGAGGGGGCTTGCGTACAACTTTTGAACTAAATTTTATTTGAATTTATATTTTGATTTTTGTACGTCGGTGGTCCGATAAGTACTTAGCCTACAAAAGAAAAACGAAAATTTTGGAAACGTGGCGACGTAGTCTCCTTTCAACTCGATACACTTGACCCAGCGATGCTCCAACTTCTTTAACCCGTCTGAAAAATACGTTTTCTGGAGACCTCCGTGGCGGCGATAACCTCCTCATTCGACTCAAATTTCTGCCCGGGGTGTGACTTTTTCAAGTTTGGAAACAAAAAGAAGTCACACGGGGCCAAATCTGGAGAATACGGTGGATGGGGCAGCTGTTCGTAGCCTAATGCGACCAATTTGGCGAATCACCGACCGATATTGCTCTTTTTCCATTTTTCTAAAATCCGCGGACACGTTCGATTCCACACGCGGTCAAAACAAAACTACAAATACAATATGGCTAAAATTGATTGGCTGACAGTAGCCGTCTACGAGGATGTACTACATGGGCTGAAAAGTCTTTCGCCTGACATAGAGATGGCGCCAAAAATTAAGAATTATTGTGTTGTACATGGAAAACCATCCTTAACTTAGATTCTGTCAAAGTTTCATGACATTTGGTTGACTCGTTTTCAAGTTATTGCTTTCGAAGTGACGCTACCTCTGAATTTTTGTAAACAATGGAAAAAAGTTAATTTCGTGTTTTGATAAAACATTGCTATTTGATGGGCAAAAATACAGTGGAAACAAAAGCATGGCTTGATAAATGTTATAATACATCTGCTCCACCAAATTCAACTATCAAGTATTGGTTTGCTGAGTTTCGTCGTGACCGTACGAGCACCAGTGATGCACCGCGTTCAGGGAGGCCAAATGAGGCAGTTAATCCGGAAAACATCCAAAAATGAGAAACCTACTCTAAACTCTACGAGAAAACGTAGAGCAAACCACTTACGAATGGTTCTTTTTGATGGAGCAGAGTCCGAATAATGTTTTTCAAGCCATTCCTGGCATTGAACAGTATTTTTTTTCATTAAAAAACAATGATAAATCAGCACACGGAATTGCTTTGAATTCATTTTTTTTGAAAACTCAAAAGTAGTGTCACTTAAAGCACTGTAACTTGTTAACTAATGGTCGGATTGACATATAATTTTGAAAGTAAGCCTAAAAAGGTTCACAAGTTCGAAAAAAAAATATTGCTTTGGTATTAGTGCCGCCATCTATGTGTCAGTCACCCACATTATTGAACGAAGTGTTATATATTTATTTTTTATATATATTGCGACATTATGTGCTTGATTCTATATATCTCTCAAGTTTTCCTATTGCACGCCTCTAGTCGGTCTTGCATGCTGGCGGGTTAAATTGCCAAATTGACCAAAACTGCAAACAGGCACAACAACAACAACAACAACAATAACACCAATAACAATGTTTGTAATAAACAACCGTGTTTTGTATCTTTTTTTGTTGTTGTTTTTCTGTTTGGTCAACACGTGCGCTGTGCAGTTTCGGTGTGGGTTTTGGCTCTCGCAGTCGCATGGAAAATTTTGCGCATGGAAAATTTTTCGCAGTTGTTGTTATTCATTATGTTGTGGTATCGTTTGTCACCGGTTGACAGCCGAAGGTGGCAGCATACATTTTAAAAATGTTGTTGTTGCATGCTGTTATTTTAGTGCGTTTAATGCTGCTGTTCACACATTGCATACAACAGTTGATTTTTGTTGTTGTTGTTGAAACTTTTTGCGCTGTCATTTATATTTTTTGTTTGTTGTTGTTGTTGTTGTTGTTGTTATGGGATTTGTATTAATTTTTTGCATTTGCCGAAGGTGAAGTTCAGCGCAACTTGGCGTTGACTTTGCAAATAACGGTGTTTGTAATAGCACATCAAATGAAAAGCGCGTAAACAATTTTTAATCGGCCAACAATGACTAAGTTGCACGCTGCATCTGAAGATGACCACATGGAACATTTGTTTTAATTCGAATAAATTTGGAGTAAAACCCGTTTAAGTATGTCACCAGTTGCGTACACAGGATTTCATTAAGGGTGGCTGGATGGTAAAGGGGGTTGCGTATAACTTTTTTAGAGTATTATAATATAAGAATACCTATAAAATTTTTATGATACATGCAGTTCGTTCGGTAGATAGAACACACTAACAATGAAACGAGCAAAAGACAAATAAATAAATGAACTGATAGATGAACGCAAGCACGAACGATGGTTTGCAGTGGCGGATTCAGGGGGCGGTTTTGGGGGTTGAGCCCCCCCGAAATATTAGGGTCGACTTTAAAACTACATACAAAAAAATTACATAAACATTTATGATTATTAAAAAATTACTTTTTGAAACCCCACAAAATATTTTTCTGAATCCGAATATGAAAGCTGAATTATATATGTAAGCTAACAGTTGCAAAGCCAAATTTATGTTGCAGAAATAATTGGATGATGAAATGGACCAAATATGGAGAGAGAGGATCAAGCTAATATATAAGTGTATATAAATATATATATATAGAAAATAAATTATTCACACCGTATAGTCGCCTCAGAAAACGAATATTGCGTGTTTCATAAAGTTTAGTAAAACATACAACTTCTGTTTTCTGTGTCAACGATTATTCAATACATGGATGAAAGAAGAAACGATTAGACCAACATTCAAATGAAGCGCAGCTGAATGGAGGGATGAACGAACAAGTAGGGAACTTATAATCTATTTAAATATATAAAAATGAATGTCTGTTTGTTCTGTTTCTGGGAACTACTTCTCCACTATGCCGTCTTAAGGATCTGAAAACTTGGTTCTTATTTCTTAAACATAAATGCTGTCATTATTTAAACATATTTTTATTAATTAAATGAATTAAAGACTATGGATTTTGCGTTGCAATAAGGTTATCTGAACAACTGAGTAATTTCTTTCAACCACAGCTCCCTCATTCTTTCTTTGGTGGCCCACTTTGTCTTAAGGATCTCTCGCCAGGATCTTCTGTCTGTTTTGTCACATTCTCAAAACTATACTAATCCAGCTTCTCACTTCTCACAACATTAACTTGCTATTCTCTTGAAGAAATGCAATTATTATATTCAAAGTTCAAATACTGAATCCACTTGAATACTGAAATACTCAAGTTTCCCATAAAAAAATTTTCACATTTACTGACCCAGTCATTCATACACATTTACAATGTAAGCATTAAGCACATTCATAAAAAACTGGATGGAAAGTGCAAAATTGTTGCAAAACCTTGAGGCCCAATTAAATCGCCTGCCATTTCATTTATTTTGTATGTTTTCGTATGTGTGTGTGTGAATGCTGAGATAATACCAACAGAAAGACATAAGTACGATTCGCACATAAACATAAAATGAGTATTGGCATAAAGTCTAAAAAACCCACACTATAAAAGTAATTAAAATAAAATCTTTGGCCGACGGCAATGCGATCATAAAATGGCAATCCTTGGCAACAATGTATGCAAATAATAAAATTGTTTTTATATTTTTTTTGGTTGGTTTTCTTTTTTGTATTTTTCTTCTTGTTTTTGTTTTTTTTCTGTTTGTATGAGAAAGTGCATTTTTTATTGCAGCTGTTGCAGGCACGCACACAACGCACGCACGCTCAGCATCTTGGCAACGCTGAATGGGCGCTTTAGAGTTGCCACTTGGTATGCGTTGGTTACAGTGGCTCACACTTGGGGGTTTTGGAGGTTCAAACCCCCAAACATAAAAATTGCTGGTACAAAATATGGTTTGGAATGGTATTCGGCTCAAAAGTTTTACGCAAACCGCCCAAATTGAAATCCTGTGTGCGCCACTGGTTGGTTAGGAGGGTAAGAAGGTTCGCATGGACGTCATTGGGTCGGTGGCAATACCAGTAGGAATTTTAGTTAGCAGAACTTTAGTAAAAGTTTACTCGTAGCCTTTTTCAGATCGGGGACACAAAGAACTTTCAGTTTGGGTTAGATTAGTCGGTTACTACACCTTAAAGCCAAACAAACCTAAATGTAGTGCTTGAAGGTGTGAAGAGTTCGATCGATTGGATTGTGTTTCGAAAGTTGAAACCATTTTCAGCTTCGAATTAATCTCACCAATTCATCCAGTACAGTCTGTCAATCGTTCTATTATCAGAAACGCTATCATGTTTTAAATTGTGAACGATTTTCATAGTTAACCCTTTCGACCCTGAATTTTACCCTGTGTCTCGGTAATACTGTGTCTTGGTATTTAAATCACTCTTTGTTAGAGTTCTAGAGCTAGTTTTCTTTTGAACAATTTTAGCTTAAAACGGGTTAAATAAATTTTGTATCAATATTTTTTAATTACAGAAAAATTATTTCATACTTATGGCAAAATACAAAATTCTCACTTTTTGATTTTATTTAAGCATTATTAAAGAAACAGGGTTTTGATCAAACGCGCCCAATTCGTAGACTTCAATTAGAATACAAACTTTCCCTGATATCGCTGCAAATTGTTGGAAATTATTTTGGGGGTAATAGTAAATTTTTTGTAATTTGCTTTCAATTCACTTCGAAAATTATTTATTTGTTTTTGCCTACTTAAATTAAACCCATAAATCAATCGTAGCTTTTGCTATAAGATGACAAATAGGTGAAGTTTCTCTCAGGCAACTTTGGGGTCGAAAGGGTTAAGCGGCGTTGTACAAATTCTACTTTTTCTATTTCTTCTTCTTCTTCTTGCAGCTCCTAAGTAGCTCGTAGACCAAGCTTTATAGCTAAAATACCAATTGTACAGTCTTACATACGATAATTGTTTACATTTCGTTTTGAAGCAAAGTTGAGGTCTGCCAAATAGCATTGCTCGCCATCGAAGATTGGTTATATCCCTTGCTACTTCAACAGCAAAGATACATAAGAGTTTGAAATATAGACTCCCTGTGAATGTTCCGAAAGCAGGAATTTTTTTAATTGATTCAAAGAATGTGTTGCTCCAGCTTAAAGTGATTTTCAAGCTGTTGGCCTCTAATATTAACTGATATTATGAAATATTAATATAACGCTGCTGCTAACTTTTTTAAAAAAAATTGGAAAATAACTGTTTCATTGTAAAAAATAAGTATTTTAATTTTTACTTATAATTATTATTTTGAAATAATTATTTTTAGATCTATGTAGCGAACCTAAATCCATACAAATTTTATAGTCGCATTCACCGATCTTTTGTGTGCCGGTATTTTCAACGTAAAAAATATATAGTTATTGCAAAATAATAAAAATAAAAAAATATTTCCAATTCATAAAAGTTACTGGCAACGAAACAAATATTTTTCTCATAACAGTTATGCGATGACGGAAAAAATATTTTTCAAAAAATAAACGTTACCGAGCAATGCAAACAATATTTCTTGCTGGTAATAGTTATTAGGCAACAGAAAAAATATTTGTCACGAATAATAGTTACGAAATGACGAAAAAAGTATTTTTTCCTCTCATAATAGTTATTGTCCAACATTTATAAATATTTCATAAAAATGGGCAACGTTTTCGAATTTTAAAAAAATAATAACTGTTATTTTGGGTCCCCGATATAACGGAATATTAATACTACATATATTATGTATATATGTATATATTAATATTACATATATAATATTAACATTACATTCTATTTAGGTTTGTCTGATGAAAAATATTAATTTGTGAAGACAACGTATGGTAAACGTAGCGCATTTGTTGTTTGGAAATAACACGAACAAGTTTCCAGCAATTAAAAATGCGTGTAAAACAAAATCTTATCGCAAAACATATTTTAAAAAAGTCATAATAATTCAGATATCTAAACATTCACAAGAACAGAATATGGCTGGCTTCTTAAAAAAGTTCAATATTTATTATATAAAAAAGAGGACATTTGGAGTTTTCAATGAAGAATCACATATTCACATTTCAAGTACCATCTGATGATAGCTTTACTTATGAAAATCATTTGTAGCTATATTACAGGATTTTTAGGTTCATCCTGCAAACATTGAACTGACAGCAGTGAATCACAACAAAGCGGCCAGGCAATGTTTGTGCCCAGACCCCAACTGCCGACTGTAGGATAAGTGTCGCTTCAATGTCGTCTTCAGCCGTGGTGTCAAGCAATACAAACGCAATAAAAGCAAACATTTAATTTGCACGCAGCAGCAACAAGAACAAAAACGCGCGACAACATACGACAACACGCTGCATGCGGCACATTCTGTGTCTCGCTGCATTGGCGTATCGGTTTTATTTTGATAACATTTTATTTGCATTTCATTCGTGTCGCATATCATTAGCGTTAACCATTAAAATGTAATAATCATTCTAATAAGAGCGCAACAATGTTGCCAAAAACGAAAGAAATGCTGCACACGCACGCAGGCGGCCGGGTGGGCGCGCAGAGTTTATGGCTGCGGGCAAGTTGGCGTGTTGCTGCTGCCAGCAGCATATTTTTGCAACCCCAACAGCAGCTGCTGCTGTTGCTGTTGCTATTGCTGTGGCTAGAGCAACTGGGGCCGTGCACATTTATGGCAACTGCAGCGTGCAGCATGCAGCGTGCGGCCGCCGCCTGCATTTATATGGCAGTTTTACAGCTTTGCGACTACTTGCAACAAAAAGGTATGTGTTATTATTTCATTCCTTTTGCACTGTGCAAGTGTGCGTGTGTGTGTATGTGTCTGTATATTAAAGTAATAAAATGTTGTAGAAAATCATAGAGGCGGGCAGTGAGCGGCGGCGGCACGGACTCGCTGCTGCATTTGCTAACAACGCAACAATTTATGGCCGTAAACTAATTTAACTTTTATAAATTACGAAACACGCATAAACACAATTTTATGCGGCGTTTTTAATGCGCGCAAGTTTGTTGCTGCCAATCATCAAGTTGAGTCTCGGCCGGCCACACGGCCACACGAGCAGCATGGACCGCTTTGTGCGCCGGTGGTGGTCTGGTCGCAGCGTCAGCGTCAGCGTCAGCGTCAGCGGTAGAGCTCGCTTGCAGTGATTTTCTTGAAATTACTTGCTGCGCTTTGTTGTTGTTGCAAAATCATATAAAGTGCCTGTTGCCATTTCGGTTTCATTTCATTTTATTTGGCTTTGTTTGTGATCCGATTGGGGCGACAAACGTTTGTGGCTGCGGCCGCCTTGCACCGAAATTCGGTCTTTTGCCATTTTATGTGCCTTCTTGGTGGCATTTTTCGGCACCAGCGCAAACTGTTGTGCGAAATTATTTGATCTATTAATATCGAACTATTAACGCTGCTCGCAATGACATCGTTAAGTTGCATCAACAAATTCGAATGATCACAACATGAGAAGAGTGAAGACGTATTTTGACTCAGTGCAGTGTTGTCAGATCAGAAGATATCCTCTTACATTTAGGAGATTCTTGGCCTTTTAGGAGAATATTTAGGAGGAAGAGTTGGTCAGGAGAAGGTTTAAGAGATTTATATTTTATGTTAGGGGATTAATAAAAATTGTATTAATAAAAATTATATGTACTTATATATTTTAATTTTTTATGACGCAAATTATGAAAAAATTTTAGGAGATTTTTTAACTTTTGGGAGGAAATTTCAGTATTTTTTAAGATTTAGAAGAAAGTAATTTCAGGTATCTGGAAACACTGACTCAGTGCAGTAAACGATAGAAGATAATTTTGGGAAACTTTTCGAGAGAAAGTATTGAAGAGGAAGAAATATGTTCACTAATGTCTACTTCTTTGAAATTAGAGTAAGTTTGTCAGACTTTTTCGTTTTAAGTAGTGCTCAGACTTTTCTAAAACACACCGTAAAACCACAATAAACGTCATATTTAAATATGAGTCAAATCACAAAGTCCCAACATTGTGGAAATAATTCTGATGGCCACGACACGTCTGACCTATTAATAAAATACTTAGTCGACTCAATGCTCGATTGAGGGTTAAAGGCCTTCATCTCTCGCAGTTATTTACTCAAATGTTTCTTTGTGACTGAAAGTAGTAATTATTATTAAATTATCATTTAAACAATGAAAGCGCTTGTCGTCTGTGTTTACGCTGAGAATGTCAACATTTATGTCGCACAATTTTATGGCCAACGCATTGCCAATGAAAAATGACAAATGGAATAAAATATATACATATGTATGTGCATATATAATGTTAGATGTGTTGTATATTTTATTGCCCACATTTTATTGAAATGCTTTTTTCTTCGGTCGTTTTTTATGCGTTGGGCAGTTTTTCGTTTGTGGCTGTTGTTGCTGTCACAAATATTACGTACACACGGCAATAAAATAATACCAAATAATCATAATGATAAATAGTCGTAAAATAAAAGTATTAAAAACAACAATAACCACACAAATATGTATTCAACTTTCTGCCACTTTTATGGCGCTCGACCATGTAACGAGTATTTTTTTCTCTCTCTATATCTCTCTGTGCATTAAGATTATGGAATTCATTTGCTCGAAGTTTTGAAAGAAAGCAAACAATTTTATTAACAAGTCACATTTAAATTAATACCACAAGTCGTCTAAATAAACCAAACCACAAAAAGAAAAAAACACTCTTCACAAGGTCGAGCGTAATAAAAATGGTTATCAAGATATTTCTGTTTTATAATCATTATAAAAGAGCTAAATTGTCTTTGAACATTCGATTCATGACTCAAATACATATATAGTGATGTTCATATGTTTTTGAAATGGTTGAGAAAACAAATTTCTACATAAACTTAACTGAAAATGTTGATAGCTTTAGTGAAAAGAAATCGCTTGTTCATTATTGAAAAAACCCATACATCAATTTTAAGTACGCAGAATTTTTCAAAATATCCATATTACAAATTTCCCATCGCAGAAGCAATGCTGTGTATTTCATAAAAGAAAATATCTAAAAAGTTTTTCTATGTTTGAATTTCAGTTGATTTTGAAAGAATGCAAAAATACACACAAATGATTCAAAACACAAAATTATTCAACATATGTTTGAATGTCAATAATTTAAATTTCTGTCAGTCGAAAAAATAAACAATATTTGTAAAGCAACAGTTCTGAGAAACCAAGACTGTTAGTAGAATTGTTGTTAATAAATATTTGAACAATTTCGGATCGATTTCCAGTCGATTTTTAATTCTTCGAAAACAACAGACAAAAGTAAAAGCTAGACTATTGTCGCATTTGCTGTTGAATGAAAATAATATGAAAATAACATTCCTGTCTAAACTAAATTATATTGTAAAAAAATATTTGTTCTTTGTTTTAGCTAGTTTTTTGTTTTTTCTGCCGCACTATGTGATTGCGTTTCGTTGCCATTCCCTTTTCCCATGACTGTAGTTTTTGTTTTAAGTATTAACGTCACTCCACCCCCCACTCAACTATTACTTCTATAAAATTTTCAGTGTTAGACTTGAATTGTTATTGCCAAATATTTTTCTTAATTCTTTAATTTTCAGCATTAGACGCAATTAATAATTTTATTTCCTTGAGCCATGGAGTTTAGGAGAGAATGCGGCTGCTAAGGCGCTTTAATTTCAGGCCTTCAAATAAAATTTTTTTTTTAATTTGGAGTTTAAATTGCAGCTAAGAAAGCAAATCATGTTTGAAGTAAACTATTACTGCCATGATTTTCATTTCAAAAACTAAACATTCTATCAACAAAAAACTCATAATTTCACTCAACAGACGAACTGGTAGCTCTGGATGAGCTTCAGCTTGGCTCACAATCTTTTGAAATGTTTGGTCAGTTTTTAATTTTCAACTTCTTCGATTCAAAATCAACTAGAATTTGTCAGCCAATGGCCACTTGCTACTTTGAGTCCGTAAATAAATATAAATAAATGATACATAAACATTGAAGTGGCGCTTTGTCAGCGCCATCCCACTCTCTGCTAACTACGCATTTCATACTTTATCAGAATGATTTGTTTTTATTATTATTGCCATTAGGTATTGTTGTTATTTTGAACATTAATTGCTACGCTTTCCGCGTATTTGGCTATTTACTCAAATGACAAAGTCAAAGCCAAGGAATATAAAAAACACACTGTTAAAAAAAATAAAGAATGAAGTGAGCGAAATTCTAATCTCTTTAAGTATTAACTCTTGAAGAAAATTGTATGTTTAAATTAGTGAAGATTTTCAACGTGAACTCTAGCACGTTTTACATGGTTTTTAAAATTGAATTTACGTTATAGTAATTAGATTGTATGGCGTTATATGAATGCCACAATTTCTGGCATTTTGTCATCTTTATATAAATATATATTTAATCTTACTATTCCATGAGTTTTATTCACTTTAATATAGCGTGCGAAAAAAATATACTATCACACACATATTTCATGCATTCAGTTGAATTTGTGTCAATAAAAAATTGATTTCAAGTGAAAATATTGTTAATAATAACCACCGTTATATGTGGATTTTAAAACAAATGTAAAGCCAATATATACAAATTTAAAACCTGTTTACATCAACATTGAACTGACTTTGTAATAAGAAAAGGTTTGGTTAAAAGGGAAATATTTTTTATAACGACCACCGTTTTTTGTGAATTTTAAGTGATAAACAAATATAAAAACGATATTCACAAATATAAAACCAATTATCATCAACATTCATCTGAATTTGTAATGAGAAAATTGGTTTAAAGTAAAATATTTCTTATAACGACCACCGTTATTTGCAAATTTTAAGTGTAAACCTAATATAATAATAAGAAAATTGGTTTAAAGTAAAGTAATACTCATAATGACCACCGTTATATGTATACTTTAAGTGCCAAACAAATA
Organism: Melieria crassipennis; assembly: GCA_963668005.1. Lineage (NCBI taxonomy): Eukaryota > Metazoa > Arthropoda > Insecta > Diptera > Ulidiidae > Melieria > Melieria crassipennis. The sequence goes on along the minus strand of OY764962.1, from coordinate 105,428,985 downwards.
TAAAAGCCATATACACAAATATAAAACCAGTCATCATCATCATTCAACTGAATTTGTAATGAGAAAATTGATTTAAAGGAAAATGTTGCTTATACCGACCACCGTTATTTGCAAATTTTAATTGGAAACCTAATATAATAATAAGAAAATTGGTTTAAAGTAAAGTAATACTTATAATGACCACCGTTATATGTATACTTTAAGTGCGAAACAAATATAAGAGCCATATATGTACACAAATATAAAACCAGTCATCATCAACATTGAACTGACTTTGTAATGAAAAAATTGGTTTCAAGCCAAATACTGCTTATAAGGACCACCGTTATTTGTGAATTTTAAGTGAAAAACAAATATAATAATAAGAAAATTAGTTTAAAGAAAAGTAATGCTTATAACGATCACCGTTATATGTAGATTTCAAGGGTAAAACAAATCAAATACGATATACACAAATATTAAACCAGTTATCATCAACATTCAACTGACTTTGTAATGAGAAAATGGGTTTAAAGGAAAATATTGCTTATAACGACCACCGTTATTTGTGAATTTTAAGTGAAAAACACATATAATAATAAGAAAATTGGTTTGAAGCCAAATATTGCTTATAACGACTACCGTTATTTGTGAATTTTAAGTGCAAAACATACATAAAGGCGATGCACACATTACTGATATTACATTTATTCATAAGAACTAAACGAAATATGATAATAAATAACTTATAACGTTCGCCATTCTATGAGTTACATGTCGATATAACCATATAATGATACCATAGACTGGTGCACTGAAGGATTTAAGGGTTAAAACTCCCCATAAACTATTTCTCGCAGATATGAAGGAATAAGCATCACTTTTTAGATTCATCTGTGTGATAATCAGAAAATTAATTGTGTCCTTTATAACAGTCGCCCTTCCATGTATTATATGTTGATATGTATAACCATAAAAAAGAAATATATACACATAATCATGTCTTGAATTACATTCCCAAGCAATTACTCATCTATTCACCAAAATAAGCCATTCAAACTACCAACAGTTGTATGTAGGGGCAGGGGGGTGCTGAGAGTTGTTCTGCGCCCCCTTGACTGGCCGCGCCTGCTGGCAATAATAAACATAACCACCGCACAAATGTACAGACAATAGTTATAATAATTTCTGAATTCCTGCTCTTTCTGATTGCCCATAATAACTGAGTAGTGTTGCCGCCTCAATTCGACCGAACTCCAACTTCGGCAGCGCCAACTTCAATTTCAGCACGCGGCAGCAACAATTTCAATGGCAATGCGTCGATTTGCCGTTGCGTTTTGTTTGGCTTTTGCCTTTTTCCGCAATGCAATGCGGTCGCGCGCAGTCGTCATCGTCAACGCGGTTTGTCGTCGTCATCGCGCGCAGCGCCACCAACAATGGTATCAACCGCAGACAACAACAACAACAACATTATCATCATCATCATCAACGGCAGTGTTGTTATTGTTGTCGCCAACAACGTTGCCTTTTATCGTCATTATGTCGAACGAATGCTACATGTTGTTGTTGTTGTTGTTGGGTGTTGTGTTTGTTGCGTTGTGTTATGTTGGTTTGTTGTTGTCGTTAGCAGCGCATCGACACCGGCAACATTTGTGGCTCAAAGAAGTGCGCCAGTTGCAATTGTTGTTGTTGTCCATTGCTCGTTTTGTTTTTGTTCATGTTATTATTATCAGTGTTGCTGTTGTTGTTGCTGTTATAAATATTTTATACCATTGCCATATATTTTATTTTTATTATTTATATTGCATTGTTTATGATGGCAAAAGTAAATTATTATTATTGTTACTGTTTTCGTTGTTGTTGCGTTCATATTTCGTGCCTGTGCTGTTGTTTGCGAGTATTTGTGTGTGCGTGCTGTCATTTTTAAAAATTATCGCAACAGACGCAGACACACACACACACACAGTTGTGCATACCTGTCCTGGTGCCAGATCCCCCCTGACCAACGTCTCTGTCCCTCTGGCGTACTCCGCGAATATTTTGCGTTACAATTTTGCCGTTTTCTTCTTCCTGCTTTAGTTCTTGTTTTTGTTGTTTTTTTTTTGGTTTAAAAAGTGTCTTGTGTCATCGTTGTTGCTGCATTGCTGTTGCTGTCGTTCTTATTATTGTAGTTTTTGGCATTTATTTTGCGCACCGGCACTGCGTTGCAGTCTGGCAGCGTTTTCGCGTCGGTGGCCGCATGCAGTTGGCCACAGTATGCAGATATTTTATTGTTAAAATAATAGTGGCCCATTAACGTAATTGGCAAATTAGGCGCACAATGACACTAATAAAATATTAGCCGTACCTGGAATAGTTTTCGCTGCGCGGCCATGCACTCTACGTCGGTTTTCTAGGCGCTAAACTGCAATTTTGTATATTCGTCTGTGACGTACAGCGAAAATCAAACCTTACGAAACAATGCAGTTAGTGGGATTCCAAGAATAATGTTCGTGGCTTAATTAAATTAATAATTTTTAATCAATATTGCTTGCAGCCTGGTAAGTTGATTGGGCCAACCATTGTGTGGCAATCATGCAATGACATTTTTGCTTATGCATTAACTTTCCTGGATAAATATATCCAATAAAAAATATAGAAAACATGTCTATCACGCATATTTGTTGCACGTACTTAATAGTTTTATTGGGAAACTAAAACAATAAAACGAAATATGCTATAAAAAAATTTACACTCTTTTATAGAAAAATTTAACAAAAAAGAAAAAAAAATTGTATACTAAAAACCACACATCAACAATTTAAACAATTTTTTATTTACAGGAAAAAATTTTGTTATTACGTAAAACATAGTTTTTAATCATAAATGCTTTCAACTGATTTTAACAAATTTATTGATTAAGTATTGTTTCAGTTTTCATTATTAAATAAAAATGTTGCTATCGATACCATCAGTATTAAGCTTAAAATTTTGCTTATAAGAAATCATGGAGTAAGTGAAATTCTGTACCGTAAAACATTTACGTAAAACATAGCATTTATTTAACTGATTTTAATGAATTTATTGATTATTGTTCAGTTTTTCATTATCAGTTTTTCATTCATCAGTATTAAGCTTAAAATTTTGCTTATAAGAAATCAAGAAGTAAGTCAAATTCTATACCATATGCAATTAAAGTCTTGTGGGGCCCTATGCTCCCGAGAGGAGTGAACAAGCAAAAAAATAAAAAATAAAATTCAAGCTTAGGAAAAATGTTTTCTCTCTCTTCATTGAAATTTCATGGGTTGCTTATCGATTCATTAAATAAAAATATATCTCTTAATCCAAAGTAAAGTAGAATTTTGGATCGTAGATTTGTCTGAAATTAAGGGATTTATAAGAAAACTAGAAACTCTTGACGAAACTGGGCCGCAATGGTTTTAAAAAGAGTTCGACCGATTCCCAATTTTTTGGCCGATGCTGATTAATCGGCTGAATGGGCGAGAATCGGCCGATGCCGATTCCGTATAAACTATAAAAGGAATGGATTCAATCAAAAACAGTTTATTCTACAAAGAACAAAAACGAAGGAGCTTTATTAAAAATATATATAAGGAGTGCGTCATTAAAAATTGTGTCATCGAAAAATTAAAACATCTCAGCAACCACTAGTCCAATATTTGAAAAGTTTGGTTTTATTTAACATGTCTTTTATGCAGATTTTAAAATTTTATTAGAAACAAAATTATAATACATTTTCAAGGGTAAAGTTTCTAACTTTTTCTGGAATACTCCTCATTAGGGCTTTTTTTGTTTCTTCGTTAATTTTCTTTGTAGAGGCCAGGAGTAATTTTATCCATTTCTCTGAAGCCATTTTATCATTAAATACTCAATTAATGCTCTAAATGGACATAAACTATTCAATGAAACAATTTTAATGACTCACCTGATCAAAGAAAGTTTGATTTGAATTTGTGTTAACGAAGTTATTAGCAAAATTGCATGCCACAATTTTTAACGACGCACTCCTTATGTTTGTATTGTACAAGAGAATCCAGAATACATTAATATGTATTAAAAAAATAATAATATACTTTCACATAAATTCTATGTGTCCACTAGGATGAACAAAAATACTGACGTAAACTTGACTTATAAATAAATATTGCATTAAAATTCAGTTTCTTCTTTAAATTAAAATGCGATGTGGTATCGGCCAAAAAAGGCCCGATGCCGACGCCGATACCATTTTTTTTGGCCGATACTAGCCGATGCCGATGAGAATTAATCGGTCTGACTCTAGTTTTAAATTATTTTTGTTTTTGTAAATTCCTAAAGATGTCAGCAAATTGCTAACATCGAAACTAAGTAAACTTTTCGCTTTTCTCTTGTGACCTTCCAAACTACACAAACAACCAAACAAAATTAATAAGCAATTTATATCATGGAATGCAAACTAATTATATTTTCATACAAACAAATATGTGTAAGTTTCACTAAATTGCAGCCTAAAATGTAAAGTCAACTCCTACTAAAAAATTATTCAACAAGGGAAATCCATTTCTGCTTGTCGCTTTACAAGTGTTGCCACATAATCGATTCATTAATTAAACAGCTGCAATAAGAAAGCAAAAATACAAAGATAGAAGAATAGAAAATGTAATCTTTCAACTTAATTTCAACAAATTGTTAACGACACCTTTAAGCGCTGTGCGTGGTGGTGTGCAGTGGAAAAATAAAAGCGCTCGACGCCAGCGATCTGCATATTCAAACGAGAACAAATGACAAGTATTTTGTGCTACAAGCAGACACAATTAAAATATTATGCAGATGCAATCTAATGTCATTATATCAAATTCATTAATCTGGAATATACGACGATTACGATGACGATTGCAAACGCAACGGAACGGGGAAAAACGCGACAGACACACGTTGCCGCGAGTGCGGAGCACAGCCGGGTCGATTGGCGCGGAGCGATGCGGAGTCGAGTGGAGTGGCGTGGAATGAAGTGAAGTTGGAATGGAGTGCAGTGCAGTGACGCTGACGCTGAGCAGTCGATTGTGGTGTTGAGTGTGCGGCACGTTCGGCATGTTCGCCTGGTGTGTGCCGCAGTCGCTGACAAATGCACGTCGATTCGACTAACTTGAGCGGCAACGTCGCAATTTCAAGCTCCAGTTAGCGGCAGTTCGCATGAAACTGCACAGCTGCCAGATAGCGACCCGTCAGCCAGCCAGCCAGCAAACGCCTCCACGCAACCCATCGCGTCGGTGGAACGCAACGCATGCACCGCGCAAAGGTTTCTTGCGCTGCAGCGGTGCCATCGAATTCGATTTTAATCCACGCAGCCAAGTACCTATGCATCCACCTACAAACGGGTACAATAGCCCCGTTCCCCCTACACGACACAATTGAATTCGATTTAGGCTCGGCGCAGTCCGATTGTTGTCTCCAGCGCTGCGGCGCTCGGTGAAAATATGAAAATGTTACAACCGTTTTTAATAATAATTAAATTGTGGCAGTGCACAAAAAACGGTACTCGTATGTATGTATGTACATATATAACGAGCATGTTAACGTCAATCAAATAAAAAATATGCATTGTAATAATCCCCAAAGCTATTACAACGCTCAGCGACGTCTGCGTCTGCGTCTGCGCGTCGGTATGTGTGATGAGTGTTGCCGATTATTAATGGTAGTAAGCAGAATGTACATAACATACATATATATAATATAGAATGCTTGAAATAATCTTTTAAAATCGACAAGAAATTCTGGAAGGTAAGCCAGAATAATCTTCAGAGTACATCTTTTGACTGTTCCAAAAGGACAGTTTCGTTTTTTTTGCACCTTCCGACAACGCATTTGGCCTTGGCAGATATAAACCCACTAAAAGAGCACAATTTAAATTTAGTGGCAGTTTTTTCTGTGCAAGTGGCAGTTTTAAAATTTACCTGTTGTCATCTACAATTGTTCCGATTATTGAAAATGTGAAAACAATCGATTTATTGGAGCAACAATTTCCAGATCGAACTATACTACGAGACTAGCCATCAAAATGTCAACGGCAGCGAGATAATTATTATGACCACTGCACAGGTACACAACCGACCAGTATTGCCAGATGCTTGAAATGACTTTCTCCTAAATTAAAAAAAAATTCTGAAATTTCCTCACAAATGTTAAAAAAATCTCCTAACATTTTTTAAACATATTTCTCAATACTTCTCATAAAAACATATACATATAATTTTTTTATTGCAGCCTTTTTTTAATCATCTTCAGCTTAACAACAAAAACAGAACATATAACAAATGAATTAAATAAGAAGTGTCATTTTTGACGGGATTTCATTGTGACAGCAATAAGTGAGAACGAGATAGAACGAGCTAACATTTTGTAAGCTTACACATTTTTAACAGAATAGGGTGCTTTGACTATTAAAATAGCTGCCAAAATATGTTTTGTTGCCTATGTTGCCAATACTTCGTTATCCAAAAATCTTCCAAAAATCCACTAAGGATCCGAAAAATCCCCTAACATAAAATAAGAATCTCCTACGCTGCCATGTCACTGACTTATTTAAGATATGTGAGCATGGAAAATCAAATCAAAGCAAATCAATGTGACAATTAATGAATGTGTAAGTTGTATGGATTAATATTATACAAGTACTTAAATATGTATGAAACCAACCACAATGACAAAGAAATCACTAAAATCCGAATACCGAAAAAGAAAAATTAATATGCACATTCGAGACGGACACTTCGAGAGTCAGCAAAAAGTAAACGCAAATTATATGGATTTATTTGAAATTACCAAGAAAGCAATTAATATGAAATATTACAAGAGAACGTGTACGCGTGTGTGTGTGTGTCTGTGTGTGAGTTTTCTTGTAGTTGTTGTTGTTGTTGAACGCGTTTCTGCGCAATAAAACACAACAAATCGAAGTAAAAGTTCGTTGCGCCCATTGAGACGTTGGCAGCAGCTGCCTGCTCCAGCCACTTATTGCCCGCCGTCGGCCTCCCGCCGCCACTGTCGGAGGCGCGTTTGTTTTTGCCCCCTGCGCGCCGTTTGTATTTCGTTAACTTACATAAAAATACAAAATTATAAAAATAAATGGGAGTTGTGCTGGAATAACTCCAACAACTGCAGCACCACAACTTGAACACCATCAACACCACCAACAACAACAACAACAACAACAACAACAACAACAACAACAACAACAACAGCAATAGCCACAGCAATAATAATAACAACAAGCATCAAATAAATAAATAAGAAGAAACATTCCATTCGTCGTCATAAACTTCAATTTTCGAAAATCATTTCCTTCGCAGCTGCGCGTTAAGAGCTAAAGTTAGCGCACAGTGGAACGAATCGCTCCAATTGCCGCGCATTGCCAGTGCGCTTGGCAACGATTTCTTTTCATGATTTTTTTTTTAATAATCGTAAGAGATATCGGCTCGCCAATGTCTAATGCAATTGCATTTTTTTCCTTATAGTATCGTTGTTGTTGTTGTTGTTTAATGACCTTTGGCTTTTTATGGCGGTTTAATAATTGTTTCATTCTATGCATAGGTAAATGCATAATTTATATGGGAATATAATGTGTCGGAATATATTTGCGAGGCGCGCGCACAGATGTCCAGTTGGCGCGATTATTGATTGCCAGTTGAGGTGTCATAACAAGCGTAGCAGCGCCACGAGCGACCACAAAGTCCTGAAAGTTCCGCAACGAATCAAGAAGCTGTACAAGTTATTTTATGCATGAATAAGCTAATCAAAAGAATGGCAGTTTTATGGCGATTGAAAAATTCATCGGATTGCAGTCAATTTTTTCAAATTTGTAATAATTTTTTTTTTACTTTAGAGTTAAAAGTAGTCAAACGAAACATGTTCAGATTTGAACAGAAGAGACTGAAACCGGCATTTTTTAACCTTCTGCCTGTCCCTTGAGGTCTATTTGACCCCAGGTGGAATTTAAATAACGGTTGAGTGGTTTTTTGGTATGAAGGATTACAATTTTACAGAGGACCTTTTTCATATCCTTTTTTTACAAATAGATACAAAATTAATTTTATTTAAATTTTTGAGCCTTTCCTCTTCCATTTGACATATATATCGTCATATTCTAACGAGGTTAATTATTTTTATATTTTTTTACTTTTTATCTCCTTCAAAATGTTGAAATCCTTTTAAAAGTACAAAGGATGTAAAAATGAAAAACTGAGTACGCAGTATTTCTATATTTGGTATCTAGTTTCACGCACATATGGATTTTTCCCGGTGTGAAAAATGCTGTCGGTGTTATACGGTGTTATATAACCGTTTAGTTGAGATCATCCTGGCTGGTCATCCCGGGGCTTTTCCCTTTTCTTTTGTGATTTTTGTGTAACATTTCTTCATGTTTTGTCAGTAAATTATATAACCGTTTGGTTGGGGTCATCCTGACCCCAAAGCACAGCGAACGCAATTTTGAGCAAGGAACAGTCAGAAGCTTAAACTGCAATATCACACAGCGGTGATAGCACTTGTAGCAGTCACCTAACTTGACTCTTGTCTGAGTTCGAGCTACGAACGTCTCGATTGAAATTCGCAATGTCTGAGCTACGGAGGCCGCTTGGATCATAGCCGTGTGGCAATAACAAAGATTATTCAATCGACGGTTTGAAATCAGTCAGTATCATCAAGGTCTCACTTCAGTTTGAGGTCTATGATTATAGGGTAGAATTTTTTAATTTATAAATAGTATAACAAATTTATAGAATTTATAATATTGTTTATAGTATAAAAAAATTATAATACATGCAAATTTATAATATTTAGCTATTCATGGATAATAGACATGATCAGAATTAATAAAATATAATAATAATGCAGGGATTGCATTGAACCATTGCACAGTGATTCGTTCCATAGACAAAATTCAAAAAAATTTATGGTCTCAGAATTTAACGATTTTGATGTCATTTGAAAGGTAAAACTCCAACTAAGAAAACCCCAAAAATCTGTGCAAAAAATTAATTAGTGTGTGTGCAAAAGCGGCTCAAAATTGAAACTTTTTTCACAAAAAAATTTAAACACATATTTTCTGTTTTTTAGTCTATTGAGTAAAAAAAATTGTAAAGATACAAGAAGTTGCTAAAACTTTCAATATGGATTAAGAAATGATGAGAGCATTTTCGCTTTTAATGTTTTCTCAAAATTTGCAAAGCTGAGGCTTTTACATCACTTTTAATTCAAAATATTTTTCTAAATTAAAAATATGAAAATTGGAAAAACTTAGAGGAAAATATCTAAAAAGTATGTGAAAGTATGTTCCTGGATTTTTTTTTATTCTAAGAAGCATTATTTCTTTGTCGGATAATGTAATTACATCCTCCGACCTCTTCCGATCTCAGAAAATAATTCAATTTGAAAAGTTGTCTAAACACGTATTTTTCGACAAAATTAATTTTTTTATCCCTAAAAGTATGCAATCAGCATGAAAAATTGAGAAAACTGCAAAAAAGCTAAACATACGTCTATTATTATCGTTTTTATTGCAAAACTAAAGGGTCCTAAGACACTTTCTGTTACTCTTTGCAATTATCAATGTTGACGTTACCGATTAAATGTAAAATCTGAAAAATCTAGTCAACACACTCGTTGCTATAGCTCACCAAAAATGACGAAAATTGCAAATTTAAGTCTCAGACATTGCCACATTACAACAGTTAAAGAAAAACAAAATTGAGATTTCAGTTCAGCAGACCATGATTAACTGGTATACCCAATTTTTTGAAGAACGGACCACTCGAATCGTCGAATCACTGTGCTTTGGTCCAATATAATGTTTCATAATTCTTTACCTCGTTCTAGCTTGTAAAACCATCATATTAAAAATTTTTCATAAAAATGTTTTTCGATAGTCCAGTAGCACGCTGGCTTCTCATACCAAGGTCCTAGGTTCGAATCCCAGCTCATGCTGGTGAAGCACTCATTTACTTCAACAGCAACAAAAATTAATTGCAGTGACAATTAATGTCTGTCCGACTTGTATCTCATTTGGTAAAAGTGAACCTCTTTCGAATTATGACCCGAACACAGTCAAGACGGCAGCGACACGACAATAAAAGCGGCAGCAACGTTATCACAATCATATTTTTGAGCTCCTAAACAAAAATTTTGAAGAGCTTCCGCACTTCCTTTGTTAAGCTACTACTCGTCTATATCAATTTTATCGTTGTACAATCAATTTAAAATAAATTCCATTGTGTAATAATTTTTAGAACTGTTATATTTTAACTAAAATACTAACAAATAGGTAAAAAAATTCCATTAAAATATCAGTTTTGAAGCAATGATGCCAATTGCCTTCGTTTTGTCGCCTAGAAAACAGAGAACAGTTCTATGTTTTGCCACAGCGACAACTGTGTTCGGTGTTTGTGTAGTAGTGCAGTCGTCAAAATAATCGTACCCATACCAACGTTCTGATTCTATATTTCAATAGAAGCAGTCGTGTCGCTGCCGTCGTTTATGTGTTCGGGGCATTACCATTCAGAATTGGTACAACACAGAATATACTCAAGAACCATACATTTGGAACGAGATGGCGGCACTATAAGTCAGTTACTACTTACAAGTGTCCGACCGACGGTGGATTTTTAGCCGAAGCCGAAGCAGAATATGCGGCATAATTAAAGTACTAGGCCGAAGGCCGAAGCCAAATACTAATACAAATTTTTTTAAGGAAAAAAACTGATCAAATTTAGCCGTTCTTTCTCTATTCATTTCTTTAATCCACTTAAGAATTGATAAAAGAATATCAATATTTTTATTTTAGTAAAAAAAAACAAAAACAGTCTTAGAGTTCCGTTTCTAACAAAACAAAAATATGTATAACAATTCAATTGACATAAATAGACAATTAGAGATGATTTTTATTAATCGCAATCTTGAGCCCGAATTATCGAGAAAACTCGATATTTGGTCAAAGTATTCGGCTATTTTGGCCGAAGCCGAAGATTTAAAATACATAGTTTTATTTTAGTAAAAACAAACAAAAACAGTCTTAGAGCTCCATTTCTAACAAAACAAAAATCTAACAATTCAATTGACATAAATAGACAATTAGAGATAATTTTTATTAATCGCAATCTTGAGTGCGAAATATCGATGAAACCCGATATTTGATCAAATACTTTGAAACAGAGCAAATTGACTTGATTACAGGGCGAACAACTTCGGCTAAAGTATTCGGCTATTTTGGCCGAAGCCGAAGATTTAAAATACATAGTTTTATTTTAGTAAAAACAAACAAAAACAGTCTTAGAGCTCCATTTCTAACAAAACAAAAATCTAACAATTCAATTGACATAAATAGACAATTAGAGATAATTTTTATTAATCGCAATCTTGAGTGCGAAATATCGATGAAACCCGATATCTGATCAAATACTTTGAAACAGAGCAAATTGACTTGATTACAGGGCGAAAAACTTCGGCTAAAGTATTCGGCTATTTTGGCCAAAGCCGAAGATTTAAAATAGTTTTATTTTAGTAAAAAAAAAAACAAAAACAGTCTTAGAGCTCCATTTCTAATAAAACAAAAATCTAACAATTCAATTGACATAAATAGACAATTAGAGATAATTTTTATTAATCGCAATCTTGAGTCCGAAATATCGATAAAACCCGATATTTGATCAAATACTTTCAAACAGAGCAAATTTACTTGCATTACAGGGCGAAAACCTTCGACTAAAGTATTCGGCTATTTGGGCCGAAGCCGAATATTTAAAATAGTTTTATTTTAGCAAAAAAAAACACAAAAACAGTCTTAGAGTTCCGTTTATACCAAAACAAAAAATTTAACAATTTAATTGACATAAATAGACAATTAGAGATAATTTTTATTAATCGCAATCTTGAGTCCGAAATATCGATAAAACTCGATATTTGATCAAATACTTCGAAACAGAGCCAATTGACTTGCATTACAGGGCGAAAAACTTCGGTTAAAGTATTCGGCTATTTGGGCCGAAGCCGAAGATTTAAAATTGACCGAACACTGACTTACCGAATAAATGACTACTAATTACATGTATTCTTTGAAAATTTTATGTTTATTTCTCTGTCGGCTATCGGTTAGCGATTTCTGTTGTTGTGCCCTTAAAAGCGCCGCACATGCACCACTGTATCACATACAGTGTGCCCTTTGCACATCGTTAAAGAATATTATAAATTACTACAAGAAGAGCGGCAGCAACAACAACAACAACAAAAACAACAACAATGGCAGCAGCAGCACCAACAAAAAGATGTATGCTTGAAATATTTATTTTATACATATTTTATTCTCAGCTAAATTAAAGAATATTTCTTCGCAGTTGCTTTCGTGCGTTGCTTCGCGGCTTCCTTTTTCTGCTCGCTTGGGTTTGTTCATTTGAAAGTGTGGTCGCTGGCGTTACTCATATACGAGTGTCTTACATACATATATATTTATTGTTGTGTTTTACAATTTTTTTGTGTTTGTTTTTTTTGTTATTTAATTTTTTATAGATATTTATTGGGGCTGCTGTGGCTGCGGCTGCGGCTGTGCCGTTTGCCGGTATCTGTTTTGTTCCTTGACGGCGCGGCAGCTCATTTCGTGCATATTATACGCGCCTGTTGTTGTTGCACTTATTCTGCTCAGCACCGTTTGCCGTTGTTGTAATTGTGTACATTTTAAAGGTAAAGCGAAGAAAACCGATGCGCAGACGATAAAATATAATTTGGGCTTTATATTATTTTAATGATGAAAAATGTTGAAACTTTATTACGATCGCATAAAAAATTCAGAAGCGTATCAGGCCGCCGAGCATCACACGCCTCAGTTCAGTACAGCATCGCGCAGCGCAGTGGGGGCCAACTAAAAAGTGTGTAAGTGGAAAAAACGTCACAGATGCATAAGTATATGCATACATATATGTACATATGTATGTATGTACACAGACACACGTGGTTGGAGAACATAAAATGTAAAAGTTGAGCAGGAGAATTACAATAAATAACAACAAAAAAAAACAACGTAAAACACGAAGCAATGCCGGCGAATGGTAAAATTTAGAAAGAAAAACAAAAAAAAACACAGAAACAAACACTTTAGCCGATGCACTTATGAAGTAAAGCAAGATAGACAAAGTTCTGGCTGGCACTGGTTGTTGTTGTAAGAAATCATAAATTCTCCAAAGTCACATACTAGGCACAACAACAGCTAAATCGGTCATAAAACGCGCGCAGTACACGTGGAGTTCAAGCGCTGAGCAGCTCTATTGTTGTTGTTGTTGTAGTTGTTAGAAAAACAGTAGCCAACAAAAATGCAATAGGTGTGAAAATCTAACACCAACATACAAATGTAGCTCAAAGTTTGCACTATCGGTTGACGCACGAGCGAGCGGCAAAACGACAGAGCGAGACAGCACAAACCGTCAACAAACTGTTGTTGCCAGCCTATTGCCAAAGTCGAAATCATTGCGGCCGGCAACAATTTTCTATCCCGCTGTCAGCGTTCCTTTTGTGCCTTGTTGGGGCAGGCAATGGTGGCAAGCAGAACAATAACAACAACAACAACAACAACAACAGCGCCTGCTAGTAGCCACATTTGAGCTAATTGTGCACTCACCTTTTGCGGCGGTCAACTTGGCCTCTGTGCCGTTTGGGAAAATTTGAGTGGTTTGAGTGTTTGTTGTTGTTGTGCTAATAATTGATTTTGCGTAAAACGAGTTTTTGTGGTTTTCAATCTCAATATTTGTGTTTTCTGAATTTTTAGATGCATGAATTTCTTCTTTCTTTATTAATTTCCTGTAGTTTTTAAAATTTCCCGGGATTTCCCATCTTCAAGCAATAATTCCGGCAATGCAAATGCGGCCTTGACTTTGTGCCATCGCCAGCAACCACAAATATTGAAATTTAGAAACTTTATGAGTTCTTTGCCGCAACGCCAAACATCAAAGCGTTGCCAGCGCGGCAAGAAAGTTGCGCTGCAGCTGGCCAAAGTTGATGCTGCAGTTGCCATCGCCACCACCGCCGACGACGACGACGACGACGACGATGACGATGCGGCGGGCTGAAATGCGTAAGCGGCGTGGCGGAGAGAGAACGAACCGCGGCAGGGCAACAAACTGCATGCAAATATTTACAATAAGTTGCTGCATTAATCATGCGGCAATAAAATCAACACAACAACAACAACCAGAAATCGAGTGCAGCACAAAGGCGCAAGCGGAGCCGAAACTGCAGCCAACCAGACCCCGGCCAACAATCAATTGAAGTTCAAAGCGGGCGCGCTGCGAATGGCTGCAGCCAACCGAACGGACGGACGGACAAACAGACGCATCGAGCAACTGAAGGAATCCGTATGCAGCGCTCGGCAAATCTTAAAGATCTGCGCTGTGCGGCTAAGCGCTGCTGAGCGGGCAGCGAGCGACGCGAGTGTAAAAACAAACACAAGACGCAATTACAGCGCAGTCATTGATGCGGCCGTCGATGCGGCGCACTGCCGTTCCGTCGATATGATTGGATCCCGTGCGTCCGTGCGGGCCAACAAACATACATACAAACGGCGGTGGCGGCGCTGTAGACACACATCGACGCGCACAGTGCCATCGACAAAGATGAATTGAAAATTAATAAAATCGACACACAAAAATTACTTATTTAAAGGAAAACAAATGTCGATGAAAAAAATGAGAGATGATGGAAGCAACTACACACACACACACACACACACACATCAAAGTTGTTTATTGTTTATTATTTATGTGAAAAGTAATGTGTATGGACGCACCGATCGACCATGGTTAGTGAGACAAACGGTTTTGTTTTAGAAAATCGGCATTTTACATGTTGACAGGACATTTTAAAATGTCGACAGTCAGTGAGCGAGTTTGGTTTGAGGTTTTTACACGTTGACGTTGGTCTCTTTGTCCAAGCGAAGGTTCACAAGAAAACATTTCCAGATAGGGCGCTACAAATTTTACGAAAGCAGCTGTTTTACGCAACAAAACAACAACAAACGATCAACTGAAGAGCAACATAATTCTAACCAATGAATGGTGAGCGACACGACCACGCAACTTCAACATGGCTTCAGCTTCAACCGTAGCCATGTAGTCAATTACTTGATTACAATGACAACATCATGACAATCATATTTTTTGTGTGCCCTCGCCTGCATAGAAACTTTCCGATTCTTTTCTTTGACAGAAGTCAGAGCATGTGTTGTGTTTTTGCTGTCATCAATGTGTTTGGGGCCTTAGTTGTATAAATGTTCTTATTCGAGTTATATTTGTATGATCCTTCTACAAGCCAATATAGCAAACTCTTTTTTATAATTTTTCATAAATTTCCTTACTCAACTCACTCAACTTTTATTTGAATACAATCGATTTCATTCGGGTCCCTGTTGTAAGGTTCTCTGTTTTGGGCTTCAAAAATACAATTTTTTTTACAAACATCAAACAAAAATTGAGTCAAAATATATTTTTGTAATGCCGTAATCGACTGTAGGCATGGTCGATCTCACTAAGAAGCAGCCGATTGCTGCCGTCACTAACCAGCAAAGCAAATGCTGAGTGACAGTCTGTTTAGTCGACTGACAGGCCGGCAGTCAGCCTGCCAGGCCGCTGCTAACAAACACACCGATCAAGTCGATCGCAACGGCTCGATCGGGTAGATGAGGCGGCCGCCAGTGGCGAATTGCTGACTGTAAATATGGACGTCAGGTCTCAAGCTGATGACTTTGGCTTTTCAGCGAATTGTTGAATGGAAACGAGTGGCTGGCAAAGATGAAAGTGATTTATAAGTTGAAAAATAAATGCATTTTAAATCAGAATATATGCAAAGTGAAAATACAATTTTGAAATAATGTAAACAATATTTAAAACAACAAAAAACGCTTAGAATAAAGACAATTTAATATCAAGCAATGACTGGCAATTGGGTGAAAACTTTTAGTCCAAAATAGTTGAACTTTAGGTAGGGTTTCAACTCCTATTCAGACTACTTAGGTTAGGTTAAAGTGGCTGCCTGGGCGCGGGACTTGCCGAAAGACACACTTAGGTCGCAAAAAGGGACCATTGTGATACCACAAGGAAAAAGTGATCTGACTTACTGCAAGTCCATGTGCCTACAAAAGCCAATTTATTTGGTGGATAAAACATAGTAGGTCCCATAAGTTGATTGATCTGAGGTCATACAAGTTGGCGAAGAAAGGAGAGCCCTGGGATTTTCACCATCGTATAGAGAGAGCCGGAAAGTGACAGATCAGGTGACTTATAGATTCTTGCACCTCGTCGTTTTGACAACAAGCGACAAAAGTCCCAACAGTCAAGACCTACTCGTAGTCTGTAAGCATGACGGCTGAATAGACGATCGTACTCATATGTTGTTTGCTAAGCGAGACAAGGGTTTTAGTACGCCCGGGGTTGAAAGTGGGCCCTAGTTGTTTGGATATAGAGCAGGTGATCTCTTCCCTCCACCGCTTGTTGGCCATATCGAGGTAGGATGGGCATATTATGAGTTTACTTGTAGCGAAAGGGATGCCTATTGTAATAGTGGTGTCGTCTGGTAGGGTGTGGCCACGTCTGGCGAGCTCATCGGCTACGCAGTATTCCCTGATGTCTCTATGGCCCGGTATCCAAGTCAGAGTGATCTTGCATACACGCCCTACCTCGTTGAGCAGGGAGCGGCAGAGAGAGATCACTTTCGATATGGTGAAGGCCTTCTTGAGGGCTTTAATTGTTGCCTGACTGTCCGTGGAAGTCCTAATCGTACCTTCAGGGAGGTTACGCGGAAATCTGGAAGACGGAAACCATCTTCCATGGGTGGGTCTACACACATAACTCCACCCCCTACTCTAACACCCCCTACACACTCCAATCCTAGACACCGTGTCTTGTTCCCATTCCTGTCTTTGAGGCATGTAGATTGAGAATTTTGAGTCAAATAGGTGTGATGGTAGGGAGTAGTCTATGTTGTTTTGTATGTTGGGTACTTTACCTAGAATACGGCAGTGACCGAAATCCGTGCGCGCCCAACTCTTAATAGTGATGGAGATTGATGGAGAGACGGAGTCATGGATTCAGACTACTTGATGTATGAAATATTTATGGATCTGTTGTGTTGTTGCTTGACAATAGGCAACAGCTTAGAAACGTTGGGGATTTTGAAGATGTTTGACTACGAGGAACAAGAAGATGCTATCTACGACGGAAGAACCAAGTCGCAGAAGTGCTGTTCACTGTTTCTATTTTAGAAGGCTTGATCAAAGCAGTGTTGAACTGGAGGCAAGTGTTAGAACTGGTAGAAATTTGACAACGATTCTCTCAGAGAATTACTATAGACTTTAGGGGAACATTGCTGAAAGAAAAATTCTTTACTTAATATTTGTGTATATGTATGTGTGTTGTATGGGTTCAAAAGGCACCTACGAGTAAGTGAAAGCTAAAAACTGGCCCTTTGTTCTGGCGTTTCGTACCAATTTGAAGACTGTTTAAAAAATTGATATGGACTTCAAAGATTGGAGCAACACTGGGCAACAATTTCGTAGTCTTCAACAGCTCGTTTGGCTATTTATTTAATGTAGACCAAGTCGCTGCCCGAACTCACAACCGTCTGATTTATGTTATAAATTTTTGTGTTTTTTTTATGTCTAAAAATTTTTATAGTAAAATCTGATTCGGTTTTATTTATGTATATCATTGTCTATCGATCAGCAGACGAAATAAAACGCAGCCGGCACGTACAGACACACACATCCACCATTGACAGATTTGTCTTATTATATTTAATTGTCCGCTCCTTTCAGCTTTATTTATTATCTACGATTTTAAATAAATACAGACATTTCGATAATTTATTTTTTTCCATTTCTTGCGCACAGTTTCTTGGGTTCGCTGCATATGCCGCGCAGCTGTTGTCTGCGTGTGCGCCTCCGCAATCTTGAAGACGTCGGAATCGAATGTTTTTGTTTTCTTTCGTATTTGTTTTTGTTCGTTTAATTCGGTTCTAAGATTCATTTTTCTCAAGTTCGTTTGCCATACTTTGTTGCATTTTGCTTGGCAGTTGCTGGTCGCTTGTCAATAGCTGTTTATCGCTTGCCGCATGTGGCACGTTGTGCTGTGTTGCATGCTTGACTGCTGCCACGTCTGACGTTCGTTTTTGTGCCCTGTTGCCGCAGTGCGTGCGTGGAGGTGTGTTTCGTCAATGAAAAATCAAAAGCAAAAACAAAAACAGAACCCAACCACAACAAAACAACGACCACAAACAGTCACAACGAGCCAACAAGAACAACAAAAGAGCAAAGGAGCGCAGACATTCGGCAGTTACTTCTTCTTTCTTTCTTTGGGCCTCAAAGTCGTTATTGCTTTTGCGTTTACTACGTCAACAACAACGCCTTTAACACACTTTGTTTAGGTGCAGTATTACAAAAATAATATTTTTTTAATTATTTTTTTTTAATTTTTAATTTTTTTTTAATTTCGATTATATTTTCCCTTGCCTGCATTTCGCCAACTTATTTATTTATTGCCTTTAGTGCGAGTATTTCTTCACAATAAGTTTATTGTTGCAGTTGTTGTTATTGTTAAGTGTGTGTGTACATTTTTAATTGCTCGCGTTGTTGTGCGTGTCGCTGCCATAAATCACTTTTCTTTGCGCAAACTACGAGCGCTCTCGTTTATTATAGTAAATTTCCAATAAATGTGACCACACAAACATACACACATACATTCATACATAGGTGCAACATAAATAATTTATTAAAAAAAATACATAATATTTTAATCTTAAGCTGACCATAAATTGAATTAGCTGATTTATGACACGTTACGCGGTCGTCTTTATCTTATCGGGCAACATTGGCTCGCCAGCCAGTTGTGGCGACACATTAGTTGTATTATTAAAGCAATTTATAATTTCAAGCATTCGATTATAACCGAAAACCGAATTTCATGTTAGGATTATTTATTCGATTGATAAACATTTTGATTGTTTTTTTGCTTTTTATTCGTTCCCTTCGAGTCAGTTCGTGTTGATTGTACTAATGTGCGTTGATAGAGGTCGTCAATGATAATGGTGGCAATTCAATTGCAATGTAATTAAACTATTAAAATTTATTGCTACGATACTTGACATTCGTCAACTCAATTAGACAGCGAAACACAGCGACACACTTTTATGCGATGAGATATTTGAACAGATAGGAAAGACAGAGAGGACACTTGAATGGCATTTGACAACAGAAACCATAGATAGATAGATAGGTGTAATAATAATAAAATACTTATAATAATAATAAAATATTTATAATATTATTTTTAATAATATTTTTATAATGTTCTTGTTGTCAGTGACACAAAAGACACAAATTACGGGCTGGTTGTGAGAAGCTACACTTAAGTCTCGTAATCATGTTGTCTTGGTTCGATCGATTCCCAGTTTGGTCTGGTTAAGCACTCGTCTACTTCTATCGTTATTCGCAAGCAATACATCTATGAGAAATGAGAAAAAAAAGTCCTTATTTGAAGCCTAAGTCTGTCTGTTACAGAGGCAGTTTCCTTAACCTCTTCTGAACCCCGTAATCGTGTTATTGTGCCAGTTATGTAGTTATGTATGTAAAGCATAAGTAACTGGGGTCTTGCTTGATCACAAACCAAACAGACATATGGGAAGTGAAATTATTGGACTTCCACAGATTCATCACTCATAATAATTTCCTCTATCAGAGGCCTCTCAAATAGAGGAATGTGCCTGCGCCTGCCAGTCACAGAGGGCACTCCCAATGGGCAATAATGCCTCTGAGTGGCTGTTTGGAAGTTCAAACATAACCTAACCTAATGATTGGTCTTGGCTTCCTTTAGGGTTGCCGTTGGTCTGAAATTTACAAATATTTACTGATCCCATTTATGGTGGTGGTGATAAAAACTTCATAAATTCATGATTCGTTTAGAATTATACATATTTTTTTATTTTGCCTTGTACCATAGTTTTCCATAAGAAAAAGAAGAAAAACAAATGTTCTGTAAGAAGCATTAAAAATAAAAAGAATTTAATCTAAAATATTCTAACTTTTAGCCCACACAAGGCCGACAATTCTGTGAGCATTATTTACATACATTCATACATACTTGTGTACTATATGTGTAATGTGGTTGTTGTTGGTGTTATCTTCATTTTTTGTAATATTTTATACCATAATTTATAATAAGTTTCGTACGCACACATTTATTTATTTCCATATACGGATAGGCGATGCTCGCAGCAGCGACAAAACCAAGAACGCGTGAATCGAAATAAATTCATAAGTATGCGCTGTTAAGGCGAGGTGACCATGTTACGAATGTTTTTGGGATTATTTCGAAATATGCAGATGACTGCTTTTTATGCGATTTTAAAAAATGTCCTTTTAGTTTTTCTAGAAAACTAAATTTTCACACATAACATGAAGTCATCATTTTAAGGAAAATGGGAAAAATGTAAATGTATTTGCTTTTTTTTCAAATGTTAAATATTAGATACCAATGAAGTACGAGTATACAATATGATGACTTTTGTAAGATAGTAGTTGTTCGAAGCAGTTTCTGTTGGAAGGTTCAAGTCTCTCTTCAATCTGGTAACAGTTTCTTACACACACACATATAATATTTTTTTATATTTTTTGGCCAATCGAAGCACAGGATGGGAAAATGTAAATATGGTGTTGGTTCCAAGAAAGGACTGAATATGGGCAGTTGGACGTTGCAGAAGAAGGTGCCAACAGTCTTCAAGCAAACTTAGTTATGTATAGGGAAGTGTAAATAAAACTGTACGCCATTTTTGCAACAATCCCGAACTTTATTTATTTATTGATGTATTTATTTATTTATTTATTTAATTATTTATTATAAAAAATTATTCAACAAAACTATTTCATTTTTCATTTACATTTTACAGTTTAATCGGTTGAGGATTGGGTCAGTGGAAACAAATTTTTGGTATCTGCCTTCAAACAAATCAAATCAAAACTATTCTATTTTTTTTAATTGCTTATTTCTTCTTTTGTTAAAAAATAATTACAGTCGTGTCTGGGTATAGTGAACCCCCTATATAGTGAACACCTCGATATAGTGAACACCCAAATTCTGACATCGAGCCTCTAAATATAGAAAAAAATTTTCAAGCAAAAAAAAAAAGTGTATTTTGAGCAAATAAAACGAGTTTTTGAACAAAAATTTTGACCTTGATATAGTGAAGACCCTCTATACAGTGAACAGGCCATGCAATAATTAGTTCACTATATCCAGACGCCACTGTAGTTAAAAATTTTTGCAAAGAAATAAATTCATTCGTATATTTTTTTATTATTTAATTTTTGTATTTAATTTAATATACAGTCGTGTCTGGATATAGTGAACTAATTATAGCAAGACCTGCTCACATTATTGAGGTTGTTCACTATATCAAGGTTAACATTTTTGTTCAAAAACTCTTTTTTTTTTGTTCAAAATACACTTTTTGTTTTTTGCTTGAAATTGCTTTCAAAATTTTGTTCAATATTTATAGGCTCCATGTCAAATTTGGGTGTTCACTATATCGAGGTGTTCACTATACCCAGACACGACTGTATATATTTTTTATATAATATATTTATTTAATTTAGATTCATTTAATTTTTATTTCTTTATTTAAGTAATTTAATTTTTTTGTTTTATTAATTACAGTTTATATTATTAGTTACAAATATTTGTAAAGGAATAAATTCATTCGTAACTTTTTTTAAATTTCATTTATTTAAATTAATTTTTTATTTTTTAATTTTTTAATTTTTTAAATTTTTGTTTATAATTCATTCAATTTTAAATAGCAACAAAATTCAGTTGAATCAAATCGAGGCAAATTGAGTAAATCGAAAATCACTCCTTATGACTCGCGCACATGGTCACCCCAGTCGCGATGGTACAACGCAACAGCAACAAAAACATCTAATGCAATATAATAAATTTCTACAAAGTTACACAAATGCAAAAGGAACAGCCCGAAAAGGAATGAATTCTAAACGAAACGAAAAAAACAACGTACAACAACAATAAAACGCATAAGCAGAAATCGTACAGCACACGAAAAGGCCAAGGAATGAAGCAAGAAATAAATAAATAAATATTTTTAGAAGGATATAAAAAGATTTAAGCAGGGGTCGGCGGCTGCATCGCTGTGTGGCTGTGCGCGCTGGCGCGGCTGCTCCGCAACCGCCGCACGACGAGTGGTGCACATGCGGCGGGCGCACGCGGGGCAGGTTGGCGCGGCTGGCGGCTCTGGTTTATGACTCCGACTGCGGACTTGGCGCGTTATTTATATGCATAAATTATTTATGCCGCATTAGGAGTATAAAAATAAATAAAATAAATTGTGCAAGGCGAACTAAAGCCGATTAGAATGTTGCAGCAGCGGACCGTGGAATGTGTGCAAGGCGGAGGCCGGCGGCAGGCATCGCTCAAGATATACATTTATGTATGTATAGTATGTGGCTGCATCTTGGCTGGATTAATCAGCCTCCGTTTCTATGTGTGCGTGTGTGTGTGTGAAGCAGGAATTCGAAATTAAATTGTTATGAGGTGTGCTTTTCTCCGCCGCTCTTTCGACTCCTTTAGCTGTGGCTGCTGCTGCTGCTGCTTTATTGTTATTATTATTTTTATTACGACGATTGGCGGCTGTGTTGGTGCGCGGGAAATTCCATTATGGCACTGCACATATGAATATGTATACATATTTCAGTCTTATTATTAACTTCATGCGAAACTATAAAAGTAATTAGTAACGCAAAATGTGCCAAAGATGCCGAACAGCAGCGGTCGGCAGCTGCCGTCGATGATGATGTTTTGCGCACATCTGGGGAATTTTTATTGCCGCCTGCATTGATTTATTTAATTTATTTCGTTTTATGCTACTACTGCCGCTGCCACAGCTATTGTTGTTGTTGTTGTTGTTTCAAATTTGCTTTATTTCCATTTTAATTTTAATGAATTTTTGTTTATTTCTTCTAAGAAAACGTTTCGAGTCTTCTTGGTGCGGCCAGTTCATTTGCAGCTGCGCGCATCTGTTTCATTCATATCAATATGTATTGTACATATTTACATATATATACATATATAGTTATTTATACACATATGTATATGTATATATGTGTGTGTGTGAGTGCGATTCGTTTATTTAAACCGCAGTTAATTCATTACTTTTGATTTCTTAACAAAAAGTTGCAATGGACCTGAACTTTTGATGTGATTCGTTTGGCTGTGTGTGTATACATAATTGTATTTATCTTATTAATGTTGATTGTAACTGCTTTAATTATTTTAGGTATTATTCAAAATTAAAATTGAAATTATTGCACAAATTATTGCAAAATTCCGCCCCGTTAGTCAATAACTACAGTGAAACGCGCTTAAATACTTCTCTTCTTTAGTGTCTAACCCGCTTAAGCGGTAACACCCCTAGCCGAAAAAAGTCCTAACTTTGACGATTTATTTCGCGACTATGGAAAAAGTAAGAGGATTTCGTACGTTGAGCACTTACTATGGTGTGAAAAAAAAAATTGGTTTATTATTTTTTCAATCAAAATGGCGGCAAAAGCGTTATGCTTTCAAATCGAATTATTTTTTAAGACCTATACGAGTGTCTCTTAAATTATAAAAACTGGAATAAACAACCAAAACATTTTATAATCTATGTTCTATTGTATGAATGATGTTTTTTCTAAATAAATTTCTTAAAAAAAATGGGGTCCTTTTGAAAGAAAAGTACATATTAATTTTTGACCAAAAAAGTGTAGTTTATAACCAAAAAAAGTTACAATCAGCTCAAAAAACGGCTATGTTATCTTAGAGGATATAATTGTGAAGCTATTGAAACTTTAACCCTTTCGGGACTACTTGGATAATACGTCCCAGCAAGTTTTTAATGCCCCTCAAAAAATTGATTCAAATCTTACTACCCACGCAAAATATTTTTTCGATTTCGGTGGTTCCGCATAAAAGGATGATTTCAGAGTTTGTGAGCATCAAATATAATTTTCTAACCCCAACTTTCATAGTATGAGAATATTTCTACTGATAGTATTTTGGATTTCAAAATTAAACTCCGTCCCGAAAGGGTTAAAGGTGAATTAAAAACAGCTTATTTTATTACTTAAACAATTTTTTCATATTTAATTTTTTTATTTGATTTTATTTTATTTTATATTTTATTTTTTTGATGTAAGTACAAATTTTAGCTGCGCATATTTGCTTCGGAATTTTTCAGTGAAGACCTGTAAGCAAATTCGTGATTTTTATAATATTTGGTTGAATGCCAATAGCAATCAGTCTACTAATGCTTTGTTCTTGGTAGAAAAATTTAATTACTTAATTTTCTATTTTGTGCTTACAAACTTTTTTTTTATTTAAATCGGTTCAGCCGTTATCGAGATACTATGTTTTTTTGCTTAAATTACATTTACAACTGAAGACTTGAGTTATGTATGGCAGATCCCTTAAAAGTTATAGATAGCAAGTAGGTATGTATAGAAAAAACATCTGAAAGGAAAAATAAATGGGGGTCAGTCTAATATTTGGTAGGTCTGGGGGACACTTGGAAGCAATAGGAGCGCATAGAAACAATAATTTTGTATGGGAGCTTCCTTAAGGGTTGAAGATAGGAGGTAAGTGTGTTTGAAAGAAATATTAAGAAGTAAAAAATAGTGGAGGTCAGTCATAGATTTTAACACTCTAAGAGCAACTACTGAGAAGCTGTGGAGCAATTTATTGAATTTCACAGCAATTTTGTGAACCTTGGCTTTGATGCGACGCCATTTAATCCCGCTTTGGGCCCCTAATTTTTAAGCTTGTGTACTTTTTCATCAAATTGCATAAAATGAGTGGGCTCCAGAGCAACGAGAACCCATTATTAAGAATCTTCTTACAATACTAAATGTCATGTCATGTGTAATGTATTTAATAGTTTGCATGGAAGATGGTTCTAATTTTGATCTGATTTTATTTGCATAGTACAATAACTATGTACAGTTTGTCAAGTAAATGTTTGCAAACTTAAAAAAGGTAGAAACATTATTTTGAAAAGCTTATAAATATAACAGAAATTGCAATATTTTGAAATTTTTTTAAGTTATAGATCAATAGTAATGTCTATTTGATACGCGAAAACAGTGTAAAAAATCAAAAAAGGAAATGAATCTATACTTCAAACTGTTAAAAAATTCGTCTTCTTTCAAAACCAAGATTGCATTGAAAATTTGGCGCCGTACAATTCCGAACAGTTTCATGAGATACATCAGTTCCGCATTCTATTTTTATATCCAAAGCAGTTTCCCTTATTGAGATACGGGGGTTTTCACGAACTTTTCGGATGATTTTTCTTTCTTCTCTGTCAGACAGTTTTCTGGGTCGTCCAGGAGATACTTTCAAATCAATTCGCCCTTCAATACGCGAATCAAATAGACAGCACTTTGATATTATATGAGAGTGAAATATTCAATTAATCTATATTTTTCAAATAATTTCAAAATATTGCAATTTCTGTTATATTATAAGCTTTTCAAAAAATTTTCTACCTTCTTTAAATTTGCAAACATTTACTTGACAAACGGTATATACAAAATTTAATTTATGTACTACTGCTCCTTCTATTTTTTTCTCTCCGCTATATGAACTCGCAACACAGCAGTTAATTTGACAGCAGTTATTTTTTACCCAAAATAACAAGGCAAATATTAAAAAACCTATTAATTGTTTTGGTGTTTAAGAAATAATACAAAAATTTGAATTCAACAATTTAATTTCTTCGCCATATAACCCTCACAATAATTATTCAAATTTTCTTAAATTTGAGAATGCAATGCATTAGCATAAATTTCAAGCTATGTAGATTCTATAAAAGTGTCTTTAAGGGAAGCGCTTAGTGTTTGTTATTGCATCAAGTTGCATGTTGTGCTCAAGTGAAGTCGCTCCTTGCTGTTCTCTATTCGTGCTGTCATCTTGTTAACCAAACAAAACCACTACAAAAAAAGTTGAAACCTTCACAAAGGAAGCAGCAAGCAACCCGAAGCGAATACAAAAACCGCCTAAAACGACTATACATCAAATCGGATTAAACTCGAAGGCAGCACACGAAATTCTTGCGCTGCCACGGCTCGATGCTGGATGCACTCTGACGTATTTTACACATTTTAATGCGCAACATACATTATAAATTTCGACTGGCGCATTATTTTACTGTTCTTATTGCTGCATACACACACACACACACAGCCACACACATATACACAAAAGTTGGGTAAATTATTAAATGTATTTCATTTAGTTATTTTATTCTATTCTGTTCTAGTCGCTGCGCAGCGTCTTCATTTCTCATGTACTTTATGCCGACTGTGGTCGAACAGCCGCAGGACGAGGAACGAGGGGTCATGTGCGAACCAATGTGTGAGTGGAGCAACACGACAACGCAGCCACGAACGTCAACCAACCCAAAGCCGCTAAGTAGTCGACAGCACAGCAAGAGACCAACCGACCCACTGCACTGCCTAAGTGGCCGCCAGGCCACGCAGACAAACCGGCAGCGCGCCAGCACAACGGCGCACGGTGTGACACAAGACGATGGCTCGTCGAACAAACCGGTGCAGAGACGGACGGTGGTAGCGACGCTTTGACGCTCATAACCACCAATAACTGTGCGCCGGCGTCGGTGATGGGTGTAATGACTTTTGTCGCTTTGGGTTAAGTGGACTGCGGACTGTGCGGCTTCCTTGGCTGCCTTTGTGTGCCGCTTGCAAGTGTCTGTCGAGCGGTTCACTTCGACCCGACGTCGAGGACGTGTCTGGGCGACGACGCTAAGGGTTGCGAGTGTATTTTAAGTATTTCACTGATTTCTATTATTTTCCCGCCCGCACCCAATCGCCGCTCACTGGGTTTGTGACCTATCGTTCTACGATTTGATTTAGCTAATTTTTTTCTAGTGGCATTTTGCTCATTTCAGCAATTTTTTGTTGCACTCGTGAAGTGTGCTCGACTGCATAATTTGTTATGCTGACGTCGCTTATTATTTGCTGTGCTTAATTAGCAGCCATCAATGGGTTAGTTTTGCTGCAGGTGAATTTCTTTCTGTCTCGCACACAAAGTGCAACATTCTGCATGTGGTTTATTAACCTCTTCATGGTTAAGTTTTTTTTTACGTATTTCATTATTTTTGTTCTTACACGCCGTTCGTAATGAAGAAACAATATTTTGTTATATGAAATTCTTGCACCTAATGCTTTTGGTTGGTGCCTTCAGTTTCAATCGCCCAGTCAGGTTTTCTGTGTTCTTTGGGTGCATTTATGAAATATTGAGGCAGTGTTGCCATTAGCATTGCTGCAAGCAGATCACCACAGCCAAATCTATATCACATGCGATAAAGTGGTCAGTGCAATGGATTACTAGAGCTGGGAAACTATCGATAGTTTGCCCATTCGATATTTTCGATAGTTTGAAGGAAAAATATCGATACAATCGGATAAATCAAAATTGTTTCATATATTAATATACATCAGGCAATTAATTGTAAGTACTAAAATAAGTATAATTATATTGAAAGCTCTTAGCAAGACACCTATTTCGATTTTAGGACTTTGAGTTGCTTGAAGAGTACCACGCCCCTCTTCCAATGCTTTTAGTTCTGAAAGTATTTCATAATCAAAATGGCAGTTATATGGACCGTGCCATAAAATTTGTCTAGTCGAACTATGCGTCTAAGCAGAGAATTCGCGTCGAATGTCATTCATGTGCGACTTGTAGTTCGAAAGTTATCAGATAATTTTTGTTACAGCCTTTGTCCAACGCCCATAAGATTTTTATTTTTTTTTTTACTCGAAAAAACGCGCAGGGGATGGCCCCTATTAATGCGAGGCATTGCGTTGGTTCAGAGAGGATATAAAGGTTAGGAGATAGGGTTTTGAGAGAAGTGGTTATGGACTCTCGACTTGAACTCAGCGAGATCATAAGTGCTGGAGAAAATATCCGCAGGGAGACCATTCCACGACCGCGATGTACGGGCCAGGAACGAACCTTCTCTGTAGTGCGTACTGCGCTGAAACATCGTTTCAACGTGGAATGTAAGGGCACCAGTGTTCAAACGGGTTGCCGGGGGGAATACCCGGAGTGACGGCAGCAAGCTGCTCATCTCCACTGAGCAATTATCGAAAAAGTATCGGTAAAATAACACCACACATGCCACGTTTGGACGATGTTCCAGGAGTCAATAGAGCTGGATGCCCTACTGTCCCCTATAAGCTTGATTGCACGGTTTTGCACCCGATCCAGGAGCTCCAAATGGGTTTTTGTGTTTAGGTGCGAGTTAAACTCAATTTTAGGTCGGATATAGATTTCACCAGCGGAAAAACAGATCCATGGAACAACGTTGTACCAACTTTTAATGCTGTTCGACTTATAAATCCGACGTTATTCAATGTGATAGATGTAAGTTTTATGGGCAGCGCCATACCCTCATGTCCAGAAACCCTTTCTCAGACAAATCATTCATTTTAAATTTCAGATCAATCGGTCAAGCAGTTTCTACTCGTACCCACATATTTGAATATCACAAGCAGGATATCAAAGGCAACATTGCCAACATAGAATATTCTGGAAGCATTGCCCTCACATTACAAAGTATCGATAATGTCGATAGCGCCAAAAAATTTTCCATAGTGGCTTTAAAACAAAACCATCGATACTATCAATAGTTGTACAGCTCTATGGATCACTCGCTCTTGGTTTGAACAAAAACTAATTCTTAGCCGTGTGAAGAGCAAAATGGGCCACTTGTATCAAGAACCTTCACTTTATAGGTCCTTAAACGCGCATCTGGTATGATTGTCTGGCATGAACAATATAACTCGAAGGATCATTAAATAGCAATAAAGGAAAGGACAACACCAAAATAAAGTTGACTCCGTTAATACTGAATTTGAACATACAGTTCCGTCCCTCATGAGTTGAGTCAGTGACTTTATATGTAGATCTTTTTATTGACGCTTTTTTAGTATCGAACGGTATTCCAGGAGGAACTTTCAGTGACATCGCAAAACAAACAGTATACTATTTGTTTTAAGGTAGAAGATACAACAGGATTGGTGGTTGCATGATTTAATTTCCGTGAAGAAAAAACTCTACCACCGCAAGGAAAGTCGGTTTTATCTATATTTTAGTCGATATCTATATAGGGGAGTCGAACCTAGTAGAATAGAACCTAATAAAATAGTTCCCAAATCTCTGAAAAGTTAACATTTAACTCACGAAAGTTCAGTTGCGCGATGTCCTCTTCTTTAAGCCAAGGCTGGCCCAATACCGCATTACAGTGTAATATGGCGTGTTCTGAAGTCTCGTCTGCTGTTTCACAGAGTCTACAGACGCTTACCTGTTCTAAACCAATTGTGTACATATGTTTCCTCAGTCTGCAGTGCCCAATAATCTGTCTTAGCTGGTCCTTCCTTAGTCTGAGACATTCTTCACTCTAACTGAGATTGTAATGATTGTTAAGAAGATTTTCGAGTGTCTGAGATCCGAGACATTAGATCAGTGCTAAGATTCCAAGGAGTGCCGTAGCTGCCATATTTCTAGCAAGGCTCTTCCCCTTCTCATTCCCATTTTATCCTCTTGGGACCCAAAGGATTTTGACCTGGTTGTATCATATTTGCTTAGTTTGTTCAATGCCTCTATGCATTCCAGGACCAGCTCTGAATTTATCTCATATGAGATTAGTGCTTTGATGGATGATTGACAATAGTTGCTGGTTTCGATGCACTAGACCTGACTTGTTTTACTTAAAGAAGTTTAACCAAAAAAGACTATAGCATCTCAACATATTCGTCCTATATTGTCTGCTAAACAAAGTACCGCATAGTATTGCTTTGGATCCAAAGAGATCTGACTTTACTGAATCCAAATTCTGAATGATGGTCAGCGAAAAAGTGTTTACAACGAATGAAAATGTTGTATTGAAACCAGCCGAGGATGGGCCGTCGATTAATTTGTTGATCGTTCTGATATAATTAATGAAAATGAAGAGTTTTTTATTAAAAACCAAAAAATTGTAGGCTCGAATTTCAGCTTCAATCATTCCATCATTGAAAATAGTTTATTCAAAAATTTGCATATCAGAAAGTTAAGAATTTTATTTCTGAGTATTTAAACACTCTTCTGTATATTTATTCCATTTTGTCCAGTTCAAGCCAGGTTGATTTAATTATTTTTAAGCCACAACTGCTTCCTTTCAAGCCATTTTGAAAGCTCTTCAGTGCCTCTTTCAATGTAATGAAATGAATTTATAAATATTCCTGTTTCGTTCTGTTTGTCATCGCTCTTTTTGCTCACCGGGTGCGCAATGGGGCTTTCAGAATTACATGCACAAATACATAAATCATTTCCCCCTTTCTTATTTTAATAAAATCACTAAAAAATATACCCACACATTAGCGTCTTTTTGTGTGAATGTGTGTGTGCTTGGTTTTCTTTGCGCCTGTAATTTTTTCACTACATTTCAATGTTTAATCCTTTCTCTTATTAAAAATTTAAGACGTCATTCAAGCATTCGGCGGCCTATAAATATGTAAATATATAAGTATGTATGTGCAAGACACAAACTGCTCGCATCGTCTGCATTTGCCACACGCTGCAGATGCCGCATGCAGCACTCAGTGTGCTCGATGCTCGACGCTGTCAGTCGTTGGCATTTGTTTAAAAGTAAGCGGCACATACAATAAAATAATAAAAATTAAAAAAAAAAATAATAAAAACTCCTTACAAACACACAACAGCCGGCACAGCAACAAGAACAACGGCGAGTCAAACTCAAATATTGACAGATGAAGTTTATTCTTTGTGTTGGCTGGCCGCGTTGCATTCGTTCAATTTAAATGTAAGAGCGAATCAATTTCATTTTTTCATAAGCAGATAAAAAGAAGATAAGTGTCAGTCAGACAGCGTCAAGATGGGGCTGCGCGACGCTGTTGAGCGTCTTTGCGCTCATCATCCGGCCGCGGCCGCGACTGTTGCTGCGGCTGTGGCGACGGTTTAATGGCGAACGCTGTGCATGCGCTGCGCCTTTGTGCCCGAGCAACAGTCTTTGATTAATTGCACTTTTATACGAGTGCTATTTTTTAAGTATTTATAATAATTTTTAATATTTCCTCTCGCGGCGTCGGGGCTGTGGAAGTGGCATTTCATGGATATCATTAGAAGTTTTTCATTATCGTTATTGTTGTTGTAGTTCAATGAACCGCTTAATTCTGCATCTGGTGTGATCAATTATGGATTTCAAGAATGTTAATATCAAGCCGACATGTTGTAGAGTTTTGAAATTATTACTCAGTTTGGTTGAAGGGGGAAAAGTGTAGTTTTTTTTGGTGTTTGTTGGCGTTTTTTATGAGTGGAAATTTTTAGAAGAAAATATGAAAATCAAACTGTTATAGCAGAATCTACAAGCAAATTGGGCAACAAAAGATTTTATTTTGGCTTCCCGAGCAGGGATGAGATTCAAGGCAATAGGAAAGCTTACAAAAATGGGTCTGTTCTCAGTTCATTGAGGGCCGAACAGGTGGATTCGGTGGAAACGTGGTTGTATTTTCAATTGAAAAGCATAGCCTATGCACATCTACAACAGGAACTGAATCTATGGAAGCTTCAGGTATATTAGGACAAAGAAAACAATCTTAAAGGTCTTTTGTAGGTAGGTAAGTTGTAGTGGCCGCCTCTGTCTGAGACACACTTGGGCCTCTATATGGATCCATTGTAATACCACAAATTCCACCAGTTTGAGATGTGCATGCAACACTGTTTTTTCAACATGAGTTGCAACACACATTTCAAACGAATGGGAAAGAAGAAACCGAATCCGAACGGTTGGTTTTCGCAATTTTTCTTTTGCACTTGGAGGTTTTTGTCATTGCCAGGAATCGAACCTAGGGCCTCTGATATGATAACACTACTCGACACGAAAAATTCTGCTAAAAATAAAAGTATTTTTTACACTAATCTTCGGCTGCTGAACACGAAACTAAAAATCAAAAAATTTTCTTAAGAAGCGTTTTCGAAAAATCTTAGAAAAACACGTTTTTTCCCCTCTTATTTCAGTTATGAGCACATATCTCGTAAACCAACCATCCAACTAACACAAGTGGCCCGTCGTTCAGAAGGAGAAGAATTAACTAACGGAGAAGAATTAACTAACCTTTCCAACGATATATAGATTGTCCAAATCAGATGAGATTTGGGGAAGTTACTGACGATGAAAGTTGAAAAAGATTGAATTTTTTGACGATTTTCAAAAATTATAAATTTTCAAATGGTTTTTTTTATAGATAAAATAAATGATCCCCTCTGCTTTTAAAATCTAAGATGAAAGATATATTATTTGAGCAAATATTAAGCCTAACATCAATAGAATTGAAAGAAAAATGACAAAGTTATGATACACGGAGTGAAAACACCAACTTTTCATTTATTACACCGTGCGAAAAATTATTTTTATTTTTCCAAGACCCATCTAAATGTTGATATAGACGTGAAACTAGAGGTCCTTTATAACATCCTGGCGTAGTCAGTTTTTCATTTTCTTACCCAAAAACTTTCTTAAAGGACTTTAAAAGGACTCTTAAAGGACACATTTCAAATATTTTTTAAAATATTTGCGATTGTGCAATGATGAATAAATGGGTATGAAATGAAAGAGGAAAATTGTCTCCTCTTGACTAAATTTTCTATTTTGAACTTCCAAAACTTTGAAATAGAAAAAAATAAAAATTAAATTAAAAAATAAAAATTTAGATGTATGAATCTACAGACTGAGATCCAAAACATTTATGTTTTGCATACCTGACATATTTTGGTCCTGTCAGCTTGTTAGTCACCTCGACCTGCTCACCATGTTTCTACCCTAAGAGTCCTCATTAAGCTTAATGAACTCTCGAAAGTGGTGCTCTGAAAGACTCTTTTGATCTTGGAATACCAGAATGAATATAACTCATTATCCACAGATTAATCAACAATACATCCCAAGTATTACGATTCGTTACTGTCGTAGATCATTCATTCGAATTAGACAAATTTAAATCTTATTGTCACATTATACAAAAAAATGTTAATTGAAAATGATGATTGGTCCCAGTTGTTTCTCTTAGGCTGGTGGAATTTCGAGTAGTCTGCTTTGGTGACGACCCATTTCAGAAAATGTTAAAAACATGTGAAGAGTTTGGCTCTCAGTCCAGTTTCTGGTTGACATGTAAGAGGTATGCAAATTTTTTGTGTACCCACACAGCTTTTATTCGATTTAGATTTAAAGTCTTTGATAACAATGCACAAAGAAACAATCCCCAATCCCGAAGCATCTTATGCTTCGCTCAAATTTTTGTTAATTAAATTGAACACCTTATGCAACCCAAGTTGAATGTACCAAACAATTTGTTGAAAAAAATTTGCCACATATTCGAAACAAATTATGCTCTGGTTGACGTCACCAGCTTAGAGCAAACTACAAAATGTGTGACAGATTGTCACAATCTGGTATTTAATTGTGACAATTTGTCACACAAAATGGCATTCACTTTACAGTTGCGAGTTATTAATATGCCAGCACAATGTTGAGTACCGGGAAACGCGGTCAGCTTGATTTGCATTGACAGATCCGCCGAGTAGGACACAAGAACCGGCGAGACGCAGTGTTGTGCTGCCACCGTTACCGTCCACTCACGTGCAGGCTGTCAATCACTAAGAGTCAACCGGCTGCAGTGCAACACGGGCCAACTGAATTGTAAGTGGGTAGGTCGGTGCGCGTCCATTCAACGCCAACGGCAACTCTGCAGCCGCAGACACCGTCGGCGCAGCACGAATTTTCTGAGATTGTGACGTTGTTGGCGTCATTATGAGCGTCGTTGTTGTTGTTGTTGTTGTTGGTGCTTTGTTGGGGGATTTTTGCATTACTCATTGCAGAGACTGATGATCGGCTGGCAACGAAGACGACGACAACGACGACGCCAACGCCAGCAACGATGACGGCAATGACGACGCGTCGCTGTCAATAGCCTGCAACAACAAAGTGCGCGATCGCGAGTAGCCGATCGTGTGTTGGCTCAGCTGTGTGTTTGTGCCGGTGTGTGTTGTCTTTCACGCGGCATGGGAAGTGGCGTGTGCGCGTTGCGTACGCGAATCGGGAATCAAAACAAAAAAGTTTGCCGGCCGACAATGTGTGCCATGTGCCGCACGCGACAGCCGCGGCAAACTTAATGGCATTGCGGGACGTTGTGGTCGCCGCATTTTTTGGGGTGCTACACTTATGGAACATTTCGACGTCATTGTTTAACCTCACTTTTTTTCAAGATAGATTTTGTGCAGACTTACCCGTTCTTCTTCGCGTATCATCTCAGCAATGCCGGGCTTGATTTCCAAGTCGTCCACAATGGAGGGTCCGTGATGTGGCGCATGTGCCGGCGCACTGGCTCCGGCATGTTGCATGCTCATTGCGGCCGCGGCACCCAGATCCATTTGGGCTGCCACGGCAGCAGCCATGGCGGCCGCTTGTGCACTGGAGCCCAGTCCGAAGCGCCCCTCACCGGGCCCCATGGACGTTTCGGGGCGCGTGCCACCGCCGCCGCTGCTTCCAACACCGGCACCAATGGCCGCGCTGGCAGGTGACGGTGTCAGTGGGCCACTGATCACGCTGGACGGGTGCGTTGATGTGGCGGAGGAGGAGGAAGCGGGCGATGCGCGATGTGAATGGTGTTGCTGGTGGTGGTGGTGATGCTGCGACTGCTGTTGCTGCTGCTGCTGCTGGTGTTGCAGATGTGGGCTGGCAACATTTGACGGTGTGCGCATCGGCGCCAATAGTGACGGCGTGGGCGTAGGCGAGGGCGGCGGCAGCTCCAGGTGCGCCGTCGACTCTAGTAATGATGGCGTCAGACGTGCGCCGCTTCGGCTGGTTTGCGGCGTGGCGCTGCTGCCGCCGGAAGCGCCGCTGGACGTGGGAATGGGCGGCGGAGTCATCAGTGAGCAATTACGATCGCGCTCTCTTTCGCGTTCGCGTTCGGCGCGCTCTGCCGCTATGAGACTGCTCAGCGGGCTGGCCGGTGGATTGAATACGGTATCGGCGGAAGGCCAGCGGCGCTTGCGCACGTTTCTCTGTGGTTGTTGCTGCTGTTGTTGTTGTTGCTGTTGCTGAAGTGGCGATAGCCGCAGCTCCAAGTTGCTGTTGTTGCCAGTGCCACTGAAATCCCATTCGCTGCGCGCCATACGCAATCTCTTGTCTGCGCCCATGAACGAGAGCAACTCTTCGCTGTCCGCGTGATCTTCCGCCGAGTCCTTGCGATCGCGCTTCACCTGCGGCGATGCGCTGTCACGCCGTTTCGGCGAACGAAGCTTGCGCGGCGAATGCAGATCCTTTAGCAGGCGCTCATTGCCGGCAGCACTGCTCGCGCCGCCGCCGCCGCCACCGGCACCCACATCGGCCAGGCCGCGCACCTTCAGCATTTCGGCAACGCGCAGAAGCGGCCCGATCTGCTCCTGGCTGACGTTGATCTCGCCCTTGTACATGAACTCGACGATCGCGCGTAGCTCCGACCAGCTGACGTCGCGCATGATCACGATCGGGTGCTGGCAGGGCGTGTCGGAGAGCAGCGTCTGGAAGTAGGGCGAGCAGGCGGACAGCACCATTTTGTGCGCCTTGATCGAGCGGCCGTCGCAGGCGAGTGTCACGTCGACGAACGACTCGGTCTGCAGCAGCTGATCGAAGACGCTGGTCAGGTTGCTTTGGTAGTTGTTCCAGCGCAGGCAGAACTGTTGCGGCTGCGCCGAGGTGGAGCCGGCCGACGAACGGGCCGAGTGCGGTGATGCGGGTGCAGCTGTTGGCGTGGTGGGCGTGGCGGGGCGGGTAATGCAGCGCCCTGCGGGTGGCGTGGGCGTGCGCGTTGCCGGCGGGCAGGGCGGACCCGGTGAATCGCGCAGCGAGTGTGTCGAGTCGGCAGGGCTGCGTTCGCTTTTGACGTCGATCACGGTGAGCGGTGAGGCGCGCAGCGGCGAACGCTGTGCGGGTTGCGGGTCTAGCGGTGACGGAGGTGTCAGCGAGCCCGCCAACGCTGCAGGCAACACCGAAGCGTGGCGTGAAGGGGGCGGCGGGGAATGGGCGGCAAACGAGGGCGTCGACTTGCCGGCGGAAGTGGACGAGGAGGCGCTGGTGACTTGGGTGGAGTGCGCGGCCGCGGCGCGTTGACGTGTGACCACAGGGCTGGCGAGTAGAGCGCTGAACGGCGAACTATTGTCGGCGGCACGGCTGCCAGATGGCGCAAGTGGCGGCGAGTCGGAGGCCATTTGGCTGTCACGATCGATCTAAGCGAATGTTTCCGGTTCGATTTATTTTTTCAGTTGCTGTTCGGTTGCGCGGTTATTGCTGCCGGTCAGAGTCATTTGTTGTTGTTGCTATTGTAAAATGTGTTGTGCTGTGGGCTATTTAAGAGTTCCATGCTTTAACTGGAATTAGTTGCTAAAGGAACTCGATGGAAGTGCCACATGAACTTTGACTCACACTAACTCAAATTTGTTCTATGTTTTTAAGTTTTTGGCCGTGAATCCGAATCAAGTGGAGTCAGTGTTGTTGAACAACGATTATTCGATTCGAACAGTAAACAATGTTCGGGATCTGGCACAGGCCACTCAAATGCTCAAGGAATATTTGTTGTTGGTGTTGGTAGTAACAAGCTGAATGCTTTTGGTGTTGTGGTATGAAGGACCGATTTGTTATTTTATTTTATATTTTATTAAATTATTTTGTTGCTGTTTTTTTGTTGTTGTTGTGATCGCTGATACAGATGTTTTTATTTTGATTATTTGATGTATGATGTACAGTAATTTTTTGTTGTTGTAACTGTGGTCGATCGTTTATAGGTTGTCGCAGTGTGTTTGTTGTTATTTATTTTCAAAAATTTGAATTGACTGGTTTTTTGAGATTTTTTGTTTGTAGTGGTTGCTATTGTTGTTGTGTCTACTTTAAGTTTGATTTAACTATAGTTCGATTTAAAACTGTTACTGTGTCTGTTGACTATTTTGGTCAGCGTTGGCTCTTAATTGTTCATGTCTGACACTGTTGTTGACTTCTTCATATTTTTTTTATGCAAGTACATAGTCCATTCTTACAATATATTAATTTGGTTTTTGTTGTTATTATGGTTGCTTATTTTTCAATATTAAATGTTATGCACTTTTGCTGCTGTTGCACTCAATGTTGTTGTCAGATGTTTATCTGTTTTGTTGCTGTTATTATTATTACTATAGAAGTTGTTGTTGTTGGAGTTTAAGTTGTTCTTATGCATTGTTGTGCTGTGTGTTCCTTTTTGTTGTTGTTTTCGCTTTCATTCTAATTGCAGTTGTTGTTGTTGTGGTTGTTTAGTTCTGGTTGCTTTTACTGTTGCAAATGATGTTCTAGTTGTTGTTGTAAAAGTTGTTGCATAGGTTATTGTAGTTGTGGTTGCTACTGTCCGAGCTGCTGTCGCCGTTTGTTATTATGTTTGTTGTTATATTTTGGTGATTGTTGCATTTGTTAACTGCGTTTGTTGTTGTCGGTATTTTGTTGTTATTGCTGCAGTAATAAGTTGTTGTTGTTTCATAGCTATTGTGTTAAAATTTTGATTTTATTTTTTGTCAAAGTTGTTGTTGTTCTTGTGGTTGTTATGCGCCGTTCTGCACTGATTTATTGTTGCATTTGGCTAGCATTTTTGCAATTATTACTTTAGTTGTTGTTATATGCCTAGAGCCACACATTTGTTGTTGTTGTTGTCGTTGTAATGATATTTGTGCAACAACAATATGATATCGATTATTGTTTGGTTATACTTGTATTTGTTGTAGTGGTTGTTCATTTGATGTTCACTTTAGCTGTTTTGTTGTTGCTGTCGTTGTATTTGCTGGTGTTGCTAAAGCTCCTCATTACTCACACAATTGTTGCTGTTAGTACAAAAATAATTTCTGACATCTGCCACTGCGCCAAGTTCGATGATGTTCCTTAATGTTGTTGTTGTTTGTATTATTGTTATTGACACCTGCCATACAAGTTGCTGATTAGTGCAAGACGCGACTGCACTTTGCGCGCTCGCTCGCTAATGTTGTTGTTGTATGTGCAGTTAGTAGACAACTTGTTGTTGTAGAATCATAAACTTGCTTATCAAATATCTTTATTGCCGAAATTTCTTTACGATTTCATCAATTTACAGTTTGCAGTGTTGCCACATTTTTCGTTAGTAAAAAAAAAAACGCGCGCGTTTAAAAATCGTTTTTCAAAATCAAATACCGCAATGTTTTCATATTGGCGCGCACATGTGTATTTGTGCGTGTGTATGTGTGTGTTAGTGCTACTTTATGTGTGTGTGTGTGTGTGTGTGTGTCCAAAGCCAAACACAAAAACACTAATACCAAAGCGCCGCAACGTATCCGCACAACGCATACGACAGCAAACGGAACGAGAAAAAAACGGCGGCCAACAGCGCCCAACAACACTTTTTCAGCCGTGATTGGTAATATCGGTGAAGTGGGAAAATTCGTGCGAAATCTCGCCGGGCGTCTCGGCGTGAGTTGTGTGCGGCCTCGTCGTGTCGCCGATGCCGATGCCAATTGCCGATTTTCGCAAGCAAACGTTCAAAAGTCTTCTCAGCACGACCGTCTGAATTAGACTGAAATCGTTTCGCACATTTTGATACGGAAAAACTGAAACAAACTTAGCAAACGACGTTGGGCGAAGCGGATGCCGGCGCGGCGCGGCGGCCGGACGAGGAAAACTGTGCGAGGCGGCTGCAACGGTGCGCCGAGCCATTGCAGGCACTGAAGCAGTTGCCGTAGCTGTTGTCGTTGTCGTTGCGGTCGCAGTTGTTGTTGCTGTTGCCGTTTCTGCTGCTTTTCACTTGACGTTTATTTGTTTTTGTTGCTCGGTTTTGCATGTTTTTTGCACGTACGTAGACCACGTACAGACAATTGTGCGCACGGACAGACGACAGGACGGACAATCGGCGGCGAAGTGCAACACAAGAGCCGGCGCGAGTGTGTGTGTGTGCGTATCCGTTGGCATGCACGACGACTCGGCGCGTACGTCACCGACTCCGGCTCCGGCTCCGACTGCGACAGCGACTCCGAGTCGGTGCCGTGGTCGGAGTCGAAGTTGAAGTCGACGCTGGGCGCTCAAGTCGGCCTGCAAGTGCGCGCCGCCGTTCGTTGCAATCACAGTTCACATTTGCAGCAATTGTTGTTGTTTTCGTTGTTATTGCAGTGACCACGACGAGGACGGCGACGACGGCGACAGCGACAGCTACCAACACTATAGCACAAATGCGCCAACAAAAAAGACGCCGCGCACAAAGGCGCCAACGAAGAGGCGCGCTCGCTCACTTTTGGTGCGGCTCGTGGCAGCCGCACAATCACATTTGCAGTTGCCACCACACAGCGCCAAGTGCAACAGCGATAGCGACAGCGAATGTGCCGTTGCCGATGCCGATTCCGGTAGGCGCGCACTAACAACAACACCGACAACAAGACCAACGACAGCGACAACAAAGGTGGAGACGCGTCGGCAACTCGCGAGAACTTTTTGGCGAAAAGGCGCAACATGCCCTGCTGCGGTGCCTACGTGGCTGTGTGCGTGCTGCCGCCAAAGATGTTGGCAGCACCTACAACAACAACAACAACAACAACAACAGCGGCAACAACGAAAATCACAGCACTGCCGCGGCGAGCACAACGCGTCGCTGAGTGCGATTTGCGGCGCGCACTCGATGCGTGGCGCAAGGCACAATTGCAATGATTGGCACCGCGCACCACCACCGTGTGGCATGCCACATGCAGTGCGCTCAGGAAGGCGCAATCGATGCAACAACAACGACAGCAGCAGCAGCAACAATTTGGCGCTGCAACGTTTTAGGCGCACGTTGCGTTGCGCACACATTTCGTGTGTGTGTGTGTGTGCGCGCGCTCAACAGCAACAACTACACGCTTGCCACATTTTCCGTTCGAAGGAATTTCCGCACACGTTCCGCAGCTTTTGCCGGTCGCGTGCTCAGTTGCGTTTCCTCCCACGAAGCGTTCGTTGCCAAAAATCGACTCTCAAAAATATTTTGTTCTTGTTGTCGTTGTTGTTGCTGCTTGCTGCCGTTGTGCACTTGGCGAAAAGTTACCCCTTCAACGCGCAGACCATGGCCACTGCCAGCAACAACAATCAGCACCATCGCCATTGACGTCCGCTACGTGAACGTTGCCGTAGTCCCTCGGTCGCTGTTGCTGTCGCTTGCATCTTCTTGCTGCCGCTCTTGTCTGAGTTTTCTTCCGCGCACGGTCGGCTCGCGCTCTCTTCGGCGCGGCTGCGTTGCCAATGCAGCGCGCGCGTTTCTTGGTGTGTGTCGCTGCAGCGGCGCTCGCGGAAAATGCGCCCGTCCGTTCCGCTTTCGTGTCTTCGTCTGCTACTGCCGTGCCGCTTCTTCTGCCAACAGCTTCGGTTTTGGCTCCGGCCAAATTGTTGTTGTGCAATTTTCTCAACCGTTATTGTTATTGTTGTTTGAGAGTGTGGAAAACTTTGTCCGCTGTCGCCTCGTGACTCACGAGTCAGTGAGTCAGCTGCAAAGCCGAATAACAACGGCGGCGCATATGAGTTGTGCGAGTGTGAGTGTTTGTTCTGTCGTTTTCATGCGGAGCACATTTGGGTTTGTTGTTGTTGTTTGTGTTTTTGTTGTCCTATTGTACCGGAAATTTTTTGGGGGTGCAAGCGCCTGGCGGACTGGCGTGAGTCTGTAGAACAACAACACATCTCGGGCGCAAAGATTTTCACCACAGACGCGGAATGAGGAAAAGTGCAGCAGGCACTTGGATGATGTTCTTCTTCATCCTCTTTGCGCCAATATGCTTTGTTCTTCATAACCATTCTGCGCTTTTCGCCGATCTGCCTCGATCACTTCGTTGTTTGGCATTTCTTTAGCATTTCCACTTCGCTCACCCGGCTGTCGCAAGCCGTGCGCCACACTCAGCCGCTACGCCGCTAATTAATTTCGCTCAATTTGCTTCACAATTACGGCCCATAACACCCCAAAAACACGCTCATTATACATTTGAATTGCGCTCTCGTCGCCTTCAGACGCCGCAGCGCGCGCCGCCGCCGTTCTCAATGCGGCGACCGCACGCTCTCCACTCTGAGCTACACTTTCATATAAGAAATCGCTATCATAGCGCTTGTTGTTGTTGTTGCTTCACTCCAAGCAGCGGCATTTCATTAATTGCATTCCGCTCATGCACACAGACGCACACCGGCGACAGCGCTCACCCGCACACAGTGGCCCCAAAGTGTCGCTGCGGTTTGGCGTCTCTCGCGCCACACTCGGCTCCGCTGCTTTGGAGCGTTGCTTTTGTTGTTTTGCCTGGCATTTGTAAACAAACATGAAACGTTTCGGAAGCGAAACAGTGGCGCACATGTGTTGTGCTGAATTCGCCGCCAGTTGCTCCACTGTTCCGTAGCCAAAGAGTGTCTTCGTTTCGTCTGCTATGAGCAAATCGCTCACCGAACTGGTACACTTGGCTGTGTGTCTGTATGGCTGACTCTTTGCGTGCTCTTCCACAGCGGCCAATTGAACGTTGAATTCGCCGCACTAAGAAGTGTAGAAGAGACGATGCAGCGGTCAGCTTGAATCTTGAAATTGCAATCGCTGCACCTGCATTTCGGTGCTCGCTGTGTCTTCTTTCTAGACTCGGTCTCAGCCTCAACGACGAATTGAACTCGACGGTTGCTTTTCAAACAACAACACTTTGTAATTCCTCCAAACTATTTTTGTGTCGCTACTACGCATTTTCGACAAATTTTGCTACTTATGCTCGACCGTCTGCCGCGCGGCCCCCTTTTCAAGCCACGGCAAATGCATTTCACTGCAATTGCCAGCTGTCCGGTTTGCCATCTCATTGCACCTTAGTCCAGCCCCCAACACGTCGGCTCGCAAGGCGCTCTCACACTCCGCTCTCAGCTTGCGCGCCCCGCTCATCTCGCTTGCTCTTTTGCATAGATACGAGTAGGTGCAAAAAATTTGATGGCATTGTATTTTTCGCACACACACACACACACACCCACCCGCACGCACACCACATTAAAAATGTATTTTATATATTTTATAACAACAACAATAAAAATATATTTTATTTCACACATGCATCGACTCCACATATTAAATTAAGTGGCAGAGCAAGTGAGATCGACTATTAGTCGCCAGCGAGCAATGAGCGATTGCCTCCAGTGACAGTCGCCGCCCCGCAACTATTCAACGGTTTGTTGCATATTTATTTTATTCGTCGATACCTGTGGACATGTACAGAAATATGAATAAACATATATACAAATACATATATATATATATTACACAAACACACATGTACTCGTCGTATATTGTATAATGGATGCCATAAAATCATTGGCCATCATTAAATTCCTATTTGCCAACGATACGATTTTTAGTTTGCTTTTGTTATTGCATTTTATGATAACAGCATTTTTTTGTTTTAATTTTTGTAAAATTGAAGTCAACTGTCGGTGTGATGGCCTTCAACACTGCGAACCAATAAATTGCCTTGTGCTAATAATTCTGCCCACTGTGGGTTGTGCTGTGTTATTGGTTAACGCATTTGCTTGTTGTTGGTAGCTGCCGTTGTCATTTGTTTCTGTTCTTGTTGTTGTTGCAATATTCATAGCTGCGTTATTTGGTTTTATACAAAAGTTATAAGTACATTTCTGCAAATTTGAATGCAATTTTGCGTGCTCGT
The DNA here is from genome assembly GCA_963668005.1 of Melieria crassipennis. Taxonomy (NCBI): domain Eukaryota; kingdom Metazoa; phylum Arthropoda; class Insecta; order Diptera; family Ulidiidae; genus Melieria; species Melieria crassipennis. Next base: position 105,386,179 of record OY764962.1, on the reverse strand, counting down.
GTGTGTGTGTGTGTTTGTGGCAAAAATGTCCGTGAGTGGCTGCAAATGTTTTATTTACAAATATTACAGGTTGGTTGGTGTGCTTTTACATACGCAGGGGCTGTTTGTTGGTTGCTTACTATATGTAATTAATTTTTACATACATGAGAACTGGCTGGTCCCACGCCCCGCGCGCGAGTCTAATGGATTATAAGCGATGCGGAAAGGCCTTTTCGAATTTGAATACAACATTCAATTAATGCTTAAATCTTATTCAATTCTTATTAACCCATTAAGCCCTGAGCGTTGCGTTTGCGCAACGTTTGGGAATTTGGCTATATTAAGTAATTCATAAAGACATACGACTTGAAAATGGGTAGAATTGGATTAAAATTGATCGTTTTAGATTCTGCCATACTCAAATTTCAAAATTATTTAAATATTCATACGTTTTTTTCGATCCAAAGTCAAAGGTTGTTTTTGGGGAATTTTTGAAATTCAATCAAAAATAATTATTCTTCAAACCTATCAAAATCCCTTAGTGGGCTGCATTTTGCAGTGCTAAGCTATTTAAAAATAAGTTTTGAAACATTTTTTTTTTTTATTTTTTAAACAAAAAATATGCTTTAAGTTTTGTGTTGCGCGAATGCAACGTTGGGCCTAAACACTGCCAATTTTCATACAACCCAACGCGTGAAAATGTCAAAATCCAAGCAGCTGATATTTTATTGGCACATTTTATTTTCCGCAAATGTTTGATTTTGTTTATTTGTGTAATGTTTGCGAAAAACATGACAAAAAAAAAACATGGTATGAATTTTTTGCTTGATTTTTTTTCTTGATTAGGTCAATTAATAAGATTGTGTAAAATTTTATGGAAATCGCACAAGCCTTTCTGGGGTCAGGTTTTAATGGGTTAAGAACAGACATACAGACAAAATCGTGGATGAAAAATTCGAGTACGGGGAAGCCTGGATTGCACAGGTTTGTCCTTCAAAGCCTTTTTTTCACCATAGAGTACTAAAGAACTTACATAAAACTAAAATATTTGGGTCCCCGAGAACCTACGCCTGAGTCAAAACCTTTTCGACCCAATCTTTCTCTTTTCAAAGCTGACTCAAGGCAAGGAACTTCTCAAACGTTAGTCGTTTTCCTGTGATAATAAAACATACATAAAAAAAAACATATTTCCTTGTCGCTTTCTTGTGGCAACAGAAAAAAGGATACGACATCCTTTACGTGTCTAGCATATTGTCATAAGAATTTAATTAGCGCTTTTATTATTTATTTTTATTTTTATTTTATTTATCGATTTATTTCAGCATACAAGTTTTCTCTTTCAAATGCTACAAAAAAAATACATTAAAACAGAGTAAAAATAATAATAATAAATAATATTAAATATACATTAAATTAAATTAAAATTATTATGAGATTTGACCTCACATCTTGCAGACCCAATGACAAGAAAAGATCTCATTTTAGGACTGAAACCTGCATCACTCGTAGACGTAGAGCAATGATTAGAGCTCAGTGTATCTTTTGTTGCAGTCTCTGAAATATCATTTTGGTTATTCTGAAAGTGGTTTTTCCAAATAGTTTTTGCTTTGATCTTTTGTTGTAGTCTCTGAAATATAATTTTGATTATTCTGAAAGCGGTTTCTCCAAATAGCTTCTGCTTTGATCTTCATTCTTCCAAAGATCTCAATTGATAAATAGTAAGAGTTCAAATTTTATAGAGTTGCGCAGTGCATTGGTTAGCGCACTTCCCAATTCTTTTAACAACAAAGATTTTATTGAAAAAAACTGTATCTTGAATCAGCTGACGACTTAACAAGATAAGTCTGAGGGTCAGGAGTTTATATCTCGATTTCAGCAACATCCAAAAAGGCAACATTTTCTTTGGGCAGGAAATGGCAAAGTTGTGAAAGTTAAAAATTGCCTCTTTGAAAGTGTAATCGAAGTCAGCTCAACTTGTAGTTACATTTCTTAAGGAAGTCAGTCGACTTCTTAAGAAAGTTTTCCCGTTATATTAGGTTAGGTTAGGGTGGCTGCTTCTGTGTGAGGTAAACTTGGGCCGTTATGGTCCGTTGATATATCAAAATTTTACCCTTTTTAAATGTGTTTGCAACACTGGGTTTTGCAACATATGTTATAACCAGGGAAAGGATTTTGAGGACCAAAAACCTATAAAAAAGGCAAAATAAAATAGCAAAAAAGGCACGGAAAGGCACTAAAAACTGCCAAAAAGGCAGAAAAAGGCACTAAAAACTGCATAAAAAGGCAAAATAGGGCATTAATAACTGTTAAAAAGGCAAAAACAGGCATTTAAAAATAAGAAAAAAATACTAGAAAATCAAAAAAAGGGGGAACGGTCATCTGACGTATACGTCATACATGCAATATACAATATTTATACCTCGTTTTTTGTAAAAGAAAAGGAACATCAAGGTTTTCAAAGATAGCTTAAAAACAAAACTAAGATATTTTAATTGAAATGTTGGCACATATTTTAAATTCATATTTTAACTTCACATCTAAAAGCATAAAAGCCGTACTTGTATCACAAAAATATAAATACAATTTTTGCGCTGACCGAACTTTTTGATTTTGGCATGCTTTTTTCTTTAAAATTTCCACTGTACAACAAAAAATAACGGCTTAGGAATGATCAAATGTAAAAACATCAATAAGTTTACGATATTGCAATGTTGCCACTTAATTTTTTTTTAGTTTAAAGGTATTTTTGCGAAACAAAAGGGGGAAAATATTAAAAACGAGAGAAAAATAAAAAGGCGCTCGACAAATCTTGAAAAAGGCATTTTGTGGCATTTATAGGTAAAATAGGCACTAAAAAAAGGCATTTATGGGTAAAAAAGGCAAACTGCCTTTTTAAGGCAAAAAAAGGCTAAATAAAAGTGGTATATTTCTAATCAGGAGAACCTAATTCGTGCTCATTTTCAATCAGAAATGCTCTATCTACCAGCAAGAAAAAAAGACAATTTCCACAAAATCCTTTCCCTGGTTATAACATTAACTCCAAAGGAAATGGGCGAAAATTGATGCTGGTTGAAGCTTAGTCGTAGTTCCCTTAAAAACGTCCCCTGTATAAAAAGCAAGCCAAATTATTAAATTAAGCCAGGGACCGTAAAAAGTATAAGCTAAATATAAAAATTAAAAATGTAAAATTAATTTTTCGAGTTTTACTTTGCGCTCACCGAATAAAAATTATTTGATAATTTTTTTTTTTTATCAGAAAATAAAAATTGTTTGTTGAGTTTTATTTTTTGGAGGAAAAATAAAAATTATGCGGTGAGTTTTATTTTTCACTTGCAGAATGAGAATTGAATTTTCAGTTTTATTTTTTCTTCACAAAATACAACTTACGGGGTGAGTTTTTGTTGTTGATTTCAAAATAAGCCTCATATGGTAAGTTAAATTTTTCAAATTGTATTTTAAAATTTATTTTTTGAGCAATACTTTCGTGTGCATTAGAAGTTTCTTGCTTGGACTCATTTTTCGAACAAATGCAAATAACAAAATAACAAAAATTTGCGGAAAAGAATCGTATTTTTTATTTTGTGAAGAAAAAATAAAACTGAAAATTCAATTCTGCAAGTGAAAAATAAAACTCACCGCATAATTTTTATTTTCCCCCCCAAAAACAAAACCCAAAAAATAAAACAAATAATTTTTATTTTCTGATAAAAAAAAAAATAAATCAATAAAAAATAAATATAAATAAATAAAAATCGAGAAATATTGGTTTATTGCTTTTTTGAAAACTGCTTTCAAAAATAATCACTTTATTGCACTACAGGATATACATATCTGCAATGCCTCCTTCATCTTGATTTGTTTTGATTAAAAATATTGCGATAATAATTATTTTCGTTCCTTGAATTAATTAATTATTTATTTATTTCTAAAAAGGAGGCAATACAACAAACCCAATACAACTGAAGATGTGAAGATGACTTGAGGTACAGCCTTCAGATCCATCAGTGGATTTTTTCGTTTAGCTTTATTCAACTTGCTACTTTATTTAAGAAGCAATTTGAGCTCCTTGAAAATAAAAAAGCCGAAATAAAAAATATTGCTTGATATTATGATATTTAATGAGTTTCAGATAAAAAAGTCTTTTACCAAGAACAACTCGTTTGACAGGTTTTATGGCAGTGCACTCAAAATTTTGGTTGATAGAAGCGGATCACTTAAAAAAATTGTTCTAAAATTCCATACCATAACAACAACAAAAATAAAAGAAATTAAAACACATTAACTAATCGACATACTCGCAAAACTAGGAACTAAATATTGCAAAACTCAGTTTTTAGTTTTTCTCTCTGGCGTCAGAATATTTTACAAAAGAACTTTGAAATTTCAAGGACATGAATATTTACAAAAATTATTTAAAAAATAAAGCGCCATATAGGATAATAATATGGATATTAAATGAAAGAGAAAACTCTCTAGAATTTAAAAATAATAGTTTTTTGGTGCACAAGGACGAATAGGAATTGAAAATGTCGTTTTAAAACATTTGAAAAATTCCTATAATTTCTTGAAAGAAAATTTTCTAAAGAACTAATTTGTATACCACATCCTCGAATATCGCTCTTCTAAGTTTATTAGTTATTATTATTTTACTCATCGAATTCCAGCCCCGCTTGTGTACTCATTCCGCGTGCCCAAGTCGAACTTCAACATGAACCGCAGCCGCCACTTCAACTCGAGGCACCACTTTTGTTGCCGGCTGTCATCAATATGCAATCAATGCCGCCCAACTAACACAACGGGCAATCAGTTGCACTCACAATTGCTGGCAGATACGCAACTGAAATCGACACAAGAGCGACATGAAACAATACAACACAGCAGAATGCACACTGCACGGCGAGCTGAAAGCGCGCAGCTTCGGACCAGCTACAGAATTAGCCAAGTGCGCCAAAAGCGACTGAAAATGGCATTTCGAGAAAACGGGGTGTACCGAGTGAGCTGAGGCGTGTAGAGAAAACATCAGCGAATGCAGCGGAATTTTTCGCGCCCTTCCCAACGACATTAGACGCCACACGACACACGCACTGCATGCGCCCAGTTGGACACAAAACGTACGCCAAGGCTTTCGTTGCGAAGCGGCACGAAAATTCTGAAAACTCCCAAAAGATGAAAGCCCAAAATTGGCAGTCGGCGCGACAATAAAATTACACCAATGCGTGCGCCTGGGACAGAGGCCAACGTGAATTGTTGAAGCGCCCGAAAGCAGACAACACTGCAGCAAGCCAACTTTGTTGACAGTTGCGGGTGTGTGTACAGAGGCTGTGCGCTTTGAGGAGCTGCACATATTGCACAATAAATATATGGACATGCATTCGCGTACACACATGCACACATGCAACGCAGATAGTTGCAGTATGAATGGATGTGTTTGCATAAACAAGAAGAACAGCCGCGAAATGTCTGCTCGACGCCAATGGAGCAATGACCAATGCCGCTGCTGCAAGGCTAAGGCAGATGCAGAAGTCCATGTGTGACTATGTAGTGGAGGCGCGGCGGGGGAGGAGGGAGGGTAGAATGTTTGTTACATGGGCTTATAGCAATTTTGCATGTGCAGTGTTATGTTATTTTTCTCATATCGGCGCTGTCTGAGCAATTTGGAATGTACACTGAAAAACTTTTCGTCGAATTAATTACAGCGAATTCGAGAAAAAGCAGTTAGCAGCTTGTTTTCAACAAATTAATATCCCTTAGGCACTGCATTACATGAATTGACATGAGACTGTTTGCTATTTTCAGGAGTTATAAAACAAACAAAATTTTGAGCTCACTTCATCAAATCACTTTCAAACTGACACACACATACTGGCCATTTGAATGTATTAAAAATGTACTATTCGCCATTTTCTGGAGTTAATAAGTACTACAAGTGAGTTTTAATTATAAAATCAACCAAATTAGGAGCTCAATGTCCAGATTATATGTATTCTACAATAACTTTCGAACTGACACACACACAACTAGTGACCATTTGAAAGTATTGGAAATGTACATAAATCTATTCAATATTCTTCTAGAACGAAACAGCACAAAAAATTCGTCTAGTATTTTGCAAAAAATATGAAAATTAATGTCCTTGAACAGTGAGATTACAAACATTTTTGTAGTTGCATTACTTGCTCTCGTTCGATAAGTCTTTACTAAGTAATAAGTAAAGGTATTAATTTTTTCATTGTAGAAGAATTGTTTTCTAAAGGACCTTAAAAAAGGATATTATAAAAAAATATGGCAAACGAGGTTCTATAAAAAAATTTCCTTTAAAATCCTTGCAAATAAAAAAGTTTGCCTTTAAGAAAATTTAAGTTAAATTATTAACTCATTCACCCATGAATGAAATTTATTAAATTTGTATGATTTTATTTATTTTTTGTTACGATTTTCTCAAATCTTTACATATAAAAATATGGCAAACGAGGTTCTATTAAAAAAATGTCCTTTAACACCCTTGAAAATAAAAATATGCCTAAAGTATGCCTTAAAGGAAATTTATGATGTAAGTTAAATTATTAACTCATTCACCCATGAATGAAATTTTTTAAATTTGTATGATGTAAAAAATTTTTTTTTGTTAGGATTTTTTCAAACTCAAGATGTAGAAATATGGCAAACGAGGTTTTATCCAAAATTATCCTTTAAGTCTCTTGAAAATACAAAAGTTTGGGTTTAAGGCAATTTATGATGTAAGTTAAATTATTAACTCATTCACCAATGAAGGAAATTTGTTTAATTTGTATGGTAGATAAATTTGTATGATTTTATTTATTTTTTTTTACGATTTTCTCAAATCTTAACGTATGGTAAACGATGTTCTATCAAAAGTTATCCTTTAAAACATATGAAAATAAAAAAGTTTGCCTTTAAGGAAATCATAAGAACTTTGAAATAGAAAAAAATTTATATGTATGAATCTACAGACTGAGATCCAAAACATTTATGTTTTGCATACCTGACATATTTTGGTCCTGAAAGTTAAAAATAGAAAATTTAGTTAAGAGGAGACAATTTTCCTCTTTCATTTGATACCCATTTCTTCACCATTGCACAATCGCAAATATTTAAAAAAATATTTGAAATGTGTATGTCCTTAAAATTTTAAAGTACTTTAAAAAGGTTTTTGGGTCAGAAAATGAAAAACTGACTATGCTTGGATATTATAAATGACCTCTAGTTTCACGTCTATATCAACATTTGGATGAGTCTCGGAAAAATTTAAAATGTTTTCGCTCGGTGTAATAAATGAAAAGTTGGTGTTTTCACTCCGTGCATCATAACTTTGTAATTTTTCTTTCAATTCTATTGATGTTAGGCTTAATATTTGCTCAAATAATATATCTTTCATCTTAGATTTTAAAACCAGAGGAGATCATTTATTTTATCTATAAAAAACGATTCGAAAATGTATAATTTTTGAAAATGGTCAACAAATTCAATTTTTTCAAGTTTCATCGTCAATAACTTCCCCAAATCTCACCTGATTTGGACAATCGATATATCGTTGGAAAGGTTAGATAATTGCCTTCTGAACGACGGCCCACTTGTGTAAGTCGGATGGTTGGTTTACGAGATATGTGCTCATAACTGAAATAAGAGGAAAAAACGAGTTTTTCGAAGATTTTTCGAAAACGCTTCTTAAGAAAATTTTTTGATTTTCAGTTTCGTGTTCAGCAGCCGAAGATTAGTCTAAAAAATACTTTTATTTTTAGGAGCATTTTTCGTGTCGAGTAGTGTTATCTACTCGAAGTATGAAAATCATTAATGTCTTTTATGGAATGAGATCATGAACGAAGATCAAGAATCAAGATCATCAAGAATCTACCCAAATAAATTAATTCTGTCAGATCCAAGCTGCCAAGCTACAATCTATGCTAAAAGAAAAAAAGGGATTGGATCAATAAACAATTCAAAGGAAAGAATTTTACAGTCATCAGTCTATCATTCAAAAAATACTTGGAATAAGATCCAGAATCTACAAAACTTAATTGAAAAGACCTTATTTTCGAAGGAACAAATTGGAGGAACACTGTTACCAGACTTCGATCTGTTGTATAGGTAGGCAAGTAGGTTGTGGTGGCTGCCTCTGTATGAGACACATATATGGGCCCGTTGTGATACCACAAATTCCACCCGTTTGAAATGTGTATGCAACAATGTTTTTTCAACATGAGTTACAACACACATTTCAAACGAACGGCGTTTTTTTGGCAATTTCCTTTCACACTTGGTTCATCAGCCCGAGCTAGGAATCGAACCCAGAGCCTCTGGTATGAGAAGCCAGCGCGCTACCGGCTGAACTATCGAGCTCGGCTTTCTGCTGTACAACATCTTCCTAGGTTTTTTTAAAATTCGTCTGAGTTCAACATTTCTTTTAATCTGTCGCTACTATACATTTTTTAGCATCGATCTTTAAGTTGCTGTGAAATGTGCTGCTGACACTTTTGCAACTTCAATACGAGCGTTTAATATTTCTGTTTCAATCGAGTCACCGGTTAGCGATGAAACATGCGCCCAGCCACACAAAAAATGCTAACGATCCCTCTGTGCCTACAGCCGCAACTTTGTCGAATATTTTGCTGGAAAAATTCTTTTTGGCATTTGACAAAGGAAAAATTAAAAAAATATACAAAAGGCACAAAATTTCCATAACAAGAATCGGCGTAGGTCCGCGACGGCGTTGCAGCGCCCTCCAGTGCATGCCGTGGGTGGCTGAAGGAAGCGGCAACACGGCGTTGCCGTATTGGACCAGCAGGGAGCAATGTGATTTCGGGGAACAACGACAACGGCAACGACAATTTATGTGTTTAGCGGGTGACGATGACGATGTGAGAGACGAAACGCTGATGACCAACGCGACAATGATGACGACATCGACGACGGTCACGACCAAGGCGCGGATGAACGGCGAAGCGGTCCGAAAGGGGCAGGAGGCGTCCAACCATCGACGCATACATACATACATACATACGAGTACATGCCGCTCGTTGCAGGCAGATACACACCGCGTGCGAGTCGCAGCACAAGTTGTACCCCATTGGGGCCGCTCGGTTGGGCAATGGAGGGGTGTAGAGGGTGCTGGGGTGCCGGTGAAGGTGACCAAACGTTAACAACCAATCTATGCATGGACGGGGAGTGAAGAAGACGCAGCGCAACAAAACTCCGACTCCAATGGCAACGGCAGCAATAATAACAGCAACAGCAGCTAGAATGGCAACAACTGAAGTTGCCTCGAAAGCTCGAGCCACCATCTGTCCGTCCGTGCGTTTGTGGTGTTCGTGGGTGTCTGCGTATGTGTGTACGCGCATGCAACCCCCCATATCTGGCAAAAACAACAACAACAAAAACCGGCGACAACAACAAGCACAGCGAAATTGCAAATATTAAAACGTAAAATGCGAGCATTGCAACGCGTTCACTGCTGCACGGACGCTCGCTGAAACAACGGCGCCCAGATGAAGAATGAAGTAGACAAATGACATGCGCGGGCGGCGGCGACGGGATGCGGTGGCCGTGGATGAAAGCGGCGTACAAATGCTTTTTGCTGCTTCATCGATGAATGCGGCAAACGCGCTGTCGGTAAGAGGATGGCTGGCTGAATAGGCTGGCGATGGACAGCAGCTGCCACCGTCGCCCGCCCGTCCGCCGCTGCAACGGTGGGTGCAGAAGTAGCGTCAAGCATCATCAGCGCCGTTGCTGTTAAAGTTTGCGATTTAGAAGGCCTCAACCTGCAGTCGGTGCAGCGCGAATGCGACGTATGCAAAAAAGCCGCTCGGGGGTGCGGCCAAATAGAAGAGCAGGAGGGCAGGAGGTGTGGTGGCGGAGCGCATGTGTGGCGCTGTGATGCCGGCGCTGCCAATGACGGCGATGGCGACGGCGATGATGGTGCGGCTTTGGCCGTTGCCGATTACGAATGCGATTGCGACTTCGAAGAGCAGCTGGACATATTTTTCTTGTTTTTGCACTGCGCCAAACGGTTTTGGGGTGCGTATACTTGACGGCGCTGTCGTTGTCGTTGTCGCTGTCGCTGTCGATGCCGGTCGGCAGCGGAGGCTGGTGAATGCTAATATGTGCGCATTGGTGCTGGCACTGTAGGAGAGCGGCAGACAGGCGGCTGGGGGCGCTGGGCATTTCACGTTGGGCGACGCAACGCACAAGTCTCGCGTACGTTGCTGCTTGAAGGTTTTTAGGCAGCGACCAGCAGGCTTAGAGCGATGCCGACCGACCGACCGACCGACTGCCCAACGCATCGAAACATAAAACGCGAAACTGTACAAAGTCTGTGCTGGGCACGGCTGATGATTGCATTCGTTGTTGTTGTTGTTGTTGTCGTATGTGTAGTTGTTGTAGAATAATGCCATTTCTGCATGCGAGTCGGAGGCTGCGTTGGTCTGAGGTTTGCAAGCGTCTCGCATATTTTGTGCCGCGAAATGCTGCCTTTCCGCACTTGCACGCAGACATCGCGACACACACGCACACACACACGCACAGGATATTGGAAAATGTATATATCAGCATATAGAATTGATCTAAACTTAAGCTGAGGCATTACAGAATTTGGTGCAGTGGAAATTTGTTGCAGACAGCTGGAGAGGGCGAGACAACTCACGTGAAATGGGCAGAGTTGCAATGGAGATAAATGGATGGCGGTTATTGTTGTTGTTGTTGTTGCGCCTCAGCGATATTAAATCGCCCGTTTTTGTCGCATATTCAGACAAGCAAGTAGTGTCGGCAGGGAAATGCTTGGTGGGAATATTTGGTGGGCGTATAAAATTGGCGTTTGGATAGAACCATCCAGTCAGAGTTAAGTGGTTCAAACCACATTTTTGTTCTTTGATAATGCTGCGGACAGTGTTTGGAGACACAAGATCAAACCTGGACTCATACAATAAAATATTAAAGTTATTTGAACTACTGAACTTTTTAACAAATTAGTCAATGGATAGTTAGTGATTAGCGCCAACATTTGTGATGTCTATAAATCTCATCAAAATAGAAAAAGTTCTATAACTTCTTTGTGGCAGCCTGAAGTTTCAAGTGACTCAAAACTTATTTCTGTTTCTCAACAATAATATGGAGACGAATCCAACCTGATTTCAGATAATATGAAAAACATGAATTACAATGAAATTTGAATTACTTGCCCACTTTTTGCTCTACTTGGTTTGAGTTGAATGGTTTAGTTAAGAAAATTAAAATTAAACCAATTAAGTTTAATAATTACTTAGTTCCTAAAAGTGTCTAGGAAATGGTGCTAATTTTTTTTGAGATAGTATTAAGCCACATTAATGGTGTACTTAACCTTTGAACGAGTAATGGGTCACACATTGAATGTGAAATATTGAATTTTTCAACAAAAAATTAAAGTTTTATCTCGCATGCTATAAGACAAATGATGAGAACATTTTTGGGATATGTAGTTTTATCCGACATATATAAGTAATTTATTTTAATTAAATTTAAATTGAATTAAATTGAAATTACAAAATTAAAAAAAATTAAATTAAAATTACAAAATTTAAAATAAAAATAAATAAAAACTAATTCATAATTCATAATATAAACAAATCATAATTAAAAACATCATAAATAGATAAAAATTAATTCATAATTCATATAAAAAATTCATAATATAATAAAAAATTTATCATAATATAAAAAAAATTATTATATATTAAATTATTATATAATTAAATTATAATTACAAAATTAAAATTAAAAATAAGTAAAAATTAATTCACAATTCTAAAGTAAAAATTAAATTAAATTAAATTAAAATTAAATTAAAATTGCAAAAATAAAAATAAATAAAAATGAATTCTTAATTAGTGTAAATATTTCATAGTACAAAAAAATCATAATTAAAAAATCATAAATAAATAAAAATTAATTCATAATTCATATAAATAATTCATAATAATTCATAATAATAATAAACAATTCATAATATAATAAATAATTCATAATATAATAAAAAATTAGAATTACAATTACAACATTAAAATTAAAAATAAGTAAAAATTAATTCATAATTCATATAAATAATTCATAATATTATAAAAAAAATTCATAATTATATTTAAAAATTAAAATTAAAAATAAATAAAAATTAATTCATACTTCATATAAATAATTCATAATATTAAAAAAAATTCATTATTCAAATTACAAAATTAAAATTAAAAATAAATAAAAATTAATTCATAATTTCTTTTTCCTCCTTAATTATACGTTTTTTTCGATCCAAAGTCAAAGGTTTTTTTGGGGGAATTTTTGAAATTCAATCAAAAATACTTATTCTTCAAACCTATCAAAATCCCTTAGTGGGCTGCATTTTGCAATGCTAAACTATTTAAAAATAAGTTTTGAAAATTTTTTTTTTTATTTTTTAAACAAAAAATATGCTTTAAGTTTTGTGTTGCGCGAATGCAACGTTGGGCCTAAACACTGCTAATTTTCATACAACGCAACGCGTGAAAAAGTCAAAATCCAAGCAGCTTATATTTTATTGGCACATTTTATTTTCTGCAAATGTTTGATTTTGTTTATTTGTGTAATGTTTGCGAAAAACATGCCAAAAAAAAAAACATGGTATGAATGTTTTGCTTGATTTTTTTTCTTGATTAGGTCAATTAATAAGATTGTGTAAAGTTTTATGGAAATCGCACAAGCCTTTCTGGGGTCAGGTTTTAATGGGTTAAGTTCCTTTGTTCCTTTTGTCTCGGCAAGGTAAATGTTCGAGGCAGTTAGATTCCTTCCATATGATTTGAAATTCGGCTCCCCGTCTGGGTGTGAGTAGAAACTGTTTCAATTTCTCATATGATTTGAACTATATAGAGAATTTTTTTTATTTACTAGACCCCCCATTTAAAATACAAAGTAAGATATAGCACTCTCGCCTGATTGATCCATAATACTGAAAGACCTATGGACGCAGTTCATATGTTCAGAAACGTGGCTTTCCGTCTTGGTATGAGTTGTGTGTGAATCTTCGAACGGAGATTCCATCAATTTGCCAGTCGACATACCAAACATCCCACCGCCCTACTGTCACAGTTTCAACATTTTTCACCCCCACAACTAAAATGTTTTTCTCCTAAAATTTCAATAATCTCTGCAATTCAAGTAAGCTGAATGCCAACAATTAATTCGCCACAGAGCCGCTTTCGCTGTTTTAGCGCAAAATCTGTGAATCGTTTGAATAATTTGTTGCCTTCGCTGTGCTAATAAAAACCGAAACAAACAACAACAACAAAATACGCGCTCAAAAATAATAATTAAAAATCGAGGCTAATTAATGCCAGCGAAAAAACAAAAGTAACGAAAAAAAAAAACAACAACAAATAAAAAACAAACAAGAGAAATGAATTTTCCTTTTGTTGCCGCCGTAAAATATCCGCTGTGCGTCGCTGCCGTCGACGGTTGCCGCTCGGCTGATTGCTCGGGTGGCTGCATCACAAAGACGCTGCCAGCGCGCAGGTACAATGCAGTCGCATTAGTCAACTTAAGGAAGTTGTAAATTGTTTGCGGCCGTCGCAGTTTGCCAGCTGGCAGCGCATCGGCGGCGAATTGTAGTTGCGTCTGTTTAAATAATAATTAATAATAAACAACGGCGGCGGCGGCGGCGGCGGAGCTCAAACACACAATCAGAGCGCTGATGCTGCGGCCGCTGATTAAAAATATTCTCAAGATGCTGACTGACAAACTGGCTGACTAACTGACTGCTCGTTTTCTGCTGTGCTGCACAGTGAGTCATTATTTGTGCTCAGTTCGCTGCAGCTGCTTTGAATACCGGAAGCGCGAGTGATGGGAACTGAACCGATTTCTGAGGCCATAATTACAAATTTTCCAACTGAAATATATGAGTGTATTTTTTATTAGAACCCATAAGAGATGCGAAATGCGGCGTCAATTTCTTTGTTACAAAATCATTGAAAAGCAGGCAAATTAATGAACAATTTTCAGAGAAGAGCGAAAAAGAGCGGAGGCAGAAGAAGATCCTTCAATTTGTACTGTTAATTTAGCTTTCTTCAATATTATTGATTAGAAGGCAAAAGGAAGGAGGCATATCGAACACGAATTTGAAAACATCTAAAATTAAAACACAATCAACAGAAAAATTTAAGGGGACAATTTTATAAATGAAAGGATGGATAAATGAATGAAGGAAGCAGGTGGAATATGAAGAAGAGAAAAAGTGATTGTAGAAGTAAAAACAAATGGTTTTAATGGATGGAAAATTACAAATTAGATAAGAAAACAGAATTCATAAACGAATCAGAAGAAAACGAGAGCAAAAGAAGAAACAATACGAAGAGCAAAAGCTACAGGAAGAAGCTAAGTATAGGCAAAAAGCCCAGAAATGAAGAAGATGCTACAGAAGCTAGAATCAATAATGAATATGATACAGAAAATGAAAAAAATTAAAAAAAAAATTAAAAAAAATAATTAAAAAAGAATATGAAGATAAACAAGAAAACAAAAGGAAAATAATAAAGACAGTGAAAATAAAGACAGAGAAGAAAAAAGTTAGAAAATAAAAGTGTATGAGAGAAGCTGGAATTAATGAAGAACATGAGAAAGAATATGAAAACAATTAAAAAAAATAGAAACAAACAAAAAAAATTAAATAACTAATAACTAATAAGAAGACAAATAAGAAAAAATAGGAAGTTAATAAAAACAGAGAAAACGCCATAATCAGAGATAATAAAAGAAAATGCAACAATTTTGTGAAACACTTTTAACAAGATAATCAAATAAACCACCTTTGCTTAGAAGGCAATAAGCGTAACAAAATAAAAATGTTGCAGGCAGCGAGTCACAAAAGAAAAAATTATATAAAGAACAAAAAATCAAATGTAGACAATTTTGCAACCAACAATTAATCAGAAAATTATTAATTTAAAAAATAAGCAAATACTGCAAATAAAAGCAAAAGTAGGACCAAAAGATAGTGAAAGATAGTGAAAAAGAAAAGAAAAAGAAAGATTGGGAAAAGAAAAGGAATACAATAACGAGCTAGTAAAAGCAGAATCAAATAAAAACGAGGAGAACAGTAAACAGTGAATGTTTTATATAAAAATATATAAAATGTGATCCAATACGGATTTCTCAGCAACTGTAAAGGATATCAATCAAAGTATTTAGTGTAGTTTGCCGAATCCGAAAGGCGGTTGGCAGTTTTTTCTTTTCACACTTGGAGGTTTTACCGTTGCCTGCTAAGAAGGCACTTTTGTGATAATTGTAATTCCCATCTGCTTCATGAAGATAGCGATTAGAAGTAGATTAGCCAGTTCGAGCTAGGAATCGAATCTAGGGCTTCGGTATGAGAAGCCAGCGCGCTATCTGCTCAACTATCGAGGCCGGCTGTCAAATGTCAGGATATTAAAAAAAATATCATCGGAATTCAAAGTTGTAAAATGGACATTTAGGAACCCTCGACTATTTTTTTCTGGGGCCACGACAATTCTTATTCTAAGCTGCCAAGCCAATTACTTTGGACTAGCTGGGGACCAGCATTGGAGATGCCATTGCCGGAATGATGTCGCGCTTATTGAACCGAGTCATCAAAAGTGGGACCGACCGCCTGAAGCGAAGACCAGCGAAGCCGAGGCGGCTAATTTCAGGATGTGCTCTTTCCAGTGACGTACACAGGATTTAATTTGGTTGGGTAAGCCCAATACCATTTGAAACCATATTTTGTACCAGCAAGTTTTGTAGAAAAGGGATTTGAAACTCCAAACCCTCCTTTTCTACGCCACTGGCTCTTTCATACACAATGACATGAATGTAAGTAGCTTTAAAATAAAGTCAGAATAATTGTTATATTTCTTACCATTTAAAATGTTTTTATAACTTTTTAACTTTGATGAAATACGAAAATGAACATATAAAGCTATAGTAATCACTGCAAATAGAACGACAAGAAAAATCAGCACAATATAATAAAAAAAATTTTTGTATCTAATGTACACCACACAAAAGGTATTTGAATGCCGGAATACTTTTGGCCGCGAAGCCGAAGTTACGATTATAAAAGTTATTGCTTAGGAGCGACCGACCGCGCATCAAGGTTTCGAATACAAAAATACTCTAAGCACTTTATTTATTCCTGATGCCTTAGTTACTCCCATGAGGGTTATTTTTTTGAAGCCCGCCCCACAAAAGGTATTTCAATACAGAAAAACCGCAGTTTACTACCACCCTCCATATAATGAAAAATATAACCACACACAAATACAATTGAAGGCTTTTTGGCGTCACACGAAACATTCAATGCCACAATTTCATAAAAGCAAAAAATACTTCAATGGCTATCTGGCAAAGTTTATGCTTCTTAAAGAATGTAAAGCTAGAAATCAGGATCTTTTAAAAACGTTTTTTTAATATGGCAGGTACTTTGTACAACCCCCTACAGCCCTCATTGTCCGAAAGTGACGGCGATGTTGACTACGAAATTACTATGGACCAAAGGTCAAGTAGAAAAAATTAAAAATATATATTGAAAAACAACAAAAATACAGATTTTTATATTTTATTGTAAAGGAAATTTCACAGGCTACAACACGGTAATAAACTTATTGCACCTTTATTATGGATTTTTTTGAGAAAAAAATCCGTTTTTAAAAAATTTGTATACAAATTTTTTGTTTTGCTTAAAACTCTTTATTAGTGCATTCTACGTATCTAATGTTGTACATCAATAGAAAGGTATGAAAAAGACCTTTCGGTTGATACCCATATTGTGTAAATCAGTTGGAGATTAATGGAGTTTTTTGATAAAAACTTTGAAATTTGACCCCGAGCCACGCCTTTTGTGGGCATTTCCCCGGCAAAATTTTTAGTTTGTTAGATTCAAAAAAATAGGCTCTATATGGCCCAATTTCCGGTTTTTTTTTCATGAGGGTTCGCTATATATATATGAGGAACTGCAACTTCTAATGTTGGAGTCGACTGTGGTTTCTGGCATTGACATGGATAGCGGTGACTAGATTCGGAAGATTTCTTGTTGAAACATTGTAGTCATAGCTGGATGCCCAGTAACAACTCTTGTAACTACCCTACAGCAGTAAGCTACACCTACAGCACCTTTGTCCTTTTTCTGTTTATACTTGGGCATAATGAACATAGACTTTATAATCACAAACTATAGTCTTACATAATCATAATCATGTCAAAACTATTAAATAAATTCAATTTTAATTTATCTCAATCCTAGCCTAACCCCAAATCCAACTTCATCTATCTAAAGCAAGAAAAAAATCATTCAATCAATCACTGCATAAGAAATTATTTGGAAGGACCAATAAAATCAAATTGCAAGTATTAGGTTTAAAAACTGACCAATTCTATTTGCCAGAATTGTTGCATTATTAGTACTAATTTTACAAGTGTCGTATGTAGATACTGACAACAACTGTTAAGTAGCATTAGGCCAGCAACAACGCAAGTACGTCATCACAAAGTTGACAACTGGCGAGTTTGTTAAAATCGACTGCCGCAAATCAGCGTTCGAATTGCACTCTTCGCTGCGATTCGCACAACTCATGCGAGGCACACACATTCACACAAACCAAAATTTTCACGCACACCAACCCATACGCAACACACACACACATACCTACATAAAAAGAGCCAGAAAAAGTGTGAGGTCGCGTGCTGCTGCACTTGATTTGTCGAAACAATGCAGGCCGGTCCAAAGCCGACAAATCGACTCGCACACACACACACACACACTCAAACATATGTACATGCGCATGTGTAGGTATGTGTGCCGTCAAGGTCATTGCAAAATTATGCCACAAACGCTGCAACAGCAACAACTGCAACATGCAATGCTCAATACCGCCGATAACACGCGTGCGGTGGCCGTTACATTCGGTGTTGTTGTTGTTGTTGTTGTTGTTGCAACCAATGCAGCTGTTGTGATTTTGCAAAAACAAAAAATAAAATACGAAAAAAGTGCCACAGACCACAGACAAAAAAGTGCTGCATTGGGTTCATTTGCCATCGCTGTCTGTCTATGTGTGTGTCTGTGTGTTTGTCTATGTGTGCGTATATCCCACGCTGTCCACCATCACCATTCCACCTTTGCTGGACTTTTCGTTCTTTGCGCTGGCATTGTTGTTGTTGTTGTTGTTGTTATCATGCGTTTGTTGCATTCGGCCGCTTGTTGCACGCTCGCTTGTTTATCATCGATGTGTAGCATTCGGGAATTTTTTGCGCGTTCGCTGCATTTTTTGCTGCTGCTGCTGCATTGCACATCGATGCGCTGCGGCGGACGCGCACTTGCGCTACTCTCACGCCAGCAGCGGCAACATGTTGCACATTGTCGCGGCCGCGCAATGTGCAACGCACGCCAGCCGCCCCCTCCCCCCCTCCCCCCAAAAATGATGCACTTGTTAAGGCCACTTGTGCAGCGGCGGCGCTGCTGTTGTTGTTGTTGTTATCGTTGAATGGCAATGCGCACGGTGGGGCGTGCGGCGAGTTAAATTTGCAGATAAACTGCAGTTGAAAAAAACCCTCTCGCATATGTAAATTGATGCTGCCACAATTTTTCGGTATTTCCAGGTTTTTTGGTGGTCACCACGCGCTGGCAACCAGTGGCCCACTCCAGCCGCCACTTGAGCCACTTCATGGTTGGCATGTGGCCGCGGATTTTTTACGCCCCGTGTGTTGATGACTGCATTCGCGCTTTTGTTGCTGCCTGCATTGCTCTGCGTGTGTTTATGTGTGTGTGTGTTGCATACTTGCGCATTGATGCGCTGGTCGGTGCGTGTGTGTGTGTGTGCGCCGCTTAAGCGCGTTTTCCATTGATACGCTGACATATGCAGCGATTATTAGGGATTTCGGAGTCACACTTCGTGCCGGCCGCCCCACCGCCTCCTGCATACAGTTGCATGCATTTCTATGCATTGCATGTTGCATGCTGTCCATACACATGCAACGGCAGCGGTGAAAATAAAAAAATTGCCAGCATCAAAAACAACATTGCTGGCAAAAGAGTTGCACTCGCATGGGCATTTTTGCGGTTTGTCGGCTGATTTTTGGCTGTGTTTTTTATGTTTTGATGTTTCGTTCCAGCGTTAGGTGGCGTTTCGAAATTGTGGTTGTTGCTGTATTGTTGGTCATCAATACTTTGTTCTAGCAGCGCACTTTCGACGTGTCATTGCAACATCCTTTTCAACAGTGACTATAAAATGCAATGGTTTTACTGCTCTTGTAGTTGTTGTTGTTGTATTTTGAGAGACAAAGTGTTAGTGTTAGTAGACAAAAGCCAGGGAGTCAACAACTAAAATCAAAAAACAATTAAAATAAAAACGCTTTTAATTTATAGTTGTTGTTGTTATTATTTGTGTATTTTTTTCAGGACTATGAACCGTACAAGTTTTGAACTCAACTAATATTCAAACCATTCATCTTTTGGGCTGTTTGAACTGAACTGAAAACCGACCCATTTTCAAATGCTTGTTCCAAACCGAAGCCCAGTTTTGAACCAGTTTCGAACTCAACCATTCATCTCTTTGGCTCTTTGAGCTGAACTAAAAACCGAGCCATGCAATTTTCAGATGTTTGTACCAAACCGAAGTCCAGTTTTGAACCAGTTTCGAACTGAACCATTCATCTCTTTGGCGTTTTGAACCGAACTGAAAACCGAGCCATGAAATTTTCAGATGTCTGTACTAAACCGAAGTCCAATTTTGAACCAGTTTTGACCCGAACCAATTTTAAACGGAACCAGTTTTGAATCAAACCAGTTTCGAGCTGAATCATTCAACTTTTTGGCCTTTTAAACCGAACTGAAACCCAAGCCATGAAATTTCAGATGTCTGTACCAAACCGAAGTCCAATTTTGAACCAGTTTTGAACTGAACCAATCTTAAACGGAACCAGTTTTGAATCAAAACAATTTCGAACCGAACCATTAATCCCTTTGGCTCTTTGAAACGAACTGGAAACCGACCCATGAAATTTCCGATGTACCAAACCGAAGCCCAGGTTTGAACCAGTTTTGAACCGAATCTCTTTCGAACTGAACCATTCGTCTCTTTAGTCCTTTGAACCGAACTGAAACCGACCATGAAATTATCAAATGCCTGTACCGAACCAGAAACCAAATTATTATATTTTTAAAAGCGAATAAAACCATTTTTTGATGTATTAATACATTAAAAACTTTATGTAAGAAAAATTGCGATTTAAAATTTCTTGGGGTTTTTATTGACAAAGTTTTAAGTTTTTTTTACTAACAATTCTCAAAATTTATTTAATAATGAATACATGTTATATAAAACATTAGATTTCATATTATTTAGCTACTTTTGAATTAAACCATTCTTGCAAGAGTGGGTTGGCAGCAGTTCATGAACCGAACCAGTATTTTGAAATAATCTGAATCACTGAACCGAATTACTTCACAAATTTTGGTGATTTGTTTACTGTTTGCTGTTACTTTGTTGCACTGCAAGCGGTTGTGCTTAAGTTATAAAACTAAACTATAAAATAGTTCAATATTTTTAATAAATATTTAATTCATTTAAAACAAAAATAATAACAAATATAAAAATATAAAACTTGAAATTAAAATATTTAAATATTTTTAATAAATAATAATTTATTAAAATAATAGTAATAATAATAATAATAATTAATAGTAAGTAATTAATTAATAATTTAAATATTTTTCATTAATATTTATTTATTTAATTTATTTAAAATAGCAATAATAATAAATATATAAAACATAAAACTAAAATCGAAAATATTTAAATATTTAAAAACTATATATATTTTTATTTATTATTAAAATAGCAATAATAATAAATATATAAAAGATTAAACTACAATCTAAAATATTTTAATATTTTTAATAAATATTTATTTATTTAATTTATTTAAAATAGCAATAATAATAAATATATGAAATAGAAAACTAAAATCTGAAATATTTAAATATTTTTAATAAATATTTATTTATTTAACTTATTTAAAATAGCAATAATAACAAATATATAAAACATAAAACTAAAATCTAAAATATTTAAATATTTTTAATAAATAGTAATTTATTAAAATAATTATTATTAATAATGGTAAACAATTAATTAATAGTTTAAATATTTGTAATAAATGTTTATTTATTTAATTTAGTTAAAAGAGAAATAATAATAATTATATAAAATATAAAATTAAAATCTAAAGTATTGAAATATTTTTAATAAATATAACTTTTTATTTAAAATAGCAATAATAACACATGTTCTGGGTTTGAGTTTTTTTCTGAGATTACCACACACTATGATTTCATACAGTACGATTTTTTGTTATCGTTTAGTGCCAGGCAACGCGTCGAAAATGTGAATGAATGAATGCAAAGTGGCAATAATTTATTTTGCTTTACTACAGCACAGACACCTGTTGAGAACAGTTGCAGGGAGAGGGGCAAATCAACGGCAATCGCATTAATCTGCACCAATGCAAACGTGACTTTAAGGTCGCATTGCCGCACGCTGCGTTCCCCTGGCAGCTGCTGCTGTGCGCGCGCCAACAGCTGACAGCTCGTTTTGATGGAGTGGGCGGCGGCACGCATACAGCGCGAACGCCACCAACACGTCAGCTGACTAAATATTTTTTCCACGCTCACTTTCGGGCTGATGGCGACCGCACGGTCACACGTGACGCGTGCCGGCTGCTATTAGCCGCGGCACCACATCAGCCAACGTTATTGATGAGGTGTTGAAATGTTGGCGTTCATGGTGTCGCTGTTGTTGTTGCATTTTTATTATCTCATGCGCATCAACGTCATGGCCCACATCGTCATCGTCATCATCATCGGTGCTTTGATGGCGCTGCGTGGTGCTTTTGTATTTGTATTTCGTTGGTTGTTGTTGTTGTTTTTGAATTCTTTCTTTTTCAAAACGTGCCATTGACATTGACGCGCCGCTGTCCAGCCGCCTAAATGGCTGGTTGCGGCCGACACAAACGATGCCTGCCGACAGCGTCGCTCTCCTGCCCACTTATGCCTCGATGCACACAGAGTGCAACGTGCAACAACAACAACAACAACAAAAACAACATGTTGCAATCCAAGCGCATCCGGCGGGATTATATGGCAAATGCGAAATGTGCCGCAGCGCAGCGCAGCGAAACGCGACGCGGCATGGCGCATCGCGTCACTGCAACTGCAACAACGTTGCCGCCGCAATTTATGCCACGCCACACCAATGCGCTGCACTCCAATGGCTGGGAAAATGCGCTCCAATTCTTTGGTGACTGCCGCTGTTGTTGTACGGCGTTGTTTTTTCGCCATTCAGTTTTTTTCGGATCGAAAATTAAAAAAGTGCAGCACGGTGTGGCAACCGGCAACAACTGTTGCATCTGCGTGCAACACAAACAGACACACACACTCACACACACACACACGCACCGACACGGACACGGGGGCAAAAATCCAAAGTGTAAAACGGGGAAAATATTGCGAAAAATTGTGTGTTGCATTTAACAGCTGCATTTGTGCGAGCTGTTGTTGTTGGTGTTGTTGTTGCAACTGCAATTGCCGCCGGCTGTGTCGTTGCAATTGCACTTTTTTATGCACGCCACATCCGATCTGCGGTCTGCGGTATTTTTCATTCGGTTTTTTTGCGCATTCGCGTTCCGCGCGCGCCCTTTTGACGAAGTTGCCACCCAGCGTCCCCACCCTCCGCCGATGATAACCGCACAGCGAAAGTGAAAGTGATGCAATGCTATGGTGTTTATTGTTGTTGTTGTTGTTGCATTGTTGTAGACACTGCATGCGGCAGGCTGCAATGCCTGGGGCCTGTTGTTGTTGTTGCTGTTGTTGTTGTTAACACCAATGTGGCACGCGCCGCCGCGCCGTTTGGTAAATTGGCATCGCAGCAATCACTTTTCCAATTGATAACATCGCGTGAGTGCATGCAAATAGTGGAGATCGGCGGTGAGAAGGTGGCACAGGGGGCGCTGGAGGCGAAGGCAGAGTGCGTATGACGTTCGTGTGTGGGACTTTGTGGGACTCAGGTGTCAATGTTGTGGCACTTGTTGCCTTTTCGGCGGCTAACCAGTTGACTTGTTGTTGCTGCGGTGCGTTTGTAGAGGATGTTGTTGTTGTTATCGTTGTTGATGCGCGTTTGTATTTTTGCTGCTGTTTAGCATACATTTTGACAAAAAAAATGTATGCCAACCATTGCATCAATCGTTTACTCACTCAAACACAAAGAAATGCAAAATGCAATGTGTTTGGTATTTTTTGCAGTTGCTTCATTGTTTTTGCTGTTACTTGCTGCGTTGGCTTTAGATTTAATCATGATTGCAACAATTAATTGCCACACACTGCGGTCGCCAATGATTAAGTCCACAGACCGCAGAATGGACTATTTTAAGCGAATCACTCGTCCACTCGCTCAATGGTATTTGTTTGCCTTTTTGCAAGCAACGTGTAACTGTGTGAGTATATGTGTGTGTGTGTGTGTGTTTGTGCGCGCATCAGCGAATGCGTTTAAACCCAACTTTAGAGACAACAATGTAAATTTGTCCAAGCAATGTTGTTGTTGTCGTTCGATATTGCCGTCGGCTTTTCAAATGCAATTTAATTAAATAATGCGAACACTACAATTCAAATGAGCTGTTTTGATTTGAGTTTCATGCCGAATCTGTTTCAGTGTAAAAGTTCCCAATGTTTTGTGGAGTTTAGGGGATTTTTATTATTCAGACAATGACTTTCTGATAATAGAAATACTGAAAGTAATGAGGAAACAGACATTTCTCTTTTGATTGCAAAAAATACGAAACAAGACTTGGTTTTTATAAGTTTTTATTAAATGCGTTCAATTCTTTAAAGAAGCAATTCAAGTTCAATTTTTTGTCGTTTGCTTAAAAAATATTATCGTTTGCTTAAAAGAATTAATTATCTGCTCAGCAATGCTCTGGAAGATTTGGTCGGTTTAAAAGCCACGGTTCACTGGGTAGAGGATGTGTAAGCTGAGAAAATTTTGGAAATGTTGCTGAGGAAATTTTGACACGTGATCAAGGAGATTTTGGGTTTTAACATACTTACATTTCAAGAAAATTCTATATAAATTTTCAATGATATAAAGGATTAAAATTTTCAAAGGACCGTTTTCATCTCCTTTTTTTACAAAAAGATAAAAAAAAAAAAAAATTGTATTTAAATTCTTGAGCCTTTCCTCTTTCATTTGATATACATATCGCCATATTTTAACGAGTTTAAGTTCTTTTTATATTTTTTTTATTTTTTATCCCCTTCAATATTTTGAAGTCCTTTTAAAAGGATAAAGGATGTAGAAATGAAAAACTGAGTACGCAGTATTACTATGTTTTGTTTCTAGTTTCACGTCCATATGGATTTTTTCCGGTGTGAAAATTTTCTTAATTTTTGTCGCACGGCGTAATCGTTCATATGCAAATACGCATAGGGTTGCCATAAACTCGAAAATTTTTTAAAATTTTCTTTTTAATACACCTAATTCTGTTTTTACACGGTCCTTTTTTGCACGGTTTTGGTTTAACACGGTTTGAAAATAAAAAAGATTTTTTTCCATTTAGCACGAAAAATTAAATTTTTTTTTATTTTCAAACCGTGTTAAATCAAAACCGTGTAAAAAAGACCGTGTAAAAACAGAATTAGGTGTAACTCTAAACGCACTTACATGCTCTAAGATGTCAGATGGGGTCGGTGTCGGTGTTCCGGCATTTGATCCGAAATGTCCTTACAAACTTCCGGATGACTGCTGCATTCTTCAGTCACATATATTTGAATGGCTGCTGAAACGACCACAGGTTTCACTACTACAAACTACAGAATACATTTTTATGTTGACAATTAATTAGCTACCAAAGCAATGACAGCTAACCGATCTACATTCAAGTATGTGCCAAGATGCAAAAAGACACTGGAAGCATTGTCACCTAGTTGCAGAGTCCAAATCTATTAGGTGCCGTGCAACCAGGATGTATTAGGGAACAAATTAATGGGCGAGATTGCTGAAAGTGGATTCTCTCTGCCGGAATAAAATGCTGCCCAACATTCTATGTACAATTCGAAAAGAGGCTATGTGGAGGAAAGCAAATGCAGACTCGGACAATATAAGAACCTGGATAGAAACCGAAATCTTTTGTAAACCCTACGATGCGAGGAGTCCATCTATTGCTATCATTTTGAAGGAAGTACTGTAGAACCATCATAGGCGGTCACATGTCACTGTCTAGTAGCTGCACACCTGCCTAATGTGACACAGTCGCTAGTGATAGGTGTACCTACAGTCGGGAAAAGGTGCTAGAGGTACTTTAGTCATAGCTGCCACTTTCGATACATATGAATCAAAAGTGGGCCTTTGGACCGCTTGTTTGTAATTTGTACCTTTCTTTATACAAAAGTGTAAAATCAAAAACAAAAAGACTAAATTTTTGAGGACTAAATTCAATTGAAATTAAATTCAATTTAAAATTTCAATTGAAAAGTTGTTTAATTTTTGTCCAAAACAAAAAATGGTCCTTTCTTTCGCATTTTGGCCATTTTTAGTAAAAATTTCGTACACAAATTTTAGTTGTGTGACCACAGAGACCATAGACAATCGTTTTTGCTGCTGTACGAGATTCGCTGCAACGTGGCATAGGGCTCCTAGTTTCACGAATCTGAAGGCGATGTCACATGTTTCAATTATAGATTTAGTAAAGTTCACCAATAGTACAATGGAGCTATAAAGTCTATGTAATTTGTTAGATATCACTAGGGACCTGATTGGTGTATGTGTGTAACTCAATATAAGTTTAGTCTATAAACCTTATGGAATTTTAATTCAATCATTAAATTAGGTTTTTCATGTTGAAGCTCAGACTGTACTTAATTCTTTACGTACAAATATATGAATTATTTATCTGACAATCCTAAAAGAGCGCAGCCTCTGTAGTTTTCTTCATGTGTGGAGAAAGGCAAACCAAATTACTAACCTATCAATGCGTCAATGGTTTGTAGGCCAGACTCGATTAATTTGTCCATCTCCAACACTGCTCAAACCATGCCAAGTTTTCAGCTAATATGTATGTTTCAGCAAATTTCCAGAACATGGAGCTCATGATGGTCACGTTTACAAGGGCTACAACTCCACTATTTTAGATATACTTTTTATTATACTTTTTAGATAGATAGCTTAGATAGTTTTAATATACTTTTTATTAACGAATTTCCATTACACCAGAAGAAATCAGCGGTGCTATCCAAAACCTATACAACGTGAGCACACACACACATACAAACAAACACAAGCAATCGTGTCGCTCATTTTTATGAAAATCACCAATGTACCTTGTACCGTTATCTGCAGTCAACATCTGAACGAGCGTTTGAGTAACTCTGTAAATGTCTGTGTGTATAATTTATAGAATTTCATTAATTCACCACTCACGTTTGATATTTATTTGCATATTTCCGTTGCCAGCATTTTTTGTCTGCAATGCTGCGTGAACAGAACGAAAAAGAGTCAAAGTTTAAATAAATATAAAAAACAAAAATCAAATAAGAAATTAAAATGCTGCAGCACCCTAGTTGACTAACATAAAAAAATGTAAAAAAAAATATGGACACATAGAGGCAACGCAGTAAGTGCCCGCCCCTCACACCACACCACACCCTCTGCTGCCTCTAACTACTAGTCCGGCTGCCCGCTCAGCTGCCCAACCAGCAACAGGGAGGCCAACAGACGCAGGCACAATTTCCACAGACACACACACTCGCACCCACACACACACACACACAGACAGACAGTCAGTGTGAGTAGGCACTTTGCTTGCTTTTATTTGTTATGACGAAAATATTAACTTCTTCTTTTGTACAGTGCGAGTTTTTCTGTTGGTTTTTCTTGCATAGAAAATTCGCATTTAATTTTTTCAAAATGTATTTGACTTCTTCTTTTTTATAAATTACCAAAACAGATATAATTTTTGACAATTCCATGCATTGTGTGCGCTGTGGTGTTCCGCTTCGTGTGTGTGTGAGTGTGAGTTTTACGGCGTCCATTGTTAATAGCATTTTACACTCACTCCACTGAGTAGTCACTCAGACTGTGGGTGCCACTCATTTCACACATAACTGCGCCACACTTCAGCCTCACTTGAAGCTCAGGTGGCCACTTTTCGACTGCTGCATGCTTCATAATGCGGCAAAGTGGCCGTATGGCGTTAATTTCTGCCTATTATCCGGTTGAGTTTGAGAGAAAATCGCAAGCAAGAAATTTGCTCTAATAACTTCTTTAAGATAGTGAAAATGTAGAAGTGTTAAATTGAATTTGAACCAAACAATTTTATATGGATTTCGAATATCAGAATAATCGTGAAAACATTAAATGGACAGCCAGTGGCGCACACAGAATTTCATTTTGAGGCAGAGGAGTTTTGCGTACAACTTTCCAATTCAATTTTAAACCATATTTGGCACCAGCAATTTTTATATTTTAGGGTTTGAACCCCAAGTGACCCTCCTGTATGCGCCACTGACGACGATTCACCGCCCCTTCATGTCATCATGTACGCGACTCTTTGACCAAAACAATTTCATACCGTTCTGTATTCATCTGACTTTTTCTTATTCCCACGACTCAAGTTACCACTTCACGGAAATCGTTTGAGACAATTGAAGCGAAAAAGGAGAGTTCGCAGAAGGAGCTAAAGGCGATCCCGCAATTAGCCTAAAAAAGTGTTTTCGAAATTTGAGAAAGTGTTGGAATATGTGTGTTGCTTGCAATGGAGATTTGAAGGAAGTGAATGAAATGAAATTAACGAAGAAAATAATTGAATGAAATGAATGAATAAAATTAATGATTGAAATGAATGAATGAATGAAATGAATGAATGAAATGAAATGAAATGAAATGAAATGAATGAATGAAATGAATGAATGAAATGAATGAAATGAATGAAATGAATGAATGAAATGAATGAATGAAATGAATGAATGAAATGAATGAATGAAATGAAATGAATGAATGAAAGGAATGAATGAAATGAATGAATGAAATGAATGAATGAAATGAATGAAATGAATGAATGAAATGAATGAATGAAATGAATGAATGAAATGAATGAATGAAATGAAATGAATGAATGAAATGAAATTAATGGAATGAATGAAATGAAATGAAATTAATGGAATGAATGAAATGAATGCATGAAATTAATGAATGATATGGATGAAATTAATGAAATGAACGAATGACATGAATGAATGCAATGAATAAATTAAATGAATAATTGAAATGAATTGAAATTAAGTGAAATGACACGAAATTAAATCAATGAATGAAAGAGATAAAATGAACAAATGAAATGAATGAATGTAATGAAGTGAATAAAGTGAATGAATGTAATGAAGTGAATAAAGTGAATGAGTGAATTTAATGAATAAATGAATTGAATGATTGAAATAAAATGAAACGGAATGATAAAAAATGCATGAATGAAATGAATGAAATGCATAAAATGAATGAAATGGAGTGAAATTAATTTAAATGAATGCAATGATTTAAAATAATTTAAATGAATGCTGTTGAATCTTGCAACGGCACCACAAGATAACCAACATCTGGTTGCACTTATCAAGTGGTGACCGCTGCAAGAATTCAAGCAACAGGCACGATAAGAGCGTGTGGCCAGCATGTGGTGTTGGTATGCTCTTATCGTGCTGTATAGTTAGGCTGCCATGCACTTTGGGTCATGCTACCTACGTGCATGTGCAGGCAAAACGTTAGAATAAGAAATATTGAAGTAGTGTAAATATTGTAGGTAGCATTTAGGACATAAGGAATATTATAAATAAAGGCTCCGGGCGACCGGAGAGTTAGTCTAGTTTTTGAAGCAAAAGGAAGTGCCGTTTTATTGAGGATCTTTTGCAGCGACCGCAGCGAGCAACGGAGTTGAACATTTGGTGACCCCAGGACACACACCTACTGCTAAGGAAAAAGTAAGTAAGTGAAATTTAAATTAATTAAAATTATTGTTGGGTAAAATAAATAGTAGTTACGAAATGGCAAAAGAAATGTTAAAGAAACAGGAAGAGCTTGGCAATGCTATTCTTAGCATTTGCAACCAGCTGAACGCTGAGGGTCGCAGTGAAGGGCTGCAAGGGCAGTTGAATTCGTTGTTCGAGGAGCTAACGGCGAATCACTGCATTTTAGCTCCCAAGCAAGCGCTTAGGGAGTACAAGGTGTATTTCGAAAAGAAATACTATGAAAAAGTGCAGGCACTGTACGAAAGTACAATCAAGCGAGTAAGTGAGTTAGAGGCAGGAATGGGTAAGGGCGTGGTCAGTCCGCCAATTGAAAAGATGGAGGCGCGAACTGACAGCACAGGGAAATCGGTGTCGGCGGAGCGTCAAAGGGACCAGGCCGCATCGATTCAAGCGCGGTTTCAAGGCACCTTAAAGGAGTTAAGAAGGTGCCACGAACGCATCCAGATGGGGTGGAAAGATCTGTCACGGTTGCACAAGTTCGAGGACCGTGCGACAGATCTTAAGTTCGAGTACAATGAGTTCTTTGGAGAGGACGAGTTGTGCGAAGAATATGAGGGCCTAATGGATAAAGGGTCTCATATTGTGGCAGAAGAGGAAGAGAAAAAGCTGTTAGAGCAAAATGCGGCTCCTTCCTTGCCATATAGCCTGCCTCAAATTCAGATTCCCATATTTAGCGGGGATTATAGTAAGTGGATATCCTTTAGGGATATTTTCACTGAAATATTCCTTCATAAAAATGTGGGAGACACTCATAAAATGATTGCGTTAAAATCATATTTAAGGGGTGAGGCGTTAAGGTTGGTTGATCACTTAGGTATAAGTGGTGCGAACTTTAACGTGGCGTGGAATATTCTTCAGAGGAGATATTCTGATAAGCGGCAAATAACATCTAATATGTTCAGGAATTTGCTTGACGCCAGGCAAATATGTTCTCGTACGCCTGCGGAACTAAAGGAGTTGCACGACACAGTGTCGGCTAATCTGAGAGCGTTAGAGGCAACTAAGCTCTCAGATACTGAAATTAAAGAAGCGCTTATGCACTTTATAATTGTGAGGAAGCTAGACTCACACACAAAAGTTAGGTACGAGGAATCCTTGCCAGATTCAACGGAAGTACCATCGATAGAAAATCTTTTAGTATTTCTCGAAAAGCAATTCAAAGCACTTGAAGGAAGTGAGCGGTGGAATGCTAGTAGATTCGAGTTGCCAAATAGGGAAGGAGAGTTTAAATATGAAACAAATAGGACTCAAAATAATGCAAGGAAATGTTTATTAGGTTGTGACAGTACGCATAATTTGTTTAATTGCGACGAGTTTAAAAATCTCGCAGTAGAAAAGCGAATTAAAGTAGCACTGGAAAATAGGATATGCACCAAATGCCTAAGGAAAGGGCATTTGTTTAAAAGCTGTGAGGTGGAACCTTGCCAAAAATGCAAGAAGTCACACCACACGCTGCTGCATAATGACAACTTCGGTAATAGTAAATCGAATGTTGCATTAGCGATAGGCAGTAATAAAAAGCGTATATTACTGGCAACGGCCTTGGTGCAAATAAAAAACCACCAAGGCAAATACATAACAGCAAGAGCGGTGCTGGACAATTGTTCCCAGGGAAGTTTTATCACGGAACAATTAAGTAAAAAATTAGGGTTCAAAACAAAATTGGCAAAAACAACCATAGAAGGGGTTTCAGGTGTAAAAACAAAAGTAAAGGAGGAAGTAATGGTGGAAGTAAAATCATCTCACAATGATTTCAAAATCAAAGTTGAGTCAATGGTTCTTCCAAAAATTACTCCAAGTTTACCAGGGGAAAAGATTGAGATATCTAATCTCCCAATAGGAACTCCTTTAGCCGACCCGAAATTTCACACCCCAGATCAAGTAGACATACTACTAGGGGCGGAAGTGATGGGGACCATATTAAAGAACGAAAAAAGAAAATATTTGAATTCGAATCTTTATATGGAGAACACGGCTTTCGGTTGGGTAATAATTGGAGCTGCGCCAATTAAACCTAAGGAAAATGACTGTGGAACTACGAAACACAGGTCAATAAAAGATACGAAACGGACTGAAGCTTTAATAAGAAAAGAGCAGCGCAGGTACTTTTCTGAGGAAATTGAAAGGTTAAAGAAAGGGGAAAAAGTAGATAAATCATCGAAACTAACCGCTTTATCTCCAATTTTAGGTGAAGATGGAATCATTCGAGTGGGCGTTCGATCGCAAAATACGGCGATGTCGGAGGGCACGAAGCTTCCAATTTTATTACCAGACACATGTTCATTAACCAAGTCAATCATTTCAGGTGTTCACAAAGAGAACCGGCATATAGAAGCGAAAGAGTTGCTAGAGCTTACGCGGCGAAAATATTGGCCACTGCGAGGAAGGCAAATAGCAGCGCAAATTGTACGCGCGTGCTTTAGTTGTCCAAAAAAGAAGCCAAATGTTACTCAGTCCACCAACTGGCAAAGTAACTAGGTAGCGATCCTCCGCAAGAAATGGTTGTTCTGCAATAAATTGCAGGGGGGCAGGGTGACCAAGGCCAGTTTCGCTGAAAATGGTCTTGGTGTCATAGTAGACGCAAGGATCAGGCGGCTTATATGCGTCTTATCCTTTTCCTACAACGACATTTTAAAAGAATAATTACTAAATTTTAATTAAAAAGGAAATTTAAAGTTAAGTAAAAAATAAAAAAGTTATAAGATTTATAAAGATATAAATTTATAGATAAATCGGCAAATTTAAAATTGAATTCAAGAGAAATGAAAAGAACGAATGTTAAATTATAGAAAAATGTATAAGAAAGAAAAATGTTGCCGAAATTTGAAGTATAATGAAAACAGCCAGAATGTAAAAAATGGCTAGTATAAGATGTAAGGTTAATTATAATCTCACTGGGCAAAAGATAAGTCAGTGATAAATTATAAGAGCAGGGCAGCGGGGCTCAAGTTGAATATCGTGGGACCGCAGCAGTGATGGAGTACTAACGCTTGGACAGCAGCGTAATCTGGGATACTGCAACATGGTCGACGTAAGATTCCGCGGCCCATCGCAAGGGTGATGCCATGAAGAAGCTCAAAGTGTAATTCGTGCAGCAAGAAGGTTGCCGCGCGTACTGATGTCGACTCGCATTGACTGGCTGTCGAGCACTTAAATAATGTAGCCGAAAAGAGCCACAAGGTCGGTGAACAACCTCGCAAATTGAAGGACGTCGTCTGGCCCAACTGTAGCAGGAACCAATTCCTTAAAAGGCTGAAAGCGGTGGAGGAATATGGTGGGGTGCCGAACAAACTCAAGAGGAAGTAGAAGTTTCTCTTCCAATTGATCCTGAGTACGGCAACCTTGACAACATTGAGGGCGATGAGATTCCCACCAAGGTGGACAATCGCCTGCGTGAGGGCAACTGGGCCCGTCCGGTCAGCGCTAATTCGTTGTGTGACAGATACGTCAGCACGAAGAAGATCGTTGAAGTTCATCAACGAGAAATGGAGGAACTCCAAGATCGCGCAGAAGCGTGAGACAGCCTGCCCGGGTGAAAATGGCTCTAATGAAGGAAGCAGAACATCAGCACTTAGCGGCCAGGAGTCAAGTAGCTGGAGTTAAGATGCGAAATTGAAAGGTGAAGAGATCGCAGATCCCAGTTGACAACCAGCAGTTGCAACACCAGCAGTAACCAGCGCTTGGAAGGTCAGGAAGCTGAGGTCAACATCGCTGCCAGCTGCTGCCCTAGCTCAATTATGTTTAGGAGGTTAAGAAAACCGCATGTCTTATGTTGAAAGGCAAATCCTTTCAACGGGGGCAATATGTTGAATCTTGCAACGGCACCACAAGATAACCAACATCTGGTTGCACTTATCAAGTGGTGACCGCTGCAAGAATTCAAGCAACAGGCACGATAAGAGCGTGTGGCCAGCATGTGGTGTTGGTATGCTCTTATCGTGCTGTATAGTTAGGCTGCCATGCACTTTGGGTCATGCTACCTACGTGCATGTGCAGGCAAAACGTTAGAATAAGAAATATTGAAGTAGTGTAAATATTGTAGGTAGCATTTAGGACATAAGGAATATTATAAATAAAGGCTCCGGGCGACCGGAGAGTTAGTCTAGTTTTTGAAGCAAAAGGAAGTGCCGTTTTATTGAGGATCTTTTGCAGCGACCGCAGCGAGCAACGGAGTTGAACAAATGCAATGATTTAAAATAATTTAAATGAATGAAATTAAATTGAATGAAATGAATGAAATTAAATGAAGTGAATGAAATGAAAACATGAACGAAAATGAAAAGAATGAAAAGAATGAGATGAATGAGATGAATGAAATGAATGAGATGAATGATACAAATGAAATGAACGAAATTAATGGGGTAAATGAAATGAAATTAAATGAATGAATGAAATGAACGAATAAAATGAAGGAATCCAATTAAACGAAATTAACAAATACAATTATTGAATAAAACGAATATCAATGATGGAATGAACGAATAAAATGAAGGAATTAAATTAAACGAAATTAACAAGTAAAATGATTGAATGAAATGAATATCGATGATTGATTGAACCGTTTTCGTTTTTTTGAAGAATTACTGGTATTTTTTGATCAGGATACCAACCTGATTGACATTTTGTGCAGCTTTTCTCTTAAAAGGTTAGTCGAAGTTTTCATGTTTTTTTTTTAAATAGTTTGCCAACTGTATTATAAAACAACTCTTATTGATCCTTTTTATATTCAAAGACCACTAGTTGGCACTAACAAAAGGGGAAGATCACGAAGGCACGGAGTTTTCAGCGACATGGATTTTATGAAGTTAAATAATTTTTGTAATACTTTATACAAAACGAGGTTTAGAAAAAAGAATCCATGTTTCTCGGCTGACCTGCACCGGCATTATATCTTATATATGTAATCATTTTTTGCGATATATAATTTCAATTAACCCATTATAAATCAATGTTTATAGTTTATTCTTATGCCATTTCGAAAAAATTTATTTGCAAATAATTTTACAACTAAAAATATCTATGACAAAATTTCAATAAAATCTTAAAGTTTTAAACCAAATTCTGGTAGTACTGAAAATTATGTAGCAATTAACTTTTAACTTAAAAAATAATATTTAAATTAAAATCTTAATTTCAACGATTTATTTCTTCGATCTGGTAACCCTAAGTTATTCCTTTGTAGGCGTCTGCCAAACTCACCATTCTCAACTCAGTATTTGCGTTCTCTTCGATATTAAAAAAAAAAAACTATATAGTTCGAACTTTTGTTAGCAAGAAAAAACATCCAAGTTTTGAGTCTAACGTATAAGTTTTAATGGTCCATTTCGATGCGCCAAACTGGCAGCCCTAACTCACACCGCACGCAAGCGTCTGTCACGCTGTCTCTGCCTTCACTTACACCACTGTCCAACCGAAGTGAAATGAGTGCCCTCCCCCCTCATTTCCACTCCTTCATAGCAACGCCAAATGGATCACGCAAATTCACCAAATTCAAACTCGCCAAAACGCATCTAAAAGAAATTCTTGCAGCGCGGTGCGCGGAACGTCGCAACAAATGCAAAAATGTGCGCAGCCGTTGGGTGTGTGCGGCGTAGGCGGGTGGACGAGACAGAAAGCGTCAATTTTTGTTTTGATTTCCTACATTTTCCATAATATTTCACGCAGCCAGTTGCAGTGTGGGTTCGCAAATTGATGTGTGTGCGCGCAGTAATTTTTGTTTCATTTTCTTGCAATGTATGCGCAGCAAAGGAAGCGACACCGCACAGCAAAGTCGCGCACCACTGTTCAAAAGGGCTGGGTGTAGGGTGTGCGCGAATGCGATGCCTGCCTGCGTCTAAAATATGCCATTTATATGCGAGCGTGTGTGACGGCAACGGGGCGGGGTGGAAGGGGATGGGGGCGCTCGAACAGCGTTCCGTTTTTTATCAAAGGCAACGTAACTCGATGCTCGACGTGTGTTGTAGCAAAACACAACAAAAACAACAACAACAGCTGCCTGTCTATGGATTTTTACTTGATTTCGTTGTTATTGCTGCTGGTGCTGGTGCTGTCGCTATTGCTATCAAATGGACAAAGCGGGCGCAACTAAGAAAAACCAAAAACGAAAAAAGATTTTCTAACAATTTTCGCGATTTTTTACAATTTCTGTTATCCATGTCGTGCAAGGGGACCCCGCCTACGCGACTGTGTGCGTATGGGCGCTTGTGTGTGAGTGTGTGTGTGTGTGTGTGAGCAATTGCCGCTGCAATATCGCGCGGCGCACTCTTGCAAGTCTCCCTCTGGCACTCAAAAGCTCGACACACCAACGCAAAAAGCGCAAAATGAAAAATTGAAAAATAACAACAACAACAACAACAACAAAAACGCCAATTGCAATAAGAAACACAGGCTTTCCGCAAAATAAACGCCTAAATGTATGCTGCACGCACACACACCCACACCCACTCGCACGTAAAAAACGTACATACATACAGACACAGTGGACATGAGTGGAACATGACAGTCGCATCGACATGCCGCTTGTGTTTCTCGAAAAATGAAAAATCGAGCAAAGCGGCCGCCGTCGTCGCGCAGCACCGTCCAGCCAGCCGGATTGTCGTATCTAAAAATTGCCAATGTACAATGCAACATGGCACGGCCGTCTAAGCGACAGCCTAACAACACAAACACACACACACACACACGGCCATTCGAAGTGTGTGTGTGTGAAAGTTTGTTGCTTGTATGTCAAGTGCAGGAGTTGCTATTGCACGCTCTGGAGTGGCGCATTTCCTTCATGCACACAAACATGTCGGAGACACCCCGCCACACCGCGCGCTGTCACAATATTCGCCGTTGCGATCTGCTCTTTGTTATTCGTTCCCGGCAGCCCGTTGGCGACGCATACTTTTAGGCGCTCGCAGCCGGCAGCGGGCCTTTTAGTGCAAGAGTGTCCATATGCGGCTGGCTGACTGACTGACTGACTGGATGGCCGGCTGGCTGGCTGGATGCTTGCTGTCTGTTTGTGCTATCGTTGCCTTTGTAGTTGGCGTTGTTCTCATTGTGATTTTATACTCCAATGGCAAATGCTGTTAGAGGCGAAAAAAGCGCACAAAATTGTTGCATAGCATCTAATAAAACTGGCAAGAAATATTGCAAAAACAATAAATAAAACAGTGGAAAATTTTCGCAACAACATATTGCAAGAAGAAGCAATGTGTTGCCGCAAAGGCAAAAGCATGATTTTTTCTAGGCGCGATAGGCCTTTTTTTTTGTTTTTTTTATGGAAATGTGAAAGCGTTGGGCGAAATCGGTGAAATTCGCGACAATTTGATGGGTTGGAGAGGTACGGGAAACATTGCAACAACTAGCGGAAGCCAGATTGCCGAATGAGTCAATACTTAATACTTTATTTGTCTGATAAGGAGTTCAAAATTACGACTAAATATTTACTGAAGAAAACTGTTTGAAAAATTGAAGAAATTTATATGATTTTTTTTAAATATATTTTGTGTTATATGTATTTATTTACTAGTTTGAAGTAAATGGGCCCAATAAATCAAGTTTCTCTTAACTCTTCGTTGATCCTGTCCGTTTTTTGTTTTTTTAATTTGAGTTTTTTGAGCCGTGCCATGCTCCTTCGTCCAATACCCTATTCCCTTGTCGAAGGGCACAACTAAATCGTACCGAGTGTTATTTATGTGGACATTATAGTTTCAGAGTTGCACATGAATTAAGGGACCAACGAACATTTTTATATATAAAGATTGTCTGACTGTTAAAAATTAAATATTAAAACTAGTTTCCATACGTTTTGTAGAGATTCCAAGTTCAACAATATTTTAAAAAAAGTTCAAGTCGTGTGTCTGGCTGGGGCAAAAGATCGCCAGTACTGCCCACAACGAGGATAGGGTCCATTACTTGAATCTTGTGCTGAAAGAATGGTTTCACTGGACATCAAAAGAGTGTGAGTGAAGATTGAAAGTCAATGCTTCAGACCTTTATTGGAACTATCAGTGTGATCTGTCACTGATCTTTCATCATCTCCATTACTTGATTCTGTAGCCGAGCTCCTGATCTTCAAGTCTTGATGAAGTCTTGTTAGTTGAATCTGAAGCTGAAGGATCGTCAGCACTGAATATAAAAAGAGTGTGAGTGATGATCTGAAGTCAACGCTTCAGACCGTTATTGGAACTATCAGTGTGATCTGCTACTGGTTTTCATCATCTCCATTACTTGATTCTGTAGACGAGCTCCTGATCTTCAAGCCTTGATGAATGAAGCCGTTAGTTGAATCTGAAGCTGAAGGATCATCAGCACTGAATATAAAAAGAGTGTGAGTGATGATCGGGAATCAACATAAAATATAAAACGAATAATTGATGATCGGAAGTCAATACTTCAGACCATTACTGGAAGTTTCAATGTGATCTGAATTGATCTGTCTGTCTTGAGGAATGATGCCATTATTTGAAACTGAAGGTGAAAGATCATCAGCGCTGAACATAAAAAGAGTCAGTAAGGATATGAAGTCAACGCTTCAGACCTTTATTGGAACTTTCAATGTAATCCGCAAAAAAGTTTTAAGTCTTGAGGAATGATGCCATTACTTCAATCTAAAGCTGAAAGATTATCAGCTTTGAACATAAAAAGAATGAGTCATCGTCGTAAGTCAACGCTTCAGACCTTTTTTAGAACTGTAGATTAATCTACTCTTGATCTTACAGTCTTGATGAATGAGGCCATAAGTTGAATCTGAAGCTGAAAGGTTTTTAGCGCTAAGCATAAAAAGAATGATTGTTGATCAGAAGTCAACACTTCAGACCATTAGCGAAAGTTTCAATGTGATGTGCGATTGATCTTTCAGTCTTGAGGAATGATGCCATTACTTGAAACTGAAGTTGAAAGTTCATCAGCGCTAAACAGAAAAGAATAAGTGATCGTCGTAAGTCAACGCTTCAAACCTTCTTTAGAAATTTTGATATATTCTACTCCTGATCTTTCAGTCTTGATGAATGAAACCATAAGTTGAATCTGAAACTGAAAGATCATCAGCCCTAAACGTAAAAAGAGTGAGTGATCGTCGTAAGTCAACGCTTCAGACCTTCTTTAGAACTTTAGATATAATCTACTCCTGATCTTTCAGTCTTGATAAGACCATATGAGATCATAAGCTGAATCTGAAGCTGAAAGACTATCAGCGCTAAACATAAAAAGAGCGAGTAATGGTCATAAATGAACGCTTCAGACCTTTATTTGAAGTAGAAATGTGATCTGAAACTGACCTTTCAGTCTTCAAGATCAGTAATTCTTTGATAAGTATTTTGATGTATGCATTCCTTATGCTTTTTCGTGGATGACACAAATTGTTCAAATAAAGTTTATATACTATCGCCAACCACTCGATGAGTGAAGAAAAACTCAAGTAACTATGCCAAGATGAATTTTTCCCAACGCAATTTCGCAAGCCACATTCAACCGACGATGCCATGAATGCAACAATTACTTTCCGGCATTATAAAATTTAAATACGGTCATGCGGCAGTTAAAAACGCTTTTGGAAAGACAAAAAACAACAACAACAACAACAATTATGTGATCATAATTTTGAAAGCAAGAAAAAAGCCAGCATATTTCTTGTCCTTTTGTTTAATAATCTGGCCATTGTTGTATTAATGCTGTTGCTGTTGTTGTTGTTGTTGAGTTGTTGTTTCTGTTGCCGCTGCCATTTAAAGAAATAATAACATAAACGATAAAAATGTACAACATATGACAATTGTCCATAATATGCGAATTGCATAAACAGCAGACGGCAGCAGCAGCAGCAGCAACAACAAAAACAACAACAACAATCACACGAATCGCACTGACAAAAAAGGCAGCAATATGAAAATCAACAAATCATGCACAAAACAATGGGCAAATTTTTAAACAATTACACATATTTTGCATGCGACTGGCGGCTGCCGGTTGTTGTCGTTGTTGCCGCTTCTACCGTTGCCACCAACGCGGCCAGCGTGCAACAGTGTGGCGGCGGTAGCGCTAAAACTTATTGTTTCAGCCGTAGCAGCCGCCGCACAGTTGCGCGCAGCCAAGTCGCGCCGAAAAAATGTTTTCCTTCGGGTTGTCTTTCCGCCCGCTACACCCCGGCGCCCATATAACGTTTTGTGTTTAGGCTGGCGGCCACAATATGCAAAAATTACGTTGTTTTTTGCTTTTGTGCGCATTATTGACAAACTGTTGCGGCATTGTTTTTGTTGTTATAGTTGTTGCTGCTGCAACTGTTGCACGTAAGTAGCGACGGCAGCCGCAACAATTGCCAGTAACTCACCAACAGCGCTCACCGTCGCCTGCCGCTCGCCGCTCAACTGCACATACGAACATTTGTCCAACTGCCTGTCCGTCCCAATGTCCGTCCGTCCATTGCGGTTGGTTTGTCTTTGCGCGAACGCAACCGCGCCACACAGCGCAGCTTTTCGCATCGCCCACGATGAACACGAAAACGTGCAGCAAAATGCAGGCGCCCATGCGCAGCAAACACAACAACAACAACAACACAAACAATAACAACTGTCAGTGCAGTGGCAACACGAAAAGAAAAATGCAAACATGCTGCTACCGTCTTGCCAACTGTCGGCGCAAGCGACCAACTCTTGGCCCCTCGGCAGCTTGTAATGTCTTTACTAAATAATGCGATCGACTACACGTCGGCGGCGGTGTGTGTGTGTGTGTATGCCGCTCATGCTGCCTCATTTGCCTATGCGGCAACAGTGGCTGCAGCAAAAGTTGCAGTAGCCGCTCATCATTTCATATGAACTCTATGCCAAGGCATGCAATTTTTGCAGTTGTTATTGTTGTTGCTGGCCAACTTTTTGCTATTGCTGCCATTGTTGTTGCAAGCCCATTTTCCCCTTGGACAGGTTTAATAAATATGTTCGAGGAAATGCTGTTTGGTAATTGTTTTATGGGCTCTTCTGCTGCTGCTGCTGCTGAAGCCGCGCAACAACGTCTCGCTGCCGCCACAACTGCGGCTGCATCTTCTGCTTCTACTTCTTCACATTTAGTGGTTGCTTCTGTATTTCTTCATCAATTTAGTGATTTCTGTGCACCCTACACGCGGTTGGAGAGCACATTTTGTATGCAACGGACAACTGTTGGTTTTTACTTTTAGCATAAATATTTCTCAACTGATGCCAATACATTTTATTAAAATACATACATACATACAATAAATTTTATTTACATATTATTTCATTTTTTCACCATAGGTCATTTTTGGACCATAAGTGCAAAGGTGCTGTCACCTTTTTTTGGTTGTTTAACGTTGCTCCCTCAGCTTTCTAGTTTCTAGAAGGTTTGGAGACTGATTTGGCCCGATTCCTGCAGAATTAAATCGCCATCTCTACAGAACGCAGTTTAGATCTTTCAAATTGCCAAACGGCGAAAGTTATCGAGCCATGGTAGCTGACTATTTTTGGCTTTAGAAAAGCCTCTAGAACGCGAATTTTACGAAACGAGACGCATGATCCTGTAATCCTATTTTTAAACTTGTCTATAGTTTTAATCGTCTTTTAGGTCGATTAATTTTTGCATTAATTTTTTGGTGTCCTTCTATAGTGTTTTTTGTCAGATTGTTTCGTTTTGTGAATATTTTTTTGGCCCTTGGTTCATTACAGAAGTTAGTCATCTTTTTTCTAGTACCATCTTTTTCTCATAACATTTCTTGCTTCAAATCGACTTTTATGTAGATAAGTTTCCGCAATAAAGGTTGTCTTTTTTCTTATAGTTTTTTTCGAGAATTGTTTCTTGCCAAACAGTCGTTTGCTTTGCAAAGAGTTTTAGCCGAATGTGTTTTTGTCCTTGAATCGTCTTTTACCTCTATTTTATCTCTCCTTCCTTTCTAATTGTCATGTTCTAATTCTCTGTCATATCATTCTTATTCTCTCTCTTTCCCCCTTTCTAATTTCTATACATTTTTTTAAAGTTTTTTAACTTTACCCATCTTCCAACTCAAATTGTTTTTAGTCGATTACCAATTTTTTTTCGAATTTTTTGCTTTGGATCGTCTCTAGTCTTTTCTCATCTTCTTACTTCGAATCATTTGATGTCTTGAATAATTGGTTCTTAAACAGTATTCTTCTTTTTTCGAGTCTCTCTTGCTTTGGATCGTCTCTTCTCATCGAATCGGCTTCTCTTCTTACTTCGAATCAACTGATGTCTTGAATTATTGGTTCTCAAACAGTTCCCATCTTGGATTTTCTTTTCTTTGTCTTTCTTAAGTATTCCCTCGTTTTGAATTACCTTCTTTATCAAATCTTCTCGCAATTTCAGTCATCCTTTACCTTTATTGGTTTCTTGTTACGAATTGCTGCTTGCCTGGACTCGATGGCTCTTTTAAATCATTTTTTGCCACAAAAAATTCGTTTCTCTAATTTCTTCTTTCTTTGTATCTTGATTTTCTTCGAATAGTTTCTTGTTACGAATGGTGGTTTGTTTCAGCCCATTTTTCGCCTCAAATGCCTTGAATTCACTTTTTCCTTAAGTCATCTCTCACCTCGCATTTCGGCCAAGATTGCCAAGATCATGAAATGTAACGCCGTCAGACCTTTTCCCTGGGCCTTTCTTAAGTCCCTGACTTATGGCAATAAATTAGCAACATTTCACTAGTTGGAGGGATCCAGCACAACTCATCTAACCAAGTCATACAAATTGTTAGTTTTTAGATCGAGTCCTTTAAAGAAAGCCACAGAGGCCATTTGAAAGGTATTATTTTCAAAACATATCTAAGATATCTGCCATGTCTTACACACAATTTTGTTTATTTAAATTAAAACCTCTAAATAGTAAAAATATTTGTTATAGATTTCTATTCCTTGGCATGTCTGTCCGTGTTTCCATATCTTAGGGACACAAAAAAGCTGAATAAGAAGTTCTTTATGTCTTTTAATTTTTTTATTTTTTCTTCATGTCTCTTTTTATCAAACAAATATAATTATAAAAAAATAATGACAAAAATTGTATACATCACTTCGAGCATGGATCGGCTGCGTAGCGTGTTTGTTGGATGCGTCTCGGTTGCTTTCCTTTTTCTTCAGTTCCCATACAATTTTCCACAGTAATAGTAGTTGTTGTTGTTGTTGTTATTGCATTATATATAGTAACTGCTTAGTTGATTGTTTTTGTTTTTTTTGCTGCCGTTGTTATTGTTTCGAACAGGAAATGCTCCGCAATGGACCTTCACTATCTCGACTGGAGGATCTTTTCGCCGGCGCTTTCTTAAACAATTTTTCGGCTCTGATTTGGGTTGCATCTGTGTCGCTTTCGCAAACATTTGCAATTATTACTTGAATGGTTTTTTCTGTTTTGTTTTTGCTTGCTTTGTTTTGACTTTGGTGTTTGGTGCTTCATGCTTTGTGTTACTTGTTGCTTCTTTCGGTTATTTGATGCAATTTTGCTTTGTGCTGTCTGTTGGCGGGTTTTTGTGATTGGCATTATAGCAGTGTTGTTGTTGTTGTTGGTGGTGTTTATTAGTCAATTGATTGTGCTGCTGTTGCTGGGATTCGGATGGCCAAATCTATGTAGTACTGTTGTAATCGCTGGTCGAACTGTTGTGCTTTGAGGTACAGTCTGTCCAGTAGAAGCGTGATCGTCGTAACTTGGAAACTATTTGTCCGATTCGTTTCAAACAAACTGCATTTTATGCGCTTATAATATTTATTGTACGCAATATGTTTAATAACAGGTATAGTCACCGCCATTCGCTATTATGGCCTCAAACCTCCGACCCATACTTTGCGCTAAGTTCTGAGCAAGTTGCCGAGGCAATCGACTTCAAATCAGCCGAATTTGTCTCGATAACTATTTTGCTGTCCATATAGTACTTCCTCTGAGTTTCTGCTTTACAATTGCCCACACATTTTCTATAGGGGTGGCATCAGGCGACTGTGAGGGCCAATCTAACACTTCTATCCCATTTTGCTGTTTCCACTCAGCACACATTCGGCTGTGATGTTTGTGGTCGTTGTCCTCTTGTATAGTATAATCCAAGAGAGTTCTCTTCTCCCGAACATCTTCGCAGCTGATGGTAACAAAGCTTTTTCATAAATTTTGTCCATCAAAACCGCGTTCAAGTTGGTGGTAATAACGAAAAGTCGCCCAAATCCTTTTTCTGGGAAGCAGCCCCAAACATGGACCTTTTCTGGGTCTTTAACAGTTCGTTGGAGCAATCGGTTGATGGCAGGACACCAAGATCGATGTATGCTACTATTTGCCCAAAATTGGGATTCATCCGTGAATATTACATTATTCCAATTCCGATCTGAATTGGCATAAGCCCAGGCAAGCCGTTTTTGAACGTGTGATGATGAAAGCAACAGTTTTTCGAAGAGCTCCGGTATTTAACGTCGTTAGTTCTTAAACGTCCTCAAATCGTCTCTTTTGATATTTGAACACCACTTTTCTCTAAAACTGCTTTACCTTTACGCAACGATAAGCCCGGCTTCGTCGGAAACAAATCAATGATTTTCTTGTCCTGTTTTGGGGAGGTCTTTTTTTCAAGGCCCCGCCCAGCCAAATCGTCAACATTTTTTGCTTCCATATACCGATTCGTCCAACTCGTTACGAATGACTTCGACTTCTTCATATATTTTGCTAAAGCTAAACGTGATATTTACGGCCCTCTAGGGTGTAGACAAAGGAATACGGCTTCAAGTCGCTTCTCTCACGCGGAGCTCATCTTGTTAAAACACCCTGTACTTTGTAATTGTTGCACGGGACTGACAATTTTTGCAGTGCGTATTACAAAAATGATGAGGCTGCTTAGGTGCATTCAAATTTTTCTGATAACGGTACTCTAAGTGAAAATTTGGTCGATCACGCTTCTACTGGACAGACTGTACGTATTCGTAGTATTTATTGCACACGGCTGTGGTTGTTGTTGTGCTTTTTGTTGTTAAATGCTTGCAATTTTGGTGTTCTAAAGATGTGTGTGAGTGTATTTTTTTGTGGTTTGCCAAATAGACAGAAAAAATTATCGTAGATTTATAGGAGTGGCGGATGTTGTGCGTTGAGTTACCAAATATTTGAAGGAAACATTAGGTTAGGTTGCATTTAATTAAAGCAAATTCGAAGAAAAAGTTGGTTTGAAATGCAATGAATTACAAACAAAATTTGGTAAAAAGTTAGAATTGTTATTGTTAAAGTGAATGAATATTAATTTTCTTATGAACTGAACTTCCCCTTTAGGAAAAAAAATGGCAATAAATTACAAAATTTCAGCTTCAAAAGTGTAAAGAGAAAACTTAAAGCAGAGGGAAAAGCAAATGTGAAAAAGAAGGATGTATGAAGCAGACAGCAAATTTGAATTTAATGTTGTTTTAGAATAAAGGACAGGTCCACTCTCTGTCATTTGTTTAGTTGAAATTCTAATACATTGCAATGTGGATC
The DNA here is from genome assembly GCA_963668005.1 of Melieria crassipennis. Taxonomy (NCBI): domain Eukaryota; kingdom Metazoa; phylum Arthropoda; class Insecta; order Diptera; family Ulidiidae; genus Melieria; species Melieria crassipennis. The sequence goes on along the minus strand of OY764962.1, from coordinate 105,341,691 downwards.
GTTTAACTATCATAGATCACTTTAAAATATATCTTTAATCGTTGGCGGAGCGAAAAAATGAAACGACGTTGGGTTGCCATACCAGCCAGAAATTGAAGCTTATCTCAAAATGGAACTCAAAACTTGGAACTTGTTGGTGATCGTGGTGATATTTTATGTCCAAATAAATTTACGCAATTTCGTTCTTAATTGAGTTTATTGATTTTGCTCTTCATACAACAATTTAGCTGTTATTGAAAATGTAATCGAACATGTTCTTGTTTTGACGAATGAAAGGTTTTTCTATGTTTATGTATACAGGGTGACGCAAAAGTTTTCACTCAGTGTTCTTTGGCTCTTATTTGTTTGTGAATGAATGTTTAGTTTAGTTCATGAATTTGTTTATGAATGAATGTGTGAATGAATGTGATGACTTCGTTCTTAAGCAGTAGCGGCCTAAAGGGGGGGGCGGAGGGGCGGATCGCCCCGGGCCCCGGGCTGCGGGGGCCCCCGAGAGAAGCTTGTATATAAAAATTTAAAGTTTTTCAAAACTGAAACTTGTAAAAAACTATTTGCGCTCCACAATGGTTGTTGAAAGGTTGTTTGTCACTTTTATCAATTGAAACACAGTATCGACAATTGACTTTGAAATTGCAATGCAAATTTCTAAATAGCAATTGATTGCAAATTTTCAAAAAATTTTCCCTCGAAGATTGCATATTTAATTTTTAACTTAAAATTTTGTGCAAAGTATGCAAATACAAAATTCTAAGTTAAAAATTAAATATCGCAATCTTAGAGTTTGCTTGTAAACTAGTGCGAATTACGCAATTACTTAACCTCATTAAACTTTGTAGACGTCAAACAAATTTACAGTTATTATTATTATTTTTATAATTATTGGTTGGATAACAACACATCGTCCCGGAAATCCGGTTTTCTTCTTTGATAGACTCTTTTACGAAAGCAATTCTATGCTCCTTGTAAGTAAGCTACTGCTACTGGGTTTTATAAAATATTTCTGTACATTTCTGAACTACTCGACACGAAAAATGCACCTAAAAATAAAATCGTTTTCTAGACTGGAACTTTGAAATAGAATAAAATTTAGATGTATGAATCTACAGACTGAAATTCAAATCATGTATGTTTTCCCTACCTGACATATTTTGGTCCTGAAACTTCAAAATTGAAAATTTAGTTACAAGGATGTCTTTCATTTGATACCCATATTTCCATCATTGCACAACCGCATACCTATATTTAAAAAAATATTTGAAATGTGTGTGTCCTTAAAATTTTAAAGTTTTTAAAAAGGACTTTGGGCCAGAAAATGAAAAACTGACTATGCCAGATTACTATAAATGATCTCTAGTTTCACGTCTATATCCAAATTTGGATGGGTCTCGGCAAAAAAAAAAAATTGTTCGCACAGTGTAATAAATGTAAAAATGGTGTTTTTACTTACTGCATCATAACTTTGTAATTTTTCTTTCAATTGTATTGATGTTAGGCCTAATATTTGTTCAAGTAATATATTTGCCTACGCTGATGACATTGATGTCATCGGGCGTAACAAGCGAGATGTCACCGCTGCATTTGCTGCTATCGACAGAGAATCTGCCAAAATGGGTCTGGTGGTAAATGAGGGCAAGACGAAGTATATGCTGTCTACACGCAGGGACTCGCAGCGGCTAGGGTCTCACGTCGAGGCCGACAGGTATACCTTTGAAGTTGTCAAGGAATTCGTCTACCTTGGCACCGCCATCAACAGCAGCAATGATGTCAGTCTGGAGATAAAGCGAAGGATTACTCTTGCCAACAGGTGCTACTACGGTCTCGGTAGGCAATTGAGAAGTAGAGACCTCTCTCGACCGACAAAACTTGCACTCTATAGGACGCTCATCTTGCCCGTGCTCCTCTATGGCGCTGAAGCATGGACAATGACACGAAACGACATAGCGGCCCTTGGAGTGTTCGAGAGGAAGGTACTTCGCAAAATCTTCGGCCCTGTTCGTGTTGGTGACGACTATCGCATACGAACCAATAACGAGCTGTATGAGCTGTATAAGGACATGGACGTAGCGCAGCGAATTAACATCCAGCGGCTACGCTGGCTCGGTCATGTCTGCCGCATGGACGACGAAGCTCCGGCGAAAAAGGTGTTCGATGCGATGGTTGGAGGTCGACGGCGAAGAGGGAGGCCATGTCTCCGGTGGAAGGACCAAGTGGAAGAGGCCCTGGTATCTCTTGGTGTGACCAACTGGAGAAGGCGCGCGCGAAGCAGAGGCGCCTGGAGAGAAGTTTTGCGGCAGGCCGTAACCCGATAACGGGTTGTTATGGCCAGTTAAGTAAGTAAGTAAGTAAGTAATATATTTGCTCAAAAAATATATAATAATAATATATTTTTCATCTTAGATTTTAAAACTAGGGGAGATAATTTTTTTTCTATAAAAAAAATATTCGAAAATTTATAATTTTTTGGTCGAAAAATTCACTTTGTTACAACTTTTCTCATCTCATTGGATTTGAACAATCTATATATCGGACAGCTCGTGTTAACTCAGATAATTGTTCCAGGAGATATGTGCTCATAACTGAAACAACAAGAAAAAAACTCGTTTTTCGAAGATGTTTTGAAAACGCTTCTTAAAAAATTTTTTTACTTTCAGTTTCGTGTTCAGCGGCCAAAGTTAGTCTAGAAAACACTTTATCTATGCACGCGATTGGCCCATTTTTTGTCGAGTAGTGTAATGATGCACTGATCGCAAAACAATCTAATCCTCCTGCTCGGGTTGTTTAAAATAATGGCCAGATCGTAGTAACGAAGCAAGATTTTCTGTTTTTTTTTAGTTTTAAGATGGCTTTTTGAAATGACGAGTTTGCTCTCCCAAAAGTTTTCATAATTTCACAAAAGTTTTTATCAAATTTGGAAAGATTTAGTAAGATTATCCTTTTATCCATTTTTCATTTTTTTTCTGGGATTCTATTGCTTTCTATAAAATTTCAAGCACATATACGTTTCAAAATAATTTGTCCATTTACTGTTCAATGGAATAAAAATTTTCAAAAAAAAAATTTAAAAAGCATAACCGGAAATTCCAGTTATTAGTTTTGTACGCAAACTTGTACGCACCGTTTGTGGGGCCCCTCAGCCGTCGCCGCCCCGGGCCCCCGAGCACCTTAAGCCGCCACTGTTCTTAAGGCATCATGGCACGTTGGAAAGGGAAGTTTTTAATGATTTACAAAATTATTTATTTTTCAGCTCCTTTATTATCAATCTTTTTGGAAATTTTTTTACAATATATTGAAGGTCTAAGGACTCGACCGATTAAACAAAATTTTTTACAAATTTTTTACAAATTTTTTAAAAATATTTTTTACAAGAATCCACCACAATATTGAAGACAAATTTTTAATTTAAAATACTTTTTCTGCGAAAAAAGGTGAAAAACGCAATAAGTTTTTGGCACTCTTTTCAAAAAGCTCCTATCCTTTTATTTTTAGCGTTTTTTTTAATTTTTTTGGTGAATTCCTGTGTCCGAAAGCTTAATAATTATGAATCTTTTTTGTTTTTTTGTTTCAGATTAGCCAATCCGGAGATTAAGTGTCCGTAATGGGGGATGTGTTTTTTTTTCTACGCGACTTCAGCTCCACCTATATAAGAGACAATATGCTAAAAAAAAAGAAAAACCTTGTGTTGCTTAAACCTTCAATATATTGTAAAAAAATTTTCAAAAAGATTGATAATAAAGGAGCTGAAAAATAAATAATTTTGTAAATCATTACAAATTCCCCATTCTAACGTGCCATGATACCTTAAAAACATTATTGAGCACTTTGTAATATTTTTTCAAAATCCCTAACTGATGCAAAAATTTTTAAACGAAATTTCGATGCAAACAAATATTAAGAGACCTCAGTTTCTCATTTTTGTTTTAGTTCCGTCAATTGTGGATGAATTTGTTCATCGATAATAGCACGCAAAAGGGTTGCATGGTGAATCGAGCTCAATTACTGATCAATTTAGCGCTAGTTGCAATAAGCTAATTGAGATTTTTGTATGACACCATTTTTTGTTTGTATGACAAATTAAATTTAACGATAAATTGAGAAAATGCCTTAGTTGCACTGTCTGAATGATTTATTAGGTGATATTTTAGTCCATACATATTTGTTAGTAAAATTTAATCAAAATCTGAATTGCAAGATAGTTTTTATTAGTGTCCGACCGAATATTCGGTTTCGGTTCTGGCCCAAATAAGTGGTTTCTGTTTCAGTTTCGGCCAAAACATGGCCGAACGGCCGAAACCGAAACTTTCTAGAATATTTTTTTCATTTTATTGTGTAGCAGATATGTATACTTATAGTGAAAGGAGAAGTAATTTAGATGCCACCAATGTAAATAAACTTTTTGTTTTTACCATATAATATTAAATTATTTAATTTTGAATATAAGGTAAGGTATGAAAGGATGATTTTTTCATGTTTATGTTTTTAAAAATGAATAAATTGTTTTTATTAATAAGTATTTATTTATTTATGCTATGTTTGTTTGCTTGTTCTTTATTTACTTAATGTAAAATTTGATTGAGATTGAAATTGAAATTAATTAAAATTTGATTGTTGAAAAAAATGCTTGATATGGTGATTTTTATTTCAACTAGAATGTTTCGGTTTCGGCCGAATATTAAAAAAAACCGAAATTCGGTTTCGGTCGGACGCTAGTTTTTATCTTTTATTTTGATAGAACAAAATGGATTATCCCATAGATTTAACAAATCATTAAACTGAGCAGAAAACCAAAGACCAAATTTAATTTGCCATTAAAAGAAAAACAAAATGATTAATATTTTTCATAAATATTTTTGTTGAGCTCATTGTAAACGGTATTCGGTGGCTTTCTGTAAAGTATTTAAGATTGAATTTATTGCATAAAGCAAACATAGTCGAGTATTCAATTTTCATTTTGCGTCTACAATTGCCCCCTCAAAAAAACAAAAAAAAAACAAAATTCCATGCAAATAGCCTTGGCTCGGCTAATGATGGGTGGTGCCGGCCGCATGGGCAGCAAACTAAAAACTGCTAATGCCGCCCCAGCGCCGAGCAACGAGCAGCCGGCGCACTATTTTCCGTGATTTTCCACAAAATCATTGATTTGTACGTTTGGTCGTTGGGCGGCTGTGTTGGTTGCTGTGCTCATTCGTTGGTGCGTACGATAATTGAAAATTGCACCTACCACTAAAATATATTGTGGTCATTGCAGTTGATGTTGATGTTGCTGGGCTGCAGTGTTGCCGATGCCCATATTGTTGCTGCTGCTGTTGTTGTTTGTGCATGGCTGGGGCTGTGGCTGTGGCTGTGGCTGTATGTTGTTGTAATTTAGTTAAACAAATGCATTTCGGCAATGGCGACTACAACTGCAACTACAACTATGACAACACCAACAGCAGCAACAACAACAACAACAACAACAACCAATGTACGCACACATAAGGTATGTGCGTGCAGGGAATTGATGGAAATGCTGCACGTCCCTCGAAGCAGTTGCAAAAGCTCAGCGACGCAACCAAAATGAAATGAATTCACGCATTGGTGGCAACGTCATAATGCGAGTGAGTGGCAGCCGCCGATGCGGGGCCGGGTAATGCGCAAGCAACGACAACAACAACAACAACAACAACCCGGACAATGGCAGCGCCAGTGGACGAACGCTCGGCACAACTTTCGACTCATATTTATTTAAGTTGGTCTGGAATTGAATGCGTGGCATGCAACGTGAAGTTGCGTGCCGTCAGTGACGGAAGGGAGCGCAGCAGCGGCGGCTGATGAGAATGATTTCTGTTTTTTGACCGAAAAACAATGCCCAGCGGTTGCCAGTTGCGAATTCTTCGCTCGACGCTCGTTGCCAACGTCGGCCTTAACGCTGCCGAGCGCCCGCCTCAGCCGCAACCCCAACAAAACCGTTGGGCGTTGTGTGCGCGGCTGTTGTTATTTGAGTCTATGTGTCTGCAGGATATTTTATACTTTTGATTTGGATTTGCAAATATTCGCCTGTTCCGTGCAGTTTTGGCATAGCTGCAGTTGCGGTTTTGCATGCGTTGCCGGCGTCGTCGACATTGCCATCGCAGTCAGCGTCGCAGTCACCGTCGTGCTTGTTATTGCTGATGTGGGCGTTTCTGTCGCAATTAAAGTTTTCGGCCGGTACTCATCGTCTGCGCCATAACATATTTGTAGACGGCCCATAATGCGGGGCTCAGGAATTGTTGGTTAGAAAATAAATAGGAAATAATAACTTAGGCCGTTTTGTGCATTTCGAAAACTAAAACAGTTATTTTAAATTACTAAATTAAGTTTATTAAAACCATTTAGACTGTTTCCCATGCAAAAAAGTATTTTATATATTTTTTTGTAGAGAAAGTTGAAAGAGATGAAAGAGAAAGTTCCCTTAAATTAAACAAAAATTATTTTTTTAGCATTCAAGGTCGAAAAGGTGTTGAAAATGTTTGTTGAAAATTTTCCTTTTGAAACTTTATCTTTTAATATTCTTTAAAATTTGAAAGGTTTTTTTTTTAATTTTCCTTGACCTTCGAGTAGAGACACGAACTTTATTAGTTTAGGAATTATTCACCCGTTAATTAAATATTTTGTTTTTGTCGTTGTTGTTGTTTGACGAGAAGTATTAACATTTTATTATCTTAAACTCATAAAGTTAGAAGTAAGAAATTCCATGATGGGGTCCTGTAGATATTACTCCTTAGGACATATAGGGTGTTTTTTTTAGAGGTTTGTTTTTCGAATAGAGATAAAACTGGCATTTTGTGGTCAAATCTGGCAACTCTAATGTCATTTATGTTCAGTTTGGTTTGCCATTTCATCATGAACAGGTTGACAAAAGAACAACGCTTGCAAATCGTGCAAATTTATTTCGAAAATAATGGTTCAGTTCGCGAAGTTTACCGCAAGCTCCGTCCACTTTATGGTCGACATAATCGTCCATCAGAGCAATTAATTCGGTTAACCATGGGTCATTTTCGCACTACGTTTGCTCTATGTGATAATACGCATCCGCAGAGACGTCGAACAGTGCGCACCGAAGAAACAATTGCCGCTGTAGAGCAAAATGTTGAAGAGGACCCAGTCAGAAGAGAAGTCAGTTACCGTTAATGGAGACCGGTATAGAGCCATGATAACCGACTATTTTGTTCCCGAATTAGATGGCATGAATGTGGATGAGTTGTGGTTCCAACAAGATGGCGCTACATGCCACACAGCGCACGTCACAATCGATTTATTGAAGGAAACATTCGATGAGCGCATAATTTCGCGGAATGGACCTGTCAATTGGCCACCAAGATCGTGTGATTTGACACCATTGGATTATTTTCTTTGGGGATATGTGAAGTCGCTCGTCTACGCCAACAAACCAGAAACGTTAGGGGACTTGGAAGCCAACATTCGTAGCGTTATTGCCGACATACGGCCCCAAATGCTCGAAAAAGTGGTTGAAAATTGGACCTGTAGAATTGGCTTTATTCGAGCCAGCCGCGGCGGCCACATGCCCGAAATCATATTTAAACATTAATGGCATAAAATTATCCTTCCAATAAAGCCAAATTGATGGACATTAAAACGATTTTCTTGTGTTTTAATTCAATTCGAAGTTCTATACCTCTAAAAAAAGCACCCGATATTTATTTCCAAAAAAACTATTAGAAATAAATTCTAGGGATTTTTCTACTCATTTGATTGGCCTTCTTGATATTCTACATTTCGCTCAATTTTTTAAATAATTTTTTTAAATATCCATGTCCTTGAAATTTCAAAGCCTTTAAAAGAATATCCTGAAGTCCAAGAGAAAAACTAAAAACGCAGTTTTATTATATTTGACCCCGAGTTTTGCGAGTTTTTCGATTCGATTTTTTCGTGTATTTTCAAATTTTTTAGTTTCTGTCGCACGATGTTATAGAATTTATACGTTCAACGGATCGGTTACTGTAACGCATTGAACGGTCAAGCGGCAGTGCATTCCTCTCAAGTTGAAAGCTAAAAAAGTATCTATCAGCTAAATTATATATTATATATAATTTATTTATTGATTCATCAATCCAAAAACTTATGGACCAGATGCAATTAACAGATATTATTTTAAAATAATTTAAAATTTATATCAAGGTACTTAATTTTTTTATTATTTTTTCTATTAGGTACAAATTTTAATTTTTAAATTTAGTTAATTTTAAATTCTCCCTTCATTCATTTCACTTCACAGCCATTCACTCTTGTGACAGCGGCCGATGTTTCAAGTCAAGGAAGTCTATAGGAAGCATTCTATATATTCTCCCATAGTCACGTGACTGTCAATGCCTGTTTCGCAATGCTTGTAGATTTCAATACTGTTGTGGATGTGTCTTGCAGATGGATTAAGCCAGGTAGAAAAAACTTATATTGGCGACGAATAAACTGACTGGACAGGACTAAATAGTTTAAACTTTGTATTGTTGAGACTCTAATTAGCAATTGGCTGTAGTTTTATTGATCCCAAGGCATTAGTAAGTACCAGATGGGAACACCGTGCAACAAAAAATTACTTTTGTCGTGACGCATCCAAATGTTGATAGAGGCGTAAAACTAGAAGTCATTCATAGCAATCTGGCCTCAGCTTTTCATTTGCTGATCCAATGTCTTTTTAAAAGGACTTTAAAGATTTTGTTATTCCAATATATTCTGTTGTCTAATTATGAAGACATGGGTATCAAATGAAAGAAGAAAATTTTCGCTTTGTAACGAAATTTTTTATTTTCAATTTTCAGCACCAAAGTACGTACTCAGGCTAAGGGGAAAAATATCTGCAGTATCATACCTCTAAATTTTATTTCTTCTGTCTTTATTGGTTTAGAGTCAAAAAAATATCTTTCCGTTAATAAAAAAGAATTAAGTAAGTATATCATAAAATATCATCTTTCACCATGAACTTTCGACCTATTGCTTTCAGATAAAAATAATATCAACTTACATAATTGTTCAGATGAGTGCTGTCTTCAGTGATCCGTCGTGATCTTTCCTTCTCCCTTTGTAATCATGTTCCCCCTATCTTCTGCTCCCCGGCTTTGGCCGTTTGTATCGTTTAATGTTTCTCGTACTATCTGTTACTCATTATTCGTACGTCGACCAATAAAGACACCCATAAACCGACCAACCGCGTTTACTTTCCCCCGCTCCGCAACGAAGCGATTAACCATGGATTACTTAAACATAAAAATTTCTACGCATAGTTAAAAACCGAATATTTCTTCAGTTACTTAAAAAAGGTAAAATTATGTATGATACCTATATGAAAAAATTTATCTAAGTTGAAAATTATTTTATTTTTTTCTGCTTCTTCTTTCTTTACTAGGTAAAGTTATGACATTCAAGAAATATGTATACTTCTCTTCTTTAAACTTAAATATTCAAGTTATTAATTTTGTATTATTAACTACACTTCAAGTTAATTCAAGGACCAACAAGAAAAATTATCCTTGAAACCGTAGAGCGTTCAGACGTTCACAAAGTAGCATGTTGCCATAGAAATTAGTGAAAGAGTTAAAATAACCACTGCAGAGAATGAATTCTTGTTGACTAAGGCTTTCAATCCCGGGTTTCCCAATTCCGAAATCCCGGGATCACGAAGGCTTTTTGGAATCTCGAATTCCGGAATTAAGCCAATGAATCCCGGATTTTTTAAAAATGCTTCGGGATTGAAAACCTTATTGTTGACATTCTTGACGACCCAACTAGTCGATTCATAGACAGCATTAAAAGAGCGCTATATTCAACTCGAATCTAATGGATGTTAGAAATTTTGTATACACTCACTCGCGAACAGGTACCCATGCTGGCCAGGAACAGAGGCCTTTACCGAAGTATTGTACCATGAACCATAGAACACACAGATGTTACTATGACTATGTGACTGTATCAGTGTTACCAGATACATGAAATGACTTTCTCCTAATTCTAAAAAACAACTGAAATGTCCTTCCAAAAATGTAAAAATCTCCTAAAAATGTTGTGTATAATTTTTGTCATTAAAAACGAGGGAAATCAACTTCTCATAGAGAAATACAAATATATTTAAATATTCATAAAAAAATACATTTTTTTTTGCAACCTCCTTATTCATTCAGCTTCAGTTTAACATCAACTTAACAACTTAACACAAAAAAACATATAAAAAATTAGATCGGTATGGAATTCGCTTTTGTAAATTTCTTTCATTCATTGCATAAATTATACACCACTATACACTACTTCAATATTGTAAAAGCAATAAGTGAGAACAAGATAAAGGAAATCTTCTGATCTGGCAACACTGGACTGTATCAAGTGCAGGATCTCTACGTTTGACAAGCGACTTGCCGATTTTTCAACTAAATTTTTTCGACCTCAAAATGAAAATGCGTGAACTCATTTTAGAAATTAAAATAAATAAGAAAGAAAATATATTAAATTGACTTGAAAATGTGTACGAGTAGTACACTAAGAACTGTGCTTTAGATTACTAATAAAAAATGGACCAACATTTTGAACAAATAACGATAAATATCTCAATGCAGGGGCGTAGCCAAGGGAGGGGTTTTGGGTGTCAGAACCCCCCCCATGGCCTATAATTATTTAAAATTTGCAATCACTATGCATGGTATATACGTTCCCACATTAGCAAAAAGGTCTTTTAACCTTTAAACATTTAAAAGAATAATCAAAAATTTGTTGTAATACCGATATGGTTTTTTAAATAGTCCCCTTAAGGCTCAGTACAGCTAATTGCGTGATCTAAAAGCATGTCTAATAATCTAATCTAATGTTTTAGATCGTCGGCTGGAATGTCCTACAGGATGTCAGTACAAGCCTTTTGGATGGCTTATACGTCATCAAAACGCGTTCGTTTAATCGGTAAATGCATTTTTCTTCCAAAGTGAAAGTCGCAAGATGCCGCATCATGTTAAAATGAGGAGTGGGTGATGGTTAAATTCGTCTTTTAGTAAAAAAATCAGTCACAAGTGTCTATCGTTGAGATGCCGTCTTTCGATAGCCAAATATTCAGTTAAAATTTGATACTTTTATGTTATTGAAATGCTTAAACTTCGCCTTACCAAAGACTTTTGTATGCGTCGTTTACAAATACCCATAAACTCGCTCACTCACAATAAATACGTACATCCTCTGGTCCTCTGGCAGGGGCGTAGCCAAGGGGGGAGTTTAGGGTGTCAGAGGACCTCTGGTGATAGTCCGTTTTTCGAAAAAAAGGCCTTACTTTAACGATTCATTTTGCGACTAAGGAAAATATTATAATATTTCTTTCCGGAGGGTTTATTGAACACTGAGGTATCTCTTTTTTTAATATATTTTTTTTTATTTGATTGTGAGTTTTATTCAAAATGGTGGCGGAAGCACCTGGGATCACCCGTGTGGGTATTCGGTATACAAAATAACAAAAATAACAACAAAACATGAATAATATTTCCAAAAACCTATTTGTTTATGTTATTGAAAATGACTTTCGAATTTGTTCAGTAAGTCGAAATCATAACTACATTACATAAATACTCTGGCAGATATTGAACATGAATATTAAAAAGATCACCCGGGTGGGTATAAGGAAAGCGAAGGTTAAATCCAATTTCAAGTAGATTTTGGCTGATTTTTTTACGGAATCTACGGTGGTCACGGATTTCAGTTGGCTAACACGTTGGTCATCATTTATGTTCTGACAATCGTTTTTAAATCGCGTATACCATTCATGAAGTCTGCCACGGGATAAACGATCATCACCATAAACTTAGTTTATCAATTTAAATTTTTCGGCTAAAGTCTTACCAACTTTAAAGCAAAACTTAATATTTGCTCTTTGGAAATTAGTATCAAATTTTTGTACCAGTGACAAAAACATACTTTTACTTCGGACGCAATACTTCGCTTACAGTGAACCAAATTTCATGAAATTTCCAATGCACTGAGTGGCATCACCACAAAATGCCCTCTTTGTAAAGATCAGTTTACTTTAAAAAGCATGTAATACTAAATTGGTCAAACATTTTTTTTAAAACCCCCCCCCCATGACCAAGTCCTGGCTACGCCCCTGTCTCAATGTCTTAATTGATTTCTATGAATGGTTGCAGGAGTTTCTGCCTCAGATGTCTTCAGTACTAATGTGTTGAATATTTAAATGATTTATATATATATGTATAGTATATACTGTATATATTGAATATTTCCGAGTATATACTGAATATTAGTATTGAAGTTTGCTTTTATACAAATGCATAGTTCACTCCAAATCTTATCTCACACATTATGTAATCCTCTTATTTGTATTGGGTGCTTTATTTGCCTTCCCCTCAAAAATGCATCTAACACTGCGCCACGAACATGCCACAGTCCGGTTATTAATTCCACTAGAAACCACAACAAACACCAAGAACAAGCAGCACCAACAACGAGCCACGATTGTTCCAGCGTCGAACGCATTCGCTCGCGTTGGTGCGCCGCCGCATATAAAAATACGACAAGAAGAATGCGCAAATTGCATTTTGGGCCTAAATTCGGTTTGGGGGCCACGGCAGACGTTTGCAGGCTTTGGATTTTGTGCAGAAATGGCGAATAACATAGAAAATCGAGAGACGCAGCGCAATTCAACGAAATCAAAATGCATTTTTGTGTGGTGCGGTGCGGTGCGGTGCGTTGGGAGGCGCAGTACACTCGTAGGAAATGATAAACAGAAATGCAATTGCGCATTGTGAGTGCAAAACAGCAGCTAGAACAACAACAACAACAACGAAAACAATGGCCACAAATCGCCATGATAGCGGCAGGCAATACAGGAAAAGGCGCAGGCAAGGATTGCAGCGAGGACATTCGAAAAGCGGAATAAAAAATAAATACGAGCACAGTGAGGAGGAGGAGCGAGCGGTGCATGGCAACAACAATAACAACAATAGCAGCAACTAACGCACAAATGCAAATACAATCTGTGCGGCGGATATTAATGCAGTGCTCCTCGGCGCGGCACTGCTGCGTGCATTTCTGTGGCCGATTGTGTGTGTGGGTGTGTGTGTGTGTGTGTGTGTGTGTGCGTGAGCGAACGAGATGCGCCGCCAGAGATATTGTCTTCGCCTGCAATGGCAATTTGCGAGTGAGTGGTTGCGTATACGCCCCGTCTGTCGCATTTTGTATAAAATATAATTTTCATTGCTTTGTTGCGTTGCGCTGTGTTGTGTTGCACTGTGTTGCATTTGTAGATACGTAGTAGGCTAAACTCTCTTTATGTCAGTGTGTGTGTTTGTGTGTGTGTTGCAATAGAAATCCGTAAGATACCATGCAGCCAACATTTTTGCATACAACACAGAAATGCACAACAACAGAAACAACAACAACCGCATTGCATAGAATACAAATGCAACTATTGCACAACTGGTCAGTTGACGACGACGAATGACGAAGAGTAAAATTATGATTTATTTGATGGCTTAGTGTGTCCAGCAGTCGAGGGTTTACACATTGTTTTGTGGACCTCAAATCACGGCGGCGTATGCGACGTGGAAATGACGCTTTCAGTACAATAACAACAGCAAGAAGCATGAAAGTAACAGCAATATTTATGTTTATGTTTTTTGTATATTTGTTTAAAACAGGGACCGTAAATAATTCTTATCGCAATATTTTTAATCAAAAAAATCAAGATGAAGGAATCATGGCAGATATATCATGTAGTGCAATAAACTGATTGTTTTTGAAAGCAGTTATCAAAAAAGCAAGAACCCAAAATTTCTTGATTTATGTTTTCCGCTCACCGAATAATAATTATTTGTATTTTTATTTTTATTTATTTATTTTTTATTTATTAATTAATTTTTTATTTTTTATTTTTTTTATTTATTTATTTTTATTTTTTTGGTTTTTTTTTATCAGAAAATAAAAATTATTTGTGCAGTTTTATTTTTTGGGGGAAAAATAAAAATTATGCAGTGAGTTTTGATTTTCACTTGCAGAATGAGAATTTTTTTTTTGTTCACAAAATAAAAATTACGGGGCGAGTTTTTGTTTTTGATTCAAAACAATGTGGTAAGTTCAATTTTTCAAATTGTATTCTGAAAATTATTTTCTGAGTAATACTTTTCGCTCATGAAATACAAATTGTATGTATTTTGTATATTTGTTTAAAACAATACAAATTTCACTACCGAAATTTCACTAAATAGAAAAAATCAAATCCAAAAATTTTAGAATTCAAAATGTTTTGTTTGTTTTTTAATTAAAATGTTGAAACCTACAAATTATCTCATTGATGAAAGGATTAATATATATTTTGTATAAGTCATTTATTAATTAAATATTTTTTTTTCAATTATTATTCTTATTTTTATTAATTACCAATTGCTGGACAAGATTGCTAACATCTTTGGGCCAGCCATAAAAACTTCTAAACGCTGACTATGAAATTGGAGATCTCACAACCTAAGTAATGCACGCCTCAGTGGCAAGAATCGGCATTGTCCTTCTTTGACGTCCTCTGTTGTAACAGAGGCTGCAACAACAACTGCAGCAACAACGAGCGCGCAACAATGTTGACAATATTCACGACTGTGGCGCCTATTGTCATTGGCCGTTTTGTTATTATAGTTGTTGTTGTTGTTGTTGCGATCGCAGATTTGTTGCAATGCCATTCATTGGCAGCTGTGGGTGGCCAGTCCATGCGCCAGTTGAAATAGTTGGCTGCTTGTGGCGTGGTGTGGTTTGGCAATTGGCTTGATTGCTCATTTGTTTTTGTTGTTATTGTTGGTGTTGCTGTTGCTGTGGTTGCTGCATGTGCCATCCATTCAATGGTTGAGCCATGATAATTCGACTGGTCATTATTTATATTCTTTGAAAGTGTTTTTGCATATTCAAAAATTCTATTAAGGAAGTTCAAGTGCTCAAGCACCGCCACAACGCACACAGCGCCACGCGTATGCATGCATATGTCAATGTATGGCAATTTTATTTGTGTGAGTGTTCGTGTGTGTGTTTGTGTGTATGCGCGTAGAGATGACAAAAACTTTTTGTGCGTTCATGCATTTGAAATCAGTTTTGGGGCGCGCGTCGAATTGGCTGCTCTTTGAAATGTTGTCCGCAATCGCATTGCATGCAGCAACACACGCACACTCGCACATAACTCAGCTTGAGTGTATGTGTGAGAGCCTACAATGTGCTACACGCAGTCACGTGCATACATTGCAAAGAAGCACTCACACATGCAGCACAGCCTGCAATGCAGCATTGCCGTTATTGTTGCATTTCTAATATGATTTTTAGTATTGTCCTGCGTCGCTTGTGCGTCCAGCGTGTCCCATGCGCGACCCTGCGCCCAGTGCCGGCCACATTTTGAACTCTGCCCTGCGCCCAACCCGCTTCAACCACTTTTATGTTGTCCGCCGGGCCGGCCGTCGCCGACGACTTGGCAATGCAGTTAAATTGTTTGCTTGATGCTCGATCAAAAAATGACAAATGCATTTTTGCATATGCAGTGCGCACAAATCGCACTGCACTGCGTCCATTCCTGCGTGTGTGTGTGTGTGTGTGTCTGTGTCTGTGTGTGTGTGTGGCGGCAATTGCATATAGAAAATGTTAATTTGAATTTGTGAGCACGTCATTAACGCACACACACACACACACACTGTACATGTTAAGTTGCACACAATTGCAATAGTTTTCCGACTTTCTCAATTTCAACAAAGTTTTACGCGCAACGCTGCACAGTGTTTACTTATTTTACTTATTGAAGCTTGCGCCATACAACTAAATAAAAATTGATACTTAATCGATGGCCATAAGACATTTTACTTGTTTGTTTAGCCTCTTCACTCGTTCCTTCCCTTTCCTCCGCTCTCCCCCCCTCACCGCGGTACAATCATTATTTATCGCCTTTTCACAACTTTTTCAATTAATATTCATTTATCGGTGAGGTTTTTTTCCTCACTCCGTGTGTGTGTGTGTATGCCGCTAATTTTCTTTTGATCTTTCGTATTCGAAACTTGTTGTTTTTATTTTAATTTTTGTTGATTTTTTCTTATGTTTTATTTTCTTGTGTTGCTCAGTTTCATCTTCATGTTTTTGGCTTTCCTTTTTTTGTGCTTTTCTTGCTTTTTTGATAATAAATAAAAACAGCAGTTTTCTGTTAAACTTTTACAACAACATTGCAGCTCCAACATCAAAATACTCGTAAACAAAACGCCAAAGCGAGTCGCTGCTTTTTTCTTCACAATTTTTTTCGCTGCGCGTTCATTTGTTTGTATTTGCAGTTGCAATGTGTCGGCATTGGGCTTTGGACTGTGTGTTGTATGTGGAAAAGCTGCCACCCAATCAGCTAAATATGAAGCAGGTTAGTGAACAGCTTGACACACTGATTCCCAAACTATAGTAAAGGACAACAAAATGTTTGCCTAAAAGTAGACTACGCAAAAGTGTCCTTATCACTAATGAGCAAAATGGAAGTTCATTATTAGGAATCTGTAACATTGTGCAAAAGCTCGTTTTGACCTGGAATCGATCACGACTAGTCGGTAGTATTGGTATACCTAGAATAAGATAGAATAGTTTAGAATAGTTGAATAGAAAAGTTTAGCTCGTCTTTGAAAAGTCAGTTTCCTTTTACAAAATTTTGGGTGAGGCAAAACTTTTTGGTCATAAAATGTTCACAGATTTGTTGATGTAAACATTAACTGCAAATTTTCTGAAGACAGTAATAAAAAATTTTGAATATCTTAGAACTTATAAAGGAAGAAGAAGAAAACACACTGACTCACACAAACTTTAGATGGCTGTACATTTTAAAAGGAAACCAACTTGGCGAAACCCAGCTTGTTTTTTTTTCTCTATCAGTACTATAGATTAGTCTCCAGATCAGATTCCATGACCTCAAAGTTGTCTCACATTGTAATAGATTTGCTATGCGAAACCAATTTATGGAACCTCAGGTATTTGAAATGACTTTAACCCATTGCTGCCGGGTACCAGTTCCGCCCATACGATTTTGATAAAATTTCATACACGACCTAGATGACCCAAAATTATCAGAAATTTCAGCTTTATATCTCTGCACGTTCCTGAGATATTCCTTAGGTATTTTGTACCCATTACGCAGCAATAGTAGCTTTTTTCCATACTTTGTGAAGTGATCAGCTAAACACGTGAACAAAAGTTGTATTTTTGACAGGTGAGTTGATTTTTGTGAAGTTCTAAGGTCACTACGTTTCGCCACATTTTCCACCTCCGGAAAATTCACAATTTTTGGAGTCTGGTAACTCTAGCTAGATAGCGAAATTTTAGGGTGACCTTTACTAGGTTAAGGTAGTTCCATCTTTAGCCTTACTATCCCTTTCAATGGTTTTGAGAGATCTCAAACATTGACTTTTTTGTGATTTTTTTTTTAAATAAATTTTCATGGGTAAAATTTTACCCATTAGGCAGCAATGGTCGGCCTCGATAGCTCAGCGGGTAGCGCGCTGGCTTCTCATACCGAGCGCCCCAGGTTCGATTCCTGGCTTGGGCTGGAAAAAACACTCTTCTACTTCTATCGCTATCCACATGAAGTAGATGAGAATTACAAGAATCGCACAAGTGCGCTCTTGGCAGGCAATGGCAAAACCTCCAAGTGTGAAAGAAAAACTGCCAATCGCCGTTCGGATTCGGCGTTAAACTGTAGGTCCCCTCCCTTTCCCCATCCGTTTGAAATGTGTGTTGTATCACATGTTGGAAAAAACAGTGTTGCATACACATTTCAAACGGGTGGAATTTGTGGTATCACAACGGGCCCATAGGCCTAAGTGTGTCTCATACAGAGGCAGCCACTAAACCAACCAACCAACCAGGCAGCAATGAGTGAATGCAAATTATGAATGTGGAATTATTATGTTTCAAAATGTATAGTTTATGAAAAGAAAAAATTCTAAATTTAAGTGAAAAGTTTTAGGATTTATTGTAGGAATATTTATAAGTTTAAAAACCAAATCAGAATATTTCTAATTTGTGTCAGAAGATGCAAATCGAATCGATTCTCTTATGACATACTCATGCGAACTTACTATACATATATCTATCTATCTATTGTGGAAATACAAGGTGCAACCCAAAGTAAACAGGACTTTTATAAAATAAAGAAAACGGATGATTATTTTTGCATAATACTTCTTTTTATGCATTCAAAATACTCTCCTTCTGCTTCGATACAACGTTTTGCACGGTCCAAAAGTATTTGGAATGAGTGTTTTAGGTCATCGGCCGGCATCGCCTTCAGAATGTTGGTACAAGCCTTTTGGATGTCCTCAACGTCCTTATAACGGTTTCCTTTCATCGGCAAATGCAACTGACCGAATAAGTAGAAGTCACAGGGAGCCATATCAGGCGAATACGGTGAATGATTGATGGTAAAAATGCGATTTTTGGTCAAATAATCGGTCGTAACTAGGGCTCTGTGAGCCGGTGCATTATCATGCAATAAACGCCAACTTCCTTCCTCGCGATATTCTGGCCGAATACGACGAATGCGATGCACCAAACGCTTCAAAACTTCAACATAAAACAAAGCGTTAATTGTTTTTCCCGGTGGAACAAACTCTCGATGAATTATTCCCTTTGAATCGTAGAAACAAATGAGATGAGTTTTGATTTTTGACTTCTCACGGCGGGTTTTTTTCGGATTTGGCTCATCTGGGTGCTTCCATTCGGCACTTTGACGCTTTGTTTCGGGATCATATTGAAAGCACCACGTTTCGTCACCGGTTACGATGTTGAACAAGAAATTTGGATCACGTCTGGCTTCCCGAACGATGTCTTTTGCGTGCTCAATTCTCTGCGCTTTTTGGTCGTCGGTTAAAGTGTGCGGAATGAAGCGAGAACACACTTTACGGAGACCCAAATGTTCGGTTAAAATGCGATCAATTGATGTTTTGGAGATGTTCAATTCCATTTCCATCAATTCCAATGATGATTTTGGCTGCATTTTGATAAAATCACGCACAGTTTTGATGGCATCGTCAGTAATCACAAATTTCGACTGGCCGACGTGTTCGTCGTCATTCAAGTCTTCACGACCATTCTTGAATCGATTCAACCACTCATTAACACGGCCACGGGATAAACAATCATCACCATAAACTTGCTTTAACAATTTAAACGTTTCGGTAAAAGTTTTACCAAGTTTAAAACAGAACTTAATATTAGCTCTTTGTTCGATCGACATTCTCGTACCAAAGTTAAAACCATACTGTCACATTGAGCGGGATATTTCGGCGTCTACTAGACCAAATGTCATGAAATTTAGACAGTATGTGAATGAAAGATGTACCTTTCCAACGCATGTCCTCACACATAGATGGCGCCACCAGAAACGTCCCTATTGCAAAAGTCCTGTTTACTTTGGGACGCACCTTGTAGTAATAAAGATCACTGACGACTGACTGACTAATCACGAAACACAATCAAGGACCGCAATCCATGGGTATATAGTCACCATTGGTCGAATCGAGCAAGCAATATCCTGTTTGGAGATTGTGTTTATTATGACAAGACATCATATAGATATGATACTTGGTATATCTAGGGTTCTGATACTATGGGAATGACGTTCGTTCTCTAATTGTGGGTTGAAATCCGCACACACTACGAGTTTTATACCAATTCCGAACGACCAGTTTTGGTTTTCAATAGGCAGTATTATTCTCAGTCTCGAATTCCCACCAAAAGACTGAGACCTCTGTTTTTCACTGTGAACGTAAGCTAAAGAAAAATAAAACCGCAGTTTTATGCTTTTAACCCTTTCGACCCCAAAGTTGCCTGAGAGCAACTTCACCTATTTGTCATCTTATAGCAAAGGCTACGATTGATTTATGGGTTTAATTTAAGTAGGCACCAACAAATTAATATTTTTAGAAGTGAATTCAAAACAAATTACAAAAAATTTACTATTACCCCCAAAATAATTTCCAATAATTTGCAGCGATATCAGGGAAAGTTTGTGTTCTAATTGAAGTAAAACCCTGTTTCTTTAATAATTTCTTAATATATATATAATTTCAAAAAGTGATAATTTTGTATTTTTCCATAAATATTAAGGAGGTGTTCCCGGGTAGAAGTTTGAAAAAATAGATTTTTTTTTTGGCGTTTTATTGTACCTTATACTATATACTATCACCCCCCAAAGTCGTTTTTCAATCCGCAATCTCAGTACCCACTTTTTTGCATGTTAATTGAAGTAATCTCAGCTCTTTTTGCTCCGCTGATACATTCGTCGAAACTTTAAACGCGTTTTTCTCGAAACCACATTTTTTGTACTGGCCGATAACTTTTCTCAGCAACTATGAGAGGTATCGACTTGAAATTTTGGGAAAATGTTCTAGATAGTTTTCATTGGATGCTAAACCAAAGTCATCAAAAAATTATTGTTAAATATACATATTTTCAAGCACTCTAAAGGTAAAAAAAGGTGGCAAAACTGGACAATTTTTTTTCATATGGCCGCCATTTTGTTTCTAATCAACATTTTGACTAAAACTGTGGTTTAGCATCCGCGGAATTTATTGCAGATTAATAATTGCATACCCATTTCTGTTTCAGATTACTGGTTCCCGAAATTTCTTATCGGCCAGCAGTGAAAACAAGGTCACATTGACCACTGAAAATTTATACTTAGAAAATAACATTTTTTGACACAAATATAAGTTTCTGTTCTCCAAATAATAAGGAACAACAAGCAAAAAACCAGAATATTGCATGTTGCCTTGTAGCTCCAAAATTTTTTGAAAAACAGCCTAAAATCGGCATTCTAGACGGGAACACTCCCTTAAGTAATTTTTCTGTAAATAAAAAATATTGATACAAAATTTATTGATCCCATTTTAAGCTAAAATTGTTCAAAAGTAAACTAGCTCTAGAACTCTAACAAAGAGGCATGGCGACTTCAAATGTCGTGTGTACATTTTTTAGATAAGTGTTTCAAGATTTAAATACCAAAAAGTAAGTAATTTCGAGACACAGGTTGGAGGGTTGAAAAGGTTAAATACAGATCTGAGGCAATGCTCGATGTCCGGTTCGAATCTGTAGCCACAAAGACAACAATTCCTCTCGGCGGCAACAAAATTCAATAAAAAGTTCCCAGTACAAATTCAAACGCACCACACCACCGTCCTTAATCGAGCGATAATAGTGCAGCAGTTAAATTGTCCCAAAACCGTCAGTCTACAATAAGTCGGCGTAAATGGCTGAAAACATTTGCTCAGTGCGAAACAAGAAATTTATGATTAAATTTCATTTGAAGCAGTTTCCATTTCCTGATCGAATGTGATTCTCAAGAACTCATAGGAGGTAAAAATAGACACAGTTTAGTTTAACAGTCACCTTTTGACTCACTCGTACATAGCTTGGATCAACTGCCTGAACAGAATGTCGTAGCTGTGGCTGTGGCTGTGGCAGGTCCTTTCAAAAGTTGAAATGAATGAATTGGTATGAGACTTAATTTTAACTTGTTTGCGCCAACTGTTCGAAAGCTTTGGAAATACCAACAATAATAAATAGAAAAAGCATATTGAGAACATTAAAAATTATAGAATATTAAATGTTGTTGAACATTTTTTTTATAAATGACAGTCAAATTTTTGAGACTTTTGATATTTGCTTGCTACAGCATTGTGTTCAGAGCTTTCGAGTTGGGTGACACAAATAGTGGTCAGCTGATGTGACTGTCACATAGCTTCTGGCTGTGTTATTGCTTTCTGTTCAACCACTTGGAGACAAATTTGGTCATAAATTCAAAAGAATTCTGTTGATTGCTCAAATAACACCAAATTAAATTAAAAAAAAAAAAAAAAACACATCAAACCACAGTGCGCGTTGTTGCAAGATTGTGAGCCACTGCCTTCACAGTGACTTGTAATTAAGAAGCAAGAAGCCACACAGCAACACCTACAACTACAACTTAGCCCTACTTTGCGGCCGCAGCACAATTGCAGCGCGTCATACCGCACACTCCGATCCGCTTGTGTGATTTCTTTAATTTCTCGTTTTGTTTCTGCTGGCAAAAGCAATGAAAAAGTAAATTGAAAATTTTATATAAACAAAATCGTGTAGGTGCGGCGAACCTGAGGGGACGAATGCTTGAGCCGTTGAGAAAGCAAATTAACTTGTTGTATTTGTACAAATGCACATGTCGCTGTGCGTGAGTGTGTGTGTGTGTGTGCTGTCTTGTTTGTGCTGGCGGCAATGATAAAAGGCAATCTTGTGATTCTGTTTACATTAGTTGAATCTTTTTCATTTTATATTTAGTAAAAATTAAAAGCGCAAAGTAAAATAGACGGCCAACGAAAAAAAGAGGCGCACAAAATATGAAAACTGGGGTAAGCGTGTCATCGACGGCGCGCCGGTTAATGGCGTTGCGCGTTCGGACTCGATTTGTAAACATTTCGAATCACACATTGCAGCCAAGCGAGCATGAATCACCGGCAGTGGCGAGTCATTGCAAGTAATTAGTGCCCGACCGAAACCACTTTTTTGGGCCGAAACCGAAACCGAATTTCGGTTTTTGTTTTTAATATTCGGCCGAAACCGAAACTTTCTAGTTGAAATAAAAATCACCACATCAAGCATCAAAATCAAAATTTTTCAACAAACGAATTTTACTTCAAGTAAATAAAGAAGAAACAAACAAACGTAACATAAATAAATAAATACTTATTAATAAAAACAATTCTTTCTTTTTTCAAACATAAACATAAAAAAATCACCCTTTCGTACCTTACTCGCCAATAATCAAAATTAAATAATTTAATATTATATTCTAAAAAAAATAAGTTTATTTACATTGGTGGCATCTAAATTCTCTTCTAAAAAATATTCTATAAAGTTTCGGTTTCGGCCGTTCGGGCATTTTTAGGCCGAAACTGAAACCGAAACACTTATTTTGGCCGAAACCAAAACCGAAACCGAATATTCGGTGTGACACTATAAGTAATGCATTGCGACAGGAATACAACTTTTCCAAGCTTTATATTTTTCTCGATTTGGAAATGTCTTCATTTTGAATTTTGCTGTGTGCTTATTCGGCTCATTCGGCTTTCCATTTGTTAATTGAAATGAATGTCATGGAATGGTTTTCCTGCTCCAATGACTTTCTTAGAGTTGAGTCCACAAATTCTTTTTTAAAAACCTTGAATCCTAATATTCAGAATATGATTATTAGTTCCTGGTATATTGTCTCCTGACTCCTTAATTAAAAAGTGTCTGCAGCGCTAAAAGACAGCTCTGACATTGCGAGCGACTACCTCGTTGGCCCTAAACGCTTATAAACCAGCGTTTCAGTTACTGTATTTTAAATCAGTTCAAACAGAGAGAGAAGAAGAAAACAAAAGTTTGTGATTTTTTTCTAAAAAAGATCTGGAATATTTCTTGAATTGGATGACCTCTGATCTCTTTAAATATCCTAAAATATTGAACTCATCTAAAATTTTACACATCTCAGATTAAAAAGACAAAAGACAAAAGACTATCTTTGATCCTCTCATCTATGGATCCCTATCTCAGCAATGCGCAAGTGTAGACCGAAGCTTGAATGTTTTATTACTCGACGATTCTCTCTGAAGGAAGTCGAAGGTTCTTCAGTGAAAAGTTCCTCTGAATGGCAACAAACCCACCAGTTGTCTTGATAAATGTGAATAGGCAGACTTACAGGGTTTTGTTTCGAAGGCGTCTCAGAGAGAATGGGGAAGTAATCGTAGATTATGACCAAATATGTCCCATGATATGTGGCGATACCGATGGTCAACATAAGAGGCAAAGCAAACGAATATATTTAAATTAGAATGATTTGTATCTTTTTATTATTTAAAGTACTGATACCCAAATAAATTAGGATTTTTGTACTTCATTAAAATTGCAGCTTCCGCCTTTTTGTAAATAACTGTCGAACCAATAAAGTTAGAGTAATGAAATTTTGACATGTGAACAAGGAGATTTTGGGTTTTAAAATACTTACTTTTCAAGAAAATTCTATATAAATTTTCAAGGATATAAAGGATTTAAATTTTCAAAGGACCTTTTTTATATCATTTTTTTACAAATAGATAAAAAATCAATTTTATTTAAATTCTTGAGCCTTTCCTCTTTCATTGGATATACATATATATCGCCATATTCCATTTTCTATATTTTTTTTTATTTTTTATCCCCTACAAAAATTTGAAGTCCTTTTAAAAGGTCAAAAGATGTAGAAATTAAAAACTGAGTACGCAGTATTACTATGTTTGGTCTCTAGTTTCACACACATATGGATTTTTCTCAATGTGAAAAATGCTGTCGCACGGTGTAATGAGTGCGTCATTAAAAATTGTGACATCGAAAAATTAAAACATCTCAGCAACCACTATTCCAATTTTTGAAAAGTTTGGTTTTATTTAACATGTCTTTTATGTAGATTTAAGAATTTATTAGAAACAAATTATAATACTTTTTCAAGGGTAAAGTTTCTAACTTTTTCTGGAGTACCCCTCATGAGGGCTTTCATTATTCCTTTGTTAATTTTCTGTGCCTCGATATTTCCTTTTTGGTATTTAGATCATGAAACACTTTCTTAAGAAGTGTGCACACGATATTTGAAGTCGCCACGCCTCTTTGTTAGAGTTCTAGAGCTAGTTTACTTT
The DNA here is from genome assembly GCA_963668005.1 of Melieria crassipennis. NCBI lineage: Eukaryota > Metazoa > Arthropoda > Insecta > Diptera > Ulidiidae > Melieria > Melieria crassipennis. Next base: position 105,317,008 of record OY764962.1, on the reverse strand, counting down.
TGAACAATTTTAGCTTAAAACGGGTTAAATAAATTTTGTATCAATATTTTTTAATTACCGACAATTTTTTTAATATTTATGGAAAAATACAAAATTATCACTTTTTGATTTTATTTAACCATTATTAAAGAAACAGGGTTTTGACCAAACGCGCCCAATTCGTGGACGTCAATTAGAACACAAACTTTCCCTGATATCGCTGCAAATTATTGGAAATTGTTTTGGGGATAACAGTAAAATTTTTGTAATTTGTTTTGATTTCACTTCTAAATATATTGATTGGTTGGTGCCTACTTAAATTTAACCCATGAATCAATCATAGCTTTTGCTATAAGATGACAAATAAGTGAAGTTGCTCTCAGGCAACTTTGGGGTCGAAAGGGTTAACGAAGTTATTAGAAAAATTTCATGTCACAATTTTGAACGACGCACTCCTTACATACGTACAGATCTCAAAATTGATACATATATAAATCATAAATATCTGGTTTTTGAAATGTCTCTCAGACAACACTTCTCAGCGCCCATCACATGGAGACTGTGAAAATACAATATTTTATACATAAAAGAGACTCGTCTCTCAAAAACTCAAACGATAGTTCTTTATTTTGCCATAGTAAGCCCCGATGAAGTCAATCGCTCGCCTCGACTAACTGAATCTTCTCAGACAATTCCAGCTGTTAATGACTTTTGTTTTGATTACAAAATTTATTATGATCTCATTTGAGTGTTTCAATTAAATACTGCCAACAACAACAACAACATTGCATACTGTGTCCACACACACACACACACACACAGTGCAGCGGCACATTTGCATACAATCAACAACTCGCACCAACTTTTACGATTCATTCGTTTTGCCTACAATGTTGTTATTGATCGCGCGACCAATGCGGCTTTTATTATTTTATTTCGCTACTATTATTGTTGTTGTTGTTGTTGTTCTGGTCGTAGTTAAAGCAGTGACCGACCGACAATAATGGCGGCACAAATCCATACATACGCACTAATCGGCGCTCGGCGACAGGCAACTTTGTGCAACATTGTTGCCGAAACATGTGTACGCAGCGCTTTGTTGCGACATAAAGTTTATGTCTGATACTGTGATGTGCAAATAAAAATAAATATATGAACAAACATTTTATAATATAATAAAAATGTGCCGATGTTGTTGTGAGTGCGTGCGTGCGTGTGTGTGTGCGTGTTGCACGTAAATGTGGTAAATGCGCAGCAGCCACAGTTGTTGCGTGCGTCATTAACTGTTTATGATTATTCTTTTATTTGTATTTTTCGCATTTGGCATAAAGTTGCAGCGAATGTGCAGCGTCGCGACGACAGACGCACAGCAATGCGCCGTAAAAGTTTGCATCGTTTTTGCCTGCGCACCAGATGCAGCGGCGCGTCCCTTCTGCCGCTTTCAACCTAAGGCGTAAAGAATTATTTCAATAAATTCAATAATGACCTCATAATCTTAACTCATCTCGGTGCGCCAGGCAAGCGCAGACAGTCTGACAGACAGTCAGTCAGTACGGCAGACGCAGAGATAGACAAACAAACGGGCAGTCGCAACTGCATACAAACTCAACACGCTCGGCCCATTCGTCGCTCAATCTGCAACTAAGTCCGTCCGTCTGTGCAACTGTCTGTCCGCTTGGCCTTACGTGCCCATGCGGCGTGCACAAATTGCAAGCATTTTGTTTCTGGTTTCTGGTATCTGCACACAAGTCACAGCAACAGCCGCGTTCGCCGCATTCGCCAGAACCCAACCGTTGCGTGTGTTCCTGCTGCCGCCCGTTCTGCGGCTCCTTTCGGTGTGAGTTCGCGGCCGCGACCGGGTTTATTTTGACTGCGCGCGGTCCGGTTCTGTCGACGCAAAGCGTGCACATTGTATGCAACGCTTTCTTCGGCAGCACCGCCCTCCCCTTTCAGCTAGCCACACCAATACACACACACACACACACCAATAGCTATCTACATACATTGTAAGCGGCGCAACAAAGTTGCTGGAAAAAATTCAAATAAAATGTTTAATAAACGAGTCGCCATTAAATTTATACATTAACTATAATTTTTATAGTTGAGTTAGTTTATTTTCTTTGTTGCCGCTGCTGCTGCTGCTGCTGCTTTGGCTTTGCAATGGCTGTTGTTGTTGTTGTTGTGGCCGTTGCTGCTGTTAGTGCTTCCTTTTTCTTGCATTTTGCATTCATTTCGATTTCTCTCGCTTTTGTTTTGACTAAAGCAAAGACATTCAACTCGCTGGCTGGCTTCCTGCTTCGTTCCCTGCGCCACCGTTCTGCTGCACACTCCGTCAGCTTTTAATGAAATACACATTGCGGCAAGTCGTCATCGTCCGTCTGCGACTCTCTACACTACTCCGCGACTGGCTGGCTGGCAGTGCAGCGCTGCGCTGCTCCGCTTCGTGCCGTGGCATGGTGTGGCAAATGTGCCGACTGTGCAGCAATTTCGTTGAATATTTTATTGATAATTATAAAAATCGACACGATGCCTTCCAATGCCAACATGAGCCATGGCTCATGGCTCATGGCTGATGGCCGGCGACTGGGCAGCGCGGGCGGGGCGCATAATCCGCGCTAAAAGCAAAGTGTAAGTGTGCACGAGAAGTGAGTGCCAGAGTGGCAAGAATGGCGCGTTTGGTTCGTGTTGCTCGAAACAACAATTAACATACTGTATCGTAATGTTTATAATATTGACAACTACAACAACAACAAAAACGACAACAATAACAAGTAATACAAAGTAATTGCACGAATGGAGCGCAAACAATTCGAAATCGGTGTTTGTTGATTTGTTGCGAACAACCAACAGTTCCAATATAAATACATATGCATGTTGATATGTATGTGTATGTATATGTATGTATGTATGTGTATATGCTTCTTTGAATTTAGTAATAATAAAAAGTTTATTGGTTTAAAGTTTATTGGTAGGAAACTTACTCACTGTCAAAACAAAGCTACAGCTTGACTGATGAAATTTATACAAAATGCATTCGATATACAAGGTGCAACCCAAAGTAAACAGGACTTTTATAAAATAAAGAAAACGGATGATTATTTTTGTATAATTCTTTTTATTTATTCAAAATACTCTCCTTCTGCTTCGATACAACGTTTTGCACGGTCCAAAAGTATTTGGAATGAGTGTTTTAGGTCATCGGCCGGCATCGCCTTCAGAATGTTGGTACAAGCCTTTTGGATGTCCTCAACGTCCTTATAACGGTTTCCTTTCATCGGCAAATGCAACTGACCGAATAAGTAGAAGTCACAGGGAGCCATATCAGGCGAATACGGTGAATGATTGATGGTAAAAATGCGATTTTTGGTCAAATAATCGGTCGTAACTAGGGCTCTGTGAGCCGGTGCATTATCATGCAATAAACGCCAACTTCCTTCCTCGCGATATTCTGGCCGAATACGACGAATGCGATGCACCAAACGCTTCAAAACTTCAACATAAAACAAAGCGTTAATTGTTTTTCCCGGTGGAACAAACTCTCGATGAATTATTCCCTTTGAATCGTAGAAACAAATGAGATGAGTTTTGATTTTTGACTTCTCACGGCGGGTTTTTTTCGGATTTGGCTCATCTGGGTGCTTCCATTCGGCACTTTGACGCTTTGTTTCGGGATCATATTGAAAGCACCACGTTTCGTCACCGGTTACGATGTTGAACAAGAAATTTGGATCACGTCTGGCTTCCCGAACGATGTCTTTTGCGTGCTCAATTCTCTGCGCTTTTTGGTCGTCGGTTAAAGTGTGCGGAATGAAGCGAGAACACACTTTACGGAGACCCAAATGTTCGGTTAAAATGCGATCAATTGATGTTTTGGAGATGTTCAATTCCATTTCCATCAATTCCAATGATGATTTTGGCTGCATTTTGATAAAATCACGCACAGTTTTGATGGCATCGTCAGTAATCACAAATTTCGACTGGCCGACGTGTTCGTCGTCATTCAAGTCTTCACGACCATTCTTGAATCGATTCAACCACTCATTAACACGGCCACGGGATAAACAATCATCACCATAAACTTGCTTTAACAATTTAAACGTTTCGGTAAAAGTTTTACCAAGTTTAAAACAGAACTTAATATTAGCTCTTTGTTCGATCGACATTCTCGTACCAAAGTTAAAAACATACTGTCACATTGAGCGGGATATTTCGGCGCCTACTAGACCAAATGTCATGAAATTTAGACAGTATGTGAATGAAAGATGTACCTTTCCAACGCATGTCCTCACACATAGATGGCGCCACCAGAAACGTCCCTATTGCAAAAGTCCTGTTTACTTTGGGACGCACCTTGTATAAACATTTCAATATGAATATGTTTTTATATTTTCATATTTCACATTATTTATGTAAATGTTGTCATATTTTATATTAAAATTTTTCTTATAGAATTGTCAATAAAATAAAATAAAATAAAATAAAATAAAATAAAATAAAATAAAATAAAATAAAATAAAATAAAATAAAATAAAATAAAATAAAATAAAATAAAATAAAATAAAATAAAATAAAATAAAATAAAATAAAATAAAATAAAATAAAATAAAATAAAATAAAATAAAATAAAATAAAATAAAATAAAATAAAATAAAATAAAATATAATAAAATCAAATAAAATAAAATAAAATAAAATAAAATAAAATAAAATAAAATAAAATAAGATGAAATAAAATAAAATTAAATAAAATAAAATAAAATAAAATAAAATAAAATAAAATAAAAAAAAATAACATAAAATAAAATAAAATAAAATAAAATAAAATAAAATAAAATAAAATAAAATAAATAAAATAAAATGAAATAAAATTAAATAAAATTAAATAAAATGAAATGAAATGAGATGAAATAAAATAAACAAAAAAAATAAAATAAAATAAAATATATATCAAAGTAAAGTAAAATAAAATAAAATAAAATAAAATAAAATAAAATAAAATAAAATAAAATAAAGTAAAATAAAATTAAATAAAATGAAATGAAATAAAATTAAATTAAATTAACCAAATTAAACTAAATTTCAAAAAATTATTATTTTTGCAGCACATTTCACATTGCATCAGCCCACTCACATAGTAAAATAATTTCTAATACAAATGCAAAGCAAATGTTGCATTCGCAGCTGATGCAATGCAACATTGACACAATTGCTACTGTCAAGCAACGCCAAACCAACAACACTACCAGCCGACCAGCCAGCGGCAAATGTGGCTTATCCAGTTTTGTTAATTGCAGAGTGCAACACTAATTAGTAAACTAAATACTACTCACGGCCCGGCAAGTACTGACATGTAAACAAAAACTCAAACATGTAAATAATTCGGTCAACTAACTGTAAAAGCAACTAATGTGATAATATTTTGTACTGCGACAGCAACGACATCGACGCACTTTTGATGTATTCTTAATGCAAGCAATAATTAAAACAATAACAATAGCAACAACAACAACGATAAAATGTGGTTTGTAAAACACACGCAAGGTAACGAGTTGTTGATGGGGGGGGGGGGGGGCGATGAGGCGGAGCTGAATACTGAAATTCCATTCAAAATACAATTTGTAATTTTAATGTTGTCATTGTCGTTGTTGTTGCTGTTGACGTTGTTTTTTTAATAATATTTTCTTAACATTAAAGACAAACGCAGCACTTTTTGTAACTGTTATTTTGTGTGTGCGTTTGTGTGTCGTTTTGTCATGTCTTTTACCTGCTTTGTTATCATTATCGAAAATAAACAATTTGTAATTAAAATAGCCGACTTTGAGATTTTTCTGGGCGCACACGCACACATATACGAAGAAAATACATGCATACACACAAAGAATATAGATCACACAAGGTAGAAGACAGGTGGAAGAAGAAGAGGCGAAATAATAACACAAACGAGTACACGCATTGTATATTTTACAAGAATAAAATTACCAATTATTATCAAAAATTGAAATGCTGTCTTATCAGCAAAGACAGGTACAGCAAAGAAAATAAATGAAAAAAAAATATTAAATGTGAAGAAACAAAACGCCTTTAATAGAGTTGATGTGATTTATGGTCGGCATAAGTGAAAGCCGTTCAAACATCAAAATGAATAGTTGTGGTTTTAGAAATTCAAAGCAGCGAAATACATTGTTGATTATTGAATATCTGATTATTGAAAAACTCATGAAAATAATCTTCACTTGTTAACTTCTTTTAAATCTGAAATAAGCAACTAAAACATCGGAATAGATTAGCTTTTTCATGGTCCTTCGAAATTGGCCAAAATTTCCGAGATCTTTTAGAAAATCTTAAGACAAATTTTAAAAATCCTCTTACAAGTACAAAAAATGCACCAAAATCAAAAAGTTTCAACCTTGCAATGAGTCAAAACTATAAAAAGAAGAGCGAAAAATAGTAGAACGATAGCAAGAACCACTCAAAGAGTGCAAAAGTCTCGGAAAATCAATATAAACTAATTCTTACATATTTATTAAATAATTTATGAAAATCAAATTATTCAAAATTTTCTTACTTAACTGGCCATAACAACCGCTAACTGTGTTACAGCTCTCTCTTCCGGTTTGCTTTAGAAAGAAAAATGTCGGAAAATACTAAAATGGAGGCAAATTTTATGAATTTTCAATATATTCAAAATTTCGCAAAAGAGTAATCATTAATTAACAATCAAACAAAAAACTACCTCATCTCTATTTTAGTGATTTCTGCTTTGAACCAAAAGTCAGTGGGATGTGGGTTTGAGTCTCAGCTCAATCATTACTAAACAATTACTAAGCAATCAAACAAAAAACTATTTCATCCCCACGACATCACAACTAATCACATACAGCTTTGTGATGGTCCAAGGCAACGCCGAAATTTCGCCAGCTATCGACTGCAGCGTACTTGCCGCCAATACGTGTGCGCCACAATTACAAAACGCCACAACCACAGCGACGCCCTTCGCTCGTGTGCTTAGGCCGCTTTTCGAAATATTCTCAATAATTAATTGCCTATTTGGTGCTTGTAACGCGAGTGTTTGCCTACCCACTCAGTCGATGTTCAAATTATTAATAATTTTCCTTTATTTATAAGTAGGTATGTAAGTAAGTCATTTGGTGGGGTTGTCAGCCGTAAGGGAAGTGTGTAGAAGCGGTGCACACACTGACTGCCCGACTGAGTGACGGGTTGACTAGCGAACTGGCAGGTTGGTGCGATGTGCGCAGCTGATTGATTGCTGTGACTGTTATCGGGGAGCATGTAAGTGCAGCTGATCAAAAGACTGCGCGCCGCATACTAAATGTGTAAATTATCTAACGAAATGTTGTTGATTATTTTCAATTCAGAGAAACCCAATAGACACAATCGACACAAAAAAAACATTAAAAAACGGAAACACTGTCGCGCGTCTAATAAGAAAGTCGCCGTAGCCGCGAACATTTCTACAAAACATTCAGACAACTTATCGAAAGCCGATTATTAACAAATCATGCATTTTATCTAAACAACTACAGCAGCAACAACAACAACAACATCAACAATATTATGTTGTGCTCCGTTCTGCTGCAAGTAATGTCGCCAACTAATGGCAAATGTGCAGCCAGAATTCAAACCTCGGCATAAACAAGTTGCCAGACTCGGCGCAACAATGTTGCACGCTAATCGGCTGGCAGACTGCGACTGTTTTTGTTGTGGAGGATAAATTAAATGAACAGGAGACACACTGCGACTGTGTGTGTCAAGTTTGCAAAGGAGACGGGCAGGTGCGGTGGCAAGCTGGTTGCAAGAAGCTTTGGCTTTGTAGCAAGAAGTGTAAATAATTTTCGCCCATCACATTTGTGTCAATTGCCATGTCTGCGTCTTTGCTCTTTGGCTCTACTTTTCTGCATTTGAGCGGACATTGAGTGTCGATGGTATGCGGAGAACGTAAGGGAAGTTGGACAAGGCGACCAATGAAGTAAAAAGTTTAAAGAAGATGTAAAGAAAATGTTGAAAAGTTTACGTAGTGTAAAGAAGTAAGCAACAAATTCCAACTACGCAAAATTGCAGCAAATATTTTAGGTTATGTCAGGTTATGCTCAACGCCTCCGTTATAAAAGATTATGTTAACAAGTCAGTAAAAGAGCTCACTTAGGATAGATTGGGAAGAAGCGGTGATATCCGAACAATCAGACAAGACAAGACAAACCAAACAAGATGAAGACTTCATTATATACGAAGCCACAGCTGCCAATTCGGTCAATGGTTGTACGTTGAATCATATTTTTTAATACAAAATCTCAATTTCAAAAGTTAATGAGATGATTTAAAAAAAAACACATTTAAATAAACGAGAAGGACCTTTTCTCAACATCTGAAAAACTATGACTTAACACCTCCCGACACGATGTCCCATATATGGGACGACACCCCATATTTTTAGCTAATTCATTTTCATTTCATAGAGGGTTAACTAGTCTTATGTGCTAGACTTAAGTGCTCATAGGCACCGGTTTTGATAGGAAAAAATAGAAACCATTTTCTTTGGAGTTGGGAAAAAATTTTTGAGAAACAAATTCAAATGCATATTTTAAGAAATTCGAAGCATTTTTAATAGAGAGATAGCAAAGGAAATCTAAATATATACATATTTGAATATTTTTTTTTTAATTTTAATATTATTTTATTTAATATTTAATATTTAAAACATAGTTTAATTAAAAATTTTTTAAATTAAATACCATGCACTAAAATAAAATTATACGCAAGTAATAAAAAAATTGTATTAAATTAAAATTCAATTCGTTTTCATATTGAATGCAATCGAAAAATTGTTATATGTTGTTGAAAATTAATTTCGAGCTAAATTTTTTTAAGTTCGTATCACTTCTGTGCAATTTTTATGCAATTGAAAACTTTTCAGCATTTATGAAAAAATGATTGAATAATTATAGATTTAATTGTACAGTGCGCATTTTAGGGTTAATGCCTTTTCAGCTACAAGTAACCAACAGTTTGGTTATATAACGAGTTATGTGAAATGTAATCACATAATCAGTAATCAGTAATGCTCAATGTAAACCTCACAAATAGAAATATGAACTGTTAAGCATTAACCGAACCCACACACAATTCTACATACAAATTATAAAAAATCACCTGCTGGTCAATTTATTGCCGAATGCCGGACATTTGTGTCAATTTAGAAGCAGTCTACAGGCTGCTTACAACTGTTGTTAGTTGATTTGCGCCGCAATATGGGCAACGCCATATGCGGCCAAGGTGCATGCAACCGCAACGTGCCGCACACACGCGCACCGTACCGAATCACGCCAGAGAGTAAAATAATTTCAGAAATGCACTTCCTTATGTCAATATAAATAAACAGTGAACTGACAGCATTGACAGACAACTTCACGTACCACGCACTTACGCAGCTCCCGGCAGTCGTACGCACGAACGGCGCGCCGCGGCCGCTGCAATAAACTTGCTAGTAATATGGCTGAGAAAAATTGCCTCGCCATATTGCAAAATTATTATTGAATTACATTGAAGCACATTGAAAACGTTTGCATTTGCATTTCGTTTCGTTTCTGCGCATGGAATTAATTATGGGCCATGTTACAGGGTGTCGATTGCTATGACGGGAATAACTCGCTGATTGGAGCCATGTTTATTTTATTTTATTTTATTTTGTTTTATTTCACTTTATTTTTTTTTATTTAATTTCATTTCATTTTATTTTATATTATTTTATTTTATTTTATTTTATTTTATTTTATTTTATTTTAATTTATTTCATCTTATTTTATTTTATTTTTTTAATTTAATTTTATTTAATTTAATTTAATTTTATTTTATTGTATTTTATTTCATTTTATTTTATTTTATTTTATTTTATTTTATTTTATTTTATTTTATTTTATTTTATTTTATTTTATTTTATTTTATTTTATTTTATTTTATTTTATTTTATTTTATTTTATTTTATTTTATTTTATTTTATTTTATTTTATTTTATTTTATTGTATTTTATTTTATTTCATTTTATTTTATTTTGTTTTATTTTATTTTATTTTATTTTATTTTATTTTATTTTATTTTATTTTATTTTATTTTTTTTTTTTTTATTTTATTTTATATTTTATTTTATTAGATTAGATTAGATTAGATTAGATTAGATTAGATTAGATTAGATTAGATTAGATTAGATTAGATTAGATTAGATTAGATTAGATTAGATTAGATTAGATTAGATTAGATTAGATTAGATTAGATTAGATTAGATTAGATTAGATTAGATTAGATTAGATTAGATTAGATTAGATTAGATTAGATTAGATTAGATTAGATTAGATTAGATTAGATTAGATTAGATTAGATTAGATTAGATTAGATTAGATTAGATTAGATTAGATTAGATTAGATTAGATTAGATTAGATTAGATTAGATTAGATTAGATTAGATTAGATTAGATTAGATTAGATTAGATTAGATTAGATTAGATTAGATTAGATTAGATTAGATTAGATTAGATTAGATTAGATTAGATTAGATTAGATTAGATTAGATTAGATTAGATTAGATTAGATTAGATTAGATTAGATTAGATTAGATTAGATTAGATTAGATTAGATTAGATTAGATTAGAGAATTTCAGATAGCATGACGAAGGTTGGAAGACATGGTTTCGGTTGATCCTTAATTGAACTCAACAACATTTTAAGAGCTGCAGGAAATGCTTGCACGAAGGCTGTCCCGAAACTAAATGGGACTAAGAGACAGAAACTCGTCCTCTCTCTCTCTAATGGAACTGGAGCTTTAATGGTTAAATTTTGCATTCATTGTTTTCCCCAAATAAATAAGTTTTTTTTTTCATTTGCGGAACGAATATTTCAAAAAATGGGAGTTATTTTGACAAATTTATTAAAACAAATTAATATTTATACTTTAAATTCCATATAGTTACCCCGATTTTAGAATCCATGTAGACTCTGCATTCCAAAGTAGGTACTAAGTAAAATATTTTGAAAGATACGAAAATTCAATTTAAGCGATTTTTTACATTCATCTTTCAAATTCATTTGACATACCAGCTCAACGTTGGCCCTACTCTGTTGGAGCAATTAGTGTCGGAACACCCTGTAGAAGCGCTAATGGTCAAGCAGCAAAATGCAGACAGTGCAACAAAGGGAAAGGAGTCACTAGAATAACATAAGAAAAACGCAAACTAACAAGAAAGTTGAAAGATATACACAGACAAGCAGCCGGACAAAGCAGCAGCAGCAGACTGTCGTGTAGTCGGTCAGTCGGTGCGACTGTCGTATTACCATAGTCCGGCACTCTGTCCGTTCGCTGGCCATCTGGCTGGACGCGTCCATGCGCTAAACGTTCCGCACATACTTATTTATTTATTTGTTTGTTTGTCTTGCTGTGCATTTGCGTTTGTTTTTGCAAGGCGCAAAAGCGGCCGGTGCTGTTGTTGGTGCCGTTGTTTCTGGCCGACCTGCTTTATAATAAAATATTTTATTTAATGTTTTGCCTGCCTTTTGGTTTGGTCTGTTTACGTTCGGCCGTTGCTTTCGCTCTTACTTTGTAATGAATTGCCGCCTGAATGATGTGCGGCACCATGGCAAGCATCTACAACAACAACAACAACTGCGCTGCTGCATTCTATGGCAATCTGCGTGCTGCATTTGCTCGAACGGACATTGCAAGTCTCAGCATTGACGATTGCTTTGCTGTTGCTGTTGTTGGACTTGTTGTGATTATTAAAGGAAATCCAAATGTGCCTCATGCGAATTTGCAATTTAATATTAAAATAATAATAATACAACAACAGCGACAACGGCAACAACAATCTTGGCAGCAGTAAATGCGCAATAACAGAAAAATAAAACTGCAGACAAATGTCGGCCGTTAAGCAACGCTGGCCGCGAATGTTTCGAGTTGCACACACTGCCAGCCAGCAACAGCATCGATTAGGCATCGGCAGCAGCCGGTGGCCAGTCGATGCCACTTGGAGTACATTTTAGTTCAGCAAGTTCAGCACTTTTGCTCGACTGAGTTCTGTGATGGAGCTGCAGCTGCAGCAGGAAGTTGCTGCCACCGTTGTTGCTGTTGTTGTTGTTATTGTTATTGCCAGCAAATGGGCAGCGAATTATAATAAAATGTTGCAATGGAAAGTAATCGGCAGCGTTTCTTCATGCCAATTAGTTACTTGCGTAATGGTCTCAAGTGGTTGTTGTCGCTGCGTTTCCACATATTTATTTGTGGTTTTATGCCAAATGGCGACATTGAAAGGAGCCGGTCGGCGCATGAGCCATTGACTTGATGAAATTATGGAAATTAGCTAATACAGCGCAGTGTCAGCGTAATTTATTGTCAATTGCCGAGTGTCACAGATTGTTGGGGGGGGGGGGGGGGGGGAAGTAGAAATAATCCCCAGGGAATCCTGTCGCTAGAACTAGAAATTCTGCACAAGAAAAGCACACGAAACAGTTATGACTGCTAAGTGTAGTTGTTGGATTTATGGTAAAATCAGATTATTTCGATACTTTTGTATGGAATGACTGCTCAAACAGCACTTACAAGTTTTTACACCAAAGCAACGCATCGGCCAGTGTGAGTAAAGACAATTTTAAGAGATGTGACTGAACAGAAAACGTTTCAGTAGCTAAAATGCAAATGAAGTAACAATGTCTGTGAAATATTACGTTTTTGTTTTTTTCTTCAGCGGTCTCATAGCTTCTAGTTCATTGTGGAAATAATAGGTGTGTCCCTTATTCACTGCCTTGCAGAAACTGTAACATTTTCACAGTTGAATCTCACTTTATTGAAAAGTGTTTACGATTGCCTGCAGCCGCCGTGGCTCAGTTGGTTAGTGCGTTGGACCGCGAGTCGAAGGCAGCAACCCCAGGTTCAATACTGCCTGTAATAACACCTAAAAAAAATAACGGGAAAACTCGTTTTCTCTTTCGGTGGCTGTCCTCTCAGCGGGAAATGGCAAACCTCTGAGAGTAAAAATTGCTTATGATAAAGCTCCCAACCTGCCGTTCGGAACCGGCATAAAACTGTAGGTCCCTTCAACCCGCGTACAAATTCACACGCACAACACGGGTGGTTGCGGGAAGCTAGGCCTTAGTCTCGCGTAAGCGGGCTGTCGTGCCAGTCAATTAAAAATAGTTTACGATTGCCTTAACAACGTTTTGACGATTGACAACTTGACTGAAAAGATATAAATGAGCATAGATAAACACCAAGACAGAGAAATATTTAACATGTTTGCGCTGATAGTTTCTTAGTGGTAGAGAACATTTCGCTGTTAGACGAAAAGTATTACCTATGAACCCTAAGGGTAGCCCTTTCGAATGGCCAGACCTGAAAGAATCAATTATATTAATTTAATTAATTAATTAATTATATTATTTAATATAATAACGCAATTGTTTATTATAACAATAAACAAAAAATATTAAACTTTTTCTCGTTTTCATTAGCATTTCATAACAAACCAAGCGATCTAGTCGCGCAGGGATTTTAGGTATCAGAACCTTCCCAACATAGCCTATAATTATTCAACATTTTCATGTACGGTGCCACATTAGCAAAAAGGTCTTTTCACTTTTCAAAATTTCAAAAAATAATAAAATTTTCTTTTGGCAAAATAAAATTGTATTTTTTAAAAAGTCTCCTTGAGGCTCAATTTAGCGATTTATATAATCTAAAAGCATGTCTAATGAGTGTTTTAGATCGTCGGCCGGAATGTTCTTCCTTTTGGATGGCTTCTACGTCCTCAAGACGCTTTTTTCATCGGCAAATGCGTTTTTTCGAAAAGGTGAAAGTCGCATGATGTCGCATCAGCTGAAAACGGGGAAATCTTGATGGTTAAAATTCGGCTTTTAATAAAAAAAATCTGTCGCAAGTGTCTCTCGATGATATGGTCTCAGTCAACTTGTACCGAACAGCCTTTGTACACACTTTTCAATAGGCAAATGTTCAATAAAAATGCGATAAATTTATGTTTTAAGATGCTCAAATCCAGTTTCTAAAATTTCAATAATTGGTCATCATTTATATTCTAACAATCGGTTTTAAATCGCGTGTACTACTCATGAATTCTGCCATGGGATGTACACCGTGCGACAAAAATTAAAAAAAAATTGTTCACACCGGAAAAAATCCATATGGGCGTGAAACTAGAGACAAAACATAGTAATACTGCGTACTCAGTTTTTCATTTTTACATCCTCTGTCCTTTTAAAAGGACTTCAAAATTTTGAAGGGCATACAAAATAAAAAAAATATAAATAATACTTAACCTTATTAAAATATGTCGAAATGTACATGAAATGAAAGAGGAAAGGCTCAAGAATTAAACAAATTTATTTTTTATCTATTTCAAAAAAACGGATATGAAAAAGGTCCTTTGAAAATTTTAATCCTTTATATACTTGAAAATTTATATAGAATTTTTTTGAAAAGTAAGTATGTAAAAACCCAAAATCTTCTTGATCACGTGTTTTCAAGGATATAAAGGTTTCAAATTTTCAAAGGACCTTTTTCATATCCTTTTTTTACAAATAGATACAAAATAAATTTTGTTTTAATTCTTGAGCCTTTCCTCTCTCATTTGATGTACATATCGCCATATTCAAACGAGGTTAAGTATTTTTTATATTTTGTATCCCCTTTAAAATTTCGAAGTCCGTTTAAAAGGACATAGGATGTAGAAATGAAAAACTGAGTACGCAGTATTACTATATTTGGTCTCTAGTTTCACGCACATATGAATTTTTCCCGGTGTGAAAAATGCTGTCGCACAGTGCAATCATGGATTTAGATCATCAATTGTTCGGATTTTGAAACAAAGAAACATTAACATGACTGAATACTTTTGACTAAACATAGTTGCACTAAAAGTATATAAAATAGCGCTATTGTTCTAAAGAGAATACATTGAAGGCGCGTTTGAAAAACACCCTAAATTCAAGTACATCACACAGCGCCCACACACACACACATACACACGCACAGAACTTACATACAAGTGCACATTTGCAGACATTTCGCAGTGACCACCCACACGCAGGCAGATATATCCTTCAACTATGGAAATCGCATGCTGGACGCCTAACGTCAGCCGCTTTCTGCAACTACAACTACAACTACACACATACATGTGCCAATGCCACGTCACCACCACTAAGAGCACCGCTAACAACAAGAACACCAAAAGCAACAACAACTAATAGCAACGATGCCAACAACAACGCAGCTGCACAGCGACATCAACCAATATGCGAGCGTTCGCGCAAGTCGAAACCCGTTTCCGGCATTTTCCCGCATTTTCCACATTTGCCGCATTCGCATCCTTTGAAGGATGCGATCTGCCATTTTCCATTTCATGTTACTACTACGTTTTTGCTTTTCTACTTTCTTGCTTTTTTATGTTCGTTTTATACGTTTATTTTAATTCTATGTTTTTTTCGTTTTGAGCGAAATTTCTCCACCAACCAAAAAAATGTTTTTTAGTTGCGAAAAATTTTCGCTTCGTCAGTGCAGATCTGATTTTCGAGTAGCGTTGTTGCAGAATGTTGGCAGGAAGGCGGACGGCTGCTTGGGGCGCTGGGCCGGAAAACGAATGCGGCAACGGCAGAAAGGCGCTGCATGCACGGCCAAAACGCAGCAACAACGACAACGACAACGACAACAACATCGTTGGTCGCAAAAACGGCAACAGCAAGGAGGCCAACAAAAGGGCGAAGCGGCAAAATTTCGTTGAAATTGTGAATTTGAATGCGAGGCGAGTGCGTTGTTGCTGCTTTGGCGGACGCTGGCTGCGTTTCGGGTGTGCGCCGTTAGTTCGCCACGTACACGAGAGCCTCGGTGTGCGTGCGTGAGCGGGTGTTGGTGAGTTGGTATGGGTGCGGTATGTACAGAGACGCATGAGGCACACATGGCGGCGTGCGTGTGTGTGTGTGTGTGTGCAAGAAATGGCCGAAATCCACATCTAGCGACCCAATGGTTAATAAGTGTCCAGCTCGCCGGTGACCGGAGACGGTAGGGACAGAACGAAAGCAGCTAACGGCAGCCACGTCAGCCATCGTCAACGCCGTGGTCGTGGACGACGTGCGTCGTGGTCGTGGTCGTGGCCGCTCAATGCAAAAAGTGGGCTGGCAAAATTGTTCTTGTTGTTGTTGTGCGGCTAGTTTGTGCACGCCTGCTCGTTGCAACTACGCCTGACTGGTGCGCGGAGGCCCTCGGCCCTCGGCCTTTGGGACGCGTTGTGTTGCGATGCGATGCGATGCGATGCGTGGTGGAAGTGGAGTCGAAATCGGAATGAGCTGCATTGCGGGTTTGCATTTTCTAATTCGAAAGGATGTGCGTTAAATGCAAATGTAAAGCAAACACAAACACACACACACACATGTGTCCACGCTGGATCGCACCCATCCGCAGCACTCGCCTCTTCGCTTTGCGTTGAATTTTCTATTTTATGCCAACGAAATGCGAAATTTTTGCCTTTGCTCTATTTCTAGCTGTTGTTGTTGTTGTGGTTGCTAGGCAGTGTACACATCTTGCAGATGCAGCAGCGATGCGATGCGGCTGCAACCATTAGCCAACCGCTGGGATATGTGCAGAATTGCATTCGAATATCGTTAACGTTTTTAAAGTACTTTCTAGAATGTAGCTGAAGTAAAGAGAAGAAAGTATCTAAAATATGAAGTAAATAGATGTCGAAATGTACTGTTCGGATTTTGATCGTCTCATTGCTCTCATATTTATTTATTTTGTGGTTATGATGCGGTTAATGCTTACCTAACTTGCAGTTAACATTAAGTTTGCTGGCTGATTGTTGAAAGACCGCTGATTTTTACATTACTGACTTAACTTTTCTTACGAAAACCAGCCTTGAGTTAAGATATAAAAATATTTATCTGTATTATAAAAGACATACTGTACATTCTTATAGAAAGTGTTTACATTTGATGAAAAAAATTTGGGGGGGTTTTAAAAAGTAATTCCTTAAAATTTATAAAATGTCTTTTAATTTGTATGTAGTTTTATAGTCGATCCACATATTTCGGGGGGGGTTCAACCCCCCAACCCCCCCTCCCGCCACTGCATTTGATCATTCATGTTTAGTTTTAGTTGAAATGGTAGCGTCGAAACATTTTGTCTTCATCACCACAGCTATATTGATATACCATAAGAAAATCTGCACCATGGAGATTCCATTATTATGCAAACAATGCTGCCAACACCGATCAATCCTAACTTGCTGAGATTATCGAGAAAGGTATCCTGGGCTTGACTAGGTTTTAATAAAGCAGTTTTGCATTGGAAAGGGAAATCATTTTTAATCTTTCCAACAAACCAAAAGCTATATATCTATTAATGATATGAACATAGTGCAACTTGGACATAGAAACCACATGAACGATGAAAATACGCCGAAATGGTGTTGAATGCGGTTGTCGAAGAAACGGAAGGATCAGATAAAAGAATCTCTTGGCAAATTGGAATTAGCCTCTAACTCGGTAACGATCTGTTATAATCAGTTTAGTAAGAATCCGAAAACTATTTCACCTCAAAAATGTCTAATTTCAAAGCTGAATTTTTTCTGATAAATAGTTCCAATTGCCGTTTTAGTTCATAGCCGGGTAAAAAGGATAAATTGCCTTTAAAACAATTTCAAATGTTATATTTTTCCCATTATTATCAAATTATTAATATTATTATTAATTAATTCAAATTAGCTTGGGGGCACTAGTTAGTTAGTTAGTTGTTCTTTATTGCCATAAATTTGCACAAATTAGAACATACGGCTATGACAAATGTCGTCAGCCGGAATTCTTACAGCTAATTACATTCAATATTGCTTATTGATAATTAAACTTTGTAACAAGACTTTTTATATACAAACTTTTATATACTTAACGATAATTCTTACATCTAATTCACAATTCAATATATTTACTATTTCTTCTTGGGGGCACTCTACCCTTCCTTATCCTACTATGGCCTCAAAAAGAAATGAATCATTATCACTGACTCAATGATTCATCATCGTCCAGCCCAAACCGCTAAAGCTACAAACATGAAAGTATTGAATTGTAGGTACATCTTGAAAAATGAACCTTCGATAAGACGGGACTTTTTGAAATTCGTGATCTAGTTAAAGGGCAAAACATGGGCTAATGTATTATATGAAGAAAAGCGATTTAATGGGCCTATTGATTTCAAACTTGGTGAAAATACTCCAAATCAAAAATAATTCGACACGTATTTTTAAATTTTTCGAAAATCAAAATTTAACGGGGTGAACCAAGACTTAAGGTTCGTATATGGAAAGTCTATGAAAAAGACTGAACCTGATTGGCCTATTGACTTCAAAATTGGTGAAAACACTTGAAATCAAAAAAATTTTAATACGTGTTTCTCATTTTTTGTGTAAATAAAATCAATCAATCAAATGGTAAACCAAGAAAAAATATGATTTTTTTAAGCCTTTTGACTTGGTGAGAGTACTCTTAGTGAGAAATAATTCGACTTGTGTTTTTTACTTTTTTGAAAATCAAAATCAATCGGGGTCAGCAATGGGTTAAAAGTTTGTATGAAGAAACAAGATTTTATGGATTTTTAATTTTTTTGAAAATCAAATGCTGGCCGAGTCAACGACGAGTTAAGTTTTTGTATGAAGAAACTGTGAAAATTGAATGAATGGGCCTATTGACTTCAAACTTGCTAAAAATACTAAACATTCGACATAACTCGAAACGCGTTTTTCACTTTTTTACATAATTTTACACGTGTTTTTTATTTTTCGATAATTAAAATCTGAAGGGGTCATCGATGAGTTAAAAATTTGTGTGGAGGAACATGATTTAATAAGACTATTGACTTCAAATCAGAAATAATTAGATAAGTATTTTCTCATAATAATCTGACGAGATCAACAAAGGGCTACGAAGAACTTGATTTATTGGCCCCATTGACTTCAAACTTGCGTGCAAATCCGCGGGCCCTGCAAGTTTTTCATATATTGTATGAAATTGTACCTATCAGCGGTGGATTCAGAAAAATATTTCGGGGGGTTTCAAAAAGAAATTCTTTAATATTTATAAAATACAACCCCCAAAACCCCCTGAATCCGCCACTGGTACCTATAATAGTAAGTTTTTTGTTTTATATATTTTTTATGCCATTCAAATTTTGTTCAGGTCTTAATAGGTGGCACTCTTTCAGAGAATTTGTAGTGTTTGTGTGTGCGTGTGTGCAACATTCTCAGCTCCTCCTTGCTTTTTTGAACCGAATAAAAACTAAGCCGAAAGCTGCTGAGTGCGATGGATGGCATTCATCGTTTGCGCCTCCCAAAACCTTGCACTGCTCTTAATGCCCTCCCCGCCCCACCCACCTAAGAAATCGCTAGGGTCGTGGTTAGCCTTGTGTGTATTTTTTCCCATTCAATTTTGCTGTTATTATTGTTGTTGTTTTTGTCATTGCGCGTTGCGAACATAGGCAATTTTCTTTGCGTATTCGCGCACGTTTTCATTACACTAGAAGCTGGGTGAATTTTGCGCTTTTGCTGTTGTTGTTGTTCACCCAGTGGTCGTTGCTTAGTATTTCGCATTTCCTTTTTGCCGCCTTCTTCCCTTTGCAGTTAGGCAGAGGCGCAACGGCCACACAAACAACTCTAATCAAAAGCTAGCAAACACACACACACACGCACACATGCACACGAATACATCGAAGCGCAGTGCTGCAAAAAACGCACACACACACACACAACATAACTTGAGCGGATGTTGGGCCATAAAACGGAAACGGATGCTGGACAGGCCGTACGAATGCCGTTCGGGCAGCGAACATTAAGCGACGGCAAGCGCGCACGCAACCAGCTGACTGTGCGTGCATATGCGTTGCTACCGACTGTTCTTGTTGTTGTTGTTGTTATTATTATCGTTGTGTAACCACTGCCAGGCACCAACAACAACAACAACAACAGTCATTATCGGCAACGGCATCATTGCCGTCGCTCGACAGCATCGTCAGCGCCATTTCTATGCGCTCGTTCGTATTTAGTTTTAAGTCTATAGATGATTTCGTTGTTATTCTTGTTGTAGTTTTTCTATGCCGATTCATGTTTTCGTTGTTGTTGTTGTTGGGGTCATTGTTGTCGTGGCAACGACGCTGCATACGGCACACTGGGCGCTGGCGTTGATGATGGCCGCGGCGAGACTTGACCGTATCCTTTCGCAGTGTAGTTGCCTATTCTGTAGCTGCACAACAACAATAATAACAACAATGCCACACCAACAGCGGTCTAATGCACCGAACACGTTAGAACTGTTCGAGAGTCCACCCGCAGCGCCATTCACTCACTCACTCTTCGCTCTTACACGCACCCACTACCGCTCCCACTCTCTCGTTCGCTCTCGCCATCTCCCGCGCTCCTTCTCTCTGGGGTTTTTGCAACGGAAATGACCAAAAGCCAATAACAACAACTATAACAGCAACGACTATGGCTTTAGGAGCAGCAAAGGCAGCGACTGGAAGGGGCGAGTTCGTGCCGTCCAGCGCCGTTGTACTTCGGAGCACCTACAAATCTTCCAACGGCTACGCCATGAACATTGGCCTGCTGCCCGTCCGCTGTTTCGTCGCGTACGCGTTATTCGCTCCTCGCTGGCGTACTTAATTATTATCTGCAAATATGCAGCGTTTTCGCCTGCGAGCAAAAATTCTAAAACAAAATTAATTCAAATTTTTGTTATTGTAGAAATTTCCTCGGTTTTGTGCTGACCATACGCGCGAGCCTATACACACACGTACACACACACACATGCACGCAGGCGGACGCGTGCGAGTGCAAACACTCGAAACTCGCAATGCGCCTTGCTGCAGCAAACGAGCGCAAACACACACACATTCCCACACACACACACACACACACACACTCACGCATACAAATACGGGCACAAGTAAGCCTGCCCGCATGTACAGCGACAGCGGCAATGGCGGGCATGCAACTCCGTTTTGCCACTTTTGCTGCTGCTCCGGCTGCAACTTCTCACGTTTCCACGCGCGAGCCCGACGGCACCGCGCCCTACGCACTCAAACGCAACGAACTTTCGCCATTTGCGCCTACAGGCCCCGCAGGCCCATTTGCAGTGCGGACGCTCGCCGTGCAACCGTCAGCAGTCAGCAGACACTTTCCATGCAATTTTGCACGCATTCTAGAATTTCAATTAAAAATAAATCACAAAACGTTGCCCGCAACAGCCACGACACGGCGCACAGCAGCGCCCGACCGCCAAAAACCTAAAACCCACCGACCCACTGTCCACGCACCAAGCAGCGCCAACAACCAATGCAACGTGCAGCATCTCGACCGCGTCGGCCCCGCCTCGGACTCGGGCAACGTTCTCGAACTCGGCGTTGCCAACGCAGTCGGACACGGACACAGCCTCGGACTCGAACTCGGACTCGGACTCGGGCCGGTGGCGCCGCTGCAGAAATGCCCCGTGATAGAAAATTCAGCGCATTTACACACGCACCCAATTTCTCTTTGACAGTCGAATGCATCTAATGCAGGCGCACTCACACACGCACGCACACACACACGCACGCACAATGCGCTGCGTTGCCGTGCGGTGCAGCGGGTCGCGCGGCAGCGGCATCGGGTGCGGTGCGGCCTGGCTGCGGCACCGGAATATTGTATTGCATTTTATATGCAAGTGAAAATTGCTGGCCGCTGGCTGCTGGCCGGTGACTGCCCTTCCTGCATCCCACCCATCCACGCGCTGGCAACAGCTCCTTGCCAACAGCACTGACTGGGCGCAAAACTTAATGTGCACTCGCAGTGCGTCGGTAATGACGTTGGCGGATTTTAGTTGTGAGCTCACATACGCGCACACGGACGCGCTTTCGGCTGCGTACACTTGCATCACCACAACAACAATTCGTTATTCAAGCACAGTGGGTTGTGCAGTGAATGCTATTGCAAATATTCTTTTTACGCAGAGTAGGCAGCAACAAAAATCAACGATAGCCATAAAGGGAAATGAGTCATAGAACGTGTATAGCATAGATATGAGATGTGGAATGAGTTTTGACCTAAAAATCTATCAATCTTGGTCTTGGATCCTCTAAATCAAAGCTTTTGAATGAAACGAGGTGTTCGATCTTCTTGCTTAAAGAAACATACATATATCTGATACATCAGTTTCTGAGTTAGGAAATGATGCTGAATGAATTGGATAACTGAATACTTAGGATGAATTTGGGAAAGAGTTGAATAATATGTCAAGCATGAGATGTAAGATGAGTTTTAAGATGTAATAAATATGAGCTCAAAATCGACAAAATTAGATCAGACTTGAACAATCTTTTGTGTCTTCCAATGAAAAAAAGTTTTAAATTAAAAAAAAATAATTAATGAGTAAATAAATAAATGTCGCACACCCACTTCAAAAGCGACATAACTCAAAATTTTTCATTTTCGTGTTTATGTGTTAAAACTGTGCACAATGCATCTATCTACCAATAAGCAAAAGCTCAGTAGGTACATTTTGTTTTTGTGGTTGTTAAATTTAGGAAAATTGACATAACTTAAAATAATTCAGTAATTCGGTGGTCAAAAGCAATAATCGCTTAAGTCCATAAGTACTATTTTGAGCAGCACGCTTAACCCTTTCGGTTATTCTATGCCATATGGCATAGTCTCTTTTCAGTGCCTGTTTTAGGTAAAAGAACTTGTGGATACTATATTTTTGTTGTTCCTTAGAATAGTTTGAAGTTTTAGGAAAAATACGAAATTAATAAACTGAATATTTAAGTTTAAAGAAGAGAAGTATACACGTTTTTGTAATAGTATATCTTAACATAGTAAAGGAAGAAGAAGCAGAAAAAATTAGAGAACTTTTTAATTTGACGTTTTCTTTCAATTTAGATACTTTTTTTTGGTAATTTTGACTGAAGTAAATGAAGAAATATTAAAATTTTCTATATGCGTAACAAGTTTTATGTTTAAGTAATTATTACAGCCACAACGATATGGTTTCTCTCATAGAAAAACACTCTAAAATACAGGGTCCGAGTATAAAAATTAAAAAATTTCTTATAGAATGTTGCTTATATAACCACATAGAAGCCTAAAACGTAAAATTTAAAATTGTAACTTTCCCCAGTAAAAAGCTGTACCAAAAGGGTTAAAAGGAAGATGCCCTTAACTCTCTTAAGTCGACTTAAGCGTTTATTGTTTTTGACCACAGAATTATTGAATTCAAATATCGTCAAAAAGTCATAACTAAAAATTTTTGGATTTTGTAGTGTAAAAAAAACGGTGTATTTCTTTTATTTTTAATTTTTTGGATTAAAGTTGCCGATAACTATTATTTCAAACGAAATTTTTTTTACGTTGCTTTATAACTTTTATGCAAGCAAATTTTTTTCACGTTGCCTTACCACATTTTGAGTATGAATTGATTTTTAATTGTTTAGTTATTGGTGGAAATTGGTTTTCTGCAGTTAATTTGAGTTTGTCAATTTGAAACAATCAAAATTCATACCCAAAACGTAGTTATTCAACGTAAAATTTTTTTTTTCCAAAATAATAATTATCGGCAACGTAAATTTTAAAAATCATAAATAAAAGTTATGAAGCAACGTAAAAAAAAATTTCTCAAAATAATAGTTATCGGTAACGTAAATAAAAAAAAATCTTAAATAAAAGTTATGAAACAACGTAAAAAAAAATCACAAAATAATAATTATTGAGAACGAAAAATATATATTACTTGTTTCTTATAATAGTTATGATGCAACTCAAAAATATTAATTACATGATAATAGTTACAGGTCACGTTAAAAAATGTCTTATTGGGAATAATTATTAGAAAGCAAGACTTTTAGAAATTTCTTAAATAAATTTCCAAAAATATGGATAATAATTATTTTAGGTCTCTGTTGTTAACTGTTGCCAAACAACAGTTAGGTCGCTCTTCATGTCGAGAAATTTTATGCTATTTGACCGCTGCAGCTCAATGCAAAATAGTCCAAACTGTGACACTTTTGACGAAATAAATCTTTGTTGTAGTTAATGTTAAGCAAATTTTTGACCATTTTAGTTTATATTTTGAAATAAATAATATAAATTAATTAATTAATTTCAAAATGTGTCTTTCAATTTTTTTAGTTGTCATTTATAATTTTTAATTTTAGCAAAATTTACATAACTTAAAATAATTAAGTAATTATTGAATTAAAATATAATCAAAAAACTCATACCTCAAAATTTTGGATTTTCTAGTGTAAAATTAAAAAAAATTTTTGTAACCTATTCCAGAGCATAATCTGTAAGGTTTTTCTACTAAATGGCCTGTACGTTATTTTAAAAATTTTGTATTTAACTCAAAAACGGGTTTTTTGCGTTTTCTGAAAAATTAAAAATTTTGTGTTTCACTTTTATTTATTTATTTATTTTTATATTTATTTATTAATTAATTAATTAATTAATTAATCTAAGTTAGCGTCGCCATAAGGGCGACACTTAAAAAATTAAAATTATTGGACCATCCACGGGTCCTTTGAATTAAATACACAACCTTTTAGCTTTTCAGTATTCACAATTTTATTACTGTTCCGCACAGCGGCCAAATACAGAATGAATCAATAAATCTTCTAACATTAAAGCCCTAGCCTAAGCTTAAGTATACAGACGCTGCCGCATCGGCGTTCCCACGCTGTGCAGGTGTTCACTCAGCAATTCCAGCGAAGCTGCATGCGCCGTCAGCACTTCTGCACTTCGCGCATGCTGTCTGGTTGCAGATGCTGCTGCTGGGCTGCGCTAACTCCTCATCCTTCAAGTATCTGCGTCCCGCAGATCAATTATGCTCAATGGATTTTTGGGTCGACTCGGTGTTTGCGGCGGGGCCCTTCTGATAGGCTGGATCTAGCTGTGTTCCAAGACTTATAATGGGCACGCCTTCTTTTGACGTTATTTTCTTCCAGATTCGATACGCTAGCAGAGTTATAAGGATAACAGCGAAAATTTCTGTAACGATAGAGAGATTAAATTTGCCATTTAGAGTTCTCAACAGCTTCACGTTCCGTTGGCTAAGGTCATGCACATATTCCAGATTCAGGCGTTGGCCTCCGTTTGTGACATTGACCAAACCAGCCGGCATCACGTGGAGCCCAATTATGGATCGGCTCGAGAATGTGTGGTCCTTTATTTGAGCGGTCTCGTTATGGAGCTGGATGACAAAGGACCCCTCGAGGTAATCGGAAAAGTTTGCTGCCTTAACTGTGCCCCGGAAATTCGTGAGGAATATCGTGCCTTCATCCATTAATTCGATGATTTCTTGCTTGTTGGTTACATACTGGCAGTGAGCTTTGCCTCCTTTGATGATTCTCGGGACACAGTCCTCTTCAGGGAGTTTCTTTAATGCGTTTTCCCTGCAGATTGTAGAATTATTCACCGACAGGCAGTCGCTTGTAATTCCGTAGGTCTCCCTTTGGTTTATTAAAATTCTCTGATATTGGAGGTCTATTTGCGTTCCGTTTACTATTGTGGCTCTCGTCAGCAGCAAGTGGTAGACATCCTTCTTCACCTTTGGCATTGCGAGCACGTACAGCAACATAGTCCCGTTAGTAAAGATAGATGGCCTCGCGTATTCCAGCGCTTCTATGAC
The DNA here is from genome assembly GCA_963668005.1 of Melieria crassipennis. NCBI lineage: Eukaryota > Metazoa > Arthropoda > Insecta > Diptera > Ulidiidae > Melieria > Melieria crassipennis. The sequence goes on along the minus strand of OY764962.1, from coordinate 105,291,323 downwards.
ATTCTGGTAGGGAAGTGTTTCTATTTCTCCGATAAGGTTATTGATTTCTTCCTTATCGAGTAGATTGGTGTTCACTATACCACCCTTTGCCATCTGACAAGCTCGGATGATTTCGTTAATTTGCTCCTTGAGGATCAGGACCTTACTCAAAATATCATGCTCTATACTGAGCGAGTGCGAACCTCTGTCCAACGTATTGATGCGCATAACTAGTTGATTTATTTTCTGTATGGCGTCATGTGTGCCCTTGAATAGCTTCTCATTGATTTTATACTGCTGATTGTTGTTTTCTATCAGGGTATCTTGACTGCGCAAGATCTCATCCCAATCAGCAGCGTCTGGGGACCCCGCAATCCACTTCCAGGCAGACCCGAGCCAGTTGATTGAGCGCGCAGTTCTGGACCTAGGTAGTTTCAGCTCGTCCAGTCTTTCGATTGCATTAAATAGATGAAATTCTATAATTGCTCTCGTCTGGTCGCCCTTAACGTCTTTCTTGAGGAGTTCGGTCATGCTGCAGAGCGCCTTGCTGAAGGTTTCCAGGTTGATGACATGAACCAGGTTGAAGTGCCCGTTAATGATCCAGGCGTTGCCTCGTTGGAGTGTAATTATCGGAGCCTTATAGTTGAAGACCTGGAGTCCATCGCCGGCGGACGCTAGCAGCAATCTTATTACAATTATGGTTTCGGAGTCAAGGGAGATGGAGGTATTCGTGATTGGGATGTAGGATAAAGGAAACAGAGGAACTTTTAGTTCATGGGATTGGTTAACTAAGTAAGTCTACTGATTGTTAAGTAAATATTTAGGCAGGGCAATGGTTAATGATGGTTAGTATAAATTAATATATCAAATGTGTTAAATGTATTAAAAGTAATTATTAATTAGCTTTATTATTGTATCTCGGTTAGTTAGTAGCTATGTTATATAAAAGTGCCTCTGTACATGGCAACATTCTCTTCTTTTTTTTTTTTTTTTTTTTTTTTTTTTTTTTAAGATTTTTAGATAGTAACTTGATATAAGGCAAGGAGTCGAACCTTGGTAACTCACCGTAGTAGAGTGAGCACCCACCATTTTAGCCAATATATTATTGTTACATATCAGATATTTTATGGCCGCAGTAGGCATGTTCAATAATTGTAACTTGATATAAGGCAAGGAGTCGAACCTCGGTAACTCACCGTAGTAGAGTGAGCACCCACCATTTTAGCCAATATATTATTGTTACATATCAGATATTTTATGGCCGCAGTAGGCATGTTCAATAATTGTAACTTGATATAAGGCAAGGAGTCGAACCTCGGTAACTCACCGTAATAGGGTGAGTACCCACCATTTTAGCCAATATATCTTAACATGTGATGTATTTTGTGGGCGCCGTAGGCATGTACAACATTTTTGATTTGGTTTTACTTAACATATCGTATATCTTGTGGCCGTAGTAGGCATGTAAACAATTTTTGATTTTACTTAATTTTTAGATAAGTATATTTTTACATTCGTATTTTTATTTTATTTAAAAAACTTGGCGCAGTGGAATCTTGTGTGATTTGTTTATTTTTTAAACATATTTGATAAAGCATTACCTGGAGGTTGTATGAAGGAGGTTCTAATTTCTTATATGCGACTTTGTGAATTTTTTTTCCTTTTTTTCTCTTATCGGCATAGAGGCACTTCACTCAGATGACATTGGAAAGCTCGCGTTGTTCCCTTTTAGCCAAAAGCGTTAATAGTTGCAAATGGCCTACTCATGGCACGAGTGATTTCACGTCAGTTAAAGCCATAGTCCTCCCGGTGGAGTTGAACCACTTCGATTGTCGCCACTCGGACCACCGAGTTAACTGGAATTGAACCAATCCGGCTTGATCGATTTACAAACGAATTAGTACCCAGACCGCTGGGGCACAAGGATCTATGCCTGAGTTATATGCTCTTTACCATTCTAATCTTCCCTTTCTAATTACAACTGAATTCTAAACTTATTTTATTGGTTTCGATATGATATTTAATATAAACTGTGTCCTTTTCTGTTAATTGCAGCAGTTGCCAAAGGCGTTCCGCTGAACTCAATTTATTTTCGAAATTTCTTCTCTCCACTCCTGTTGAGTAGAGTTGATGCAGCGCTTCGTAGCGTTCGATCTGTCTTTCTATGGCCCTCATACTTAATTTCTTAACCGAACATTTGCCAAATGCCTTATCGGGCTTTTGAACAGGCAAACGAGACCTCGAACCAGGTCGATGACAACGAAAACTTCTGTTATTGCCTTTTAGAGAATCGTCTACCATGAGTTTATGAGTTGTATCATCAACCGGTGCATAGTTTCCGCCAGGAGTTGGGTAAGATGACCTTGCAAAGGATGTTTCTGGATAGCACTGATTGAAATTGTACATTTTCGGAGTCGGCTGCCGATAATGTAACTCTGGGACAGAATGATGTTGTCGGTTGAACTGTTGAGGATCATGAATTTTGTTACGAGAAGCAAAACCTGAATGACAGGGGTAGACAGTCATATTCAAGGATTTCTGGGGAACAAGGTTATGCCTTATTGCAACTAGCTGATCAACGTCTCTTGAATTTACTATATGTGCAAAAGTAGGGCCACATAGTTCAGAGGCATGATGAAATGAAAATATTTTTGAAAGAATTTCGTAACGATTGATATTAAAATCACGCTCCATGCATTCATACGGCAAATCTCGGCCATGATGTTTCTCTATAGCCACAGCCAATTTTTTCAAAATTTGTAACATAACTCTCTGAACATCCTCCTCAGGAATTTTTCCGATATATTGTAGGTATTGCCGTATGGCAGTCGGAAAGTGCTTTTCGCTAAATTTCAGGCGGTGATTGTACCCCATCAAGTGATCTTGCATACCAGGCCCATCCGAAATAAGTTCGCATAACCCACACTCAAACCTCGCATTTAAGTCACCGGAGCCTTTAAGTATTTTGATTACATACTCAACGCCTATCAGTCCCAGTATTTTGTCATCACTTCGCTTATGACTAAATGTTTTTGTTGCAAACGTTGGTTGGACTATTTTGCGCATCTGGGAATGGGAATAGCGGTTTTTAGTTTTGTCAACCGTAGGTACACTTACAGTATTTGCTTGATAACGCGATTTCTCTGTGGTATCTAATAACTCATATCTAGGTAGCATATCTCTGTAGGGCGTATGCTCTGTGCCGTGAATTAGCATTAATTCTTCTGGGATCGCACCATGGCTTTTTGACCTTTTATTTGGACTAATTTTTTCCCTGGCTAACACGTTGGTTTCTCTTCCCTTTTTGTTCTTGTTCTTCACTGCGCCGTTTCCCCCATTCAGCTTTGTAAGTGACTCCTTCATTTCCTCCATGATAAATGCGTTTATTTTATATAATGCTTGTATACAGTTTTATTTTAATTTTCTTTTATTATATTGGACAAGATTCCACTCACCAGCTTCCGTTTTGTTTTCTTTTCTTTCTTTTTTCCTTGTATAAGTAGTGGTCCACTCACAGCAGGATCAGTTGCAGCATTCCTGCATTATATAAAAAAAAATAAATCAATTAGTAATTTGACCCGGAAGGATCGCGTTGTCCCGTTTAGTCGACGGCGTTTATAATTGCCACCAACCTACTAGGGCGCGATTGACTTCACGCCCGCTTGGATGACCGTCTACGACCTCCAATTAAGGAAACCCATTTTCACACGGGCTGCCGCCAGGTACATCCTCACGGTAATAATTGGTCTATTTTAACAGCACGAGGGCAACAATTTGATAACCATCTGCGATCTCTAGTTAAAGAAGGTCGTTGATGACACGACTTATCGCCAGGAATATCATCGCCGCCCTAATGCAACTACTTAATTTTTCCCTAAAATTCACCCCAAGGGGTGCAATGATTCTGCATTTGGCCACCGCGAGACTCTGCGAGAGCTGCACAAGTATTTATTTTCACTTTCACTCAAATTCAATTCGAAAGAAATTGGGATTTTATTCACTTATTTGTGCGCGTGGTGATTTTTCATTTTATTATTTCCCAGTGGGACTTCAACTGTTGTTAAATTTGAATGCCTTCCGGGCGCAATTTTTTACAGATTGGAGGGTCCGGAGTTCGGAATCGCAATCTGCTGCCAACTTCCTCGAAGGAGGCATATTCTCCCATAGGCAGTTATACAATTTTTATTTCTAGCCTGAGGGTCTTCGGGGTCACAGGCTTTTTCTTTTAATTATATCCTGGAGGGTCCGGAGTTCGGAATCGCAGGATGAGGACATATTTCTTTATTCTTTTATTTTTATCATTATTATTTTAACACATCACCACTTCGCACATTTTACTGGGAATACATTTTTTGTGCAGGAGGGTCCCCCCGAAGGTAGGAATCGCTGGCACGTATTTAAATTTTCCACATTCACACTGTCACACTTGCACTTTTTCTTTGGCACCTCGCAGAGCCTTTTTTAATTTATTCTTTCAGGACACCCGCCTTTTAGGCGGGTCCCTGCTCGGGCGCCAGTTAGCGTCGCCATAAGGGCGACACTTAAAAAATTAAAATTATTGGACCATCCACGGGTCCTTTGAATTAAATACACAACCTTTTAGCTTTTCAGTATTCACAATTTTATTACTGTTCCGCACAGCGGCCAAATACAGAATGAATCAATAAATCTTCTAACATTAAAGCCCTAGCCTAAGCTTAAGTATACAGACGCTGCCGCATCGGCGTTCCCACGCTGTGCAGGTGTTCACTCAGCAATTCCAGCGAAGCTGCATGCGCCGTCAGCACTTCTGCACTTCGCGCATGCTGTCTGGTTGCAGATGCTGCTGCTGGGCTGCGCTAACTTCTATTTATTTATTTATTTATTTATTTATTTATTTATTTATTTACTTATTTAGCCAATGAACAAATGTCCTTACTTTTGAAGTGGGTATGCGATATGTTCGTTCCTTCTTCGAATCTCGGTCAATTTATGTATTGTTTGCTTCAAAAGAAGGTAGCGGTAATTCCTTCGTAAATCCATATCTATTTAGAATCTTACCGTTACTTGCAACCTGACGGAAGTCAGTCAACTCCGGTGCACAAATACAAAAATTGCTAGTGAAAATATGGTTTCAAATGGTACTGGACTCAAACGATTTACGCAACCCTCCCCCAAATTAAATCTTATGCGCGCTACTGGTCAACTGCTATGTGCGTTCGTTCGTTCGTGCGTTATCAGAGCTATAGACCCATCTTCTCGTTCCCGGATCATTCCTTTTATGCATCTATATATCTATATCTATATATCTATATCTATTCCTTTTAAAGCATCTATCGTTTATACATACTTCAGCTATCCAATACGATATTTAAAAACACATTTTCATTGATGGTCGTAAACTTTTACTGTTCTGGTGTTTACAGAATCTTCTACGCTTCCTTGTCCTTATATTCCTTATTCTTGTATATTTATCATTATATTTCTTGACGCCCCATCTAATCGATCCTCTGTGGGTGCGTCTACTGCCATCCGTTTGGTCATCTGATTGCCCATCTGAGTCTCCGCCTCTTTAATCCCACATTTTACGTTCTTCGGTCCCATATTGTAGTTCGTTCATCTTTGCGTTTCCAATCACTGTAATCGTCTTCGTAAGTGTCCAACAAACGTTCACCTGACCCTCACTTGATCCATCGTTTTGTTCGATCACATTTTTCTTACACTTGTTCGTTCCCAACCAGAATTTCATTCTTTAAAATGGAAGTTTATTTCACAACCAACTGCCGCCTAAATCATAGCAGTCGCAAAATTAAAATTCTAAAATAATATTCAAATTTTAATGCTGTTAGATCAATTCGCATTGCAACGCACACGAACCATTTTTAGTACAATTCGGCAATTGGTCTTCGTATCGCTGGCGTTGCTTTTGGTTGCTTGCTGCACTTATCGTATTTTTTTTTTGTTCCATTTAACTTTGCTTCGAACTTGATTTTGTTGCTGTTTGTTGCCAAAAGTCGTTCATTTCTTTCAAATATTTTTTTGCTGCTGCTACAATGGCTGCAACTGTTGCTGTTGTTGGTGTTCAGAGTGCAGTTTTTGTTGTTTCGGCTTTTACGAACGTTGCCTTCCAAAATGCTGCACTGCCGCTGGTTTTTCTTTGCTTAGTTAGCTTCATTGTTATTGTTGTTGTTGTCATGTTGCTGTTGTTGGCCATTTGTTGCTGTATCACTGTAATTACAAGAAATTTTCTTCATTTATGAGAAAATAAAATCGGATTGAAATTGCAGCCGTGATTCGGTTATATCTTTTGTTCGTTTGTTGGTTAGCGATTTAAACAAAGCTTGGGAAACCGTGCTGGCCCAGGAATCTGTTAGCAATACTTGCAATGGAATTGTGGCAATGCCGTACAGGGTGTTGCCGCATATGCTTTCAAGTTTATAGTTAAAAATCTAGAAATGGCATAAATCTCAATTATGAATTGTGACATCTTTATTTATGTAAGTATGTATATTTAAATATGTTAGGTGAAAATTTTGGTGTTTCTAACCATAGATGAGTATTTGTAATCCATACTGACGCCTTTGCTATTCTGACGGCTGACTTTTGTTGTAAACATTGTTACAAAGAACTAATTTTTCGCTTCATTGATTTCATAGTTACTAAAATGAGTAAAAATTGGGTAAATAAATCAATTCGAATTTTTGTACTTCATTAGAACTACAGCTTCCGCCTTTTTTTAAATAACTTTCGAACCAATAAAGTTAGAGCAATGGAATTTTGACACTTGATCAAGGAGCTCTTGGGTTTCAGCTTACTTACTTACTTTTTAAGAAAATTCTATATACATTTTCAAGGAAATAAAGGATTAAAATTTTCAAAGGTCCTTCATATCTTTTTTTAATAGATAAAAAATCAATTTTATTTAAATTCTTGAGCCTTTTCTCTTTCATTTGATATACATATCGACATATTTTAACGAGGTTAAGTATTTTTTAATATTTTGTTATATTTTATCCCCTTTAAAATTTTGAAGTCCTTTTAAAAAGGCAAAGGATGTAGAAATGAAAAACTGAGTACGCAGTATTACTATATTTGGTCTCTAGTTTCACGCCCATATGGACTTTTTCCGGTGTAAAAAATGCTGTTGCACGGTGTTAGCAGCTGATCTGCAAAAGGACGACAGTCACTGACCGCAGAGCACCCAATCTAGGGTCCAGAGAGCTAATGGTGCATCCCGTAGTTTAAAACAATCATCAAATTTACCTAACTGAATATATAATTTTTCGCTTTCAGCTTGGCAACTGTGATCGCTTTTTGAATTCTTAAAAAAAATGTTTACATATTTCAAGAAAAGTGCCCTAGTAGCACCCTGTATGGCAGGAGGCCACAATAATGACCACACATTTATACGCAATAATTTTATTTCTTCTCGCATATTATTTTCTACTTTAGCTTCAATGCTGTAATTTCATTCTCTTTAACTTTACACATTGTTTTCAGCGAAATTCAAGTCAAAGGAAATGAGAAAAAAATCAGCAACAAAAACAGAAACAGAAACAATAAAAACGAAATAATTACAATAGATTATTGAGCGAGGGTTTTGGCAGCAAACATCATAATCAACCACACAACTCCAATAACTCCAACAACAACAACAACATTCATGAATATGCAAATGCTTATTCGAGTGTGTGTGTGTGTGTTGCATGCGGCGCAATAGGGTGCAGAATGCAGTGTGTGCACTGGCCACTGGGGCCAAAACGAGCAACAACAAAACGCGTACGCGGCCTCTGCATATTCTTTAAATAACTTACAAAAAACAATCGTGCAACAACAACCACACGCAATGTTGTAATCACAAAGAGCGAAACCTTTAAAGGTCGTCCGTGCAGCAGAAACAATAAAAACAACAACAACAATACAGCAACAGGTACAACACACACGCCAACAGCAACATACGAGCAGACAGCAACAACAACAACAACAACAACAACAATGTAGAAAATGAAAATAACACAATGCAAAAAACGACACAAATTGCCATTGGAAATGCTACCGACAAAATGCTGCTGCTCCCTTCAGTGTGCTGGTTGTTGTTGTTGTTGTTGTGCTTTGCTGCTGCTGCTGTTGCGAATTGCCGGCGCGATCGTTAAGATCACGAAAAACAATTCAAAATTAATGGTAATAAGCAGTTTGTCGAGCACTGCCTACGAAATTACTGCGTACAACAGAAGCCGTCCAATACACACACACACAAGCAAACACACTGGCACATACATACGCGTGTGTATGCATGTGTGTATGCAAAAACACGTGTAGAAGCAGCAGTCGCCACACAAACAAACAGACGTGCACATGCGGCTGCAAAAAGCCCATTCGCCGGTCTGACTAGCCGGTTCGCTGGCTGATTGGGCTGCCCGATCGATTGTTCGGTTTATTAGTGGCCGCCGCCTTGCCAGCGGCCGGAGTTGCCGTATATTTGGTATTTTATTTATGCGCTTTCAAATGGATTTGACAAAATTCCAGCGTGGTTTTAGTACCTTTTCAGATGAGTCAATGTTGAAAATCAGAAATCGAAATATTGACGGTACAACTAAGTCTTGAAAGATTTACAAAAAATGTAAATGTGATCATATTTTTTTTTTTTAAATAAGATCCAACGCACAGGGGATACCCCTATAAATTCGAGGCGTCATCAGTAATTTCCCTTTTACAAATCAGTAGTACTTATACTTCTTTGTCATCTTTTATGCCCACAAAACTCAATTTGCGGGAAGTGGCAGTGCAAAGGTCATCAAAAAAAATTTTGGGGGTGCTTCTATGGGATATCCCGCCGTATTCGTCAAACATTGCTCCTTCCGATTACCACTTGTTTCCAGGGTCAATGAGTCATGGCCTGGTCTAGCAGCATTTATCTTCATACGAAGGCGCTAAGTATTGGATCGATTCTTGGATCGCCTTAGAAGACGGGACATCTTTTCAATGCGAAATTCGTGTGCTTCTTTTCTGAATAAAATGTTAGCGTTACAAAATAAAACCTCAGCATTTATTTGTACTTCCAATAGATGAGCGAGCTTCCAGAAAATATTTAAGAGTGTATAACATGTGTGCTTTTCCAGCTTTGATCAAGAAATCCTGAAGGGCAAAGAACATTTGATGTTCCCGTAGGGGATTGCTGTGACCCAGTGGCGCAAACAGGGGAGATGTTCGGGGGTTCAACACCCCCCAAATATCTTTAAGTTAGTAGAGAAATTTTATTTATAACCGTCGCATATATATTCAATCATCAATATTCAATCATCAATAACACTACTCGACACAAAAAATGCATCTAAAAATAAAAATGGTTTCTAGACTAACTTTGGGCCGCTGACCACGAAACTGAAAATCACAAAATTTTTGTAAAAGTGTTTTCGAAAAAGATTCGAAAAAACAGTTTTTCCTGTTGTTTCAGTTATGAGCACATATCTCGTAAACGAATCATCCGACTAACATAAGCTGTTAGAAGATAATACCTTAGGCTTTCCAGAGATATACAGATTGTCCAAATCAGAGGAGATTTGGAGAAGTTACTGACGGTGAAAGATGTAAAAAAGAGAATTTTTCTATCATTTTACACATTTCAAATATTTTTTAATATATTTTCGGTTGTGCAATGATGAAGATATGGGCATCAAAGGATAGATAAGCTCCTTTTAACTAAATTTTCTATTTTGAACTTTCAGGACCAAAATATGTCAGGTAGGGAAAACATACATCTTTTGGATCTCAGTCTGTAGATTCATACATCTAAATTTTATTCTATTTCAAAGTTCTCAACAAAGTTACACAAAACTCCCCCCGAAACAAAATCCTGCGTGCGCCACTGCTCTGATCCTTAACTTCCATAACCTTCTATGCTTATCAAATGGCGCCTCTCGTCCAGTGATGCCCGCAGAAGCTCTGGAGATGAAAAAGATGTAGAAACGATTCAACACTTCCTGTGCCACTGCTCAGTTCTGCAGGAACGCCGATTCTGTACCAGGGAGCAAGAACCCTGCTGTTCCGGGAGCAAGATTTCTAGTGGACCTGGCTTGCGCGACAAAAGTCGAAATGCTGGATCCGCTCTTTTTTATCAAGGATTCGAGGAACGAGGATTCACTTTGAGGCAATTTGTGCTCCGAGTGGAAGTGCGGTCTCTGTGCCGCACATACCCTTCTCTACATAACCTAACCTAACTTCTGCATTGGACACCTCGTTTGCTAGAGCTTTCTCGTTCATCCATTATTGATGTGTCTAGCGTAGCCACTAAATGTTCCTACCCTGATGAACCATTTGATTCATCCAAATTCAGTAGTTGCTCACACTAACAGAGCCGAAGATTTATTGAAGTGTACATTTCTCGATACACCTCAAAGGCCACTATGCTGTTTCGTAAAAGCTAAAAGGAGCCATGAGAAAATAAGCATTCAGTTCAGAAGTTTCTACTACAGCTGCCCACCGATACTATAGTGGCACCTGTGGGGCACATACGGGCAAGCGGAGGGAGGGGAAAGATTAAGCTCTTGTTTAGTTTTCTGGCTGACATCAGTATGTCTTATTGCACATGTAGCAAGCTCAACAATCTCCAAAACGATTCGGAAAGCATAGATAGCTCTTACAACCTCGTACAACCTGAGACGGGTACGTTGAATCCTGCGGCTGTTCGAATCGCGTTAAACGGTAAGAGTGAAGTAGTCGCCAAAACCCCAACTAAGTGACGCGTGGGTCAAGTTGATGCCCTATGTCCCGTTCGGAATTTCAGTAAGGGACCTCAGGACCAGCAGTACCTAGTTACACTTCACAATCTCCATGATGAAGTGGAAAATATTACATGAGAAATGCTTCCTTCTTCCGGAACCATTTAATATTGTCCAAACGATTTTAAAACTACGCTTTCCACGTTAATAAAGAGGAAAAGTTTTGCAAAAGAATTCTGTCAAATCCTGTCCTGTTGAAGGCATATTGTCAGAAAATGATTCTCTATTCTATTCTTACAGCAATTACAGCAGATTTTACTAAAGTCTGGCAGCACAATTTTGTTGACCACACTCATCAAACGGTAGTCATTGCAAACACACACATACATGCGCACTGAGCAGATGAGCTCAACGATCGATCAATCCATCCATCGATCAAACGATCGATCGATCGCTCACTTGGCCGCTCCATCGAACAATAGTTCGAGAGTGCAACGCGCCATAAGTTTGGGTAGCTGGAGGCTTATGCCTTCTTTTTTGCCACCACTCGGCGCTCGGCGCTTCTACTCTTCGCTATTGCACTTTCAGCCGATTTTTTTTGTTACAACCTTTGCTTGCTTTTTGTTGTTGCCTCGGTGAGCTCCACATCTTGGCGCGATTGCAGTTATTGCAACTTTAATGCCAAAATGCGCCTTTGGCTTTGGGGATTTCTTAAATGTTTCTTGGTTGTTAACGTTTTTCATGTTTGTGTTCTTCGGCCACAGTCGTACGGCGGGCATTCGTGTGTTGGTGTTGCTGGCTGCTGCTGTTACGATTTGCGTGCAGCGCTCGGCCTGTCAGCCTCCGTACGGGCCCTAATCATATTTTCAGCAAATTATTATAATATATTATTATTGTTGCCGATGCTGCTGCTGGATTTGTTGCTGCTGCTGCTGTTGTTGGAGTTTGGGTCGGTGGTATTTAGCATTTAAAAAGAATTCACAAGAAAATTAAAGAAGTCGCTGCAGCTTGCATTGCGTTGCTGTATGCTGGCAACGTTTTTGCTGGAATTGCAGCGTTCGGCCTTTTAATGGCAACTCATCAGTTGCAGTTGCCATTTTTTGTGATATCGCTGTTGATTTTAATTTTTTGCGTTCAATTCGAAATTAATTTTGTGGGAAAGTATGATCGAGCGTTGAATTTAAGTAAACGAAATGTTGGTCGAGTTCAATTTGAAAGTTTTGATGGAAATAAGGACAACAATTTTTTCTCGGAAATTACTATGAATAATTTTCATAAATATTGGGTGTAACTATAAATAAAATAAGAAAATACATATGTAAAAGAAGAATAAAATAATTGTACATAAAATACAAATCTGTGGCATTTTGACAAAACAGCCTAAGTCTAATTTTCAAATTGTTCAGGAGGGCGAAAATACTGATAAGGTGCAGAGCAAATCTCATGCAAAACTCGAGAAAAGTTGAAATGCTATACATCATATCTCTGTAACTAACTGCCGTAAAAACAAGCCGATTACACCAGAAGAAGCGATTTGAAATTGTGTCTTTATGATTAAAAAACTGGAAAATTGCACTATTTCGAGATAAGTTGTTTTGTCAAAATGCCACAGAAATAATTTATGATAAAATAAAAATTTAATCCAGTTCAAGCATAAAGAAGAAAATTAAATGTTGTTTTATTGTTATTAGGGACTAAACTATTATAAGTTTTTTAAGAAAATAATTGCAATGAAACTATTACAATGCACCAATTAAAAATTTAGAAAAATGTTGTTTGTTTCGTTCTCGATAATTATTATTTTGGGATTTTTTTTACGTTCATAACTTTTATTTATGACTTTTTTTATTTACATACATTACCGATAACTATTATTTTGAGCAATTTTTTTACATTGCTAAATAACTTTTATTTATGATTTTTTTATTTACGTTACCGATAACTATTATTTTGAGAAATTTTTGTTTACGTTGCTTCATAACTTTTATGAAAGAAATTTTTTTTACGTTACTTTACAACATTTTGAGTATGAATTGATTTTTCATTGTTTAGTTGTTGATGGAAATTAGTTTTCTGCAGTTAATTAGCGTTTGTTAATTTGAAACAATTAAAAATCAATTCAACGTATTTTTTCAAAATAACAATTATCGGCAACGTAAATTAAAAATCATAAATAAAAGTTATAAAGCAACGTAAAAAAAATCGAAAAATAATAATTACCGAAAACGAAAAACTATTTATTACATGATAATAGTTACAGGTCACGAAAAAAATTTATTATTGGGAATAATTATTATAAAGCAATATTTTTAGAAATTTCTTAAATGAAGGCAATTTTTTTATTTAAAAAAATATGACTAATATCTATTTTAGGTCTCTGATTATTATTGTTGTTGTTTTATTACTACAACTTGTTTTACAATAATTTATTCAATTTGTTTCATAACAACTACAAATCAGCCTAAGAAAACATTGTAAAATCTATGAATCCAGTTTTCGTTCAAATACCCAAAATCTAACATGGCCTCTCGAACATTCGGCAGACAGTGCCACCAACTTCGAAGATGGTGGCAGTACAGTAAAACGGCCAAGTCTAGGCCCTAATCTTCCACATTATGGCGTCCAATCAAACGTATAAACTCTCCCCTCCTCGCCTTGCTCCCACCGCCCGTCACATCAATGCACACGGCAGCTCCATGGCGTTAACTCGTTTAGCAGCGAGGCATGCACTAAAAAACAACAACAAGGCACAACAAAACTTGCACAACATAAGTTAGAAAGGCAGTGGCCGTCACTGATTGAAACACCTCTAAAAGGCGTTCGGAAAAAATTCGAAAGTACAGAACACTTTGGCGCTGGCGCCGAGCCATTTCACACATCAATTCACCTTTCACTCGTAATTTTCTCGGCACTCAGACGTTGCTGACTGGGGATCCGTAATGAGAGTGCAACATAACTAAATATTCCTTCCTTAGACGAGAAATGGCCGAAGCAGGGCGTGGCTGCGGCAATTAGGCGCCTGGCAACCACTTCAAAGGTGGACATGGAACGATAAAAAAATGCTGCTCCCCCGCTTGCAACCCATTTGCATTTGCATTGTGCGGCAAGAAAATATGCCGACATGCAGCTTAGAAGCGCACTACAACAACAACACAACAACTGCATCAGAGTTGAGTACAAAAATTGCAAAGGGCAGCCAGAATCGTGATCGCAGCCTTAGCGGAGAAAAGTGTGTTGCCGAGGCGACAAGAGCGACAAGCAACGGGCAGGTGGCAATAAAACTGCATTTTCGGCTATTTCTAGCAACAATTCGCTTTTTTCCTCAACTACATTTGACACTGCGTTTCCATTTTGTGCAGCTTCGACTATTATTGCATCATTTTCTATTCGCGCGATAAAAGATGTAATGAAAACAGTCAGAAACAAGTTGCAATTTTTTGCTGGCACCTTTCACGCAAAGGCCTTCAATTGGTGCGAGAACACGTTCCAACGCCATTGTTGACACTTGCAAATGTTTGGACGTGAATACGAGAAAATTCTTTAATGTGAAATGTATGAGTATGAATTCTATTCATGGATGGACGTAATTTTTATATAGGTAAATAAATATATATTTTGGAGAAAATTTATATTTAGATATTAGTTCAAAAACTCACTGAAGGTTTATAACAAAAAAATTTAAGGTGATTTTATTAGTTGCAGTCATTGAATTCGTTTCTGAGCCCATGTACCTTGTAATAAAAAAAACACCTGTAATGCATCAATAAAGCGAAAACAATTTAATTATTCATCTATGTATGTAACTATATTAATTTTGTCTCCTTGAAAGTAATCTCCAATGCAAGCAATACACATATTCTAGAGCTTTCTCAAATCTCAAAATCTAAATCAAAATCACTAATGAAGAGTGTCATGGGCTGATTTTGGGATCGCCTTTAGCTCCCTCAGCGAATTCTCCTTAAATGCTTGAATTCGCTCAAAAATCGTTTCGGAAAGTGGTAACTTGAGTTGCGGGAATAGGTAAAAGTCACAAGAAGCCATCTCGAGTGAATACGGAGCTTGCGGAATGGTATGAACGTTGTATTTGATCAAATAGTCGCATATAAGATGAAAGGTATGAAATGAAAAATAAACTCTTTGCTCAATTAAATTTTTAATTCGCCGAACACAACAAACACTGACTTCTTTGCAAAGTTATTACACACCAGCTCCCGACAGATGGCACTAAACAAGAGATAAGGAGTGTCCAAACCTCACAAAAACTGATTGCATTTAGTTTTATTTTGATTTTAACTTTCGAGCGAAATGGCAGCGAATGAAATTCAGCAGCGAAAAAAAATTGTGCACATTTTGAATGAAAATCCTACATGGACCTAGAAAAGGGTAGCAAAATATGTGGGTGTCGGTGTTGCAACGGTGAAAAGGGTTGTCAAAAAGTTTAAGGAACACTGTTGAGAGGGCTTCACGTTCTGGGAGAAAGGCTGGTCCTGCCAACGAAAATTTTGCCAATGAAGGCGCATTTTAAGAAAAATCTGAATGTATCCGTCCGTGATACAGCATCCATAGTGGGAGTATCAAAAAGTTTTGTCCAAAAAACTAAAAATAATGCTCAACTCAAATCATATAGAGTGCACAAAGTGTCGGACAGAAGCGATGAAAAGGAAAACGAGGCCAAAAAGCGAGCTAGAAAGTTGTATGAGCAGTTCCTTACAAAATTTGAGTGCACCGTCATGGACGATGAAACATACGTTAAAAGCGACTTCCAACAATTGCCCGGGCAGTAGTTTTACGTTGCCGTAGCTAAAGAAGCTGTTTCTAAAAAATGTAAAACACAAAAAATGTCCAAATTCCCAAAAAAGTTCCTTGTATGGCAGGCAATTTGTACCTGTGGAAGAAGAAGCGAAATTTTTGTTACAACAGGCTCAATCAACCAAGAAATTTACTTCAAGGAATGCTTGAAGAAACGGCTTTTGCCGTGTTTCTACTTGTACTACTGTTTCTACCAATAGTTAGCTTTAGTCATCTGTATCTCGCGTTTATTTAATGCCATCGGATTATGCTTGATGGTTTTAGAAAGATACGATTTTATATTAAAAAACTTCTCAGACTATTGATTGATTTGATTGCTGCACACAGTTTTATTTGAGCGCGCATCAGAGTTGGACATCAGCAAATAGAAAGGCATCTCAAAAGAAGGACATCTTCGTTAAAGATAAAAACGCTAGTCAGGCGGCTACAAATATTAATAGTTTCTATGGTCCTTATAAATACTGTAACAGTCAATCATGCGAAATTTTGTTTTCGTCAACTTCGTTTTGGTAATTTTGAAGTCAAAGATGTGCCATGTTCTAAAAGGACAATTGTTGAAAATGTCTTCAAAATCATGGAAATGGTCAAGTCCGACCATCATGTTGGCAGTTTGATTGCCCAGGAGTTAGAATTTGAATTAGAAACCATTTGGAACCACTTGAATAAGGCTGGATACAAAATGAAGCTTGATGAATGGCTGCCATTTGAGTTCACGCAAAATCACCTCATGAACAAATTTTTCATTTGCGAATTTCAAATCGCTGCTGAATTTACCGATTTCAGAAGCGGATGATTATTGGTGATAAAAAGTGAATCACTTACGACAACGTCAAGCAAAAACGGTCGTATTTTAATTGCGGCAAGATGGCACAAACGGCGGTCAAGCCAGGATTGATGGTCAGAAAGGTTTTGCTATGTGTTTGAAGCATTTGGCAGGCAATCTTCTACTATGAGCTGCAACCCTACGGATAAACTCTTAATTCGGATCTGTAGGACGCTTGGTTGGTAGTGTATCCACCTTATAGTCCTGACCGTATCATTACCACCTCTTCCTGTCTATGACGAATGATTTTGCTGGTGAAAAATTTGCCTCAAGAGAAGCTTTTGAAAATCGACTGTCGAAGTTTTTGTTTTTGCTAATAGGGACAATTGTTTCTACGAGAGAAGCTGAATGGAATAACCTTCAAAACGGCATCCAGTTAAAAAACAGAAGGGTGCATATTTGATCTAAATAAAGCTTTCAATTTTATGTGAAATTATTTTGACTGCATTTTATAAAATTATTAACAAAAAAGTATAACAAATTCTTATTATCAATTTTAAAGGAAATTATTTATGAGAATGAATGGCACCTGAGCGTTAATTACGCGACGGCCGCCGTTAAATCGAACTCTGTTCAACGCAATGAAATATCAAAAAGAGTAGAAAACGAAATGACAGCAAAACGAGCATCGACACAAGGCAGAAAAATGGCGACTGTGTGCCGTTGATGGGCGCCGATGAAGCGCAACTGTGAAGAAATACGAAATTTTTAAAATGTAAGCGAATCAGAAGAAGAAGAACAGCTATAGTAAAAAAAATATCCAAACATAAGAAAAACACTAAACACAAAAAAACAAAAAAACAAAATACTTAATGGAAAACGACTCGTACTGGCTGTAAAAAAGCAGAACAAAAGCGGAACGGCCAGCGAAGGCAACACCTACCGGCGGTCAGCGTGCGGCCAATGGACGAGACGCTGCCGTGTTGGCCGATGTTGCTGATGCGGCAAACGTGTGCACTGCAATACGTGTAACTATGTATTTGGGATACTTTTTTTAATTTCATTTACTTTTTGTTTTTTTTTTTTACTAAATCATATTTATGCGACAAGCTGTACGCTGCGCCCGAGGAAGGGTGTGTAAAATATGGAATGGGCGCCTGGAATGGTTTGTGGGAATTGTTTGTTTTAGCAAAGAAATATTGTAATTACTCTGACCATTCCGTGTGCAAAGACGTTGCTGCAATGGAAGGAAGTGTAGTAAAATCGAAGAGCGAAAATCAAACGTGACTGAATGTAATTTATATATCAATGTTGTTGCAATATTTGCAACGTGCTGGGCGGAGATTTATTGAAACCGGAATGGAATTCGATTGATTGATGCCAATAAATTTTGTACTTTGTAAGTTCGATGCAGTGATTGCGAAGAAGAAATTTAAGGTTGGTTTTTTGTGTTAAATGTTTATTTTTTGTGAATGCGGAAAAAAAATTTAACGTTGTTTTTTATGGATTGACAGATGTTTATTAGAAGAAAAAAATCATTACAAAACTTATGTTATTGCAGAAATATATTGTTGACAGCATAATTCTAGAACCAAATCTTAATTTTATTATCAGAGTTAGAATTAAAAAATTAGATTAGAAGGATCAATCGCTCCTTTTTAAAGGAAAAATAATGGTTTTTATGTTTTTTTTGCGATTGCGGAGAAGAAATTTAACATTGGTTTTTTTTGTAATGTTTATATGTTTTTTAGTTTATTGTGATGTTGTTTTTCAGACTCTTGATACATTTGGAAAAACACAAATGTTTTTAATTATTTACATTTTAATTATTACAGTTTTTTACAGTTTCTCACAGTTTTTAATTATTTACATTTAGAGAAACATTTACATTTGTTAGTTTTTAATCCATTACATTTTTAATTATTAAAATTTTTTGTTACAGTTATATACGGTTTTTCATTATTTACGTTAAGAAAAACATTTACGTAAGTTTTTAATTATTTTAGTTTTTAATTATTTTCTATAGTCTACATTCGATTTATTTATTATAAATATAATTATTATAGTTTTTTTCAAATAAAAATTAACATAAATATTTATTAGCATTTTTTCTGTATATTTTGTGGTTTCTGTCAAATGTTTTAAATACAATTTTTACATTTTGTGAATTTATTTTTATTTGTTAAAAACAAAACCTCGTCAAACTTCGATTGTACCAGATGGTGGGAACCGGATAATCGGTACCCCATGTGATTGATGTAAAATTTTTAATAGGGTTTTGAATGAATTTTCAATAAAATTTTTACATATATCAAATGTTACGAAATGCCAAAAATGTAACATTTTTAAACTATTTATGATTGTACTCGCGCCTGTCAATTCCCCAACTTCGTTTAACAGTAACAATGGAACGAAATTGTTTTTATTTTTGCTAACCTGGTTAAAAGAGGTAATAACGTTTATTCGAGGTAAAAAGATATTTTTCTTTTTCGTTCCTGAGTTACTGATGTTTCCAATTAATCGAATTTCAATAGTCGTTGTTCGACTGAATATAAAAAATTATAAAAACATAAACTTCAAACAGCTTTTAATGCGAATTTTTTCAGTTTCCATCGTTTGTTTTGGATAATTCTAAATTGTTTCCAATCAT
Organism: Melieria crassipennis; assembly: GCA_963668005.1. Lineage (NCBI taxonomy): Eukaryota > Metazoa > Arthropoda > Insecta > Diptera > Ulidiidae > Melieria > Melieria crassipennis. The sequence continues at coordinate 105,272,425 of OY764962.1, read as the reverse complement.
AAAAGAATTCTAAAAGAATTGAAAACAAAATTCAACGATATACTTAGTCTTTTCTCACCCGTTTAACCCATTTCGTACCTTTGATTCGTTAACGAATCATAGAAATTAGTAATATTTGTAAACCTGTCCAATTTAAACTTTACGTTTTTTATATTATACTTAGATCATTTGGCTAAAAGAAAATATTTGTTTGTTATACCACGTTTTCCTTACTGAAGCTGGGTTGGCAATGAAAAAATCCTCATATATAGACTTTTTTCTTAAATTCTTTAAAAATACGAAAAATAAATACTTTTATTCTTAAAATCTTTACAAATACAAAAATAAACCAGATTTCTACAAAACCGTCACAAAATGATTGGAAAATTGCCACACTAATTTTGTATTATAATAAAATTCGTTAGATCTTTTAGCCTATTTTGTACCTCTGATTCGTTAAAGAATCATAAAGAAATGAAAGAAATTAGTCATGTTTGAATTTTTTTCATTACGATAAACCTGTGTAATCTAAAGTTAATGTCTTCATATTATAATTTGAACATTTTGGTTTCAAATAAAATGTTTGTTTGCCATGAAACGGCCGAGCATTGAAAAACCGCACATTTCCAACTTTTTCTTAAATTTTTTTCAAAGTACTAAAAATAATTAGACCTGTACAAAACCCAAACACAATGATTAGAGAGACAAAATTTGTAATTTTGTATTACAAGAAAATACGTAATGTTCAGATGGGTACAGAGTCGCGAAAGTATTAAAAAAATAAAGTTTTAATCTGCGATTACTGAGAAATCATCGATCTTGCTTAAAGTTAAGCATTTCTTTATTTTATTTTTTCTAATTTTATTTTTAATTAAATTTATTAATTTTGTTATTTTTAATTTACTTATTTTGTATTTTATTTTATTTTATTTTATTTTATTTCATTTTCTTTATTTATTTACTTTTTTTCTTTCTTTTCTTGCTCAAACTTAAGCATTTATTTATTTTAATTTTTCTAATTTTATTTTTAATTAATTAAATTTATTAAATTAATTAATAAATTTTGTTATTTTAGATTTACTTATTTTGTATTTTATTTTATTATATTTTATTTTATTTTGTTTTATTTTATTTTTTTTATTTATTTATTTTTTATTTTATTTTATTTATTTATTTTCATTATTTACTTATTTTCCGTGCATTTTTCACCTAATTTGCTCTACTATTACACAAATTTTAAAACAAAATCTTTCCCAAAATATCGATACGAAATGAGTTCATGCGATTCTCAAGTTTGGTATTTCGCAAATCTCAATTCGCCAGTCTTATTGATCGACGACATCGCTGCATCGCGCCTCAACGGCAACAGTCAGCCGTCGTTTTCCGTCGCCGCTTGGTGCAGTGTGAGCGACTCGCAAAATTCTACGTTTTAATTGAGTTTTCAGCAAATTGCAATCAGATCGGCAAATTTTCCACACCCGTCAGTCGCAAGCCGGCTCGAAGGTGCACCAATAAATTCAGCCAGGCGGCCGTGCAGCGACCGGAGCGCACTCGGCATAGGTGGCGTAAAATAAAATTTAATTAGAAATTCAACCATGACAAAACTTTATTACCGCTTGAGAGCCGTAAGTGGCGAATGCAAAAGTAGCTGCGCCAACTAAGGGACGGGGCACAGGCGCCAGATATTCGCCAGCCAGGAGGGTGAACTCGAGCGAAAAGTGATTTTTCAAATGCAACGACTGCAACGGCAGCGACAACGACAACGACGCCAACGACGGTTCTGGCGAGTGCAAAACTGCAGCAAAGGCTAGCAAAATGCAGTCTGGCTATAAACTCCCACACACACATACACCTACACATGCACACACATATATAAATTAGTAGTAAACCGTTGAAGGCAAACGTTGATACGTGTTTGACATTGGGGAGGTGATGGCGGTGGCGAGTGGCGTTGCAGCGACCGCAGCGACATTTCAACCTTACGAAACCGAAACCTAAAGTGTCGAAGGCAACACAGTAGTGGCGGCAGCGCAAAAAGGATGCCGGCCGAAAAGGCCTAAAAAGGCGGTCGGCTGCATTTCTGGCGGCGCTGCGTGTTGCTTTTCGCTGCAGCGAAAACGCAACAGGGGCGGCCGCATGAGCAGCAACGGCAAAGACAGCGAAACACTTGGAATATTGGCAACCACCAACATGGCTCCAGCAACAACAATGACGAAGCTGCTGCTGCTGCTAGTCGCTAGACTAGTCGTTGAACTACTCTGAGCGCAACAATCTCATTGGGACGCATCTTTGGCTGCAACATGGTTGAAGCCAATTGCTGTTATTTGGAAATGGCGAATGCACCTACGTGGCAAGTGTGCGTGTATGTGTGCTTATGTGTGATTTTGTGTGTGTGAATGCGTGAGCGGTTTCTCATACTGCATCGGGTAGGCATAGCTAAAATTCCCTCAGGCGCAAGCAGGCTGCCACAGACTAAGAGTGACCCTTTGAAATGTTTATTGAAAAATTTAATTCTTATTATTAAAGCCGAGTTTTCGATATGCGACTGATTTTTAAGTGCAATCATAGCATTTTGGAATGCGGAATATGACATAAAATTAAATGGCGAACGTACAGTTTTTACATTTATATTAAATTTTAAGCCTTGTGTTGATTTCAAATGAATTGAAGTTGACTACTTACTAACCTTTAATTCTAAAAGATTATAAAAGAACTTAGGAAGACTTGCCTTGCAGTAATCCAAGTCACTTTGGCCGGAAAGAGATTTGCAAATAGGCGAGAATTTAGAAGATATCTTACATCTTCGCAGATTTTACTTACATACTTGCTTACTTGCCTACTTACTTATTTATTTACTTGATTACTTACTTGATTACTTACTTACTTGTCTACTTACTTACTTTCTTACTTCCTTACTTCTTTACTTTCTTACTTTCTTATTTTCTTATTTTCTTACTTTCTTACTTTCTTACTTTCTTATTTTCTTACTTTCTTACTATTTTATTTTCTTACTTACTTATTTACTTACTTACTCACTTACTTCCTTACTTACTTACTTACTTACTTACTTACTTAATTAATTACTTCCTTACTTTCTTACTTACTTACTTCCTTACTTTCTTACTTACTTACTCACTTACTTACTTACTTACTTACTTACTTACTTACTTACTTACTTACTTACTTACTTACTTACTTACTCACTTACTTACTTACTTACTTACTTACTTACTTACTTACTTACTTACTTACTTACTTACTTACTTACTTACTTAATTACTTACTTAGTTCCTTACTCCAGCTATGTTCAACATTTCTCACAGCTCGTTGTTCGTTCATAAAACTGAATGATAGCTAAATTTATAATAAAATTAATTTTGTTAAAATTTTGTTTCCTTCAATATGTGTTAAATTAATTTTTTAAAAAGAAATGCTCTTCCTATTTCCGCATTCCTTATAAAAATCGACAAAGTTAGACCTTTTTCGGTCCTTGAAGGCACTCAAACAGTTTCAAAAGTATCCCAGCGACTCAAAATCTGTACGTCTTATTAAAAAAAAATGTAGGTACTTATTTGTTTAAAAAGTGATTTCGAAATCACTCCAAAAGCGTCCAAAACCCTCCAAGTTTTCTGGTCACTCAATTTTGGTCACTTTTCGGCTTTACTCAGCTGCGGCAGGCCATTAGAAATGCGGTAGCAGCTCAACTTGATGCGAAACCACGAAATGAATTGCAAGCAGCAGCATTCAGTGTTCAGGCTGGGCTGCAAGGGCAAGAAAGAGGACAACGCATGGCACCGGAAAAGCGCAAAAATGCATATTGCAAGACACGAACGGCGCGCGGCAGAGCGCCTGAAAATATGAGCGAAAAAGACGGCGCGATTTATTGCGTGCTGGCGCGGCAGCGTTCATTTGCGCAGCGTTGGCGAGCGTCGGGAAGCGGGCATCCAATGAGCCTGCAAACACAACCATAAAGCTTGCCAATGACAAAATAATGCCAGCTAGACGATGGCGCCCTAAGCTCCCACCGCCTCCTCCTCCTCCTTCGACGCATGGAAAGGCGAACTTGTGCCATTCGACCAAATGCCAACAGCAACGCTTCGATCGTCATTGCCTTCATAACAAAAGCGCAACAACAATAACAAAAGCAACATAAACAATAGCAACAACAACTACACCCATACAGCAATCACGTTAGCAGCAGCGACAGCAGCAACAGCAACAACAATAAGAAAAAGGAATAGAAAGGCATTGGCAGCAGCAGTAGATGCAATGGACGTAGGCACAGGAACAGGAAGCTGCACCAACAAACGAATGCAATTTTGCAGCATCCTTAAATGCGAAGACCACATTCGCTGAGCTGGCGCTGACGTTGGCGCTGCTTGGCAATTGTTTTTCGCCAAACTGCTGCACGGCCGGCGGTGGCGCTGAAGTGCCCATAACTTGGCTGCATGGCGACAGCGGGCGCTGCAGTCGAGCACCTGCAGGGAGGACATTGCATGTTGGCCGGCTGGCTGGGACAATGGTCGCATGTGTGCATGTGGCGCCGTGTGGGCAATGCCTGGAGTAGGCGCGATTGTTTTGCCAACCATCGCTCACAGCGTGATGTATGGCAACATCTGAAGAATTATAAATACTGCGAACCCATAAATGGGCTTCGACTAGAAATCGATGGTGCATACTTAATTTAATAAAAAAAAAGGTTAATGCAAAATTTGTATTTTTAGTTTTTCAGATCCGAACTGATGCGATGGGATTAAATGATTAAAATGTTAATATAATAATGTTAATATTATTAAAATAATATTGAAAAAAAATATATTGAAATGAACTACACCTTTTCAACCTCAAAATGAGAATATGTTAATCCGTAATGAGAATGTGTAAGTTCATAATGTGAAATATAAATTCGTAATGGGAATGCGTTAGTTCAAAATGAGAAATATAAATTCATAATGAGAATGTGTAAGTTCATAATGTGAAATATAAATACATAATGGGAATACGTAATTCAAAATGAGAGAAGGAAAATTCAAATTGAGAATGCGTAAATTCAAATTGGGAAAAGGAAAATTTGAAATGAGAACTATGTAGTATAAGGTTTATTTTTAGTAACTTTTATTATATGATTTCAAAAATAATGATTTCAAAACATAATGATCCCAAAACATAATGATTTCAAAACATAATGATTTCAAAACATAATGCAAACAAAAAGTGCTTATAAATATTTACATCCCTACGTTCATATCCTGTAAAGCAAGGCCATTTGCATGGAAAGTTGTGGTGTGCTGTACAGCTCTGGCACAATCTCCACCAGTAATGGTGTGCTTTGCATTATCTATTATTCCCTCAAGATACTGTAAACGTTGTTCGCATACTGCAGGAGCGTGGACATTAGGAATGCGCAAATTACACTTCACTTCATTTCTAATTTTCTCATTTTGAATTTACGCATTCTCAATTTGAATTTTCCTTTTCTCATTTTGAATTACGTATTCCCATTATGTATTTATATCTCACATTATGAACTTACACATTCTCATTACGAATTTATATTTCTCATTTTGAATTAACGTATTCCCATTACGAATTTATATTTCACATTATGAACTTACACATTCTCATTACGAATTTATATTTCTCATTATGAACTTACACATTCTCATTTTGAGGTTGAAAAGGTGTAGTTAAAAGGTAGGTATGGAAATTGCATATTAAATTATTTTAAAATTTTCAAATATCAAATCGAATGAAAAAATGTTTCCTTTGTAGTTCAAAAGTACTAAATTAATTAAATCAAAAATGATTTCATTACTTTTATTCCAATCATATGTAAAACATAAATTCATAAATTGTATAGCAGGTTTAGTAGTGACTTCAAGTAAGTAATACTGAAAACGTGGCTTAACCCTTTCGGAGGTACTAAGTTTTTTAGTTTCTCAGATCCGAACTTATGAGATGGCGCAAACTTAATTTAAAAAAAAATAAATGCGAAAATTGTGTTTTTAGTTTCTCAGATCCTAACTGATTCGATCAGATTAAATGATTAAAATGTTCATGTTTCATATTAATTAAAAAATATTGAAATTAGAAAATATTGAAATGAACTATTTAAAAAGTATGGAAATTGCATATTAAATTATTTTAAAATTTTCAAATATCCAATCGAATGAAAAAAATGTTTCCTTTATAGTTCAAAAGTACTAAATTAATTAAATTAACAATTTTTTCAATTTTTTTTAATCATATGTAAAACATAAATTTTATAGCAAGTTTAGAAGTGACTTCAAGTAAGTAATACTGAAAACGTGGCTTAACCCTTTCGGAACTACTAAGTTTTTTAAGCTCCAAAACATTTTTTCAGATCTTATGACCCACGCAAATTATTCATTCGATTTATATGTTTTAGGATAGTTGAAGGATTTTAGAAATTGTGAGTATGCAACATAATTTTTTAGCCCCAACTTTGGAAGTATTTCAACCAAAATTGAAGTATTCAAAATTAAATTTCGTTCCGAAAGTTTTATATGTCGCCATTAAATACGAATAGTTATTCACATTCACATGATTCATGCAAGAAATTATATTTAAAAGTAAAATTAATAAAAGGCAGCTGAATGTACAGTGCAGTGTCACTGAATTATGAACATTGAAAAAAGGTTAAAAAAATACTCAACATGTAAAATGATCTCAAAATTCAAGGGAATTCAAAATTGAATCTTTTTGAGAAAAAATAACATTTGTGCTGTGTTTTCGAGAAAACAAAATTAAACAAAAATACAAAATGCGTTTTTTGTGTTATGGTACTCTGCCTATGTAGTTATACGAGTATACAAAGTGAAAATATGTAATATAAATAAAATAATATAAAATAAAATAATACAAAATAAATTAATTAATATAAATAAAATAATATAAAAAGAAATTTTTCATGTATACATAACATTTTTCTTTTTGGTTTGATGATAGAAAATACATTTAAAACAAAACAATTAGACAAAAATTGGTTGGTTGTCAAAAAAAGAGTGTTGTCTCAACTTGCACCATTAGGTTTATTTCACTATGACTAATTCTTTATTAAGCATTATTTGAATAGAAATAATAATTATAATGAGGATTGCTTTTATTCCCTTCCCCATTCAATGAAAATGTGTGTTGTAAAATGTTGCATAAATGATTATATAATCCCCAATGTGTGTCCTACAGAGGCAGCCATTCAACCCAAACCTAACGGTACTATTCCAGTTTAAATATCGGAGGACAGTTTTAACATATATTTAAACTTTTAATATTTATTTATTTAACTTAATTGAGAAAAAACACCTTTCTTAAAAAAACACAAAGTCAACTTGGTTGCGTTCAAAATAGCGGTATTCATAATTCGATGGCATTGTGTAACATGGGCGATGTTTCAAAACAACATCGTCAACAATATTGAATAACATTTCGACGATGACGACGGCGGCGTTGACATTGACGAACGCGTTTCAAGCGCCATTCTCAAAGAATCCGAGCTTAGGGCTGAAGGCTGCCAAGCGTAAGCTACGACAAAACGTAGCAATGACAATAACAACCAGCAACAAAAAAGCTAGGCAACAACAACTCCCTCGCTCTATACGTCGTTCAGCCGGAACGAACATTTCGAACGTGGCATCGAATTATCAACTTGGCTGCCTACTATGCGCGCCTAAGTAATCCATACATACATAGATATATATGTACCTACATATGTGCATTGCTCTATATGACTATGCATCCATTTGGGTGTCAAGCCTGGGCCTCGGCCAGAAAGAGCGACCAGACTTCGAATAGGGAAAATCACAAACGAAAAACATTTTTGGCAATGGCGGCAGCAAGCTGCGGCGCAAACGGCGCACAACTCAGAGGATGGGCATTTGAAGTTGCTGCAGCATTGTGCAGGATTAATCCGACACAACAACACAGCGGCGACGTTGGACGATTTGTAGGCGAAAGTTGAAAGACGGCAAGTGGCATGTTAACGAATCGGGAAGCGAAAACGCGTTCGTTGTTGCGGCTTCTGTGCCGCAGAATGTTGCAGCATCAACACAATTCATGCGTATGCTATAATGCGAGTGTAAGAGTGAATGTGTATGTGTGTGTGTGTGTGTCCTAGGATGTGTGCTGGCAAAGAATGAAGGCCGCTGCAGATGAGTTACCTGGCCTCACTCGTATGCAAAAATACGAAAACTACGTGCTGCTATTGTTTTTGCGATTGTTGTTGTTGTTGTTATAATTGTTGTTGCTAGAACAACATGCCGTCATAACGATTGCACTAGCACACTCACAGCCACCCACAATCGAAATTAATGAGAATAAGGTGAGATGCTGAATGATTGATTTTTTTCATTGTGTGCACGTCTGAATGTGTGTGTGTGTGTGTGTGGGTGGGTGGTGAGTATGTTTGGACGCTGCGTACAGAAAAACACCGCTCACACACACACACACACACAGGCACACTTGCATGTCACCGACGGTGCCTGCATTACGGACTCACTCAGTCTTTCTCCGCACCCCGCCGCCCATTCGAAATCCGCAAGCCTCGTTTTTCGCATCCTTTCGCCTGTCATCGTATCCTTGACGCACCAGCAACTGGCATTGGTTATCGACAGGAGCCATGGACCTGCAACAACAATAACCACATCAAAACCAACAACAAAGGTGCCTCGTCAACGTTCACGTCGACGGCACCGCACCCGTTGATGAAATAGAAACATTTGCACTTTGCTTACGGTTCCCGTTGGGCTCTGCAGTTTTTACTTTGCGCAATTTTTTTCAATTCACAGCTGCTGGAAAGCGCCACACAATACTCGATTGCTGCCACATGCAGCACTAGGCTAGGCCCCGTTTTTCCAACTGTGCTCTGGTGCTCGTTTCTTCTTGCTCCTCTCGTTGCATTCGAGTATTTTCTAATATTTGTGAAACACCCATAGGCGGTTGTTGTTGTTGTTATTGTTGATGTTGTTGTTACTCTAAAGCTAAAGTCTGTAGTTGTGTGCTAACGTGTTTTTCGGAGGGGAAGACTCATCTGTGTGCCTGTGTATGTGTGTGTGTGTGAATCGACATTCGAGCATTTCACTCATTCTTCCAGCTGCATCCAGCAATGCTCAGCGAAAGACAGCAGCGGCCATTGTCGATAACAGGTACAAAGTTTTAGAATTATCGTTAGACATTCGAACAGTTCTTAAGAAACATAATGGATGGATTTATGGATTTTTCAAATATTGGTTTAGTTTAACCCTTACCGGTCAATTTCCGCATTTCTTGATATACAAATTTTTCTTTCAAAATATTGACTCTTATTGAACATTTTAGCAATAAAATACAACAAAATATCAAAAATATCATTTAGGTTGAGAATTACAGCTCAATCAATTTTGTGCGATATATCGTACAATTTTTTTAAAGGCTCGGAAAAAATATTTAGACGCAAAAAATTTTAAATTTAATAAGTTTTATAAATCAACTGAGGAACAAACTTTGAAATTGTTTGGCTTTTTGCTACTAAAAATTATAACATATTTAAAAATTCCTCCGCAGAAGCATCGCATCGCCAAATTCTTGCAAGGAGCTTCTTACAAAACTCACTCACACTATGTAGCCACGGCTATTGTGATTTATATTTTTAAACAGAATGGTACAACACAACCTAGTTAATAAGAATTAAAAAGCCATTTCATAAAAAATGGGCTCGCCGTCAAATAAAAAAATCTTTAAAAAAAATTGCACGATATATCGTACAAATTTCCGGAAAGGGTTAACATTCAAATGTGATATCCATACTCGTTAATTCCATAGAAAATATGTTCTACTTATATTCAGTCAAATTTGTACAACTTTAAAATAAGTTTCAAACATATTGAAGCAAAATAAGCTTTGTTATTGCTTGGTAAGAGACCAGTTGAAGACTGCTGCCAATGTAAGATGCAAGTTTGTAGGAAGGTAAAAAGTTGTGTCCTCAGTTCAGATTAGAAAAATTATAGACTTCGACCACTTTAGCTCAGTGTCAAAGTTACCAGAGGTATGAAGCCACAATGACCTTTCGCGTACCAAATCATTGAAGTCCGTCTTTGAACCGCTGACAACACAGTGCGACAACAAATTTAACACATGAAAAATCTATATACTTGCAAAAATAGGGGCCAAATGTAGTAAAACTGCGTTTTTAGTTTTTCTCTCTGACGTCACGATTTCTTTTTAAAGGACTTTGAAATTTCAAGGACATGTTTATTTCAAAAAAATATTTTAAAAATTGAGCGCATCGTAGAATAACAAAAGGGGTATCAAATGAAAGAGAAAAATCCTTAGAATTTAAGAAAATTTAATGTTTTGGTGCAAAAGGACGAAGAGATATTGATAATGTCCTTTTAAAACTTTATTCTTGAATATATTTGAAAATTTTTAATAGTTTTTTTTGATAAAAATATATCTTAAGGACCAATATGTACACTACCACATCCTCGAATTTCGTCCTTCTAACTTTATTAGTTTAAGATATAAAAAAAGTAATACTTGTCTCTATAAAACAACGAACAGAACTTTGAAATGACCTCTAATATTATATTCTTGATCCTGAAACTATTTGAACCCTATAACTTGTAATTAATAGGGCAAAATGATTCCAATAGAGAGACAAGCTTCATTGTGTTAAAAAAGATATTAGAATGCATAATTTTTTCTTTTCAGATTCTTCAGTTACGGTTTTTCAAATACGAGCAACAAGGAAGCTGTGCACCTGCCAAGAAAAAATGCCTCCTTTAAACTCTTCTCCACTCATTCTTTCAACTGCAGCAGTGGGATTTTGCTTCGTAGGCCTGGTTTATCAATGTGTTCCATCACTGTTCAGGATCCAATGCAGATAGTCGTCGATCTAGACATGTTCACTGAAGTTTTGCTGGGTGACTAATTATTTAGTTTAAGGGAGTGTTCCCGGGTAGAAGTTTGAAAATATCGATTTTTTTTTTTACTATATACTATCACCCCCCAAAGTCGTTTTTCAATCCGCAAACTCAGTACCCACTTTTTTGCATGTTAATTGAAGTAATCTCAGCTCGCCGAAAACTGACTTTCATGTCGAAACTGATGTCATGTCGAAACTTTAAACGCGTTTTTCTCGAAACCACATTTTTTGTACTGGCCGATAACTTTTCTCAGCAACTATGAGAGGTATCGACTTGACATTTTGGGAAAATGTTCTAGATAGTTTTCATTGGATGCTAAACCAAAGTTTTCATCAAAAAATTATTGTTAAATATATTTTCAAGCACAAGGTAAAAAAAGGTGGCAAAACTGGACAATTTTTTTTCATATGGCCGCCATTTTGTTTCTAATCAACATTTTGACTAAAACTGTGGTTTAGCATCCGCGGAATTTATTGCAGATTAATAATTGCATACCCATTTCTGTTTAAGATTACTGGTTCCCGAAATTTCTTATCGGCCAGCAGTGAAAATCAGCGTGACAAGGTCACATTGACCACTGAAAATTTGTACTTAGAAAATAAAATTTGTTGACACAAATATGAGTTTATGTTCTCCAAATAATAAGGAACAACAAGCAAAAAACCAGAATATTGCATGTTGCCTTGTAGCTCCAAAATAATTTTTTGAAAAACAGCCTAAAATCGGCATTCTAGACGGGAACACTCCCTTAAACAATCAATTTCACATTTTGAACTATGCGAATGACTTTAAAACTTTGCAATATCGATATGGCATAACCTAAAAGTTGTCAGCAGCAAAAGTCAAGTGGTGGTGCTTTCTTGGCACTCTCGGCCGGATCTGGGCATAGCGGGCGCTGGGTGCCGTAGTTGCATCCTCCACGAGCCGCATTTGCTGCCTGGTCGCCTGGTCCCTGGTCCATGACCCATGCCTCGCGACAGCGTTGTTTGTGCATGTATTACTGTTCGAAACATGGGCACATACGAGTACATGCAGACAGACTGACAAACAGACGGAGTAGTAGTTGGCGATGGCAATGATGGCAACGGTGACGGTGACGGTGGCTGCAGCGTCACTGATGTGACTGCTGCCGCTGCTGGTGGCAGTGGTTACGTAGCGTACCTTCGTGGTAGACAAACATACATATGTTCATACATATCTACATGAATGTGTGCTGAATCTGCCAATGTGTGGCATTGTATGCATGCATATTAAATTGAATCGAATGCTCGCTTCGGCCGCATACAGTCGCCAGGAATAGGCGGAGTTATCAACATTTTCAAGTTATAATAAAAATGCAACACACACACTAAACACACACAAACACAGAGACACATATGCACACTTAGACACGCACTCACACTGTCAGCTTCGCGCTGGAAATCGGTATCGGTATTGAGCAGCGCTCAATCCCATATGCCGACACACATACATACATACATACATGTATGCAGACAGCCATACAAACAGACTTCTACATATGCGCCGCAGCCACGTTCACGTTGGCTATTCTGCAGATTTGTGATTTCCCTGCCTGCGCGCCGCGGCGCTTTCTTTTTGCCGCAGTGGCACTGCCCGCGGAACGGCGAGCGCGTCGCAATTGCTAGAAGTGGGCTCCAGAGGGTGAGATACTCTAGCTCGAGCGCACTTTTATATTTCATTTTTTTCTGTTGTTGTGCTGCGTTTTATTTTCTATTCGTTATTGCTGCCGTTGCTGCTGTTGCTGTTGCTGTTGCTTTTCTCCGCAATGCTACGGCAAAGGTAGCGAGACATTTTGCTAATGCATTGATTAAAATTGAATTTTTAATTAAAATATATGCTGCTGTCGCCGCTTCCGCTGCCGCTGCTCTGGCTCCGACACTGACTGACTGTTGCTGTTGTTGTTATTTTATTGTATTTGCATTCAGCTTAGAAGTGCACACGCGCACAAACACACATACACACACACATGCACATAGCACACAGCGTGTATTTATGTAGACAAATTAAAAAAAAAAAGATAGATAGACGAATGGATTTTTTTTGTAAATTTATTTTTCAATCGTGAGCGCTTTATTTTGTCTACATGGCAAAATGTCGATAAATTTCAGCGCAAGAAGGCTGCCGCATGCGAGATTCTAAAATAACCTCCATTCCCTCCCCACACACACCCACCCATATAAAACGAATGAAAATTCAATATGCATGCATTACTTTCCATTCAATATTTATGAATTCATTAAATACATGTCTGATTTTTACCGAGAAATGTTTCGCTGATTTTTTATTTTCACTGAATAATTCAATGGGGTCCTTCGAGGCAGCGCTTAGTTGGGCAGCGTTGCGCAGAAGGACACATTGTGCTTTAAAGTCTTTGTTGAAAATGTTTGTTTTGCATAAAAACTAAATACTTGGCAGCCATAGACTGATTTAAGCTGATTTTGGAAATGCAATTATTTTAAGTGATTTATGAATCGATACTCTTTAGCAGAAATTTTGCCCATTCGATTTTTAAAAGGGTCAAAATGTTGAGGAAAATAGTGGCAATCTACTAGTTAGACCTGATTTCTACCAACTAAAAAGAAGCGCCTGTTGAGAATTCAACAAAACAGACCCTTCTTCATTCCTTAGACGAAAAGAGATATACGTAGTCATCGATCGCTCTCCTGATGACCATATATCCTTTGTCAGTTCAAGTTTGTCCTGGTGCCTAACAGTCCCCAACTGATACTCTTATAGGAGCGTTTGTGCCAAAATGCTCCTCCTTCTACTTGCCAAGAGAGAAACACTTCAAACGCCGCAATTGTCTCCCAGTTTTGCCAGATACCTGAAATGACTTTCTCCTAAATCCTAAAAAAAAACTGAAATTTCCTCTCAAAAATTAAAAAAAATCCAATAAAAAAATAAAAATTTATTTGGTTTTTTTATTGCAGGCCTTTTTATTCATTCATCCTCAGCTGAATAACAACTTAACACAATCAGAATATATAAAAAATGAGATCGGCATGAAATTCACTTTTGAAAACTTCCTTTATTCATTGCAAAAGTTATACACTTTGAAGCAAAAAATTTTTTTAAATTAAATTAGACACTTTAACTTTCAATATAACTGAATATTATATTATATTCTTAATAACTTATATTCAAAATAACGGGAAAACTCGTTTTCTCTTTCGGTGGCTGTCCTCTCAGCTGAAAATGGCAAACCTCTGAGAGTAAAAATTGCTTATGAAAAAGCTCCCAACCTGCCGTTCGGAACCGGCATTAAACTGTAGGTCCCTTCAACCAGCGTACACATTCACACGCACAACACGGGTAGTTGCGGGAAGCTAGGCCTTAGTCTCGCGTAAGCGGGCTGTCGTGCCAGTCAATTATTAATTATTATTAACTTTCAATATTCCAGGCTTCAGTGCCACTTATGATGCCAAATGTATCACCATCAAAATCGCTTTTTAAACCACTTCATAAAATGTAATTTTCGTAAACTTCCTCCTAAACAATTCTTTCCCCTAAAAACTCTCCTAAAAAGCCAAGAATCTCTTAAATTTGGAGGAAATGTCCTGTTCTGACAACACGGTTGTCTCCTCCCATTATTTCAGTTGCTCGGCAGCTGGGAACCACTCCTTCCGCAATGGAACTGCCTAGACCAAGACTGGGTTTAAAATCGAAGAAGTCATTGTCAGACCCGTTTTCGGACAGCTATATAACTGATAACTGATTCTGTTCTGCTCCAATGTGTTCTTTGACCCGCATCAGCGTCACTTTTACGTTTTTTTTTTGTTATTTGATGCATAATCTTAAACGCTGCACAGGACAATCAAGTCCTGCCTTGTGCTATCAGAATATACTTCCTAGATACCCGACTCTCTGAGAGGTGGTCCAGTGTATATATTGTGCCAGCATTAATGCTTCATATGCAGATTAAAGACCCTCGAAATGCAGCAGACAGTCAGTTCAATTCCATTTCTTTGAGAAATTCCATTGGTATATATTTCGCTATTTAATGAAAAATGTTTCTTGTTTATTTGAATTTTTTGAAGGTAGTTATGGGATAGTTGTAAGAGTAGGGATTGAAAATAATAGTTATTTTTTATTTTCCAAACCAAAAACATATAAAAGTGTCCAAGAACTGCAACAGTACACCATAACCTTTTTTATCGATCAAAAATAAGTCAGAAAATTACTCTCTACACGCCTCTCCCTTCTTTAAAGACAAAATTGTATCCACAAAAATAAAAGTAAAAAATTACTTTTATAAAAAAATAAAAGTAAAAAATTACTTTTAATTTTGGCCAAAAAAATAAAAATTTAAAAATTAATTTTATTTTTATCCAGGAAACATTGTTTCCACCAAAAAAAAAGTAAAAAACTACTTTCATATTATAGAAAAAATTAAAAATAGCTAAAAAATAAAATTGACAACATAAAATTTATTTCTATCCAAAGAAATATAAGTTTATAAATAACTTTTATTTTTGCCCAAACAAAAACGGACCTCAAAAAATCACTTTTATTTTGCTGGCTTGGAGTTTTTTAAACTCACACATTACATAAACCATGTTGTTGTTGTTATAAATGTTGTCGGAAAACTTAGACCTCTTAGACGTTTTGAGTGATCATCGTCAATGAATGGAATGAATGAAATTACTTTTATAAAAAATAAAAGTAAAAAATTACTTTTAATTCTGGCAAAAAAAATAAAAATTTAAAAATTCATTTATCCGAAGACACAGTTTTCTCCACAAAAATAAAAGTAAAAAATTAATTTTATATTATAAAAAAATATAAAATGGTAAAAAAAATAAAAATCAAAACATAAAATTTATTTCTATCCAAAGAAATATATGTTTATAAATAACTTTTAATTTTGGCCAAAAAAACGGACCTCAAAAAATCACTTTTATTTTGCTGGTTTGGAGTTTTTTAAACTCACACATTACATAAACAATGTTGTTGTTGTTATAAATGTTATCGGAAAAATTAGAACTTATCGACGTTTCAACTGATCATCGTCAATGAATGGATCAAAATACAAAATCCGTATTTGTACGCATCGGTTTCGCGTTAGAATTCCAGTTTTGCTAAGAAAATAACAAATTAAATCAAAAACAAATAAAAGTATCAAATTAAAAAAAATAGTATTTTTAATCAACTTCAATGAATTTGGCTAAATGAGTGCCGTGGTTGTTCAGTGATATGTCGATCACACCTCTAATCCCATCCTTTCCTTGTCCTCTTGTACTGATGTTCCCGCTATTTAGCTCCACATCGAATCAATCACGCATTTCGTTGAAGCTTTTTCGTCTTTTCTTAGGACACCAACATAGATTGTTTAGTTTTCGTACTTTCCTTATTTGAGCATTCGAAGGTGCATTGATCATTGACAACAATCATAATCCATTAGAAATTTAAAGCAATAATACTTAATTAATATGAGAAAAACTACATACACAGCCCGTGAGTCATCTACCAACACTTTTCGTCCACCTCCACAAACTCAAGCAATGTTCTTCATACACAGAATGCCGCACAAGTACACGTGACCGCAGTGGCATTTACTGGTCCCCAACAGGTGTTCTCAGTATTTCTTAAAAGTGCGTCAGAAGCGAAACAACAATCTGAGAAATTCACACCAAACCAAAGCGTTGACTATTGTCGTCAGCAAGTCGTCAAATAGCCAACAAAAATGCAAGCTCGATGCGCAGCCGACTTAAGTCCAACAACAAAATAGATTGTTTTCCAATACTGTCAAGCAAAACAACAGTAAAATTTGTTTAAAGTTAACCTAAACAAAATTTTGTTGTTGCTGTTGTTGCCAGTGTTGGAGCTGCTGCTGTTGACACAACCATTGCCATCACATACATTCGAGGATACGACGAACGCACTTGAAGGAGTTTCCATCGACAAGTAGGGCGGCTGTGTACGTTGCTGGTGTCAGACCATAAACACCTTTGGAGCGATACAATAAAGCAATCAAGCAAATAAATGTTACTGCCATCAACATCATCGACATCGTCGACATCGTCGACGTCGTCTTGTGCGAAGCTGCAAGAATGTTGGTCGGAGCAGACAGGCTGCCGCAAGTAAATACCCGAGTATCTGCAAATATGTCTGGCACACTGCCGTTTGGATGGCTTTGGGTCGCTGTACGAAATCGGCAGCACGCCACCTCGACACACACACACACACACACACACCACACACAGGAAAAATACCGAGCATGCCATGCAAAATGCCACTTAGACTTAACATATGTTGCAGTTGGCAGTGTGTCTAGGGGTGTGTGTGTGTGTGTGTGACATTGTGCGAGTCTGTGTATGTGTGTGCTGTCTGGAAATCATGTCGCTAGCTGGCAAACTTGAGCGCAACCTTGAGGAATTCCTTACACACAAAAAACCGCACACAGCCACACAGAACATACGCAGAGCGTGCACCACGGGGGCGGACTGGAGGAGGGGCCGTGTTCGTGTGCGGGCATACGATGTGCTGCTTACATGTGTTAGCGCCTCGAACTTGTCTGCTAAGCCAAGTGCAAGTGCGAGCTAGCTGTGCCGGCTGCCCGGCTGGCTTACAAGCGCCGACTGTCCCTGACGTTGCGCGTCCCTTCAGCCGAACGCTCCTTGCTTGGGTTGTCTGCCAGCTGTGCTGCGCTCGTCTTACTTTACTCCGCTTGCGTCGTTTGCTTCTTTTGCGTCTGGCAGCATGTCTCGACGCTTGCTTGCTAACTGACTGGTAGCGCAGAGCAGCAGAGAGCAGAACAGGGCAGGGCAGGGCAGTGTGTGGCGTTATTGCCCTCTTGCTGAGTGAATGAAGCGTGTTGCCACATATTGCCACATTTCGCCTCAACATACATCAACTACAACGATTTACAACAACAACAACAAAAGCCGTGGCCACAACAGTCAGTGACGAGAAAGAAGACGAAATAAATGCATACAATACTTGTGGCTTATGCTCGGCACACACACACACACACACACATACACACACATAAGTAAGTATAGGGAACTAGATGGGAAGTGGGAAAGGTCCTTCATACATAACCTCACACAACGTTACATATAAAATATATACCTATATAAGAATACAAATGTCTGTTTGTATGAGTGTGTGCGTATGTGTATTGATGAGTAAGTTTCAATACCATTTGATTGAAATGCTGTTAAGCATTATGATGAAAGCAGCAGCAATGGGTAGAAATATTAAAAATTGCAGCAACATTAGTAACGACAAGAAAAATCAAGCTATGAAATGGCAAAAGTCAACAGGTAGTAAAATAACAACACTATTAAAACTAGTCAAATAGTAATTTATGTGTAATGGGGTATCTATACAAAAACAGCAACAAAAAACAAAAACCGCAATCAGTTCTACGCTGCGCTTTTACAATTTCCACTATTATTTCTTTACTCTTTACTCTTTACTCTTTAGTCTTTACTCTTTACTCTTTACTCTTTACTCTTTACTCTTTACTCTTTACTCTTTACTCTTTACTCTTTACTCGTTACTCGTTACTCTTTACTCTTTACTCTTTACTCTTTACTCTTTACTTTTACTCTTTACTCTTTACTCTTTACTCGTTACTCTTTACTCTTTACTCTTTACTCTTTACTCTTTACTCTTTACTCTTTACTCTTTACTCTTTACTCTTTACTCTTTACTCTTTACTCTTTACTCGTTACTCGTTACTCTTTACTCTTTACTCTTTACTTTTACTCTTTACTCTTTACTCTTTACTCTTTACTCTTTACTCTTTACTCTTTACTCTTTACTCTTTACTCTTTACTCTTTACTCTTTACTCTTTACTCTTTACTCTTTACTCTTTACTCTTTACTCTTTACTCTTCACTCTTTACTCTTTACTCTTTACTCTTTACTCTTTACTCTTTACTCTTTACTCGTTACTCTTTACTCTTTACTCGTTACTCGTTACTCGTTACTCGTTACTCGTTACTCTTTACTCTTTACTCTTTACTCTTTACTCTTTACTCTTACTCTTACTCTTACTCTTACTCCTATTCTTTATTGTCTTCTCATTTTTCAACTTTCTTTACTTTCTTTACTCACCATTAATTTGCTACTATTACTTCTTCTAATATCGCCAAAACAACTCGGTGGTTGGACAGCCTAAAAATCAACAAAAGCCACCATAACAGTAAAAACAAACTCGGAACCCAAAACCATAATAACAGAATAAGCAGATAAGGGTCAGGAAAAACAAACGCCATCCCCGCAATAAACCTCAAAGAACTATCAAAAAGTCAACACCAGCCAACCCAAAACAGTAATGCAGAAAGTAAAGAGCAACAACATCGAAGCAGCAATAACACGCCCACCCAATTGCTGCAGACTTTCACTTTTTACTGAGCGCTGTTCCATATTTTGCAAATTATCTTTTCCAGCAATTTCACTGAGGGAAGCCGTGCCAGACACACACGCACACACACACTCGTATTCACACATACGCTCATGTTCAAACAACCTTTGCTGTCGTTGCTCGAGTTTAACCCCCAGGAGACAACGTTAGCTACTCGTCGTCATCGGCGGCGGCGGCAGCGCGCCGAAGATGCATGGGGCGCCATTGAAGTCAGAACGCTCGCAAGGCATTCACAAGGCCACTGACAACACTGTTGTGCCGCATGCCACATGCTGCAACACCGCAGCACATTCACCCACTTGCGCACAGAAACTCCTCCAAGTGCTGCTGGTCTCCTTCTCCACGCCTCTCCCTTCCTTCACCAACTGGTCTTCGCCTGCTCCCCGAAGACTGGAACAACAATCGTTCGCCTTGTGTCCGCACTGCCACTTGTGAGAAAACTGTGTGACCGAGTGCCGGTTATTGTTGTTGTAAGCACACATGCACCCATCGAAACAGCAGCCAGCCAGCCAGCCAGCGTCGGCTCGGGCTCCGACAATGCAGTCGCCGTGAAGGCAATTGCCGAGTCGCTGCAAGACGGAAGTCGACACCAGCGTCCAAGCACCACTAAACAATTGCCATAATTCACATGTCAAGATTATTGCACCCGGCTCCAGCTAAGCGCCACCACACATTGCTCCCACCACTCCCCCGCACCCACAACGCTACTGCGCTGCATTCGCAAGACCGAAAACTGAAAAGGATGCTTGGGGTGCGCTCAATTGCCGGCACACACTTCATTCATTCCGATTGTGGGGGTGTTGCTGCTGTAGTTGTAGTTGTAATTGTAGTTGTTGGCATTGTAGCAAGAAAACGACTGAACGAAAGTCGGTCTTGTGAAGGTTGAGCAAAAGTTGTGGTTGGAGTTGAAGAGGCATTCTTGACCCTGTTTGTGTGTGAGACGATAGATGGGAAATGTGCTCAGGCGAGAACAAAGCAGTGCAGAGCTGCAAGCTTTAAGTCGAAAAGCGGCAAAAAGTCACAGCAACAATAATATGCAGTGAACACAAGTGATAATAATAGCAAAAACAAAAACAACACGTTTCAACAGTGACAACTAAGCGATGATGCTTCACTGCTAAACTGAAATTGTGGCAATTTTAATGGAATTAAATCAAAGAACTGTAAAGCTGGATAGGATTGGAAGCTGGAGCTGGATTTTTTGTATAAATTTGGTTAAGGTGAAATGATTTAACGAAAGACAACTTTCATAAGTTGTAAAGCATTAAAAGTGTTGACAGATTAAGGTTTAAGAACATTGAACCTACATGACGTAACTGAATCGACTGCAAAACTTGCCGAGTACTTAACTCTTTCAACTCCGAATTTTACTCTGTGCCTCGATATTACTTTTTGGTATTTAAATCGTGAAAAACTTGCCTAAGAAGTTTGCACACGACATTTGAAGTCGCCACGCCTCTTTGTTATAGTTCTAGAGCTAGTTTACTTTTGAATAATTTTAGCTTAAAACTGCTTAAACAAATTTTGTATCAAGATTTTTTAATTACGGAAAAATTATTTGATACTTATGAAAAAATACAAAATTATAACTTTTTGATTTTATTTAACAATTATTAAAGAAACAGGGTTTTCATCAAACGTACCCAACTTGTAGACTTCAATTAGAACACAAACTTTCCTTGATATCGCTGCAAATTATTGGAAATTATTTTGGGTATAACAGTAAAATTTTTATTTTTCTTTGAATTCACTTCTAAAAATATTGATTTTTTTGTGGCAACTTAAATTAAACCCATAAATCAGTCGTAGCTTTTGGTATAAAATGACAAATAGGTGAAGTTGCTCTCAGGCAACTTCGGGATCGAAAGGGTTAATACGAGTCATAAAGAATAGTCGGGTTGTATTGTATTGTTGAAGAATTGTACCTCTAACCTCTTCTTTCAGTTACCACCTCTGAAATCTTGCCTCTCTCCTCTTCCCTATTACTTCTCATCCATCATCCACTAACTTCTACCGGCTACCTATTAACTCGTAGATCTTATCTTTCACCTATCTTTCACCTCTCTCTCTCTCTTTCTACCTCTTACCTCTCTCCTATGTATAACCCCCTAACGCTTCTCTATCACATTTTTAAACTCATCTCTTACATCTCTCCCATCACTTCCTTCCGCTTTCCTTTTAATTATTAACTCTTGCCTTTTATCTCCTAAATTTTATTTCTTATCTCTCACCTTGAATGTATTTCCTCTCTTCCAAAACTTGCTATCCCTTAACTTTTACCTTCTAACCCTTTTTTTGGTTTACCTCGCACCTCTTCTTACTTTTAACCCCAACCTAATCCAGGTTTTGGATAACACAGCCACTCAAAAAAAAATATGTTTTCGGGTCTGGAGGTCAGACCATGTTTACTATATGTTTTCGGGGTCACTGAATTCGAATCCGAGGTCCAAAAAACCCCAGCACGTCAGGGTTCTGATATAACCTCAAAAAACCTTATACAAAATTTTATTCGAGTCCGGGGGTCAGACCATGTTTATTATATGTTTTCGGGGTCGCTGAATCCGAATCCGTGTAATGGATGCTTTTGAGCTGCTCAGGTGTAGCATTCCTTGCATTCAATTGTACTATTCTTATTGTTGTTGTTGTTGTTGTTGACGACTTTGAAAATCATTGAACCATCCAAAATGGTAAAAAAAATTCGCAAGAATTATTTCTCACCGCAATTTATTCACACCATTCCATGACGCCGCTGCTCGAGTGCTGACCTTTGCTCGCGCAGCACTCTTCTTCGTCTGACAATTGCCGGCACTTGGCACGTTTCGCTGCACAAAAGCCTTGAATGACCTTGTCGTGCAATGCCCAGTCTCTGCGCTTTATTGTAGCTTCATTCATTCGTTCGTTCGCACGTTTGTTCGTTCGTTCGTTGGTTCATTCGTCTAGCCACGGCACAAGTGTTTTCCTTCGATTGTGTTTGGCTCCTCCTTCTCCTTCTTGTCCGCGACTGTAACGCCAACAGCTTTGCTATGGTTTGTCTCTTCGGGGTGTTAAGCTGTTAAGTGGCAAAGCAATTGTCTTCTTTCAACAACAGCTGCAACAACAACAACAACAACAATAACATCAACTACTTCAACTATGCCATTTATGCTAACCACAGCCGCAGCAGCAGCAACAACAACATTGCATGACCTCGCCATTTTGCGGTAACTTCAGCTGCAACTGCTCCCGCTCTCACTGCAGCTTCCGCTCACCCGTTCCCACTCTCACTCCCGCTGCCGCTCCCACTATCTGTGTAGCTTCATCTTCTTCGGTCGTTCTTTGTGCCTTTCTGCACTAAGCGTTAAACACTGCAACGGCAGCGACAACGGCCAGCACAACGCTTAACTTGAATGCCAAATACTAAGCGACAGCAGTTGAATGGACGGTCGTATATATGTGTGTGTGTGTGCGGCCTGCATACAACTTTATTCGTCCGTTCGTTTGCAAGTCCGTCTCTGGGTGTTGTTCGTCCGTCCACTCAGCCGAGTGCACAGAGTTGCACTAATTTATTTGTCGCTGTCATTGTTGTCGTCACCGGCGCTGACATCGTCTGTGACGTTCGTGGCAAGGCCAACGGAGCGCCGGTGCTGGGTGGCTGTGCCGCTGCCAAGACCAGCCGGCGTCGGCACGCTGCTCTGTCTCCGAGATTGAGTTTGAGGCGCCAACAATGGTCCCACAAAGGCAGCAACAAATGGTTGTCAAGATAACTTGAACCGTTTGGGGCGCCTTTCCCCAACGTCCCACACTGGGCCACGTTCTTATCACTGCCGCTGCCGATGCCGTCGTCGCAGTCGCTCCATTCATTCATTCATTCATGCATTACTTTGTGAATCACTGCCGTGCGATCGGGCTGGTCCTTTGGCCTGGTCTGTTTGTGTTGTGTGTGTGTGTGTGTGTGTGGGTGTGCTTGTTTTTCGTCTGCTGCACTCTTTTCCATGTATCGTCTAGTCTTCGGTCACAGCTTTTGTTCGAGACGACTGCTCCTGGCAGCAGCTATTTGTGGTTCTTCAATTGCTTGTTAGCACTTGTTAGTGCTATTGTTGTTGTTTTTTGCATCCCCGCTTCGCTTTCAGTTGAACTTTCACTGTCTTTTCACCTCTGACTTCATATTGCTTTATGGTATAATTCAAGCATACAAATTTTACATTCTTTAACACGGAAATGTTCACAGTGGTGCTGGCTTTAGAGCAACCAACTTGGTATAACACCGTGCGACAGTATTTTTCACACGTGGAAAAATCCATAAGTGCGTGAAACTAGAGACCAAATATAGTAATACTGTGTACTCAATTTTTCATTTCTACAACCTTTGTGTTTTTAAAAGGACTTCATAATTTTGAAGGGGATAAAAAATCAAAAAAATATAAAAAATACAAGAATTTAAATTAAATTGATTTTTTTTATCTATTTGTGAACAAAGGATATGAAAAAGGTCCTTTGAAAATTTTAAACCTATATATACCCTGAAACTTTCAATAGAATTTTCTAGAAAAGTAAGTATGTTAAAATCCAAAATCTCATTGATTACGTGTCAAAATTTCATTACTCTAACTTTATTGATTCGAAAATTATTAAAAAAAAAGCGGAAGCTGCAATTCTAATGAAGTGCAGAAATTCTAATTTATTTGAGTATCATTATTTAAAATAATAAAAAGATACAAAATCAATGAAGCGAGAACGAGGTTAAGTATTATTTATATTTTATCACAAATCGTGTATTTTATTTCTTCAGTAATCAAATAAGTTTAAAGAGAACATTAAAAATAGAAATTGGATTAAAAAAAAACAACGGTGTACGGTAAGTTTCTCTTCAGGCGGCATTTGGTGTATGCTGCAAGCTGCAGGATTGTGTTTTATTTATTTGTGAGTGAATTGTAGTCCTTAATTTTTTATTTTTTCGTTAATTGTTGTCATGTTGAATTTTTAATGTACATATGTATGTCATAATTTGTTATGTACCAATCTAACCCAAAGAGTCATATATACGAGGGTTGCCTTTTAGAGACGGTTGTTTGAGCCGATGTGTGAGAGCGCGCATTGTCCTGGTATTGTATTTCATTGAACACTTCTGTAAAAAAAATTGTTGTGTACCACTCAGAATTGACCGTTCTACGTTTCTCTAACAGAAAAGAAACAGAAAGAAAAGAAACAGGCGACCATTTGCTTCGATGTGCTGCGTGCCCGAACAACTTTTGTTGGATTTGGCTCGTCTTGGAAGACCCACACGGTCGATTGTTGTTTTGTTTCGGGCTCATATGCATATATTCA
Organism: Melieria crassipennis; assembly: GCA_963668005.1. Taxonomy (NCBI): domain Eukaryota; kingdom Metazoa; phylum Arthropoda; class Insecta; order Diptera; family Ulidiidae; genus Melieria; species Melieria crassipennis. The sequence goes on along the minus strand of OY764962.1, from coordinate 105,247,828 downwards.
TGATTCGTCACCTGTCACGATCTTATAAACGTCTTTCGAAGTACCGCGATCGAATTTTTCCATAATTTCTTTGCACCAATCGACACGAGCCTTTTTTTGAATGATTCCAAAATTATGCGGTATCCAACGAGAACAAGTCTTTCTGACAGCTAAATGTTCATGCAATATCGAATGCACGGCCGTGGAACTAATGCCCAAGGATGCCTCTATCTCACGATATGTCACATGACGATCTTTCATTTTCAGTTTACGCACAGCATCGATGGTTTCTGGCACAGCGACCGATTTTGGACGACCTTCACGAAATTCGTCCTGGAGCGAACGGCGACCACGCTTGATAACCAAATGCCGACTGAAGGTGATCGAAGCACTGTTGTTGAGATAAATCACTTCGGAAATCGTAAAAAATTATTGCTCGAAAATGTTCACGAGTTAAATCAATTTTTTGACCGAGATGAATTTTTCAAGTCAGTGTAAACAACATCAAAATGTTCTAAGCACCTTTATGGTAAAAAATGACAAACTTTTCAATGGCAATCTCAGATTTTTTGAAAACTTACTAGACCATCCCTATTGAAAAAATATAAAAGACAGCCTACGTATTCCTTTACTTTTTTAAGCTTAGAAAACCTTAAAGCAGATTAGAAGACACTGAATCAGAAATACACTGCAAGCAATGTGTCACAGTGTTGCCAGATACCTGAAATGACTTTCTCCTAAATTCTAAAAAAAAGTTGAAATATCCTCCCAAAAATTTAATAATCTTCTAAAATTTTTTTAATAATATTTGTTATTATAAACTAAGGAACTAAACTTCTTAAAAAAAAAATATATACTTACATATTTATTTCATTATTGCAGCCTTTTTATTCATTCAGCTTCAGCTTAAAAACAACTTAACACAAACAAAACATTTAAAAAATTCTATGAAATTCGCAGCCGCCGTGGCTCAGTTGGTTTGTGCGTTGGACCGCGAGTCGCAGGCAGCAACCTCAGGTTCAAATACTGCCTGTAATAACACCTAAAAAAATAACGGGAAAACTCGTTTTCTCTTTCGGTGGCTGTCCTCGCAGCTGGAAATGGCAAACCTCTGAGAGTAAAAATTGCTTATGAAAGAGCTCCCAACCTGCCGTTCGGAACCAGCATAAAAACTGTAGGTCCCTTCCACCCGCGTACAAATTCACACGCACAACACGGGTGGTTGCGGGAAGCTAGGCCTTAGTCTCGCGTAAGCGGGCTGTCGTGCCAGTCAATTATTATTATTATGAAATTCGCTTTTGTAAAATCCTTTCATTCGTTGCACAAATTATACACTTTGAAGCATAAAATTTAATTAAATAAAATTAGACACTTTAGCTTCCAATATTCAAAGCTTCAGTGACACTAATAATGTCAAATATATCACCGTAAAAATTTCCTAAACTTTCTCCTGAAATATCTCCTTCCTTCTCTTAAAAATTCTCCTAAAAGGCCAAGAATCTCCAAAATCTAACAGGAAATCTCCTGATCTAACACCGCTAAAACTGGTGACATAAGACGAGTAACGTTCCCTATAAATTTCCTTCTTTCTCACATATAAGACCAGAGACGTTTTACAACAAAGAAATGGGAAATTCACGCTTTGTTCCCAACAATTTTATTTCGTTTCATGAAACATTAACAACTTCTGTCGAGGTTGTCGTTCCACCGGTTCTCCAAGACATGAGTTAATGTTCGTTCCTGGCCGGGGAAAGTTTAAAAATTCAATGTTCCTATTCCCTGCTAGCTTTACTGAGCTTTCAACTTTGGGAAGATAGCAGTATTCATAATGGAATCCACACATTTCCTAATGCTATAAGAGGTAGGAGTCGCGCGGTCACAAAATGATATCACTATGAGCAGTGGCGCACACAGGGTAGGGGGATTTAGGGTTCAAACCCCCCAAACACAAAAATTGCAAATGAAAAATATGACTTCAAATGTTCGAAACCCCTCCCCCAAATAAAATCCTGTATGCACCACTGACTATGAATCATTTGTCTGTGCTTAAGAAGACTGCGACGCCAACCTAAGCAAAATACTTAACGTTGGGGTCAACGGCAAAGAGGCAGGCCGTGTCTCCGGTGGAAGAATCAAGTTGAGGACGCTCTAACATACTTTGGAGTGACCAACTGGAAAAAACGCGCTGAGCAAAGGCGCCTGGAAACAACTTTTTTGGCAGGCCGAAATACGTGAACAGATTGTTTTGGCCAGATTTGACCCCATCACCTTCGACTTTGAAACACAACGCACTTACTTAGTCGTTACAATAGTTTTAAACAGCTTTTCAGTTTAAACCATCTTCTAATTTTTTAATTGAACATATTTCGTACTGTGATTTGTTTTTAGGAAATTTGAAGCCTTTTAAACAAATCTCTGCATTACTTATTTCTTCCAAGTGTAAACAAAAAAAAGCCCAAACACTGAAATTTTATTTAGATGCTATACTAATTATTCCGTTATACTTCGCCCTGAAAGCAAGAAGAAGCAATCGAAGCGGTAGAAAAAAGGCGAAAAAATTTAGCATCAAAACAGTGCTGAAGGGGCTGAAAGGGGCGAAGACGAGTAGCTGGCGCGCCCAAGTTCAAGTGTGCTAATGGCAGCAAAGTGTGCCTTTGTTTTTGGCGCAACTTCCGTAATGATTGTTGTTGTTATTGTTGCGATGATGCTGCATGCTGTTAAGTCAATTTATCGCCCTTGGGTCCAGGCAACAGGCACAATTGCTATGAAAGCAGCAACACCATCGCGCCACACTGGCTTACTGTGCTCGACTGCAGCGCTTCCCAAACCACAAACGGAAGCGCACAATTGTAATGCCAGCGATTAAATAAAAAAAAAACAAATAAAACAGAAAGGGAAATCACACAGCGACCGACCAGCCAGTGAGCTTTCTCGTTGTGTTGGTTGTCTGTCGGCGCTGCTTTGTCTGTTGGCAAAAAATTATCGTACGTAAGGCGAACAACTGCGGAAAAGGCGAACAACAATGCACAACATGCAACGGGTGACAAACGGGGTACGTCGGCATTGTTGCTATTGTTGTTATTTTTATTATTATTATTGTAATAATAATAACGAAAGGATGCAGCAGTGAAAGGCGCACATTTGTCTGCCACTCAAGCGCCACATGCCACTTGCCGCGCCACACAAACTGGCGCTGACAAATCTATTTGCCACAGGCGAGACGACTCGACCGGCTGGTGACCGAAGTGACTGAAAGCGTCATTTAACTTGTCAAATGTTTTAATCTCTGATTGTATGGTCGCTTTTGTTGTGACTGTTGCAGTTGTAGTTGTTGCGATGGTGCGGCTGGCGCAGCATTTGACTTGGACTATTGACGCCACAATCAAACGACGTGGCTGCGGTCATTTCACTCGGCTTGGTTTTCTCTTTTTTTCTATTGTTTTTTTCATTTTATGGTCAATACTTTGTTTATTTGAATAGTTTGTATTTTTTTTTTGCATTGATGAATAACAAATAAATATTTTGTCTGTGCCTAAATTTGAGGTGGAGCGGGCAATCGGTTAAAAACGTAAAATTTAAATAAATAAATAACAAAAAAAAAACAAAACATATTACAAAAGTGAAAGCTCATAGTGAAAATCTCATGTCAATCATAATTTGTTTTGAGCCACGCCTACGAAAAATTATATGTACACATATAGCAATGACCGTCCATCTGTTGATCTATGAATTGGCTGGTTTGCGAATCTATAAGCTCAGAAGTCAACGGGCTCTTGTAAAAGTGAGGCCCGATTTCAGAATGGTTGGTTAACAAACTGTTAACTTTAGTCAAGAACCGATGGTTAACCACTGATTAAATAGTTTTTGCTTCCACAGTGGTTGGTTATCTCAACAGCTGTTTTAGAAATAGGTATGGCAGCACTACTTAAAATTGCCAACTCTACTTGCATATTACACTGCACAACAAAATCAATTTTTTTTTAAATATCAAGATTCTGACAACGGATTCTAGTACTAATTTTGATTAAGTACGAAATAAACACTTAAACACATTTTCAGTTTTGGCTTAATTCTGGAGTTCAAGTTATTTTTTGAGCTTTGATGCATTTAGAGACCTATAGTAGAATTGTATGGCAAATATTTTCGTGGTACATTTTGTCTTTAAAAATTCCTGTTTTATAGGACATTTTTGGCATTTTAGAAACAAGGGTCAAATTGACCCATACAAATAGGAGCTACAGTGTTACAATGCTCCACAAAACTGTTCTTCGTAGTATTTTACATCAAATTGCTGAACACCTCATATACCTAAAATGTGAGGTTACATGGTTTAATTATGCCGATTCATCATAAGAATGTGCAAAGAGGGGAAAACTTTGACCCCCCCCTAAAAAAAATGCAGACGTAAACTTTCAAAACGCCGATACACGTATATTTTTTATATATATTATTTTATATTTTTTATTTTTGTAGCATTGTTCTGGCGCTGCTAAAATCAATTTGTTTTAAAAAAAAATTTTTTTCACTTGAATTTTTGTGATTAAAAGAGCTCCAAATATTTCAACCTATAAAACTGTCAGACTTCTTTAAATGGTTGAAAAAAAATACTCAATAATTTTGAAATTACTCAATTTCAAATGTTGACAAATGGCGCTATGAACTCAGCTGAATTATTTCTTTAACTATCGTTAACCATTCAACATTGGCTAGTTAACAATTGGTTAACCAGAGACTGTGAAATCGAAAAAGAGTAGTTAACCATCGATTAATGGTTAATCAACCACTTCTTCTTCTAATGTAATATGGCGCTCATAGGATTTCATTTGGGGAATTTCAATATCTCTTGAAACCATATTTACCACTCACAATTTTAGTAGTAAAAACATATTTGCGTGCCACTGAATGGAATGATGGGTATATTGAAGTTTTTATCACAATCTTGAGAACACTTTGAACCCTTCGGATGGTTTATATATGAATTTACAAAATTACAACTATTGTTATATTATAATTATTCAAAGTACATATTAACACAATCTTGAGATGACTTACCTATGACTGATGACTTGACTTGATGACTTGATGACTGACATATAAACCTTAAGACTGGTCTATGTTGTGATGAAATGGTGGGTTCATTGATGCTTTAACACAACCCTAAGTACACTATAAACTCGTTGGATGATCTATATAGCTTTTATATTCAGAGGTTCATTAAAGGTACTAACACAAGCTTGAGTATGCTATAAACGTATGGGAGACGTATGCGAGAAACCTTGCCATAGATGTACTCACTGTCCTGACGAATCACTTAACTATGCATGTATGTAAATACTTATACAGGCATAAGCCATAGGCATATAGCACTTTATCAATGTTAATTTAGCAACACCAAAACATCTGTCTTTAAACTAGAGCTGGGAGCTCTCGATAGTAGGCTCATTCGATATTTTCGATAGTTTGAGTTAAAAATATCGATACTATCGGATCGATAAAAATGGTGTCATATACGTATTAAAATACACCCAGCAATTGTACTAAAAAATATTTATGTTGAAAGCTGTTACCAAGATCCATGATAGTTGTATGTGTGTCTGTTATTCGTTATTAAGATGTTGAGTTATTTGGAGAGCACCACGCCCTTTTTCCAATGCCTTTGGCAATTTCCATGTTTCAATGCTATGAAACTTGTAGTTCCGAAGGTATTTCATAATAATTTCCCCCCCTTCGCTTTATGCCTAATACATTTTTTCAATCGAAGGATGTGTCTAAGCAGAAAATTTACTGAATGTTATTTATGTGCGCCTTATAGTTCCATAGTTATCATAGTTATAATTTTTGTTACAAAACCAGTGCCACGCCCCTTGTCCAATGCCCATAAGATTTCACTAGCTGTTATTCAGCTGTTATTCATATCCAAAAACCCTCTCCTGAAGATACCAAGGATCAAAATATAATAAAATTTTGATGAATAAAATTTACAGACTGAAATCCAAAACATGTATGTTTTCCGTTTTGACATATTTTGGTCCTGAAAGTTCAAAATAGAAAATTTTGTTAAAATAAGACAATTTTTCTTTTTCATTTGATACCCATATCTTCATTATTGCGCAACCGCAAATATTTAGAAAAAATATTTGAAATGTGTATGTCTATAAAATTTTAAAGTCCTTTAAGGACTTTGGGCCAGAAAATGAAAAACTGACTATGCCAGGATATTATAAATGACCTCTAATTTCACGTCTAAATCAACATTTGTGTGGGTCTCGGCAAAACCAAAAATTTTTTCGCACGGTGTCGTAACTGTAAAGTTAGTGTTTTCACTCAGTGCATCATAACTTTGTCCTGTTTCTTTCGATTCTATTGATGATTGGTTTAATATTTACACAAATAATATATCTTTCATCTTAGATTTTAAAGCCAAAGGAGATAATTTATTTTACCTAAAAAAAACATTCGAAAATTTATACTTTTTGAAAATGGTCGAAAAATTCACTTTTGTACAAGTTTAACCATTAGTAACTTCCCCAAACTTCATCTGATTTGGACAATGTGTATATCGCTGGAAAGGCTAAGGTATTATCTTCTGACCGACGGACAGCGTATGTTAGTCGGTTGATTCGTTTACGAGATATGTGCTCATATGTGCTTTTTAGATGCATTTTGCGTATCGAGTAGTGTAATCAATAAAATGTGAAACTGTTCATCAGTTTTTAGCTTATGTGGCCAGTACGGCCTTAAGGCACGCAAATTTTAGGTAGATTTCACGCCCACACAGAAGCAAATTTTTTAATTTTAAAAATTGTCCCTTCTTATATGATTCTAAAACTACATGGTGAACAATTTTTCGAAATTTTTAAAAAAATTGGGGCAGTAGAGGGTTAACTCAATGATGTCTTAAGTCGACTTTAACGTTTATCGTTTTTGACCACAGAATTGTTGGCTATTTTGCTAAATAATTATTTAAAATGTCAAATAATCGACAGTGAATGTTGCTCACATTTCAGAATCACCATCATTTATGCTACATACTTACCCAATCTTTCGTACTTAGGCGGCCGCCTAATTTCCAATTTATGACGGCCTCCCTATGTAATACCTACGGTGGTCCCGGAAGTGACACTGAGGACTTTTCAGTGGATGGAAATTTCTTCAAAAACCTAATTTCCCAATAAAATCCAATGCCCATCAATGAAATAAAACACCTTTTGCTCTTTTGTTGTATTATACGATTAACTAAAAATATTTATTCATTGTATCGCATGCGGTATGCACGTTATGTATCGTAATTCATTATGTTTTATTTATGCACGTGGCCTATGTATAATTTCATAATTAGCAACTGCGGCAAACGAATGCTTCGCTTACACAAGTTCACAAATTTAGCACAAATACAATGCGATCTATGTATTTAATTAGACATTTTTCTGTTGTTGTTGTTGTTGTTGTTGTTGTGCTGCCTTAATGCACTTTAATGTAATTATTATTTATTGTTGTTGTATTGAATTGTGATGGTTTGGAGTGGTGAACGGGTGTAGGGGGGGAAAGTGGAGTGGAGTGTGGGACGTGGGACGTGGGGCGTATCGGGTATCGGACGTTACACTAAACACTTACATAATACAAGACATACACATACATACATCTAAGACGATTTTATTAGTTAGTTGTAGTTTACGAGTAGCTTAAAGCTATAAACATTTGTACATTATTTACAAATACAAGAAGCATAAATTAAAATACATGTGTACGTGTTCGTGTGTGTGTGTGTGTGTGTGCGAGTGTGTAATAAGAAATACGAAAACTTAATTAATTAATGCTGGTTTTGCTTTAGTTAATTGCATAAATGTTCAATGCGAATCTTCGTTCGAAGTGAATAAAAATGAATAAAAAAATAATTAAAAAAATAAGCGTTGGCTGCTGCTGTCAGTGTGACCAGTCAGCTTTTGAACGCAGCTAAAGGAAATTATTTTTGCATTCTATTTTTGGCTATTTTATGCATTAAACATTTATAGTTGGTTGTTGTTGTGGTTGTTGTGGTTCTTTTGTTTTATTCCTTGTGAATAGTTTTTTTTTTGTGTATAACATTGAAGCACCGCAGCTTGAATTGTTGCAATCGCAGCACAAAACGCTCAAGTCCGCATAGAGAGCCGTCGTATGCGCTCAAATATTGAAATTCTACGTGCAAATTCTGCAAGTACTCGTACTCTGTTGTGTCAGTTATAGATGCCAAATGCACATGTCTGCTCACGGCGCTGTTCAACACGAGATCTTTGCCGCTCAGACAAGTTTCAATGAGCGCTGCGGACTGCTGCCGCTTCGGTCTGGGATCGGCGTATGGGGGCAACAGTGCACAATACAGTGTAACGATTCTAATTGTAATTCAGTTAGCGCTAACCTAAACACTAACTTAGTCACCTAGCCAGCTCACTTATACGCTTACTACCTACTAACGTTGGGGATAAATAGCAGTCAAAAATGGTTTCTTAAAGAATTCCTCCTCCTTCTCTCCGCTTCTTCTCTTTCTATGTACTCTTACTTTTAGTTTCATACGTTTTTATTGTAGACATTGGGTTTTGTTGGGTTCTATTGCATAGACGACGACACTACGTACGCGTAAGGCCAAACGCCCAGGGGGATTTAATCCTCGTGCGGCACCTCGGTTGCCTGGTGTTCCAGCTTGATCTTCATGAGCGGTGACTCGCGCTGCGGCGGATATGCCGCCGGCGCCGCGCCCTCCGCATTCGCAAAGAACTCGCTGGGAAAGAAGTCCTCGAAGCGCGGACTCTTGTTGACCGACTTCTGCAGCAGCCCGTTGGCGATCGCCTCGAAGTCGATGCCCGGCGGCAGACTCTCGAGAAAGCGCTTGTTGTAGGCGTAGTTCGGGTGCTCCTTGCTCTTGTAGTGCGCGTACGAGGCGGCCGCCGCCGGATCGCTCGGCACGCTGGACTGCTTTTGGCTGCCGCTGCTGCTGGCCGCCGAGCCGCGCGACTGATTCGCATACTGACGCGCCTGCATGGCCTCCTTCAGTTCGCGTTCTCTGTCACGTTCGCGATCTCGCTCGCGTTCGCGTTCACGCTCGCGTTCGCGCGAGTAACTCGCCGCGCTCGGGTGCATCTGGGCGCCGCGCTGCGTCTGTGCGTGCATGACATTGAGACCCGGTATGCCCATCAGGCCGAGGGCGCTCAGGTCGGGCAGATTGTCGCCGGTGCGTCGGTCGGCGTGCTGCTTGGCGCTGGCCGCCGCTGCCGAGACCTGGTCCTCGATTTCGGAGCGCTGCAAGTAGGCCGGCGACTTGTACATGTTCATGGACTGCGAAATGGGCGATTGTTGTTGCTGCGACATGATCTGGCGGCGCAGCGTTTCGGTCATCGTGGACAGCGGGCTGGGCGAGTCGGGCGGGGCGAGAGCCGCATTCTGGGCGGCCAGTTTGGCGGCGGCATTATGATAGCCATTGGTGGCAGCTGCAGCGGCCGGATTGCCCGCATTGCCAAATGGCGGCTGTGAGAGAAGAAGGACACACAACAGGGAAGCGTTGCCAGTTAGTGAACGTTGCAATCTTTCCGAAATGAAAAAGTGTGGTTAGATCGGAATGCAACTTACCGCATGCGCCTGACCGTTGGCGTAGGCGTGTGCGCCCATCTCCTCCTTGATTTCGCGATAGTCGCGGAAGACGACCGCCTTGATCACCGAACGTATGAGCTCCTCCGGCCACATGCCGAGCAGTATGCGCTGCGGACGGCCGCGCGCCTTCGGCCGCGGATCGGTGCCGCCGTCGAGCGAGGGGCCCAGCATGTTGTGCACACGATTCGCGTACAGCACGAACGTCGGATAGGGTATGTCGAATTTGCGCGCCGCCTGCGACAGCGACAGTCCCTCCTTCAGTACGCTGAAAATGGCCTCGGCCATGGCCTCCGGACGCCACGACTTGAGCGGGCCGCGCTCACGAAACCGCAACTGTTGCACCAGGTTTTGCTGATTGGTGTTCCAGCACTTCTGCCACATGGACTGCAGCTGATACTGGTAGCTGTCTGCTGGGGCGCAACGCGGCCGAACGGAAACGAAGAGAGAAAAGCAACGATAGCGAACGACAAGACGTTCGAATCGCGTGTTAGTGGTCACAAACTGGCAAATCTACGCCCAGACGACACTGGCGTTGTGTGTGTGTGTGTGTGGGCACAAACAGACCGACGACAGACTAATGCTGTGTGTCGGTAAAAAAGAGGAAAGCGTCAACTTACCGGCAACAGATGAGGTGGATGCACCGCCCATCCAGGGATGGCCGCCTTCAATCATCTTGGCCTGCAACGAATGAAAGCAAACAGAGCGCATGAATAAACAAAACTTGTGAGCATAGACGAAGAAAAGAGCGGCGCGATGTTGCTTCGGTATGAGCGACATTGCGGGCAATAAAAATTTATTTATGTCATAATGGCGGTGAGCATTTTCCATGCAAAAACCCATAAAGCCGCAAATTCGACACAAGTTTAGATATTCTATGCGGATAAAAAAAATATAAAATATAATGCGATGCTTCATATTTATTTTTATTAGACAGCGAAAAATAAAGAAAAACAAGTTAAAACTTAATAAATAATGGCTGACGTTAGGGACGAAAGTGGAAAAAAAAGAACAGAACAGAGTGAACAGATGGGACGCAGAAAATTTAGGCAGTGAATTTGTGGCTGCAGACCTTAAAACGGGAGCGGTTTTACAAGAAAGCTGAAAAAGACACGAAAAAATTCCTAGTTCGCTCGGAAGAAACTTGAGAGTACTAGTGAAATTACAGACTGGGTTTGGAGGATCAGCGGAAATATGTAGGTATGAAGAAAATACGAACCGAGCACAATGCAACAAGTAACAAAATTAATGGCCTGCGTAAGGACCAGTCTTGTCTTAGCGCCAAGAACAAAGTTCTATGCTGAGAAGTGGGTTTGGTGTGTATTTAAACTAATATCAGAATATAAATTTAGTGGGAACATTTAATTCAGCTCTTTCAGCTTTTTTTCTAATAAAATAAAATAAAATAAAATAAAATAAAATAAAATAAAATAAAATAAAATGAGATAAAATACAATAAAAAAATTAAGTAAAATAAAAAAATAAATAAAAAAACAATAAAATAAAATTAAATTCAATTTAATTTCATATAATAAAAACATTAGTTAAAATAAAAAAATTAATAAAAAAACAAAATAAAATAACATAAAAAAATTAAATGAAAAAAAAATTAAATAGAAAGAAAAAATTAATAAAAAAAAGTTTAAATAAAATAAAATAAAATAAAATAAAATAAAATAAAATAAAATAAAATAAAATAAAATAAAATAAAATAAAACAAAATAAAATAAAATAAAATACAATGAAAGCACAAACATTTTGGAAATAACGTTTCTTATAGAAACACTGATTTCCCAATGTTGAATGACAAGAAAAAATTGTGCAAGAACTGATTAAGATGGAATGACTCGAATCTGTAAGATGTGGTTTCTCATTTCATCTCAATTCATTGGAAGATTATCTTGCAGAGTCGCTTTGATAGCATGGTTCAAACTGTCTTTAACGCTGCACATGCAATAAGTGAGCCAGGCTCAATGGGAATTTTTGAACTGATTATGTGCAGTTGTTGTTCCTGGAGAGGAGTTTTTGTGTCCTTTCATCTACGAAACTGTGACAATAGCGTCTTTCATATCATAACGATCATATCTGGAGGCGTCGTGTCTAATGACAACTTTACTGAGCTCCCATACGACTCAGAGAATATCTTGTTTGTCTCTTGAAGAACTATGAACATGTATGAAGCATCATGTGTCACCTTCGCTTCCTCTGAAAACTGTAGCTCATGCATTCCACGTTGATGCGATTCGCAGTGCAAAAACAGTTTGTTTCTGGTCCGTACGATGCGATTGTGGAAACAACTTTCCGCGGGAACTTGTACCCAGTACTATGTACCCAGTACCTATGATGCAATGCATTGCATTAATAGGAATATTCTCTGTATAGATTTTTTAGTATTTCACTTTCCTTTTCCTTTTCAAATTAAGGTTTAGGTTAGGTTCAGTTTTTTAAGGTTAGGTTGGGGCAGTAGTTCTAATTAGTCTATGACTAATGTAGGGGAAACTAGGGTACATTTGACACCTTTTTTTAAACCTATATTTCTCGAAACGTGATTGATTAATTTAAAAAATCAATGCTGCTTTCTCGAAAGTGATTATTAAATTTTGGAAATTTAAAGTTATTTTTTTATACAGAAGATTTTGCTCGTTATAACTTCATATTTTTTGAAAAAAGTCATATTGTCATTTGACTTTGGGAGGGGAACATTTGAAATTTGTGAAAGAAAATAAAATCGCTTCTGATTAAAAATAAGCAAAATTTCGTTACATATTTATTAATATTTCATTTTACGCGAAGGAAAAAATAAATAATAGATATTTCATTTATAAGTCTCTAGTGTACAAAAAATGAACATGAATGAAATGAAAATAAATGAAATGAAAAAAATAATAATTTGGATAAAAATAAACTTATTTTACATGTTAATCTTAAAAATATATATTTTGTACGACCACGTTGAAGCAGGATTTTCTGGAACGGGCAGTTTTAACTCGATTTCGCTACGCATAATTACTGTCACATCTTCTATGTCAAATGTGCCCCATATGCTTTATTTTACTTGATTTAATTTTCTGACCTAAAATACTTTAATGACCTTTAAAATGTTGCTATTTTTCGAAAAAATAGAAAATAATGTAAGTAAAATTAGTTTACCACTTTGAGATATTTATTAAACTCACTTCACAAATTCCTTACGTATCACTGTCACAAAATAACAGAAACTCCCGTAAAAAAAGAAAAGCACGTGCTGTTTCGCCAAAATTTGCGCACAAACTGTCAAACTTCATGACGCTTTATGAAATCATGTATTTTATTGTTCCCAATAGAGAAAATTCGTTACTTCGTTACTAATTCGTTCCAACGATTTGATTTCAAAACGGCCATAGTCAAATGTGCCCCAAAGTCAAATGTACCCCAGTTTCCCCTAACTAACATTTTTGAAAACAAAGATTTTCAATATCTTTTTCAAACTATTTTTCCATAACCTTTTTAAAATCGTTCATCTATCTTCACCAGAACAAATTTGATCACTTCTGCTGCATGCATTTTCAACATCTTTAACAGTGTGAAGAAACAAATCAAGTCGCAACGCATGTTAACGTTTAAGTCAAACTTTACAAACTATTACTCAAACAACAACAATGCATGTTTCATTGTATCGTCTGACAGTGTCGCATTGTATGCAGTCAAAGTTGCTGATAGCTGATGTCATTGTGCCAGCTGTTAAGTTGTCAAATGAGTGCGCTGCGATGTGTGTGCGAGTTCAAAGCCACATGTTTGTGTGTGTGTGCGCGCGAGTTTTCTGTATTTCATTTCAATTAAAAACTTTTTGAGAAACCTCATCTGCATATCAAATAAAGTGCAACTGCTCTGGTCGCCTTCAGAGGCGCGCACAACACACGCAAGCGGCACACATTCGCTATACTTTTCGCGCCATCTTGTTTTGCCATAAACAACGGTAGCAGCAACAACAGCAAACATCACAGAAACATTGCACATTTTTCCGCGTTTTTTTCGCATACTTTTGCCTCTGTGTGTGTGTGTGTGTGTTGCTGTATTTTGTATAAGTTTAGTCGAGCCTTGTTTAGTCGAGCCATAAAAATGCTTCCGACTTGTATTTCAATTATTCATACACTTTATGGCCTTTTTCCGCGGCGTGTACACGGTGCGCGCACGAGCTGCCGCCGATATGGAACGCTGCCGTATGTTTCTACCCAATCCAACTTTTTTGTTTTCCACTTTGTTTTTGTTGTTGTTGTAAGCAGCTGCTGGCAACATTGTCGGCTGCCTAATTTAAAATGTTGAAGTAATTTTTTGTTTTTTTTTTTGGAGCGCGCGCGCGCGCACTCTGCCTTCGCGTAAATATAATTTGTATTTGTATACAAAATGCATACATCCTGGCCGAACGCGCCAGGATGTGTACCTCACTATACGGGCGACCGCGTCCATGTGTGTGTGTGTGTGTGTGCGTGAGAGTGTAACAGCGAATGTTTACGTGCAACTTTATGCAGCGCGGCAGACCTGCCAACTTGGCAGATATATGGCGCTGGATTGCCGCCGCCGACGCTGCTGTTGGCGCAGTTAGCGGCCGATTGGCTGACAGACAGGCGCGAAGGTTGTCAGCGCCAGCGATGGCGGCCGGTGAGCTGAGGCGCTCGGACGGCGCTGACTGACAGCGGCTGATAGTGAATGACGGCCGGTTGCAGCGGGCCGAGGACGTCTGTGTCGAGGGGGCTGGGGGTATGGTTAGCCAAAGTTTATTACTTTCCTTCGCAGACATTCGCTGCCTATTTCACGCTGGCACGAAACGAACATCAATTTGATACCCAAGCAGCCCGACAGCCGGCCCAACCAGCGGCTCAGACAGCCCGTTAGGCGGCTGCAGCGCGAATTGTGTTGCAAATAGTGTGGCCCGCCATAATTTTTACTACTTTTTTGTATGGCAACGTGCACGGCTTTTGCTGCTGGAGTTGCCATCTAAAAAAAATTAATGTTGTGTTTTTTTTTTGGTGGAATTATCCGGCCATTCAGCGCGAATGGCGTCTGATTTAAAGAGGAATTAGTTGCTTCCTTAGTCATTGCAATTCTTTTTGCTGCTTAGCATTTCTGCTGCCACACTTTGCCTGCTGCTAACAACTTTTTTCTTGCCTTAGTGTAATGTGTTTATGTACGAGTGTGTGTGTGTGTGTGTGTGTGTTTGCGGCGGATATGCAAATGTTGCACGTTTATTAATAAATTTTAACCCGCAGTTGCTGTTGTGTTAATTTTACACGTTCCTTTCTTTCGGGCGATTTACTTGCTGTCTTCTTTCTTTGCGCCACATTTGCGTTTTCTTTCTGGGACTCAATTTTTTGCGCTTTTCCCAACAGACGGAAGTGCAGCCTTTTAGGCGCTGGCAGCTTGGAAAATTGTGCATTTTTGCAAATGAGCGCACCACAAGCGGATTTGCAGCAAACGGAAACGAATTTTAATAGAACTTAAAACTTCCGATACAACAGCAACACAAACACATACAACAACAACAACAAGAACTTATACTTAACATGAAAACGGCCGCTTGAATGCGGCGGCATGTGGCAAGTGTGCATATTTAATGCAATCGCCGCACGCAAATGTAATTAAGTGTTTTTAAGAAAGTTCTTCCGATGAAAAAAAACAACAAAAACAAAGACAAAAGAAAACTTTTTCAAAAATTTATGCATATTAAAAGCAGCGTTGAAAGTGGCCTTAAGTGCAGCATATTTTTTCGAACATTGACTTAATTACATCAGCGGGGCGCATTTTAAATTATTGTTTAAATATACAAATGACGTCTGTTGTGCTCATACGTTGGGCGGAGGCGACAAAGGGCGCAAGGCACGCTTAAAGACGAATATATACTTATAATTGTTTTATTAATTTCTCTTACAGAGCAAACCAAAAAAAAAAAACACATGAAATACTTCATTGTATATCAGCATTAAGAAAACACACACATATGTAAAAGTAAAAGTAAATATGTATGTTCATGTGTGTGCTCGTAGATTTTAAATTAATTAAATTTTCAAGCAGCAAGCGCGTCTTTTCTTTCAGCTCATTTAATTTAATATCTGGGCAATCTTATAGTAAATGTTGCGCACGCCTTGGGTGTGTTATTGTTGTTGTTGTTGTTGGTGGAGGACAGTGGCGCAGGCAAACTGAAATTGTGTCTGCGACACAATAAATGCATAAAGCTATGGAAAATTACTTACTTGAGCGAGGAGAGATAAGTTTTAATTATTATTAAAAAATATTAGCGGAGTTCACTCTTCATAGCATTTTAGATGTAAAGTTACTATCGTAGTAATTTTTGAATTTTCGCAATGTTTTCGAAAGCAGTTGTAGCAACAGATTGCTACGACAGCAACTTTACACCTAAAATGCTTTGAAGAGTGAACTTCACTTTTGTTAATAATATCTTTTACGCTTATTTTTATGTTAAATGTTGTTATAAACTCTAATTTTTTCAAATATTTATTACAATTATATTTTACACAAAAAAAAATAAGTAAGTAATTATGTTTTGAAGATTAAAATATAAAAATTTGTATTGATTAAATATTGATTGGTATTTTAGGCCCAAAATCTATGTATTTTGTAGTTAAATATTTTTATTTTATTTTAATTTATTTTCTTATTGCATTGTACGGAAAATAATTTTGTTTTTTTTAAGAAAATTTAAAACAATTTTTTTTGTATGTATGTATCAGAATTTTGTAGTTAAATATTTGTATTTTATTTTTATTTTATTTTTATTTTTTTGTATCTTCTTATTGGATTGTACAGAAACTAATTTTGTTTTTTATGAAAATTAACAACGATTTTCTTATTTTTTCTGAATAAATGTTTCTGTAGTCATATGAAGGCTTAAGTCGACATAAAAGGAAATTGAGTTATTGCGTTGGGAGTTTTATAGAAGTCAAGGCGCTTATTTGAATTTCATTCGTTTTGAATGTGTCTCCTGTTTTTTTAACAATACAACTGTACATATGTGCGTTTACTTTTTTAACTTCTACTTTTAAGTCTTTTGAAGCAACAATACATTGGCCAGAACAACTTATGTGCACATAATTTTCAAACTTGAATTTTTGACCCAAGCTACTCTCCCATATGGTCACAGATTTCATTAAACTATATATTGTCCATCCTCGTTCAATACTTTTTGCCATCTTTCTGACACAGAACGATTCCACGCTCATAAAATAAAATAAAATTCAATTCAAATCAATAAAAATGTTCTTGGCTGGCAAAAAACTGATCCACTGGATTTGTGACCTTCTTATTTGAAGTAATGTCTTACTGCCTAAAAAACTGTATAGAGACCTTTAGTAGAGACCGGAAGCAATTAATAGTCGGAAGTTGCCAGATCTGAAGAATATGGCAAATGTGGCAGTATATTCCATTCAAGCTGTTAAAGCTTTTTAGCGAGTTATCAAACTTGTATGTGGTCCCGCATTATTTTGTTGCAACTATCCAACTTTTCTACTGATTAATTCTGGTCTTTTCTTTTTAAGTGAATCATTCAAAATTGATCGAGAATTAACCATGACTGTTTGTATATTGATTTATTTTTATATATTTTTATTATTTTTATTATTTATATATTTTTATACCATTTTAACGACTTCTTCGTCACAAAATCGTCTGAACCGTATTTGCATCTTTTTCACATAACATTTTCCCAAACGCTTAGAGAGATTGGACTTTTCTTTTTTCATATTTCAGTCCAGCATCATAAAACAACCTTAACTAAATTTTGGAAAATGAAAAGTCTATGTGGTATCTCAGTGATGCACACAGAAACCAAAACCATTTAAAACCATATTTGCCATCTAAATTTTTTTTTTAATATCTACACACAAGCATCACTACAGCACAGCATAAAGGTCGATGTATAAAATTGTTTGCACCTTAGCATATTTACAGACGTTTTTGAAAACTATGGAACAAATGTTTCTTCAACAAAAAGCATCAACTTGAATGGTTAAACTACAACTTGCACAACAGATCAACAGTGATCGCCCTGCTTAATAGCATTATAAAATTACAATTTTATTATAAAAATTATAATGTTCCTCCTAATCAGCACAACTCTCCTGGAAGAGGAAGAACACACTTGAAACGCATTCCAGCAAGAGTCCTTAGACCCCTTCATGCCCCTCGACACGTCCTATGGCACTCAATTGCGCGTATTGTTCTGGTTGTTGCCTTTTCAATTACTCATCATCGTCGTCATCATCGTCGTCGTCGTCAGCGTTGCCAACAACATTGGCGCTGCGCTTACGCACACAAGCTCGCAAACACATACACGCGTAATCGCACACCCCATTCACATAATAATTTATTTAATTAACTTTTCTTCTGCTACAATTTTCTATAAAATGTATTGATTATTTTTTGGTTCCTTGTTCCAGCGCCACATCGGCGCTGACGGCGTCGCACAGTGTCGCGAGTAGGAAAAAAAAATCAAAAAATGAATGTCGGAAATGTAGAAAAATTAGTTTGTAGTACTGAAGTAAATACCTCAATTTAATAAAATGTGAAAACGGATTTGAAAAATATCAATTTATATACCGATGGCAGGCTACCAAACTTGCACTTTGTGTAGGTTGGTGGCTTAGGTAGAAATTATTGCAATTTGTTGAATGTAAGTTCGAGGACTTTTATTGCAAGATTTCCCATGGAACCTTATGTTAAGTAAATATATTCTATAAATATACTACTTTTGCAACTCTTGGGAAGTTTTCCCGCTTTTGTTTGGCATTCCATATTCCTTGTACCGCTACTTAAGGAAACGTCAATTCGTATGAATAAAAGTGCAGTGTTATCAAACTTTAGATAAACTTAAAAAAAACTACTTCTTACTACTTCGAGATTTTACAGTGTGATATAGCTAAAAGTATGTATTTATAGAAACCATGGACTTTAGCTGCACAAACTTGCACGTTTTAAGAAATTTAGCATTTTCAGTGCCGTATGGAGTCAAAAATGGGGTCCTTTTTGCAGCATGGTTGGCAGGAAAACATAGCGACCACTGCTGCGCTTCGCTTGAGCTATAAATTTTTGTTTGTAATAATATGCAAACATCACTTGATTTAGAAAAATTACAAAAAAAAGGTAGATTCGATGGAAGGCTTCGGTAATACTGGGTGGCTTGCCATCGAATCAAGGCAACTTTCGAAAAGTAGCAAAACTTGTTAATGTCTTCAGAACCAATTATAGCAGTTAATAGGAAAATTAAAGGTAAACATGAAAACCGAAACTCTGGTATAATGCAATATAGAAAAAATTAATTTAAAAAGTTGTCAAACATAGATGTAGAGTGTTTAATTTAAATAATTCATCATCGGAAACCGATTGTCCTAGCAGTACAGATTAACAAATTGTAATTTTGAATGAAAATATATGCTATACTGAATTTAATAAAAGGTATTATTATTTTTTATTTGGGTTTCAAATTACTTACTTATTTATAAGTATGCACAGATATTTGTAGTTTTTTTAATATTTCCTTTTTTTATTACAAACGTATTTTTAGGTTGATCAATTTTTTGGTATATTGGTATTTTTGGTATATATCTTTATATTGATGATATGAGTTGCTGAGTTTCATCAATATATCTTTTATAGTTTCCGAGATACTGTCAACTTAGTATTTGGTTTGTATGGGAGGTGGGCGTGTCCGTGGGGCGATTGAAGTAATTTTTGGCGTATTAACTTCTTTTTATAACAAAATCATATGTACAAAATTTTATTGTCGCACGACTATTCCTTTTATTTTTGTCCCTCGCTACTATGGACTCGCGACACTGTGCGTCGTCGGTTGCTGCTGTGTTTTTATTGTGCATATGTGTGCGTTCACACACACACACACACACGCACGCATGCACACCAGCACGTCAGCTCGTAGGCATGCAAGCGAATACCCACTAACACACACACACACACACGCAGACCGTAATAAAATAAGAATAATTTTCTGTTCGTACGCCGCCTTCGAATCTAATGCAATTTTAATTTTATGCTTCCCTTCCGACCAGCACCGGCGCCAGCTCCCCAGTTGCCGCAATTTACCTGCCACACGCCGCCCGCTGCCCGCTGCCAACGCGCCATTGGGCCCCTTGCCGGCTGTGTGTCTTTGTGCGCGCACTCATAAGTTTTGTATTTCTTACATAATATAACACTTTATTTATTATTCATTTTCGATTCCTTGCTATATTTCCGTTAGACGGCGCTGCGCAGCCAAACTATCCCCAACTCCCAACTTCCCAACTGACACGACTTGAGTCGCGGCTTGAGTGTTCGACCCACACCCGTTCGCCGTAAAACCTCAAACGACTCTTTGCCTGCACGCTGACTGTCCTTTCGCCCCCCCCCCCCCCCGCCCACCAGCCACCCAGCCAGCAACTCATTCGCATTCCTTTCCTATGAACGCGATGCGGTCGTTGCCACATTGCCCAGCTCGACACTCGCTGCTCGCTGCTCCCTGCTCACTGCTCGCTGTTTGCTGTTCGGCGCACTGGTTCGGTTCAATCGTCTGCTGCCGCTTCGAAAGTTCGCTTGTTCATTTCAGTTATTTGCTTATGCGGCCCCAGTAAGCCACCGCGGCGCTTTCTTGCTGCTCGCTGTCTGCACACGGCGCGCACTTTGCGTCTTGTTGTCGTCATCGGCAGCGCCGTTCGTTCGTCTTTTTCTTATCCGTTGCGCTCAGCGCGCCTCCACCCCACACTCGCTGCGGCCGTGCTTTCTGCTGCAGTGCACACACAGCGGCACCAGCCCCCCCAAGTGCGCCGCGTTGCCGCAGTCAATTTTATAGTTTGCGCTCATTCCATTCATTAATTTTATAAGAAGAATCGTATCGCACAATAAATAATTAATTTAAATGCCGCTGTGCCTCGCGTCCGGCTGAGCCCGCGTCCAAACACACACAACACACACACACACACACACACATGCATACATACGACAGCAATATAAATAATTTGGGTGGGCACTGACGGGACCGCAGCTGTATTGCGATGATCTAGTTGCGCGAATAACGGAAGTGATCAATTCTAATGAAATTTAATTTATTGAAATTACACTGCCGCGAACGACTCGCGGCAGCATTTGAAGAGAAATGCAAATTGTCAACAGAGAGATTTTGTGGCAACACGTTGTAGTTTAAATATATGTTTAGGATTTTTTTATCTGTGTTTGATGGTGAATTTTTATGGTTTGTGTATTGGCCAATTAGAGAATCAAAATAGAAAATAAAGATAATTTTCTATTTTACAGAAATTGGATATTTTTGCATTTATAAACGAACTGAAAGAAAAGCTTCCAAATCACATTAAACTATATTTCTTCGTTATCCGGAAGCAGGAACCGAGACCTTAGTCTTGTTATCCGGCTACCGTGTGAGCTATGTATGTGTGTGTGCCAACTGACTTTTCGGCCCCTTTCGGACAGTCCAAGAGGGGCCCAAAAGTCAGTTGATGTAACACTCGAATGTTGGGCTAAAAAATCATTGTTTGGATATTACATGACAACCGAAGTGATCCTCCTTGGTGGAATTGCTACTTAGGTCACGGTTGCCACTGATCTGCAATAGATTTCCTAGTATGGTGCATGGAATATTAGGACAACTACCACCTTGTTTTTTTTTGCTCATCAGTTCTTTCTGAGTGGAAAAACGCGGTTTTTTGCGGTTTTAGTGCTTTCTGAAATAGAAAAGTTGGGAACCATGCTTGGACTAGCTGTCAGATAACAGTGGGGTTCAAATCTCGCCTAAAGTAGCATTTTATCAATGACCCTCACCCACTCACTTCGAGTAAAGTAGATCGACTCATAGCTTTTGGCTAGAACCTTGCAATAAAAAGACCAAATCTCTATTTCAGTTCACAAATTTGAGATATAAATTTTATAATTTGATTTTATATTTTGTTCCTCAGAACCACGAAAGATACCGCCCAAGCCAAATAAAAATAGAAAATAGTTAGTACCAAAAATAAAAGAAAAAGTACGGTTCCATTTGGTTCGAACGCGGTAATTCTTGAGTTACTTTGTTGGTTTGTGACTCTGTGGACGCCTGAGCTCTCTTTGGTTGCAAGAATCACATTTTTTTTTTATCTCTTCAGTCAAATTTCTTTTTTGGTCTTTGGATATGTGAACGCCTGAGCTCTCTTTGGTTCCAAGAATCAAAATTCTTTTTGGTCTTTTTTGTCAAATTTCTTTTTTGGTCTTTGGAAATGTTTGAAGTCTTACTATGTGAACGCCTGAGCTCTCTTTGGTTCCATGAATCAATTTTTTTTTGTCAAATTTCTTTTTAGTCTTTGCAAAAGATTGAAATCTTTTTTGTGAACGCCTGAGCTCTCTTTGGTTCCAAAAATCAAAATTCTTTTTGGTGTTTGGAAAAATTCGAAGTCTTTCTTTGTATACGCCTGAGCTCTCTTTGGTTCCAAGAATCAAATTTAATTTTGGTGTTTTTAATCAAATTTCTTTTTCGTCTTTGAAAAAATTTGAAATCTTACTTTGTTCGTTCGCGTTCGCGTTCGCCTTCTTTGGTTCCAAGAATCAAATTTGTTTGTCAAATTTCTTTTTAGTCTCCGGAAAATATTGAAGTCTTACTGTGTGAACGCCTGAGCTCTTTTTGATTCCAAGAACTAAATTTAATTTTGGTCTTTTTGATCAAATTTCATTTTGATCTTTGGAAAAGATTGAAGTCTAACTTTCTGAAAGCCTGAGCTCTTTTTGGTTCCAAGACACAATTAAATTGTTGTCTTTTTGATCAAATTTCTGTTTGGTTTATGGAAAAGTTCGAAGTCTTACTTTGTATACACCTGAGCTCTCTTTGGTTCCATGAATCATATTTCTGTCTGGTATTTTTAATCAAATTTCTTTTTGTTCTTTGAAAATATCTGAAATCTTTCTTTGTGAACACCTGAGCTCTCTTTGGTTGTAAGAATCAAATTTTTTTTCGTCAAATTTATTTTCAGTCTTTAAAAAAGATTGAAATCTTAATTTGTGAACGCCTGAGCTCTAATTGAGTCCAGGAATCAAATTTCTTTTTGGCCTTTGGAAAAAATTGAAGTCTAACTTTCTGAAAGCCTGAGCTCTCTTTGGTTGCAAGAATCAAATTTATTTTTGGTCTTTTTGATCCATTTTCGTTTTGGTCTTGGGAAAAGATTGAACTTTCTGAAAGCCTGAGCTCTCTTTGATTCCAAGAATCATAACTCCTGTTGGTCTTTTTGTCAAATTTCCTTTTTGGTCTTTGAAAATATTTGGTATTTTTTGTCACATTTCTTTTTGGTCTTTGGTAAATTTCAAAGTCTTACTTTGTGAACGCCTGAGCTCTCTTTGGTTCCATGAATAAAATATCTTTCTGGTCTTTTAATTCAAGTTTCTTTTTGGTCTTTGAAAAAGTTCGAAGTCTTTTTTGATCTTATTGTATATCTGATGCTTATTTTCCATTCGAACTATAACCTAGATTGTGATTACTATCAAATCGGGTTCGTTTTTCGTCTTTACTGTTCTCTTTCAACCGATAGAAACAGCACCAACTCGCTCATAATAAACTTGAACTTGAACTTTATGCGTCCGAGGAATACTTCTCTGTGGTTATTGATGGAAGTTATTTCAGCAAACACCGGAATAGCTTCAAAAGCGGGAATTTTTTGCCATTCAAGCGTTTGAGGCACGGACAAAGATTTCGTCGGCCAATTAGAAGATGGCCACCATCGGCACTCGGAACAGATAATGTTGCGCGCTAATTTAACCAATAAACAACGCAACAAGAAACCAGCAACAACAACGCAAATGCATGACAGTTCTTCGTGCCGTGTGTGAGCGGTGCTGGTGACTGGCCGATTGGTGGTGGGCCGGGAGGGGGGCGCTTTGCGCAAGTAAAGTGGCAACATTGAGCGGCATTAAAATCGAATCGAATGTGAGGGGCCGCGGCGAATGTTAAAGTTATAAAAATATGGGCTGGTTCGGCGCAACGGCAGTGCGGGCCCGAAGCGTACTCAAAGCTACGCTGAACAAGCATACATTTTATGTATATTTATTTATTAACATTTTGTGTTTGAGTGTGTGTGTGACTTTCTACTTTATGGCGAAGATAGCGACAGCGACATGGCCGCTGGAACATGGCAGCTATGAAATAAAACACAACTAAATATTTAATTTCGTACTATTTTATTGCACGAATTGGCTGTTTGTATTGGCTGTTTTGCTGTGTGTCTGTGTGTGTGTGTGCGTGTATGAGTGATTTTGCATATCGATGAATGAATTGTTCATGGAATAATGAGCAGCACATTGCAAAGTAACAAAACAAGTGGAAAAAGCTTAAAAAAATATGCCAAGAAATAACGAAAGGAGCGGGGAGGGCGGGGACGGCACATGGCCAGGCAAGAAGTGCAAATAAAAAACGTCGTGTACACAGCAAGTTTTTATTGGCTGCTGTTGTGTTGTCTTGCGCTTCTTCCTCTTCGACTGCTTCTTATATTGCTTCTTCTTATTCTAATTGTTGTTGTTCTGCTTCTTCTTTTATTGCTACTGGTTTGTGCAAATGCTACAAATGTCTGCAGTAGGTCGCTTGTAATTGTTTCGCTTTTTGCTTGTACGCTGCCAGCATTTAATAACAATGACAATTACAACAAAAACAACAACAATAACAATAGCAGTGCTGCAACTTGAAGCATGCAATGAAAGTTTTGCAAACACCATAATCATCGTCATCAAGCGAGTCAGCGGAGCAATAGTTGAGGTGGCAGCCGACAGCCACCATTGCAACAATAGCAATTGGCAACAACAACAACAACAACAACGATAACAACCACCATTTAAATGCTATAAATAATTACACTTAAATACAACATTCTATGGTGAAATGAAAATGTTTGCATTTGTGTTGTTTCATTTCGCGATGATGGTGTGTCATTTTTTAAATGCTGTTTATTTTCATTGTTGTTGTTGCTGTCATTGTAATGTCAAGCTAGTGCAGGCATCATTATTTTTTAATAATATATGCTTTTGTTTAAAGAAAAACAAAAAAAACTAACAACTACAACATTTTCAAATGTGGAGTTAACATGTGGAGACAGCAGGAAAGGACAACAAGGACTTGGGCTGTGATTAGGTGTAGTGAGAAGAGTTAAACGTGGATGGAACGGAGTTTGAATGACGATTGAATGTTGATTAACTGTGTAAAGAAGCAATTATTTTCACCAATAAGGATTTTTCATCGATTTTTCATATGCAAAAAAGAGTTC
The DNA here is from genome assembly GCA_963668005.1 of Melieria crassipennis. Taxonomy (NCBI): domain Eukaryota; kingdom Metazoa; phylum Arthropoda; class Insecta; order Diptera; family Ulidiidae; genus Melieria; species Melieria crassipennis. The sequence continues at coordinate 105,222,965 of OY764962.1, read as the reverse complement.
AGTACTTTAATCCAATTTAATCCAATTTGTTGGTTTTCTTTGCAAAGGAGGAGGAAGAAAAATTGGAGAAAAAATCTAAAAATTAAGTACTACAGAGCGTCATTTAAGAAAAATAAATTATAAATTATTAAATTAATTAAATAAATTAAGTCAACCAACACTGCCAGATTAAATAAGTTACTTTTTTTACCCCATTGAGCGCTTGACTGTACCAATTTAACGCTGGCAAACATGCAATGATGATGAAGGTTGATTTCGTTCACAAATTGTTATTGCAATGAAAAATGAAAACTCCCAGAAAGATATATAAAAAGCTCGGAAAATCAGCTTAGCTTTAGATAAGGTAAAATTGATTCTGAGATGTCGAATCATTGAATTGTTCCAGAATTTTGAAGAACTCTAAGATTAATTACTATGCTTATTATTTCATTGGTACGTTAATTAGGCTTCATTAATTGGATTTGAATCAACAAAGGTCAAATAAGTGCCTCGATGTATTCACATGACCGATTGTTGAACAAAGTATTTACAACTAATTCTTAAAATGATTTTAAAAATATGCATTTTTGTACTTTTTATGTTTGATCTATCGAAATATAGTGAAAGAACAGAAGTGCTAAAGAACTTTTTACATTTTTCTTTCTTTTACTAAAAAGTAATCCTTTTCAAAATCGCATCTTAAGTGTATTGAGAAACGTTTTCTGTTTGATTTTCTTATGGGGAAACTTATTACAATTTTCTAAGCGGTAACATACGCACCTTTGTCAGTCAGACAGTTTTAAAGGCGCCAGAAGCCTATTCGAATACCTGAAGACTGCCAATGGATTGCTGCCGAGTATACTTGCGCTGGACATGAGAGGAATGGCAGCCATGAACAACGGATTGAGCTTCAAGCCCACTAAAAACTATTCTGGCAGCTATTAACAAAACATATTCAGAAATGGCTGATAAATGGGCAGACTAGAAATTTGCTGACCAATGCACAGTGATTCGTGATTTTTAGTCTCAGAATTTAATGATTTGTATGTAATTCGAAAGGTAAAACTCCAAATAAGAGAACCAAAAAAAAATCTGCGCAAACAATCAATTAGTGTGTGTGTGTAAAAGCGGCTCAAAATTGAAACTTTTTTCACAAAAAAATGTAAACACATATTTTCTGTTTGTTAGTCTTTTGAGTAAAAAAAGTTGTAAAAATACATGGTTACCCAGAAGTTACTAAAACTTTCAATATAGATTAAGAAATGATGTGGCCATTTTCGCTTTTAATGTTTTCTTAAAAATTTGCAAAGCTGAGGCTTTTACTTTATTTTTAATTCAAAATATTTTTCTAAATTAAAAAAAATTAAATTTGAAAATTGGCAAAACTTATAGGAAAATATCTAAAAAGTATGTGAAAGTATGTTCCTGGATTTTTTTTTATTTTAAGACGCATTCTTTCTTTGTCGAATAATGTAAACACATCCTCCGATATCTTCCGATCTCAGAAAATAATTCAATTTGAAAAGTGGTCTAAACACCTATCTTTCGACAAAATTTAATTGTTTCATCCCTAAAAGTATGCAATCAGCATGAAAAATTGAGAAAACTGCAAAAAAGCAAAATATACGTCTATTGTTATAATTTTTATTGCAAAACTAAGGGGTCCTAAGACAATTTCTGTTACTCTTCGCAATTATCAATATTGACGTTACCGATTAAATGTAAAATCTGAAAAATCTAGCCAATAGAATTGTTGGTAAAGCTTTCCAAAAATTACGAAAAGCACAAATTTAAGTCTCGGGCATTGCCAAACTACAAAATTTTAAGAAAAACAAAATGGAGATTTGAATTCAGCAGACCATGATTAACTAGTATACCAAATTTTATGAAGAACGGACCACTCCTTCTAATTTTGTCCCGCGGTTGTATGGAGTCGAATCACTGTGCAATGGCATAATTCCAGAACACTGACTGACCATCCATTATATTTTCACTGGGAAACACTTAGATGCCTTAGATAGAAAGATGGAAGAAGAGAAGAAGAAGAAAGCTTAGATACCATCATTCCATGTGCCACGCGAATGTCCCGAAGTCAGCAGTTACGTATACATATATTTTTCAGTTTGAAAATCTCACCCAGTGACGCGCACGGAGGGAGTTTTGGGGCGTTCAACCCCCCAAAAAATAAACTTGCTGCTGCAAAATATGATTTTAAATGGATTTAGGTTTAAAAGTTGTACACAAATATCCTCCAAAGTGAAGTTCTGTTTGCGCCACTCGCATCAACTGGTCTCATATAGTGCAGAAATTCATAAAAAGTAGTTTAAAATGGACGGTTAAAATGAAGGTTGCATAAGAAACGAAATCAGATCGACGTACACTAGTCAGTAGCGCACGAAAGCGGGGTTTTGGGTTCAACCCCTCCAAATATTTCTTTATTACAAACATTTAGAGTATAAAATAGGATTTTAAGAGTATAAACGTATATAAAAAATGCAACTACTTAAACAAATTTTATCACATATCCTAGCAACAAATTCACAATGCCATAAATCAGAATAGTCGAAAGTTTGGCGCTGCCGTTAGCAACTTTTTGTACTAAAAAATTCTCAAATAATCGCACACAACTTGGGTTTTTAATGGACTTTAGTTTTCATGGATGAAAATTTTATTAAACCCACAAGTAAACTGCACGTGTCTACAATAATGCAGAGCCACCTTGTCGCCTCGTCTTGCCTTGTCTCGTCTATACGGTCGACCGGCAGCAACAAATTTGCAAGCAATGCAAAGAAATGGCAAAATTTTATGCCAATTTCACATTTCATTCTAATTTGCTGCTGTTGTTTTGCGCTGCTCTCTCTCTCTCTCTCTTTCCACTGGCGTTTATTTTGGACTTTGAATTGCGCACGGCGCTTAAAACGATTGTTGTTATTCAATCTTGTTGTTGTTGTTGTTGGGGCTGTCATTGTTGCAGCAAAATAGTGCTTCGGTTGCATTTAATTATTCAAATTTACACGCGCAGTAAAAACGTTTAATTCAAAATAAAGTCGGCCAGGCAACATTGTACACAACATTGCGAGGAGCTGTCAAGAGGTTTTCGGGCGAGTGGCGACGACGATGAAAGAGGCAGGTGGCAGCTAAAAGCAGAAGCAGAAGCGGTGGGCTGTTGCCGCGCACTTTAAGTTGCCATGCGAGAGCGAGACGGTGAAAGAGGCAAGTGGCGAAAATGTTGCACGGCAGTGGCATAAAATCGCAGGCGGCCACATCGATTGCAATTACAACTGCAGCACTGGCAACACTGGCAGCAACATTATAGTTTTTATTGCCGCAGCAAGACAACAACAACAACAATTTCAGCTAAAATGATTGCGGTGCAGGCGCTGAAAGAGATTTATTTGATTTTATGGCGACTGAAGCGAGGCAAAGACGAAATTAAAGCGCACTCAAATGCCAAGCTAATTGAATTTTTGTTTTTGTATAGCGCTACTTTAGATGCAAATTACATACATACTTGATATATAGATTTCTATATATAAAATATATATTTAGATACGAGTAGATATTTTCATATGTGTGTGTGTGTTTAGTCTAAATCACTACAACGTTGCGCTGAAACAGCTCTATCGAGCCCGAAATCGCGTTCAATGCAAACATATACATCTTAACAAACACACACACATGCACACACATGCACTCGAACTCACGTGGCCTCGCTAGGCATAGCCCAGCAGTTCAACGCCGCGTTACGTATACGCCACGTTGGCCCACCCGGGGCCACTGGCTACGCTCACTTCTGCACATCTACGAATGTGCATACACATTTACGTTTGCTTATGTGTGTATGTCGAGTAGTTGCCTAAACTTTTGCGCCTACCCCCTTCAACAACAACAACAACAACAACAACTATAACCGGACGCCGGAACAGCAAGCACACAGCAATAATAATAATAATTATCTTAAGTTACGCGCGCGCGCCATCCGTTTCGAACTAAATCAATATTATGAAATTCGTAATGCGCCGCCTGTCGATGCGTTCGTACCTGTGGCTGTCGCACTGCCGCTCCGCCGGTTCGCCACACTGCGCGAACACTGGCCACGCTGTGCGCACAAACACTCGAGCGCCTGTCTGTCCGTTCGTTTATCCGTTCGTTCGTCTGTCCGTCCGCGGGCAGTTATCGTGCGGTTGGCCGTGTCGCCAAAATGACAGCGACGACCGCAGTGTCTGCCCCATTACTTTGTGTTTGACAGTTGGCCTGTAGGAAAATGTGACATGGCGTATTTTAATTGTTGTCACAGCGGTGGCGGCGCACGGTCCGTTTGTGTAGCATATACTTAGGCGTGCGGACGTATGTACGCACAAACATGCAATATTGATGCATGTGTGCGAGTGTCTGTGCGCGCGCGCGCGCTTAAGTATGCGCTGCGTACTGGCCTCCGCGGGGGTCTGTGTGCGTGTGCGTGTGTGCGGCTATCTTGGAAATTCGTGTCCACTTAGTGTATTTACACGTTGCGAGCGCCGGTTCACGTATATTTTGAATTAATTACTTATTTCAATGCAGGCGGCAAACAGAGAATATATTATTTGAAAATGATTGCACTAATACAACGCATACACACACAAAGACACACATACATGCATACAGCAATATCGCTGTGTGTGCGGCGCTCGCTGCAGTGCGCTTCCGCCTTTGGCCTTTGCCCGCTGCACACAAGGCGCAAATATGATTTACGTGGCGTGTATTAGTGAAGGCGTTCAGTTCAGCAACAACAAAAGCTGCAATCACACAGCCATAATGACAACAGCAGCAATAACAACACGCACAGCCCGAACGCCAGTAATAAGCAACACATAACTGATGGGCACATTGGGCTGATTTAGGGAATGAATAAATTGGGAATTAGTGCGCGCGTCCACTAAATACGCCGTCACGAGCACTTACACACACACAAACACAATCACACAAACGCAGCCACGTAGGCACACGTGATTACGTGCATTGGTGTGTGAGAGCGTATAAGAAGCGCGAGGGACACTGTGTGTTGAATTTGTCTACTAGACACCGACACCGACTCAGTCTGGTATTTAAGCAAGAATATTGGAATATTTTTAGGAAATTTGATAAAAATATTATGCTGCAATAAAAACAATAGAACAAACATGTATTAGAGATTTAATATTTTGATATTTCTGCTGTCCAAGTTTTGGAACGCAATGGTTCCAGCAACTGAAGTTGAACTCATACATGTGGAATAGACATTTTCAAAACCACTTTTGAGCTCCTCAACCACATTGCAAACTGTGCAATAAAGTACATTGTGGGTTGTCCAATAACTCCTGGCAGCACTGTTGAAACTAAGATCACTTGGCCATCTTTTACTGACAGTTTTAGGAAAGTGTTTCTTTGGTAGGTTTTTTCAGAAGGAAGTCTTACAGTCCCAAAGGTATAGTCTTGTCTGCTAACTTCTTATCTAACTTGTATCTTTGTATGAGAAAACTAAGTTAATTTGAGTATTGTTACAGTGTGCTTTGAGTCCAGAGTAAGCACTGCATGAAGTCAGAATGCCAAGAAAAATTTGCATTCTTTGAAAATAATTTAATTAATTTTTCATTTTTAATAATTCTTTGAAAAAGGATGGAATTTTTAATAATTCTTTGAAAAAGGATGTTTGAAACCCCATACATCAAGTTTATTGTGCCGCTTTGTAAGGATCTAAGCGTATTCTTTACTTATATTACGGAAGCTGGTTCACTATCTAAATTGTCAATCTTCCATCAGTCGCTAGTGCATTCAAAAGGTTGGCACATGCTTCGATGCGATCTACATGTAGTAAATAAAAGCAATGGATTTCTATATAATAGACTCAGGTTTATAATTGGTAGTATTATACAATGAATCCTGCATGCCCTGTGTGTTTGTGTATGGGCTTCTCTTGCACTAGATTTAGTATATTTAAACCTGACTTTGCTCGTTTTTATTTTCTGTGTGACCTTAAGTGAAACCGTCATCCTATCGTAGTGGACAGATGTGTGTTGGTCAATGTCCAGCACCCAGAAATTAGAAGATAAGTAAAAAAATATGTCTCTAGACGGTATCAATGAGGTTACACAAAGTTTGCGCAAGGAAACTGCGTTGTTTAATACAGTAGATTCCTTGGCACCACAGGATCTACTCATAATCACTCTTTATCCAGTAGGCTCTCATAATACTGTGCTACAGTACTTTTGACCCATCCAAAAGATGACATAGACGTGAAACAAGAGGTAATTCACAGTAACATGGCATACTCAGTTGTTCATTTCCTGATCCAACTTCCTTTTACAAGGACTCTAAAACTTTAGATACACACACATTTCAAAGACTTTTTGCGGTTGTGCAATGATGAAAACGGGTATCAAATGACAGACAAAATTTGTTGCTTTTTGGATAAATTTTCTACTTTGAACTTTCAAGACCAAAATATGTCAGGGCATAATATTTAGTACAATATCTCAAAATTGTATTCTTCTATCTAATTTTATTGACAAAAAGTAATGAATTTTCCATACTTGCTTTTTTCCATTACTTGGATGGAAACATATTTTTTTTAACTCTAAACCAATAAAGATAGCAGAGTACAATTTTGAGGTATTATGCAACAAAGCAAGATTCGAAGCATATATTTTTTTCAACAGGATTCTTTAACCCTTTCGTCCCCGAATTTTACCCTGTGTTTCGATATTACTTTTTGGTATTTAAATCATGAAACACTTGCACACGACATTTGAAGTCGCCACGCCTCTTTGTTAGAGTTCTAGAGCTCTAGTTTACTTTTGAACAATTTTAGCTTAAAACGTGCTAAATAAATTTTGTATCAATATTTATTAATTAGAGAAAAATTATTTAATATTTATGGAAAAATACAAAATTATCACTTTTCGATTTTCTTTGACCATTATTAAAGAAACAGGGTTTCAGAACACAAACTTTCCCTGATGTCGCTGCAAAGTATTGAACAATATTTTGGGGATAACACTACAATGTTTGTAATCTTTGTAATTCTACTTAATTCCTACTGAATTCCTACTTAAATTAAACCCATAAATCAATCTCAGCTTTTGCTATGAGATAACAAAGAGGTGAAGTTGCTCTCAGGCAACTTTGGGGTCGAAAGAGTTAAAAAACTTCATAGATATCGAAAGATACATATTTGTAAGGAGCTTAGTGATATATTGAGGTCCTGAAAGTTCAAAATAGAAATTTTAGTCAAAAGGCAACAGTTTTCCTCTTTTATTTTATACTCAACTAGCTGACCCGGCGAACTTCGTCCCGCACAACATTTGTTGTTTTTTTATAATGAAATACGCGAGATAGCGAATCAATGGCGATGTGGCAAATGGCAAATTGACGAAGAAAACCAACTAAAGGAAGAGGAGGGAGCTACTGATTAACGCAATCGAGGCCCGTAAATAAGCAATGGTGCTGCTAAGTTTCAGTCAAGAAATGGATAGCGCTTGAACAATATTTAAATTATATTGGCAGGGCCACGGCCCCTTATTCAATATCCGCACAATGCCCTCTGTCGAAAGAGAAAATGGTAGGTTCGTACTAAGTGTCATTGCTGAGCAACTTATAGTTCAGCGAAATATTAGGGTCCCAACAAATGTGCCACGCCCCTTGTCCAACGCTTATAAAAACTTACCAGTAGAATGACCCATCTATGGGACGACGGGGCACTAAATTTCAGTGTTGTACGACTTACAACTTCAAAGATATTCTCTATTAAAAATTTGGTTTGTATGGGCAGTGCCACGCCCCCTTGTTCACTACCCTCATCATTCCCTCTGTCGAAAGATATGAATAAATGGTAGGTTCGTACTTAATTTCATTGCTGTGCGACCTATAGTTCAGCGGAATATTTGGATCACAAAAAATGTGCCACGTCTCTTGTCCAACGCCCACCAAATCTTACCAGTAGAATAACTCATCTATGGGACGACGGGGTACTAAATTTCAGTGTTGTACGACTAACAATTTCAAAGATATTCTATATTAATGATTTGGCTTGTATGGGCGGTACCACGCCCCCTTGTTCAATACCCTCATCATTCCCTTTGTCGAAAGATATAAATAAATGGTAGGTTCGTACTTAATATCATTGCTGTGCGACTTATAGTTCAGCGAAATATTTGGGTCACAAAAAATGTGCCACGCCCCTTCTCCAACGCCTATCAAAATTTAACAGTAGAATGACACTTCTATGGGAGGATGTCAAACCAAATTTCAATGCTGTGCGACTTACAATTCCGAAGCTATTCCATATAAAAGATTTTAGTTGTATGGGCGGAGCCACGCCCTCTTGTTAAATACCCGCCCCATTCCCTCTGCCGAAAGATATGACTAAATGGTACGTTCGTACCAAGATTCATTGATGTGCGACTTACAGTTCTGCTGAAATGTTGGGTCATAAAAAATGTGCCACGCCCCTTGTTCTTTTCCTGAATTTTCTTTGCTATAAACCTCACACAGCCCGAGACCTTTCCAACGAATGCAAAACCGTGGAAATCGGTTCGTGCGTTCTGCAGTTATAGCGTCAGGAAGGAAAACCCGACTTATTTTTATATAGTAGATAACTTTGTCATTGCACGATCACAAATATTTAAATAATATAAATTCTTTGAAATATGTATTATGTTCTTAAAATTTTAAAGTCCCTTTAAATGGACGTCGGATCAAGAAACGAAAAGACATGTTACTATGAATAACCTCTGACGCCTACGTCAACTTTTTGATGAATCAGTTGTAAAATGACAAGGTCTTTAAAATTAAAAAGACATACACGATTCAAAGATTTTGTTTAATACTTGCATTTGTGCAATAATGAAGATATGGGTATCGAATCTATATCGAAAGATACATACAGTTTTCCTCTTTCATTTGTTACTCATATCTTTGTCATTGCACAACCGCAAATATTTAAATCAATTCTTTGAAATATAGATGTATGTCCTTAAAATGTCAAGGATCACAAAATGAAAACTTAAATATGCCATTGTTACTCTAAATGACCTCTAGTTTAACCTTTATGCCTTCTTTTTGATGGGTCTCGACAAAAGAGCGCCCATTCCAACAAAAAATTTAACCTTTCAACCTTGATGAGTACATAAATTTCCCTATAGGAAATAATTTAAAATGTTTCTCTGCAAAAAGTCGTAAGCATTAATAAAAAGTTGTATGTAAAACTCATTAATTGCAGAGTTTTGCCAACTATTGTACATGCTAAATTGTGCAATTATTATTAATGCAATGAGAAAAGTAGTGTTGATGAAATTTTCAAATTGTTAGAAACCTATCGATAAAAATTGCTCGCAAAGCGAAAAAGTTGAATGCAAAACAATAGCAAATTGTGCCATAGATTAGTGCAGCGTTAGAGCGGCGAAGCGTACGAGACGAGCACAAGTGCGGAGGCACATATTTTGCTTATAAGGCTGGGCACACACTCGCAAGCGGGGCGCTGCGTATGCAAATGTGTGTGTGTGTGTGAAAATAAATTGCAGCCGTCCTAAACACAACACGAATGCCTAGCGCGCACACACACACACAAACATGCAAGCAAAGACATACCGACATGGCGTAATCATGAAAATGAAAAACTTGTTACAGGACATGTGTGCAAACGGCCTCGACGAATATCTACCACCGACTGCAAAATATTTAGCGCAGGAAACACTCGCACACGCACACACTCACACACACGGACACACTCATTTGCTTTTTATTTATTGGCAGCAGCTGCATGCGTCAAACAGCCTAACCGACTGCCGGCCTCTTCAACAGCTGCCTCCAGCTGCGCCTCCGCCTCTGCCTGCGCCTGCACTGCCAGTGCGCTGCACTTGCTGCAAGTTGCAGCTCCACCACATGTCCGTGGCGAGTGCATGTGCCCGCCCACCCAGCCACCTGCCGGCCGGATAGCGCTGGCAGCCGCCTAAGCCCCTCGAAATAATATTTAATATTTAGAGAGAAATAAATATTAAATGAGTGTGTTACTTAGAAAATCCAAAGGTATGCACAGGCGCTGGCGATGACGCAGCGAATGCAATGCTGCTCCAGCTCGGCGTATGTATGTCGCATACAAACACACACACACATGCCTAAGCGTGTATGTGTGAGTTCGTATGTGACAAGTGTTTGCTATGGGTGGCAGCGGCACCATCGACTGTCCGACACTCCAACGCCCCCAACATCAGCACCGGCGCCCACAACAACAACAACACCAGCAACAAGGGCCAAAACAAGGCGTAGCAGCGCCAACTTGTGGCAATCAATTTTATTCTTTCTGTTGCCGTTGCGCCGCACGTTGCTGAGTTCCCGACTGCAACTGAAGCGTCGAAGTCACCTGGGCGCGGGTAGTCTCAGCCACCACGCCCAGTCTTTCGCTGCCGCGCTTCTATTTCACCAACACACAAATTCATTAGAGGCCGCCGGACGGTGTGGCTGCGCTGGCAGTCGGCATACGAGCGCCCGAGCACACACGAAAGCGCACACCCGAAATCTTATAAAATATGCAGGCCGAGTGTAATTTCTTATTTAAAATGCCATTAAATTTTTTGAATAGAATTTCTCTGCAATTCGATGGCGGCGCCGGCGCGGAGCCGCAACGATGATAGACGACACAGAGCGCTGCAGCCGTTCTGTTGTTCGGCAGATAGTCGGCCGGCTGACTATTGGAATGGGCGCGTGTGTGTGTGTGTGAGTGTGTGCGGGTCAATTGGTGCACGCTGAAGGAGCGTCGACAAAAATTTGCACAAGGCGCAAAGTCGACTGCCCACTTGGCCTGCGGTGCAATCGAAGCAGCGCCAGGGGCTGAATGCCGATTGTTGTTGTTGCCTGTGGCAAGGCAAAGAGCAACGAGTGAGTGTGCTGACAATGGCCGAAAATTGCTGCCAAGCATGAAATGGTCAGTTGCGTTAGAACAAAAATTGTATAAATTCAGCACCGAGGTGAAAATTGTAATTAAATAGTTTTAAATAACTAATAAAATCAGACTGTAACTACTGAAGCAATTCATGGCTCCAATGCAGAACGGCAGCAGTACGTGAATGTTCGAATGATATAAGTTGAAAATTTAGTTGTGGGATGGATGTAATTTCCATGCGACGAATTAATCCATAAAGTTTAGGAGATAAAGGATATAAGTGTTTAATCTGCGAAGTGGTCCTTAATTAATTTTTTTTCCAAAAAATAATGATTCTAATATTTTTAATAATAAAGATAAAATATTTAACTAGATGACAGAGAACATTAAAATTACGTAACTTATAATGTGTAAAAAAATTGACAAAATCTCTAATAACGAGACTCAAATATTGAAATAGACGACAAAGTACTTTAACCTAACCTTACTTATATTCTTAAAAAAAAGTCTCCAAAATCCCTAATAGAAAGTTTTAAGTATTTAACTAGACGACGCAGGACTTAAACCTAACCTTACTTATATTGTTTGGAAAAAATGACATTAATGACATTAACCTAACCTAAGTTAACTTAACCTAACCTAACCTATTATTTTAAAAAAAGTTGTTTCAGAATCCCTAATAACAAGGATCAAGTAATTAAATACACGACAGCCGACTTTAAGCTAACCTTACCTTACTTAACCTAGCCAGCATAAAGTATCACCAAAATAAAGTATTCAACTAAAAGACAAATAATAATAATATTCTTTTCCAGAAAAATAAATGATTACAAAATTATTATTAATCAAAAAGTATTTAAATAGACGACAGATGACTTTAACCTAACCTAATCTAACCTAAAGTTTGTAATTCGATAACAAATGACATAAACCTAACCTAACCTATTAAAAAAGATTTAAATTCTCTAATAACCAGGACAAAGTATTTAAATAGACGATTGACAACTTCAATCTAACATAACCTATATCAAAAAAATTTTCAACAATCCCTAATAACTACAATAAAGAGTTTGAATAGACGACAGATGACTCTAACCTAACCTAAGCTATATTTAACAACAATATTGAGGCATACAAATTGATGACGAATGACCTTAATATAACATAACCTATAATAAAAATACAAAACTTAAATCCCCAATAACCAGGACAAAGTATTTAAAAAGATAACAGACAAAAAAAATTTAACTATTATTGCAGTGTAGGGAGCATCCAGAAAAGTGTTGCAGATCAGGAGATTTCCTCATAGATTTAGGAGATTCGTGGTCTTTTAGGAGAATTTTCAGGAGGAAGAATTGTTTAGGAGAAAGTTTAGGAGATTTATTTTTTTTTGTCAGAAGATTTTTCGGATCCTTAGTGGATTTTTGGGAGATTTTTGGATATCAAAGTATGATGCCTTGGGCACACTGGGAACAAAACATATTTTGGCAACTATTTTAATAGACAAAGCACCCTATTGTGTTAAAAATTTGTAAACTTACAAAATGTAAGCTCGTTCACAATGAAATCCCGTCAAAAATGACACTTGTTATTTAATTCATTTATTTATATGTTTTGTTATATGCTTTGTTATTGTTAAGTTTTTGTTGTTAAGCTGAAGATGAATAAAAAAGGCTGCATTAAAAGAAATTATATGTAAATATAAATGTTTATTTTTTTATGAGAATTGTAATTCCTTTAAAATTACGCAAATTATAATTATAAAAAAAAATTTAGGTGATTTTTTTAAGTTTTTGGTTTTTGGAAATTTTAGTCTTTTTTAAGATTTAGGATAAAGTAATTTCAGATATCTGGCAACACTGATCCAGAAACGTGGACACGTAGCCAAAAGTCTGTGCTTTGTGCCTTCAACACTTAACCTAATTTGTATAAGAAAAATTAGAAATATATTAGAAAAATATAAAAAAATAAATCATAATCCCCAATGACTACAATAAAGTGTTTAAATAGACGACAGAAGGCTTTAACTAAACTTTAGTCATATTTTTTAAGGGGGTATTCTGGTCGAGATGGTCCGAAAAATCGATTTTTTTTCATTTAATATTTTTGATGTAGACAATAAGAGGAATGTGTGTGCAAGACCATTTTTCTCAATGACGAATACTTTTCGAGTTTCAAGGCTATACAATGGGCGACGCTTTGCTTCGTTCGCAATGTTCGTAAATCTTTAAACTTGTTTTTCTCGAAACCATTTTTTAGACATTTTGTAGACACGATTCACAAAAAACTACTGGTCCAATTGACTTGAAATTTTACAAGGATACTAAGCAAATGTGTGGGTATCGCCTTATCTAGGATTATAGCAAAAGCATTTGTTTAACTAATGTTTTTAATGCAAAATATCAACAAAAACAGGGCAAAAAATCGTCTTTTTTTTTAAACACCTGATTTTAATTGAAGAAATTTTTTGTTTGCTTATATCCTAGATAAGGCGATAGCAGGAAGTCTTGCGATTACAAAATGGGTCACATTTTGTGTTTCAGAATATTTGAACTGAAGATATCATGTCCACCATGGAACAACTATTTTCGGCATGCTCAAGTTCGAGGCATCGAATGAACCGTTATTAAAGAAGATATTCTTAACATCATTAATGAAAATTATTGTTCAAAACCTGTAGAAAAACTTGCGAAAAACCTTGAATAAAAATATTGAAAAGCTTTTCATCCACAACGATTTGATAACATCGATATTTCGGACCGCCTCGACCAGAATACCCCCTTAAATCATATTTTTATACCTATACAACAGATGACTTTTGTCCAACCTCACCTAATCTCACCTCACCTCACTTAAGCTAATGATCTAACCTAACAACTTTACTTTCCCTAACCTCATAACCATACCTAACCTCGTAGCCTAACTTAACCCAAACTAAACCAACCCAACTTCTTCATAAAAAGACTCGAGATCGAGAGATCTTAGATAACTTCACAGAACAATTACCAAATGACTCAATAGAAATAAACAAACAATAATTAAAAAAAAAATTCTCACCAAATCAAAATGTTCTCAAGTGACTATGGAAAAATTTTAATTAGAAACACATCAACATACAAAACTAAAAAAAAACTATGCCAATTCGCCGCAGCCTTTCAGCAACTTTATTGCGAAATCCGCAACGCCATTCGCTGGCGCTGAATCTGTGCCTCATGCTAACTAATTGTAAATAAATTATTAACTGAAGAGAGTCTATTGACACGTTTTAAATAAACTTTTGCAACTAACAATAACTGCTGGGGCCACGTTGCCACATGTGCGTCTCAAACGCTGTTTGTAGTCGTGTGTAGGCAGAAAAAAGCAAAACGCGCAAGTGGGTGAAACAAAAACAAAACACACACACACACACACAAAAACGAGCGGAAAAAGTCAACAAAATATTAAAATGCAACGTGTATTTTTCTATAGTTTTTGTTTTAATCACAAGGCGAAAGTTATTAAATATTCAAAAGTGAGTGTGGCAGCGCTCGGTTGAGGCAGTTTGTGTTTTATTTTTTTTCAACATATAATGAATGTGCACAAAGCCAGCACACAGGAGATCGCAGTTTAAATAACACACACCACCAACACTACCACCACCAAAGCACACCGGCCCAGGCCACGCACAAGGCGCAGATCCTCGGTGAGTGGCGCAAGCGGAGAGAAATTGCCTTGAGCCGAGGAGGCAGTCCGTGAGCCCACACGCAAATACCTGACGGAATTCCATATACAATTCAGAGATGCACAAAAAGTGCAAGTACCGCTGTATGGGTCCGCATGTGTGTGTGTGTGTCTGTGTGCGAGCGTTTGTGTGCGTCTATGAATATCCGTTAAGGCATGCAAAATGCGCTGGCAAGCAGTAATTCATATTTTTTATACGACTGCTCGGCTTTCTGCGTTGCGTTGTGTTGCGTTGCAGCTGTCCATGAATTATGCCGAACCATTTGTGCGCCGTTGGAAGGGAAGGAGCGGAGGACGGCGTTGCAGAAAGTCGACTACAAGTTGGCCGAAGATACCAGAGCAACTGCATATAATTTTAGCGTTAAATTGTTTGCACCGCAGAAAATGTAACGCCTGAAGTGAGGAGCTGAGGTCTTGAGGTGTTGTGGTGGGTTGAGAAATCTTAGGGTGAGGCGGAGAGTGTGGAATACAACTTTATAGAAATGTTTTGTATTTAATTTGACTTAAACTTATTTTATACTTTTTCATTTTTATTTATCATTAATTTATTTAATACTTTTGTAATTTTTTTCTAATTACTTTAATAAAAAATAATTGAAGCTAATGCTAAAAATTCTCTTAGAAAAATAATTACGGAGGAAATTTTTTGCAAAAAAAAAAAATATTTAAATACTTAACGATCAAAGAGTTGGAAATGTTAATTGGAATGTTGCCAACTAAAAGAAAACTAACTAAGAGAAATAAAAAACCTCCTATACGGTGGCAATTCAAACAGCAAGAAAGACATATTCATTTGCAATTTGAAATGTAATTGATGTAATACACGATGTAATAGATGTAACAGAGTTGTTTTTTATTGAAGGACTATTCATTATACTTTATTACTTTTCAATTAGAACTTAAAAATTTCAGCACATAAATCAAACAATTTTTACTCAAACTATTCAAACTCACGAAAACAATTTGTATTTACTTAAAAAACAATTTTTAAACAAGTCTGCATTGAAATAAATAATAAATAAATATAAAAAATAAAATAAAATAATAATAATAATAAACAAAATAAATAAATAATACATTTCCCACTCATCAGTCTGGCAACTCTGTGCGTCAAAAGTATGCAATTTCCTCTCCACCTTTCTGTGTGTGTGTGGCTTTTATGTTTTACAACGTGTAAACAACGCACGAAACTAGCAAAAGAAATCAACAAAAATGCGCGACTGTGTTCGCTTTTTCTCTTCTTGTGTACTTGCACTGTAGTCAGATTTGCTGTTGTTGTTTCTGTTTTGAGTTTTGTTTTGACTCTGGCGTCAGTTGGGGGGTGGTCAGATGGTTTCGTTGCGTTTTTCCTTACGCTGGAAATCTGTTTTTTCCGTCAGCTACTCATTGTTCGACCAAAAGTTACCAACTTGACAGCGAAAGAAAAACTGAGTCCAAGAAAAAAAATCGCAAACTTTTCAATTCCAAAAAAAAAACTCAGCGCGGACTTATTTTCTGCACACTCTTACACAAAACTTTTTGGAAAGTTATTTTATATAAAAAATATTTATTAAGACATACATAAATATTTATTGAAATCGATGCAAATGGAGGATGGGAAATTGCTTTGAAGTTTATTCCACTCGCCCTGTCGAAAGCTTAGCGCATTTAGAAAATTTAAAACTAATGAAAATGTAAGTCATAGAGAATAACAAATAAATAGTTTCTAGTCTAATCATGATAAATATTGTTTTTATGTATTTTTTATACATCACTTGACACCTGCGACACGACTTGTTGGACAGTTGCGTGCAGGATTTATATTAAACTATGTACATGAATGGCAGAGACTTGTCGGTCAAGCCAGGGGCCAAGAACATCCTAAATCTATTATTAATAAATTTTTTAATTACTTTTTAATTTTGTAATTTTGATTACAACTTTTAAATTTAAATCATTACCAACTAGCAAAAAAGGGCCTTTCATATTTAGTTTAAAATGCAAGCAGCCGAAATGTGACCTCGCTGCAATTCCAAACATCCACTTTCTGATCAAAGTTTTATGAATTTTGGAATAAAAGATTTACTTTTTGTTAAGCCTAATAAACTATTCAACAAGCTCCATGATCAGAGTAGAGCTAATGTAGTTCTTTCTCGTTTTTCATAGACAAAGATATGGAAATTGTTCCATATGAAGTCTTATACGAAATTAAAAACAAAACACAGGCCACTTGATTTAATGTTCCAAGACTGCATTTTATAACTACAATTAATTTTTTTGAATTAGACGTAATTTTACTTGTTTACGAAACTGTTCAGCCAAAAATGTTGAACGATCATTTCGGTTGTAAATATTTCATAAATTGCGAAAAGTTTAGAAAACAGAACATAAATCTTGATCAAAAATTATAACGATCTCGATCAGGAGCATAGTCAGAACTTGTTCATGGTGGGGAAGGGATTTTTGTTAAATCAATTTTAGAACTACGTGCATTCTAAAGTAAATAAATACAACTAATCTATATATATAAAAAAAAGTTCACTTCTTGTGTGTAGCCAGTGTTTGCGAAAACGGTTCATTCTTTTGGGAAAATTTTTTTCGTATGTGATAGAAGATGTTAATGCGGTGGTTTATAGCGATATTACATGTTTGTACGGCAGGTGGGCGTGGCACCTCCCATACAACCTAAATTTTTAATATGGTATATCTTCGGAATTATAAATCGGACAGCATTGAAATTTGGTACAGAGTCGTGGCGTAAACATGTCGTTCCACCGGCAAAATTTTATGGGCGTTGGACAAGGGGCGTGGCACTTTTGAAATTCCGGTATAACTTGGGAACTAGAGCGTTCACATCAATGACAATCGGTACAAACTAACGATTTGGTCGTGTCCTTCGACAGGGGGAAAAGGATGGGTTTTTGACAATGGGCGTGGCACCGCCCATACAACCCAACTTTTTAATATGGAATATCTTCAGAATTATAAGTGGTACAGCATTGAAATTTGGTACAGTGTAATGGCGTATACATGTCGTTCCATCGGTAAAATTTAAAGGGCGTTGGACAAGGGGCGTGGCACTTTTTAAATTCCGGTGTACCTTTGGAACTAGAGCGTTCACATCAATGACACTCGGTACAAACTAACGATTTGGTCGTGTCTTTCGACAGGGAGAATAGGGTGGGTTTTTGACAAGGGGGCGTGGCACCGCCTATACAACCCAACTATTTAATATGGAATATCTTCAGAATTATAAGTCGTATAGCATTGAAATTTGGTACAGTGTTATGACGTAAACATGTCGTTCCACCGGTAAAATTTAATGGGCATTGGACAAGGGGCGTGGCACTTTTTAAATTCCGGTGTAACTTTGGAACTAGAGCGTTCACATCAATGAAACTTGGTACAAACTAACGATTTAGTCGTGTCCTTCGACAGGAGGAATGGGGTGGGTTTTTGACACGGGGGCGTGGTACCGCCTCCATTTTTTTATACATAGATTGTTTATTCTGACTGACTGACTGATTGATTGGTTGATTTATCATCGCCCAGCCCAAATCGCTGAAGCTACAAACATGAATTTTGGACTGTAGGTACATCTTGAAGAATTAACCTTCGCCAAGGGATTTTTTGAAATTCGGGGTCTAAAAAGGCAAAACATGGGTTACAGTGTGGTATCAAGAAACGTGATTTAATAAACATATTGAATTTGAACTTCCTGAAAATATTCTAGATCAAATCACATTCGACACTTATGTTATAATTTTTCGAAAATCAAAATTTAACTGGCCCAAAATGGGTTAAGGTTTATTTACGGAAAGACTCCGAAACAAACAACACGAACCGATGGGCCTATTGACTTCAACAATTGTAAAAATAATTGAAATAAATAAAATTCGACACGTGTGTTTCATTATTTTCAAAATCGAAGTCTAACTGGATCAACGACGGGTTAAAAGTATGTATGTATGGAGAAAGAAATTTTGCTGAGCCCTTTCGACTTCAAACTTTGTGAAAGTACTTCAAATGTAAAATAACTCGATACGCAATTTTTCCGAATATTAAAATTGGACGGGGTCAGCGACGGGTTAAAAGTTTGTATGGAGAAACTGTGAAATGAAAAATATGAATTAATGGGCCCATTGACATCAAACTTGGGGAAAGTACTCTTTGTGAGAAATAATTTGACACGTATTTCTCACTTTTTTGAAAATCAAAATCTAACGGGGTCAGCAATGGGTTAACAATTTGTAGAAGATTTATTGGGCGTTCTGACTTCAAACTTATCAAAAGCAGTTCAATCGGGAAATAATAAAAACGTGCTTTTAATTTTTTTTTAAATCTAAATCTACCATGGTAAACCAAGGGTTAAGAATTTGTTTGGAGTAAATGTGAAAACATATGATTTAAAGGGCCTTCTGACTTTAAAATTTTTAAAACACTCGAAATCAAAGATAGACACATGTTTTTTTTTAAATCAAAATCTGATGGGCTCAACAATGGGTTAAGAATTCGTATCGGGGAAACAGGAGAGCTTGCGTGCAAAGCCGCAGGGCCCAGCTAGTATTAAATACATAATAATAAATTGAAAACAAACAAATTGTCCATTCTCAGAGCCGTAAATTGGAGGAGTTTCGCTGTGGCCACTCTAATCTAAGCTAACCTAATTGACTTTCATTCCCATTTTGGACCTTCTTTAGGAACATTTTTGTGCATAAGATTTTAGTTGAGTGGCAACCATGGTTCGAGTGTTGAGAGAGTGAGAGAATGAGAGCCCCGACAACAACTCTGAGAGTACCCCTTTTGATGTTCAGCAGACATCTGGTGCGCTTCCAGTCCATTCCAGTTCATTCTTTTGGGAAAATTTTTTTCGTATGTGATAGAAGATGTTAATGCGGTGGTTTATAGCGATATTACATGTTTGTACGGCAGGTGGGCGTGGCACCTCCCATACAACCTAAATTTTTAATATGGTATATCTTCGGAATTATAAATCGGACAGCATTGAAATTTGGTACAGAGTCGTGGCGTAAACATGTCGTTCCACCGGCAAAATTTTATGGGCGTTGGACAAGGGGCGTGGCACTTTTGAAATTCCGGTATAACTTGGGAACTAGAGCGTTCACATCAATGACAATCGGTACAAACTAACGATTTGGTCGTGTCCTTCGACAGGGGGAAAAGGATGGGTTTTTGACAATGGGCGTGGCACCGCCCATACAACCCAACTTTTTAATATGGAATATCTTCAGAATTATAAGTGGTACAGCATTGAAATTTGGTACAGTGTAATGGCGTATACATGTCGTTCCATCGGTAAAATTTAAAGGGCGTTGGACAAGGGGCGTGGCACTTTTTAAATTCCGGTGTACCTTTGGAACTAGAGCGTTCACATCAATGACACTCGGTACAAACTAACGATTTGGTCGTGTCTTTCGACAGGGAGAATAGGGTGGGTTTTTGACAAGGGGGCGTGGCACCGCCTATACAACCCAACTATTTAATATGGAATATCTTCAGAATTATAAGTCGTATAGCATTGAAATTTGGTACAGTGTTATGACGTAAACATGTCGTTCCACCGGTAAAATTTAATGGGCATTGGACAAGGGGCGTGGCACTTTTTAAATTCCGGTGTAACTTTGGAACTAGAGCGTTCACATCAATGAAACTTGGTACAAACTAACGATTTAGTCGTGTCCTTCGACAGGAGGAATGGGGTGGGTTTTTGACACGGGGGCGTGGTACCGCCTCCATTTTTTTATACATAGATTGTTTATTCTGACTGACTGACTGATTGATTGGTTGATTTATCATCGCCCAGCCCAAATCGCTGAAGCTACAAACATGAATTTTGGACTGTAGGTACATCTTGAAGAATTAACCTTCGCCAAGGGATTTTTTGAAATTCGGGGTCTAAAAAGGCAAAACATGGGTTACAGTGTGGTATCAAGAAACGTGATTTAATAAACATATTGAATTTGAACTTCCTGAAAATATTCTAGATCAAATCACATTCGACACTTATGTTATAATTTTTCGAAAATCAAAATTTAACTGGCCCAAAATGGGTTAAGGTTTATTTACGGAAAGACTCCGAAACAAACAACACGAACCGATGGGCCTATTGACTTCAACAATTGTAAAAATAATTGAAATAAATAAAATTCGACACGTGTGTTTCATTATTTTCAAAATCGAAGTCTAACTGGATCAACGACGGGTTAAAAGTATGTATGTATGGAGAAAGAAATTTTGCTGAGCCCTTTCGACTTCAAACTTTGTGAAAGTACTTCAAATGTAAAATAACTCGATACGCAATTTTTCCGAATATTAAAATTGGACGGGGTCAGCGACGGGTTAAAAGTTTGTATGGAGAAACTGTGAAATGAAAAATATGAATTAATGGGCCCATTGACATCAAACTTGGGGAAAGTACTCTTTGTGAGAAATAATTTGACACGTATTTCTCACTTTTTTGAAAATCAAAATCTAACGGGGTCAGCAATGGGTTAACAATTTGTAGAAGATTTATTGGGCGTTCTGACTTCAAACTTATCAAAAGCAGTTCAATCGGGAAATAATAAAAACGTGCTTTTAATTTTTTTTTAAATCTAAATCTACCATGGTAAACCAAGGGTTAAGAATTTGTTTGGAGTAAATGTGAAAACATATGATTTAAAGGGCCTTCTGACTTTAAAATTTTTAAAACACTCGAAATCAAAGATAGACACATGTTTTTTTTTAAATCAAAATCTGATGGGCTCAACAATGGGTTAAGAATTCGTATCGGGGAAACAGGAGAGCTTGCGTGCAAAGCCGCAGGGCCCAGCTAGTATTAAATACATAATAATAAATTGAAAACAAACAAATTGTCCATTCTCAGAGCCGTAAATTGGAGGAGTTTCGCTGTGGCCACTCTAATCTAAGCTAACCTAATTGACTTTCATTCCCATTTTGGACCTTCTTTAGGAACATTTTTGTGCATAAGATTTTAGTTGAGTGGCAACCATGGTTCGAGTGTTGAGAGAGTGAGAGAATGAGAGCCCCGACAACAACTCTGAGAGTACCCCTTTTGATGTTCAGCAGACATCTGGTGCGCTTCCAGTCCAGCTTTGGCCAGATTTGTTGCGCTCTCTTGCCTGTCTCGCAGGCCGCCCAATCAGTGTTGGCGGCTTTTGTCACGTTTTCGTCTATTGACAGCTTATAAGTATTTCACCAGCAAAAATAACAACAAATAAAAGGTCTTTTTCCTCTTTAAGAGTTGTTGAAAATTATTTAAGAAACTTGCTCATGACTAAGTTTTGGCTACGCTACCGAATCAGACATAGTACAGCACAATTTTTAAGACATGTGCAGGGACCATGCGACGATTAACCCTAATTCCCAGAAGTGAGCTTCACAGTCTCACTAAATATTTCAAATGGTGATAAATTCAAACGATTTTCGATTCCATTATTTAATGCAATCCTCTAATGGAATGTTAGAATTATATTGCATTTATTAATTTAACATTTTAGACAGTTTTTGTACTTTTTAAACAAATGTTTTCGGTAATTTAGCATACATAAGCCTGAAAGTCTCACTTCTGACTTCTGACTCAGATTACTACTGGGTTCAAAACCCAGATTACTAAATTGCATTAAAATTATATGAAATAAATTGAGCAAAAAGTCTAAAAATGGAAAACCTTGCAAACTATTGCAAATCACAAACACACCAAAAAATGACACAAAAATTTAATAAAAACAATACAAATTCAATAAATGCAATATTATACGTGCAGCTTAAATCAATATTTATGTCTGCGGATCTACGTCAATGTCGTCACATTTGCTTACCCATAACTCAGACATTAAAAGTGCGGATTGTGTTCAAGCTTACCTGCAAGCAAAGAAACGGAAATATTTTTCATTAATATTTGCAACAAAAACTACACACATACATATTTATAATTTTACTAATAAATTAATACAATATGGCAAAAGTTTAATTTCTGGTTGATTTTCTTTCATTTCTGTGCCCATAACTGAGCAAAGCATTATGAAAGTCTTTTGTATTTTGAAAATTTTTAGGAAAAACACTCAATGGAAACAACAGTACTGAACAAAAAAACTTTCCCAAAAGTAATTAAAAGAAAAATAATGCCAAAAAAGAAGAGATATTATTTGCGCAATTAAAAGGTTTTTTTTCACTTGCGTCATCTGGAGCGCCGGAAATTATTCGTAATATCAAAAATAAACATAATAATACAAATAATTGGAAATGCGCGCGGAAAATATAATACGAAATATACACACAATGAGTAAAATAAATACAAAAAATTATGTATCAGACAAATGGAACGCAATGGAAAGGAATGGCAATTGAAGCGGGAGCGCGCGGCCCAGGCGAGGCCAGCGAAAACATGCGCGCGCGCTTAAGAAAGCGTAAATTACATAAACACAAATAAACATAAACAATAATAGCAACAACAACTGCAGCAGTGGCCGCTTGAAGCGTACGCAATGCTACAAATGAAACGTTACGTTTTTTTTTTTCAATATTGCAACAAAAATACGGCAACGCCGTATACAGCGCCGAGTCGAGTCGAACATGTAAAGCAGCCAAATCGTACAAACCAGAAGTGAAGTTTTTATATATTTAAACTGCAAACTGTCGACAGTTACAAAATATATAAATCACACAAAATTAAAAACTAAATAAAGCATCGCAACTCAAGCGACGAATAATGAAACTTGCAAAAAAGTGACAAATAAAATCACACACACGTGGCCGCTAAATGCCGAAATTTATTCAAAGATCAATACGAAAAATTCCAACAAGAAAAACCAAACAACAACAATGAGACGTATGTATGTATAAAATTAAAGTTAAAAAGGCGGCTCACATTGCCAGATTTGCATTAACTGTTTAGAGGTGCGCGGTCGCCGTCGCACTCGTCGTCACT
Source organism: Melieria crassipennis (assembly GCA_963668005.1). Classification (NCBI taxonomy): domain Eukaryota; kingdom Metazoa; phylum Arthropoda; class Insecta; order Diptera; family Ulidiidae; genus Melieria; species Melieria crassipennis. The sequence goes on along the minus strand of OY764962.1, from coordinate 105,199,443 downwards.
TCCTTCGCTGTTGACTTAACGCGAAGTGGCGGAATGCTTTCTTGCTGACTTTGCGCTTGTGTTTTTGTTGTTGCTGTTGTTGTTGTTGTTGTGTTTTTGTTTATTTGCTTATTTATTTATTTAACATCATTTGCAAAGTTATTTTTATATTTAAAAATTTGTTGTCGTCCATTTTTTCTTTCATTTATTTCTTAATGATTTAAACAAACAGCCATGAAGCAGCAATATTTTGTGCAAATATATACTAAAGCACTACAACACTATTACCAACGACAACAACAACAAAAACGTTAGCAACAACGTCATACGGCCGCAGCGCGTGCAAAGCCCGGTAAAAGTTATATTTTTTTTGTTGATTCTAGATATTTATTTTTTTTTATTGTCTAAAATAAATGAATTTCTTGCGGTTGTTGCTGTTTTCGAAAGCATTACTTGCGTAATTTATAAACAATAAATTCAAACTAAAAATACTAAAAATAAAAAATACAAAATTATAAAATTTTAAATAACAAAAACAAAAAAATTTAAGAAAAACCTCGAGCCAATCGATTCGAGCCAGAGGCGTATTAACTGCGCTGAGGCCGAAAGCTTTATGGAAATTGTTTTTGTTTTTTTTTTAATATAACGGTGCTTCGTCAGCTTGCCTTATGGATCTGGTTATAAATCGCATTGATTTTTGTGTTTTTAATTTTTGTCGTGTTTTTTTGTGTTTTTGTAAATCAGCTTATTGATTTTTATTCATTTTTGTTTGTTTATAGCTTTCGCAGAACTCATTTTACTTATTGTTCTTCCGCCGCTTCGCCGTTCGCTTTGATCCTTCTTCTCATTTTTTTATTATTACAACGCATAATATTTCTTGCTTAATTTATATTTATTTCTTTATTGCTGCGCCCGGTTCAGCGATAATTTGCGTTCTTCGCATCTCCATCTTCATCTTGGTGGGGCCAGCGCCACGCAACGCGCACCGCGCACCGCGCACCGCGGCCGCTGCGTCTCGCTGTGCGCACATCGGCACATCGACACATCGTCTTCCACGTTCGCCGGTCTGGCCATTCAGCTGGCCATCGATTTAATTTGCTTCCTCAACCGATACAACGTCTTTCTGATTCATTCAAAGTTTTTTGCTTGGCGTACAGACGAGCCAGTGCTGCCAGATTGCCAATGCAGGCCACACAATATTTACTTTCAAACCAAACAATTTGAGTATTTGCTATGTAAAAACTCGAGATGCACTGTAACTTTATTCGACTTAAAGCTAAACTGAGCCTTGACATATGAAAACCTTCACCTTTCAAAGAGTACACGATGACTTTTTTCCATATATTAAAACTACTATTAACTAACCTTAACCTCTGTCTTTTGGTTCCAAAGTTTTCAGAAATCTTTTTATTATTAGGCAACTTAGCAGTACTCGACCCATTAATCGAATCCCCTACGCATTACAGAGAAAGTAATACTGGTCTGTTGTGCTCAATTACGGAACAACTTCTCTGCGAATGTTTTCCCCAGCACCTACGACTTTAGTGGGTTCAGAACAAAACTCTACAAATTCTTCCTTTAACTCTGTCTCCGAACCCTAGCATACTTTTAGACTCACATAATGCTTCAGATTTATAAGAATGATCACTGCGCTGGCTCTAAAAACAAAAACCATCGTTTCTGTGATGTGAAAGAAAGACGCTGCCTTTAGCTCCATTGACTTCTTTCATGATCCATTAAAAATGTTTCCAAAGTAAGTCAATTTTCTTTCTCTCTCTTCTCTTTTTTTCATTCTTTTGTTTTCAGAAAGTTGTGTGCTTAGTTTTTCATTAATTTGCTAATTTATAAATGAGCACCTTTACATTTGATCATTGATCTCCAATTATGGATGGTCAGAAAAAGTTCAAGGTTATTATACAAAAGAATTTTAAAAAGCTTTCTTATTCAAGTACTTTTCTTCATGTTAAATCTTGTTTAACTTGTTAACTCTTTGATTTATTTGATAGTATCTCTCATAACCTGAACTTTCAGTTCGTATTTCAACTAAGTTTTCTAAAAATTTTTGTAAAACTACAGAAAACTTGAATCAAGCTGAACTAAAACAGGAACTGGAGAATTTACTACATTGGCCTCAAGATTCATATTTTTCAAGTGTTATTGGTTCCAAAGTCTTCAAAGATCTTTTTGTTACTAGACTACTAAGCAGTATTTCGAATCTTATAAGCATTTCAAACTTATGGACCCTAACTTAATGCTTACAAACCCCAACTTAAGTTAGACATTTGTTTAGTTACTGAGCCTTCGTGCCAGTTATGTCCCAGAGTGGGGTAAAAATTGACGTCAGCAGGTTTAATTTTTGACTCAGATGCTATAGTACTAACTGGGTAGAATATACTATAACTTTCAAGTTGATTGTAAGTTTCCGTAAGTATGCATAGGATGCCCCAGCAAAAGTACAAGATTTAAATTTTATGGCTTTGAAATTTGACAACTGTCTGTCCACGTCTACGTTTTTTGCGATTCTTGAAAATGGTGCGCCACAAAAAAAAAGATTGCATTATAATTGTAAAAACAAGTGATTTATTAGAGCAACGATTTCCAAACCAAATAAACTCCCGAATTTGCAATGTCAACTGACCACAAAGATCATTCAATTTCTTGCTTCGGGGTTCTATGAAATCTCAAATAACCCACAAACTAAGTATTTCTGAACCTATGACTGAGATTCAAAGTATAATCAGGTGGAGCCACAAAATGGTTTGTTTTTGTCATAATGTCATTGAAAATTTCATGAATAGAGCTTGAGAGGTAATTTGCTGTATATTTAATTTCATACTTTGGAGCTCAGCCACTTGCAACATGTGTCTAGACTGCAGAGGACGATGAGACTGCTGACTACTATACTCATGAATGGCCGGTTTGCGGACTTTTCAGGCATATGCAATTTGACAGAATGACCCTCATGGAGATTGATCTACTGGAACTCGAGCTACGGGACGTTTTCGCTTCAAAAAAGCGACAGATCGGTTACCCTTTCGACCCCAAAGTTGCCTGAGAGCAACTTCACCTATTTGTCATCTTATAGCAAGAGCTACAATTGATTTATGGGTTGAATTTAAGTAGGCACCAAAAAAATAAATATTTTTAGAAGTTAATTCAAAGCAAATTACAAAAATTTTACTGTTATCCCCAAAATAATTTCCAATCATTTGCAGCGATATCAGGGAAAGTTTGTGTTCTAATTGAAGTCTACGAATTGGGCGCGTTTGATCAAAACCCTGTTTCTTTAATAATGGTTAAATAAAATCAAATAGTGATAATTTTGTATTTTTCCATAAATATGAAATAATTTTTCTGTAATTAAAAAGTATTGATACAAAATTTATTTAATCCGTTTTAGGCTAAAATTGTTCAAAAGTAGCTCTAGCTCTAGCTAGCTCTAGAACTCTAACAAAGAGGCGTGGTGACGTCAAATGTCGTGTGCACACTTCTTAAGAAAGTGTTTCATGATTTAAATACCAAAAAGTAATATCGAGACACAGGGTAAAATTCGGTGTCGAAAGGGTTAAAAGATATGCAGAATCTTTTGAAACTTATCTTATGTCAAGAGTCGCTATTGAAGGCTGCAAGAGAGATCCAACAATTTAGATGAAAATATGGGTATGAGCCAAGTAGATATTTGATCTATTATTTCATTTTTCAAAAACTTAATTTTCTGGTTCAAAGTTAATCAATCCAAAACTTTATAGATGCGCCAGAAGCGATATTCTACGAGTTTTTGAAAAAAATAAGCTCCAGACTGCAATCGAGTGCGATTGAAGCGCGATTTGATTGAGCTATGACATAATCATCCACTTACGTCGGCTGGGACTTTCCAGTTCAAGGTCAAGTTCAAATCATCAGCACACATTGCACAGAAAACATTTACCAACTAATTTCAAAATGTCTTCTTACAAAGCTACATTTAAACTTCTTCTCTTCTCACAAGTTTCAAATAACTGCAATGACATTGCTTGACGTAAATACGCCACGCGTCTATTTGGTGTTTGGTTGAAATTTCAAAATCTTGGTTTTGCGTTCACAAAAACAAGAAAAACACCAAAATAATATTAATAAGAATAATCCATTAAAACAAAAACTGAAAATTCCATTTGCCAGCCGCCGCGCTTAGGATGCCACATGTTCCACTTTGGGCGCAAAACCCATTTGATTTTTATTAATTTACATTCATTTATTTAACTTATTTTATGTATTGTATTCGCCGCGAACTGAGCGCGCATCGGGCCAGCTCTGCTTGGCTGCTGTCGTTGGCGTTTTTAACTTGACTTATTAATTAATTTATGCAAACACGTTTTACTTTTATTATGTCAAATTTTGTGATTCGTATTTTACTTTGCTGTTGCTGCTGATTTTAATTAAATTTTTTTCATCGCTGCACAGCGCGCTGGGAGTCTGTTTGTCTGACTCTGTGTGTGGCTGTGTGTGTGTGTGAAGTTGCTGTACAAAGACAATTTCGCGCGCATAAATTAATGGAATATCTAAAAGTAAAATCAAATTTGATTAATTTATGCTAAAAATGTTAGGGCGCCGAAGACGTTAGTCAAACAAACACACACACACCAGCCAGCCAGCCAGCCAGCTGAGACTCAACGCCGCCGTTCACCCTTTCGCCGGTGTGAGCCATGCCGAACGGAATGGCGAAACGCTTTGCACAGTCGCATCAAAATTAATTTGTACCAATGCGCGATGCGTTTGCCGGCGAAAATTCCTCTCGGCTTTTTATAAATTAGATAACGTAGCGCAAGTGCCGAGATAAATTAATAAAATTATTATCAGCCACATTCTAGTCACATTTTTTCCATGCTTTCCCAGTCATTCGGCTCGTAAAAGTTTTATTGAATCGAATGCGGTGCGCTGCCTACCAGATCCTCGGTCGACTGGCCCTTTGGCCAAATTGAATTTTTAATTCAATTGTAGACGTTCATCAGTCTGCTGCGTATGCAGATATTTGTATACATACATAATTTCATTGTTATGCTACATTAATAATTTATTTTCATTTGGGACATATTAATTTTTTCCATTTGTTTATTCTTCATGTCGCTGCGTTGTTGGTTATAGCTAACGTCATTGTTGTTGTTGTTGTTGTTGTTGCTGCGATTGTGGTTATAGCCTACTTTTTATTTGTTTATTATGTATATTTCTATTTCGACTTCAATTTCTATTTGCTTGTCTGATTGTCTGTGGACTCTTTCGAAACGCGTCTGGAGCATAATAACAATTATTTCTTTACGGCTCGACTTTTTTTATTATTATATTTATACATATTTGTTGTTGTTGCTTTTTTTCTGCTCTTTAATGGCTGTTCAAAGTGCACATTACGAGCACATTTTGTGTAAATGGTATTTTAAATAAACATTCAAACGTGGTTTTAGTGGCATTTCGATATTTCATAAGAAATTCGTGAGCAATGTTAACTTTTTTCTGGTTTCGTTATTATTGGGGAAATTCCATAAACTTCATAATAAAGCTTTAAGGCAAATCCTGACAACAAAATTCTTTTTTTATTGCAATACGAAATGTTATAGAATGTGTTATATAACATTTTATATATCTCGAAAAATATGTATTTATTTATCAATGTCTCAATAATATCAGTCAATATCAATATTGTCCAATTCAAAATAAATCTCTTTATATGGCAGTGATTTGTTCAATTCCCGAAGTACTTCCGATATGAGCTTCTTTAAATCGCATTGAGTTCTATCAAACGGATGCAGTTTGTATCTACTCAATCATCTTTTTATGGGTCTTTTAAGTTCAGGGAACAAAAAAAGTCGCAGTGGGCCAAGTCCGGTAAATGCGGTGGCTGAGACATGATTTCAACAAAGAATCCCAAACAATTGTGTGTGTGTGTGTGAGCAAATAGATTTTTTTATAGCAAAAATTTCCCAAGTACACCAAATTCTTCTAAGAATTTTTTCTACCAAAAACAAACTAAACACGTAAAGTATACAAGTTTTTGAAAAAAATTATATATCTATGTTATATCTATTCATAATAAAGAAAAAGAAACAGAAGCAAATAAGAGACATTTTTTATTTGATTTTTTACTTCAATTCAGATACATTTTTTAAATAATTTGAAGCGAAGTAAATCAGGGACCGGAAATAACAGTTATTTATGAAAACTATACCTAATTGAAAATTTTATTATGAAGGAAAAATCATGCAAATAAATGAAATATACCAATACATTTGTTTTCGCACGGAGAATCAAACTTGGCAATAAACTTTTTTTGTAATTTTTACGGAAAAATTAAAAAATAAGAATTATTTTTTATTTATATTTTAAAAATCCTTTAACAATTTTTTTTGATTTTTTTCATATTAGTCCACAAATAACAGTTTTATTTCGATTTTTATTCTAGTTGTTCTATGATAACAATTATTGGTGACTTTTATTTTTTTAGTCATCAATAAAAATCATTCAGTGACTTTTATTTATAAAAGTCATCAATAAGAATCATTCAATGACTTTTATTTTTTTAAGTCATCAATAAAAATCATTCAATGACTTTTATTTATAAAAGTCATCAATAAAAACAACTCAATGACTTTTATTTATAAAACTTTTATTGAATAATTTTTATTGATGACTTTTATAAATAAAAGCCACTGAATGATTTTTATTGATGACTTTTTTAAATAGAAGTCACGAATAATTGCTATCATAGGACAACTAAAATAAAAATCGAAAAACTGTTATTTGTGGACTAATAAGAAAAAAATCAAAAATAATTGTTATTATAGGGTTTTTAAAATATAAATAAAAATAACTTTTATTTTTTGAGTCATTAAATAAAAGTAAAAAAATAACTCTTAAACATTGATTTTATAATAAAACTTATAACTGTTACGGTTCTTGAAGTAAATGAAGAAATATTATTTTTGAATTGTGCCCAAAAAACGTTTTGTTAAGTGATTAGTAGAGCCAGAACGCTGTGGTTGCTGTCAAATGAAAACACACACTTGCTGTCAACAAAAACAGTATTTGGTAGCAAAAAGTAAAACATTTACAGTATAATCTCGATAATCCGGACAATTAAAAACCGGACACTGGTGTCCGGATTACAGAGTCTACAATAGAAATGGAGTGTCCGGATTACAGAGTCTACAATAGAAATGAGTGTCCGGATTACAGAGTCTACAATAGAAATGAGTGTCCGGATTATCACGTTGTCCGTATTAGCGAGTGTCCGAATTATCGAGATTATACTGTATTCAAATTATTAAAAAATTAATATAAACATTTACTTAATCCATAAATTTAAAATAGTAACTAAATAAAAAATAAATTAAATAAGTATTGTACATTTAAGAAAATAATAACAAATAAATTTTAAAATTACAAAAATTACTTAATCGATAAAACTAAAATTTTAATTTAATTTTATTTAGTAAAAAAATTAATTAAATACATTTAGAAAAAAGACAAAAATATAAATAATATAATAAATATTTATAAAAATAAATTAAATACATTTAGAAAAAAGACAAAAGATTATTTTCCCTGTGAAAGCCTGCAGCGAGAGGGTTAAGTTAATCGCAGACGTTGCATGGCCATTGGCTACGTCACAGCTTCTAACACCAGTTCCAGATCAGATAACCATAGAACCAACTGATTGCGGTATACAACTGCGAGGTCGAAAAATTAAATTAAATTTTAATTTAATTTTAATCTTCCACTCAAACAAAATTAGAAATTTTTTTGCTTGCTAATAGTTTCTAAGATCTTCCTTGTCTTCCCAGATATGCCCATCGTACTACATGTAGAACATCTGTTTGAAGGCGATGCAGATGCCCTGAAATGTAGCTATAGTTACATATAGGACCTTCGGCATATCTGGGTTAACATCAACATTTCCGAACTTGCTGTCTCGAAATCCTTTTCGTGCGGCTGAAAATGTTCGGTCAACTGCAGGTTCTTCCACACTGTGTTGTCGTCAGTTAATAATTGAGTTTCACTTTTACCGCCCCACTAATTGATTTCAGTGCCCACTACCGCTTGCACAGGTACGCACTGCAGATAATGACAGCTAAACGTCAGTTCTTCCGTTCTAAGCGGCCACAAATCGCATCGCCGTAGAAACATTGCGCCGGACTTTGCCTTGAAATGCATTTCAACGGCGACGCCCTCACTATAATTAAATAACTGTCTCTGTGTGTGTTGTTGTTTTCCCTTTTTGTCTTTAATTACGCACACAAAACAGCGTACAACAAAAGCAATTATGCCGTGTTGTTCCATTACTGTTTATAAGAAATAGGAAAATATACAATTAAAAAAAAATATATATTTAATGATACAGCGCGCCAGCACATTAGTATTAATTTATTAATGTGTGTGTGTGTGTGTGTGTGTGTGTCTATGGCACACAATTGCGGCGTTTGTGAAATGTGCATATAAATGTAATAATACAATTTATTCGGAGCAGTTATTGTGTTTTCTTCGTTTTTCTTTTATGGTTTCCACATTTGTTTTCTGCTTTTCTCATTTCATTTATTATGTTTTTTTGTTATTTTTATTATTATTTTTTTTTTAGTATTCATGCTTTTTTAATTAATGGCTTTCATTATTTTTATTATTTCTGTTGCTTTTTGTAGTTGTTACTATTGTAATTATAAATCGTATTTTTATTTCATTTTTCATTCCGCGTACCCAGTCGCCAGTTGTCGGCTGCCGCAAAGTGTCCGCTAACGTGTCATGATGACAGTGCGTTTTCATCTTGTAACTCATTTCTTTGCTTTATGGCTATTGTTGTTGTTGTTGTTGTTAGTGGCGCATTTTATGCAACGTTTAGATACGCACATATGCAGGCCTTAAATGCTCTGCTAGTTGTTGCTGTTGTTGTGGTGGTTGTGTGTTTTGTTTTTTTTTATTTTGCTGCTGTTATTTTTGTTATTATTGTTGTTGCACGAATGCATTAATCCCGTGAAAGAAAAATTACATTTGAATGGTTACGAAAGCCAGCAATCTAATGGAACTTCAAAAGTGACGCACAGGCGGTGAGAAGTGGAATGAAGGGGGGAAACACACTGACATACCGCAGGGCGGGCCGCAGGAAACGACACACACTTATTTCACATTTTTGGTTTTTTGTGCCGTTGCTGTTGTAATTGTAAAGAAAATTGTAATTAAAATTATAACAAAAAGACAACAACAAAAACAAAATATTATTTTACGCTTGAGGAATTTCAAAAGAGTAACAAACAAAGAAATTACAACAAAAGCAACACCAACAATAAATTGTACAATTGAACAATTGCATTAATAGTGTTAATTTTTTCCAACTTAATTTCTAACTACAAATTCGAAAACGTGAAATATGTATGTATGTAGTAGCTTTGTCTACCCTACACGCTTAAAATGAGGTTAGGTTCATGGCGAAAGAAGCAAAGCGTTGTGTGAGGCATAGAGTTGATAGCGGTTCAACTTACAATATATGTATGTAGATGTACTTTCAGTTACTATGTGAGTGTGTATGTGTGTGTGTAGTAAAAACTTTAGTGAGGTTAGGTTGGGTTAAACTGGCAACTAAAAGCAGCTCGCATTGCGTAAGTCACAAACCATAAAACATACCAAAACTACACATCAGTGTTGATACAATGCATCTCAGTTTCTCAATAATCCTTTCATTTGTTTTAGATAAATGAATAAAGCACTTTCGGGTATTGCTAACCACATTTTAATGGCTTTAAAACTCAACGCTAATGCAAAATCTTAATGGCAATATTTGGGAAATAAAGCAAAATAGATGGATATGTATATAGTCAGCAGATAAAACCAGTAGAATCAACTGTCACGCCCACCATTGCCTCAGTAATATTGTTGTGTACATGTATCCAACATTAAACATTAAACATCAGTGTTGATACAATGTACCTAACTTTTTAATATTGGTTTCATTTGTTTTATTTCCAAACTAATAGCACTTTCGGTTACTGCTAACCACATATTAATGGTTTTAAAACTCAAAGCCTACACTAACTCTTTGAAATAAAGCAAAATAAATACATAGGTATGTATATATATAGTACGAAAATGAAACCAGATCAACTGCCACGCCCACCTCTAGCTCAATAACATTATTGAATACATATCGCTCCTTCGCTGCAAGAACGTCATAACTCAAAAAACAAAACCAACTCTGTCAAAACCACTTTGTAAAATATTCAATACTTTGCTCACAAGACGACATGAAACTTTTTTGATACCTTGAACTGCCTGTAATGGTAAACTTTAAAATTGCATTTTCTCGGAATGATGTAGTTTTGAGTTATGACGTTCTTGCAGCGAAGGAGCGATATGTTCAACATTTAACTCACTTTACTAAACACCAGTGTTGATATAATGTTTCTCAGTTTTTAATATTCATCTCATTTTTTTTAATTCATAAAATAAAACACATTCGGTTACTGCTAACCACTTATTAATAGCTTTAAACCACAAAGCCAACACAAAACCTTAGACATGAAATAAAATAAATACATAGGTAGATATATATATAGTACGAAAATTAAACCAGATCAACTGCCACGCCCACCACTAACTCAATAACATTGTTAAATACATATATTCAACATTAAACTCACTTTGCTAAACACCAGTTTTGATATAATGTACCTCAGCTTTTAATATTCATCTCATTTGTTTAATTTATCAAATAAAGCACTTTCGGTTACTGCTAACCACTTATTAATAGTTTTAAAACACAAAAACTGTTCCAAATCTTGAGAATAATATTTTAGAAATTAAGCAAAATAGATAAATACTCGTAAATATGTATAAAGAAGGATGATAACACCAATCTAATCAACTGCCACGTCCTCTTGCTGTGTGACCACTCCCTCAATAATGTTTTTAAAAACATATATCCAACATTAAACTAACTCTACTCCACACCAGTGTTGCAACAATGCTCCGCAGTTTTCATATTCCTTTCATTTGTTTCGAATAAATGAATAAGAAGACACTTTCGGTTACTGCTAACCACATTCTTTTTGCTTTAAAACACAAAGACAATACAGGAATTTACCAACAATGTTTTGAAATTAAAACACAACAGATAAATATTAATGTATATTCCCAGTAGTAATCGAAAAACCAACTGCCACGCCCACTTGTTCTATGTTCACTCTCCCAATAACGTTTTTCCATGTATTAAATATTCAACTCACTTAACGTTCGCTAACTTGACCACCTCATCTTCCTTCCCTTCCTCATTCTCTCCATAATTGTTATTGCTTTTGTTGCTGTTATTATTATTTCTGTTGCATTTCTAAACATTACTCGGCAAATTTCGTTCCTCGCCTTTGCCGTTCCTGCTTTTCATTCTCACATTTATCCTAATCCAACTATTTATTTTCCAATTTTCTTACAAATTTGCATAAGTATGGAATATTTTGTGTTGACTTGTGAAATTTTTGCGTCACTACTAACATTTGTGTTGCCCTCTTTTTCCATTTTTGTTCCATTTTTTTTTGGTCTTTTTTATCGCCTTTTTTTCATGCGCCTTTGCCGCCCCAGCACCCAACCGACCGTGCGACGGGCTGCATGTTGCTTTTGTTACTATTATTGACTTAATCGTTTGTTGTTGTTGTTGTTAGTGTTTTTGCTGTGTTGTTAGTGGTTATACGACTTTATGGCTTTGGCGTTTACGTTTCTAATCAGCAAATGCTGTTATTAATATTTATTTGTTGTTGTAGTATTTAAATTTCTTTAAATTTTATTAATCAAATTTTTACACGTGCGCTGTGTTTTTTATTCGTTTTTTAGTTTTTTCGTATAGTTTTTGGTTTTTTATTTGTAGAGTTTTTGGTGGTGTTTTTTTATCATCGTGTTTTGTTATTGTCATTGCTGTTGTTTATTGGCATTAATTATTAATTTGCTCGCTGTGGCGCGTTTGCACAAAACCGACGTGCGACCATCCAAATTTGGCGATTTCAAATAAGTTTTATGAGTATACCTTGTATTCTTGTTGTTGTTGTTGCTGTTATGTTCTTCTTTATGTTCTGTACTACTTGTATGCATGTGTGTGTGTAATGTTTGTGCGGAATGTAGCGCAATGCAAGATGTGCATTGAATTTTAATCACAATCATTTGTACGAGAGATATTAACACAAAATAACAACAATAACAATAGTAATGAATTTCATACATACACTGCAACAAAATAAACACTATAAAAATAACAAAAATGTGAAAAAACAAAAAAAAAATTGATTGATTGTGGTAATTGTTGCTGTTTGTTTTTGTCTTTTTTGTGTGTTTGTTAATTTTATTATATTATTTTTGTTGTGTTATTGCTGAAATCAATGTCATAAACTTATTGTATGTACATATATAGTTCAGAGCGAATGTCGTTTTATGTGACCATAAATGTTGCGTAAGACCAGCGCACCAACTGTCGATGCCGAAGAAATCGAACTGTTGTGGTTGCGTACGAAAAATGTACATTAACGAATTTTTTATTTATTTATTTGAAAGTGCATAAAACAAAGTTCAAGTTGATATAGTTTAAAAAGTCAAAAAAGTAAAAGGTTTAAAATAAAGTAAAAAGTCTATGTTGAAAAATTTTCCCAGATCAAAGAAAGTCCTTTATGATTCACATTTCAAATGCAATGTGAAGTTTTCCAATTGTACGTAAAATTCAAGCACAATTTATTTTTAATAGCCAGATCGCTGGATAGATGGAAACAAATTTAAGTAGAATACTTAAAAATAATCATCCCAAAAAAAAAAGTTTTGTTTTCCCCAACTTGTAATTTGCAACTTACTTTTCATAGGTTGTTCCGATTTTCGTTCACAAATTTGTCATATACAGTACTTTTCGTTTGTAACGAACCCGTTTAAAACGATTTTCCGCTTAAAACGAACCAATTTCAAAAGTACGCGCTGTATGTTTTCGCTTATTACGGACCCCTTTTAAAGCGAACTTTCGGTTAAAACGAACCATTTTGGCCAGTCCCTCGAAGTTCGCTTTAAGCCAAAAGTACTGTATATATATATATTTGATCTAAGATAGACATATATTTTCTACTGAAGAGCTTCAGTTAGGTTAGGAAAGAGGTGAGAGTGATCTGTCTTACTGAAAGTCGAAGAGTCTACACAAACCAATTAAAACCCTAGCAAGTCTCTGATGTTAACTGAACTGAGGTTATTCATGTTGTGGAGGAAGGGAGAGCATAGGGATTTCCATTTTCCAGTGCCAAAAAAGTTGACTTACAGTCTCTTCCTGAGCTTCATAAGGAGATTAGGGTCATATAAATAGTAATTTGCATGAATGTGAATTTATGACTAAACTAATGAAAGCTTTGAAAGATTTGCGGACATTTTGAGTTTCATGAGATTCCAACTATTTATAGGATCAATATTTTCAAAACTTCTTTATACAATAAACCCATTACTAACACCTGTACTGCAACATAGAGTTCGCTATTGTTCTAAAAAAGTTTTCAATTTAAACTTTAACTCGGTTGTTTGACATCCTGAGCAATATCAAGTTTGAACGATCTCAGTTAAATTTAGAAATTTTTTTCTTTATCTGTCTCTCGCAGATCTGTACATAAATAAAAAATTTGTTTGTAGTCCACTTGAAAAGGATTACCAGAAGAAAAGTTGGGTTGAAAGCACAAAAGATATAGTTAGAAAAGGAAAATATTTGTGTGCCCTTCGCTGGCTGTCATAATGGATGAGGTTGTCAACTATTGGCGCCAATGAAAGACGGCAATGAAACTCGGAGACGCTGAGTGATGATTAGTGCAGCTAATGGTGCAGAAACTCGCTAAGTTGTGGGTTGATGCAGAGGCTAAACGATTTGCACACTTCTGCCACAAATCCAATTAATGTATAAAACAGTGTTCCCTACTCATTATGAAAGCTTTTATTAATAATAAAACTAATTTCAATTTTTTCTCTTACGTTTAAATGGTTAACCCTTATGCTATTTTGTTGCAATATGGCAACATGCTACTTTGTGGATGTCTGCATCCTCTATGGTTGCAAGAATACATTTTTTGTTGGCCTTTAGAATAGTTTGAAGTTTTAGGAAAAATACGAAATTAATAAACTGAATATTTAAGTTTAAAGAAGAGAAGTACATATACACTTTTTTAATGGTATATCTTGACAAAAGGAAGAAGAAGCAGAAAAAATTAGAGAACTTTTTAATTTGACGTAATTTTGGCTGAAGTAAATTAAGAAATATTCAAATTTTCGTTATGCGTAAAAAGTTTCATGTTTAAGTAATTATTACAGCCACAACGATGTGGTTGCTCTCATAGAAAAACACTCTAAAATACAGAGTCCAAGTATACAAATTAAAAAATTCGTATGGAATGTTACTAATACAACCACATAGAAGCCTAAGACGTAACATTTAAAATTGTAACTTTCCCCAGTAAAAACCAGTAGCGAAAGGGTTAAGATATAATTATTTTTTTAATTGTCAAAAAGAATAATTCATCTTTAGATGGGAATTAAAAAGGGAATATTCTATTCAACTATTCTATTCTATTAAACAAGCTTTAATTTTCCCAAAATCAAACTATTTTTTTACTTTTTCTTTAAACATATTTACAGTGTGTTAAATTAGGCTCATTTACTAACTATTAAAAAAGTTATTTTTTACAGTGTAGCGCTAATAATAAAACTTCGATATGAATATATTGCAAATCACTTCAAATATGGCCGTTTGTGAGATAATCCTAAGCATTAAATTATTTCAAAAATAAACACAATATTCAAATTGTTTGTAAACTAACAAACGGGATTATTTGGCCATTGATTAAGGTGAGAGACTTGTCCGAGCTTTACTTATTTGCAGCTCAATAGACGCTTGATGAGCCAAATGTACGACACGTCAACTTTTCTCAACGCAAAGAGCGCAACCGCCAGCCCACAAAAACCTCACATCAATAACATACATGAATTTCGTTTTATTTTACATTTATTGAACTATAAAATTTTATATTTATATACACAAAAATTTTCACAAGAAATAAAACAGAAAAAACAAAATTAAAAAAAACGACTGAATCGAAAACGAAGCGAACATAAAGAAATGCATTCAGATACCAAGATAAATAATACATTGTTGTTGCTGTAATAAAGTAATAAATATTTATAAACGTACAGTTACAATTTCTCACACACACACACACACACACACACGAACGTTTATAATGGAAAGGCGCACAAACAGATGCATTTGCATCCACCATAAATATTGTACAGACGAATCAACAAAATGCATTTTCCTGCTTCACACACCAAGACGGCTGGTGTTGCTTATTTTGTTGTTGTTGTTGTTGGTGCTGCTCTTGCGTCTTCGTCGCCTTCAACTTCTTCTACTTATTTTTCTTGTGCATTTGTTATTGCCGCCGCTGTTGTTGTTGCTGTTGTTGTAATTTTTAATGCATTTCAACAGATGTGTTAAAATTCGTAGAGTTATCAACAACAACAACAACAAAACAAAAAACTGGTAAGAAGTGAAAAACGCGCTGTCAGCGCAGTGAGAACAACAGAGCGGTAGGCAGCACGCAGAGGAGAAATGAAGAAGAATTGAAATGAAAAAACCAAAAAACAAAAATTGAAAACACCAATAAATATAACAAATAAATGACGTAAAGCAGGAAGCAGCAGCAATAAGTATGAGGCCGCCAGCGCAACGCTGCAGCCAGCCGCCGATCGGCTGAGGCTGTCGATGATGATGAAATGCGCCTCAAAACCATAAATGCAATCAAAAGATACCAAAAACAACAGCAACAAAAAGCAACAACAACAACAACGACAGAAACGAGAACATCAACAGCCACGGCCACAGCAGCAAGAAGAAGCACAACGAGAGGTCATTGCAAGCGACAAGGAAATGCGCCACGACAACAACGCACCAAACGACTTCAAACGCACACAGCTGACAATATGTTCGACTTTGTATTTACAGATGTGACTAACGTTTCGCAGATAAACAAATATTTGTCCATCTATTAGATACGAAATGCAGACGCTGACAAATGCAACGGCACCGTCGAGAGAGCTGCAGCGAGTTTGGAGTGTAAGCGCGCTGAGCAAAACTGTACCGAGCAGTGTTTATTGATGGCAGTGACTGTAGACTTTGGTCAGCACAGAACCGTTCTAATCTATAGCCCTGCAATTACTTTAATTAGCATTTCAGTATCGATTGCGAGATCCATAGAACGTGGCATTATTACAATTCAGCGTCGATATTCATGACAATCAACGATTGTAGTTGATTTTCCAGCGCATTTACAAGACACTCGACTCGCTAAACGTGTGGCAGCTTGGCCTAGGTCAAGGCCTTCTATAGTGCCAACTGTGAAACGATGAAGCCGTCAGATCAGTTGATTTGCATTTGATCCTCATGTCAACTTTGTTTTAAGAACCGGATGCGAGCTTCAGGTTTATAACTAATAACTTTGTCAATTTGTTTATAATAAACAATTATTCTAAAATAAAGTAGTGAAAGCAGGACTCTCGCTTTTTCGACAAACTCTCAAGTTCTAAGCCAATAATAACCCATAGTCCCAAGGTATACCAACCAATAGTCTTTTGTCACAACAACCAATAATCGCAACAGTCTGAAGCTATAACACCGCATTGCAATCAACAGTTTTATTCAAAAACTAGCAATGGGGCCAATAAATCAAGTTCTTCTTAACCCTTTGTTGATCCCGCAAGATGAAAAAATGCTTATCTAATTATTTCTCATTTAAAGTACTTTCACCAAGTTTGAAGCCAGTTGGCGCAATAAATCATGTTTCTCCATACAAACTCGTAACCCGTCAGATTTCGATTTTCGAAAAAAATAAAAACACATGTCGAATTATTTTTCACTAGGAGTACTTTTACCAAGTTTAAAGTCAAAAGGTCCACTTATTCATGTTTTTTCACATTTTCTTCATACCAACTCTTAACCCGTCGTTGATCACGTCAGGTCTTGATTTTCGAAAACATGAAAAGCACGTTTTAATTATTTCACATTTTAAGTCAAGTGTTAAGTTTCTAAGTGTGTTAAGTTTCACATTGAAGTCAAAAGGCCCATAAAATCTTGTTTCTTCATACAAACTCTTAATCCATCGTTGACTCTGTCAGATTTCGATTTTCGAAAAAATTGAAAACACGTGTCGAATTATTTCTCCCTATGAGTACTTTCACCAAGTTTAAAGTCAATAGGCCCACTAATTCATGTTTTTCACAGTTTCTCCATATAAACTTTTAACCCATCGACAACCCGTTAGATTTTGATTTTCGAAGAAATAAAAAACACGTTTTAAATTATTCACATTTAAAGTACTTTTACCAAATTTGAAGCCAAAAGGCGTAAATAATCATGTTTCTTCATCCAAACCTTTAACCCTTGGTCACCCCTTTAAGTTTTGATTTTCAAAAAAATGAGGAACACGTGTCAAATAATTTTTTTTCAAGTGTTTTTACCAACTTTGAGGTCAATATGCCCACTTTAACCCTTGTTGACCCGGTAAAATTTTGATTTTCGAAAAAATAAAAAATACATGTTGAATTATTTTATATTTAAAGTGTTTTCACCAAATTTGAAATCAATAGGCCCCATTAAATCGCGTTTCTACATACAACACCTGAACCCATGTCTGGCATTTTCATACCCCGAATTTCAAAAAATCCCGTCTTAGCGTAGGTTCATTCAAGATGTACCGACAGTTTTAAATTTCATGTTTGTAGCTTCAGCAGTTTGGGCTGATGAATCAGTCAGAAAAAAGAATTATATGCATATAGATTGGTTCAGATTGGTTGCTGCTTCGATATTTTGGTACATTGCAATATCGATCAAGTGTGACAACAAAACAGCAAACCGTCTGCTGGGTTAGAAGTGACTGCAATTTTGTGACTATAAAGGAAAAGTAATGTATGAAAGGCACAACAACGTCGTCATAAATAGGCATGAAAGGAAACGAAGCCAAACGAAGAGAAGAGAAGACAGACACAAGACATACGTCAGCCTGTGACATTCGTTTGAAGTTGTACATACAACGCGTCTCCCTCGACGCAGCTGTCAGTTTTTGCTGTCACTTGTGAAGCGTAGAGATTTTCCAGTGATATTGTTGTTGTTTTAACATACCACACATGTATATGTATGTACGTCGGTATGTGTTTAGTTAAAATCACTGATGTGTAATTGAAATTAGTTGAGAGTGTAAAATGTGTGGCGAAACGCTTTCGAATTTCCATAAATTGGATGTGAGCAAATAAAGCATTAATGGTATTCACGATCATTGGCAAATTAAAAAAGAGTAAATGCTGTCGTAAGCAATGACAAAATATTGGGTTCTTTAACACGAGGTGTGATTCTAGATTTCAAGCCCCTTTGAACCGTCAGCACACAACTGTCATTGCAATGACTTATGTAAAGTAAAGACGAGAGGGTTTTCAGCGTTCAAGTAGTGAAAATTCACTGCAAACAGGGCCATGAATGGAAAATCCGAGGCCGGAGAGCATTCAGCAGATAGGCTGGCTTGATCATGTTTACCGTCTGGACAATGAAAAACTTCGGCGAAAACGGTGTTCGATGAGATAGTTGGGATCAACAGCAAAGAGGGCAGACCGTGTCTCCGGTGGAAGGACCAAATTGAGGACGTCCTATCATCGCGCAGAGCAGATGCACAAAGCTAAGTAAGTAAGTACACTAAGTAAGTAACTCAAGACGGTCGGGATAAAGGATTTCCCCTCTTTTTAAGACTCTCCTCCTATAAAGTAGACCAAAATATTTTATTCAATGATAAAATTCGGGCCTACTAAAGGCCCTGGCCCGGGTAAAAACTTTTAACGATGTTAAAATATAAATGAAATCTTGAAGAAGCAAGAAAGCATTTAATGTTTGTATACTTTGCGGAAATACAGCTCCCTATTTACCTTTCTGAAGCTCCTATCTGAATGTTTTCCAACCATTCTTCCCACTTCGGACCTTGTGACAGTCAACTGGAAAAGTTTAACAATTTAATTAGAACTATTGAAATACAACGAACTATTGAAATAAGACGATATTTCACCTCTTTAAGAACGTACGAATGACAAAGATTTTCATACATAAGACCCCGAAAACTCCGGAGAAATAGTAGAATAACCGATCCAACCACAAAGAATGACAGTTTAGTGAAAAATTTCATGAAAATATGGGCTTTTATGTAGAAGACCCGATGTAGACATTTGACAGATATTGTGTTCCATTACTAAACCCAAGGTTTGTAGTTTGTTAAACTTATTGTTTTTATTATTTATTTATGTACTTATAGTTGTTTGTCCTGACTGACTGACTAAATTATTATTGCCCAGCCCAAACCGTTAAAGCTGCAAACATGACATCTGAATTGTAGATTTTTTTTAGAAAAGGATGCTTTTGGATGTTTTGGATGCTTGGATGTTTTTTTTTTTAATTCATCGTCTAAAAGGGCAAAACATGGGTTAAAGTGTTATAAGAAATGAAGGGATTGAATGAGCCCATTGATTTCAAACTTGGTGAAAATACTCCAAACCAAATATAATTCGACACATATTTGTCAGTTTTTTGAAAATCAAAATTTACTTCAAATGAAAAATAAAAAAAAATTAACCGATGGCTTCAAAACTCTTGAAAACACTTAAAAATATTAAAAAGTTTATATGGAGTATTGGTTTTTTGACTTTAAACTTAGTAAGATCACTTCAAATGAGAAAAAATTGCCTTGTGTTTTTAATGCTTTTGGAAATCAAAATCTGACGGAGTCAACAATGGGTTGAAAGAGAGATATTGCATATTACAGAGATATTGACTTGAAATGAGAATAATCCTTGTATGGGGAAAACATGATTTAATGGGCCTAGTGATTTCAAATATGGTGAACATATTTCAAAAGAGAAATAATTACATAAGTATTTGTCATCAAAATCTTACGGCGCAACAAAAACTTAAGAGAGACGTGATTTATTAAGTCCATTGATTTCAGACTTGTGCGCCAGGCAGCCTTGGCTCTGCTAGTTAAACTTATAAGATTTAAAATAAAAATATCTTTAATTTTAATTAAAATATTAAGCCAGTAGATTTATTGCTGGATCTAGAAATTCTACGACCGCGTGCAAAGTAAACACAAATCAGCTTATTGAGTGACAATGATTGAAAGCTCATACATCATCCAAATTGACAACAAGTAATTCTATTCTGCTACCAGAACCGTTGATACAGAACTCGTTGTGAATACAAGCAATGCTTATTCTACGAATTAGCGCCATGCTTGACTAATTTTGGGAATATGTATAATTTTATTGTAACTCAAAAGTAGCACAGTGGATAAATACAGAGGTGAGCTATTATTAAAAATTAAAAAAAAAAACACAATTGAAAAAAGTTCAAAGAACTCAAAAGATGGCGAAATAGATTTAAAAACATATTTACAAAAAAAATAACAAATATTTTAATAGTGAATTTAGCACAACTGGTCGCACAAGTGCCACGCGGCAGCCGCAAAATTGTTACTCAACATGCAAAAGTCACATAAGAAAATTTACAACTGTTGCTGACAAATGAAAATGACTCATTGATGCCGCAAATAATTAAGATTGGAATGAGCGCAGACAGACGGCAGCCGCTGCTGTGTTGAAAATGAAATGTATAAAAATATGAATTAAAAATAAATACTATTAATTACACACACAAACACACAAACACATACTGACAGTCATTATAAATTACACTGCGGAAAATGAGGTACGCGAGAGGCGGCTGACGCAGCGCTTAAGTCGGACGCGGTGTTGCCGCGTATCTGGCGCGATGCTATCGCTTTAATTGTGCATATTAAAAGATATAACGTCGAGCGGAAAACACAAACTACAACAACGCCACAATGTCAAGCAATGGCAGCATTTATTGTAACAAAATAAATAATGTAAAAATAAAAATTTAACTACAAATACAACTAAAACTTGCCATAAAACTAAAATAAAAAATTCAAATAATCTAGTCAAACAATAAATAAAAACTTGGCGTCTAGCGGCCGCTGCCAAGAACACAACAACGATGCGAAATCATTGTTTGAAAAGTGGCACGTCAGCGTTATAAATTAATAAATGATTTTCAGCAGACTTTTATGAAACAACAAACTATATTTAGTAGTTGTTATATTGCTGAAAAAAAAAACAAAAACGACGTGTACAAATTGCTTTCAACTAAAAACTGTATTCCAGGAAAAATGCCACATTTGCAAAGCAAAAAACAGCCATAACGACACAAGCAACAACAACAACTTCAACAACAATAATTACAGCAATAATAATAATAACTACGAGATAAAAGCCCAACTAAATAACAAGAACAACACAACGGCTGCATCGTAAATTTTATATATGAAATATTTTTTTTATTTGCTTGTTTTTTCTTCACTTTTTTAAATGCGGATTTTTTTAATTACTTTAAATGCATTTCGCTGTCTTTGTCTTTCTTTATTTTTGTTTCATTTTTCTTGCAATTTGTATTTTTGTTTTTGTGTTTATTTTTTTGTTGTTATAATATGGAATGTCTTTGTGTGTGGCAACTGTTGCAGTAAATTAATTAAAGCGACCCATGGACTGCATGTCACTTTCCGATAAAATAATGCGGGCCGCATGTGGAACTGAAAGAATCGAGTTTATTTTGTTATTTTCTGTTTATTTTTGTTACTTAGTGACAGAGCTATACTTGAGAAAATTATTCGTTAAGGATGAAGGAAATTATGAAAATGGAAATTTAAGATATTTGAACAAGAAAAAATGGTAATTCGAAAGATTGAAAAATAAAAAAATTTACATATAACAATCAGATCTATTCTGAGGGTTTTCCTTCACCCTTTTTGATCACAAAGCCATTTGAAACGATATTTGCCAACCAAAATTTTTTTGTAATCATCACTTTTGTCTGGAGTATTTTAACCCCAAAACCTCCCCTTCCATGCGCCAGTTCATTCAACTATAAAGTAATGCAGTTGAAGCTCCGTTGACAGAACTTCGCTGCGAAGGCCCCAGACGAAGAGAGAGAGACACTGTCTTTGGTGAAAGATCTCTTCGTGAGAGCGATTGGTGCCTGGAGAAGGTTTTTCCAGCAGGCAAATGGCTAATAAGTTGTTATGATCAGTTAAGTAGATTAACTAATAATGAATTGCAAATAATATTATTGCCATCAATTCTTTAATTAAAGCTTCATAATAAAACTTTATATATTTATTTTATTTTGTTATCTTCAACATAAAATATTCCAATTCGTTTTTAGTTTTTTAACTTTCAAAAACAGACAAGAACATTAAGGCAGCCAAGCCATTAATTTGACGGACATGAACGAGTTTAGAATACTTTTTCTGGTCTTGGTCTCGCTTAAACATTTTAGTCATAGCCAAAGTAGCACACTGCATAACTAAAGAAATTAGGTTTTTTATTTTTTTAAACATTTTGTTTTACAATAAAACCAAAGGACTATACGACTTTCTATTATATAACCGCTCTGCTTCTGACAAGTTAAGTTAGGAAAACTTATTTGAACCCTCATGAAGTGTAAACAAAAATAAGCTTCATTTTTATTCAATTTTTGTAACTTGGCTGGTCTTGAATGCCATCACACAAGGAACCCAAGTCTTTGTCAACAAGGTTTTGCTGATCATTTGGAAAATATTTAGGGCCCATTATATAATAAACAAGGTCAACTAAGTACGGAAAGCCTTCTACAAAATTCTTTGTTTACGTACGTCAATTTGAATGACAACAAGAATTTGCGTCTCCCAAAGAGCATGGTTGCATTTTGCAAGTAGGAGTTCGTAGTATTTTTTTTAGCAGCATTCAAATTAAAATAGAAAAAACAAATATTGTATTTCAAATACAAATATCAAATATATAAATAAATAATAATAAATATGAATAATAATTATGAAAATTAACTCTTTTTGATACTTGTGACACCCTGGCGATATTCTTTTTGGTCCTCAATTTAAACTACAACAAATCACTCTGTTCAATGAGAACATTTGACGACAACTGTTATTTCTCTTACGCCAATTTTCGTAGCTATCCGTACTTAGTCAACTAGAAAAGATGAGCTCTGGAAACTAATGAGAGATCTCCCTTACTTAATCAGATAAAGCGAAAAAATAGCAATGGATATGTTACACTCCAAATCGAGTCAAATGGAAAGGCCTTGTTGAGGCACTATGGTCCCAAGCGGAGTGAATAAGAATTTAAATTGATCCAGAACAGGAAACAATAGACAATAATAAGTTTGTAAAATGAGGACTGCTACTTAATTTTTGAGATACGCAGATATAAACCACAGTGAAATTATTCAAGTGAACCAGATAGAATGTCAAAAAGAGAGAAATTCAAAAAATTATTTGTCATTTATGTCTTAAAGATCAAAAAAATGCATTCTGAATAATAGAAAATAGTTTCAAACTTGGTGAGGTATCAAAAAAAGAGAGAAATTCAAAAAATTATTTGTCATTTATGTCATAAAGATCAAAAAAATTTATTCTGAATAATAGAAAATAGTTTCAAACTTGGTGAGGTTTCAAAAAAATTTATAATTTCGCGAAAATTCTAGGAAATTGTGAACATTTTTTTAGTGTTCAGTGTAGTTACCAATCGAAAAAAAGTGGTCGAGAATGTGGGTTGCACTTCAATGAATCAGAGAGCGATTTGAGGTGTGTTGGGTTAATGCAATAGAGAAACTTTTCGAAAAAATATGTATTTGTCATGTTTTTTTCTATTTATAACGAAATGTGGTCTACTGTAAACTGTGGTATAAATAAATATTTATAATCAAAAATGTTTTTATTATGTTTAAAATATTGTCCTTGAAAATAAATGAACTTACGTACATATTGGACAATAAACAAAATCTTATTTAGCTTTTATATGTAAACGTACATAGTTTCTAATGTTAAACAGATTTTCAAGTTGATTCAAGTACGTTTACCACCAAGTTACAGAAAAAATGTCTACAAATTTGGTTTATTTTTAGCTTAAAAAAATTAAGTGTTGATTCGTATTTTTTAGTTTGTTTTATTTATTTTTTATTTTTTTATTTATTTATTTATAATCCAGTCAAACAACAAATAACTTTAAACAGACCATCAATAAAACTAGAATATTACAAAATAATAAAGTTCAGTTAAAAAATTCAACAATAATTCTTAAGACTCTTAAGATATTAATAGTCTTAAGAATTATTTTTGAATATAAATATCTTATTAAAAATTCTTCTGTCTCTTTTTCTGAATCAAAGTGTGTCCGTTGAGTACTGAAAATTTTAGCAGCCATAGATTAAAAACTACTATATGGTACACCTCCCTCTTTCTCGCTGCCATTAACTTTCGAAACACGCTACAAAAACATTAGACATGTTGTGTATAAATCACAATTTTAGGACATTTTAATTTCGCCAATGTGACCATAAAATATTGTAACATAACAACAAGAGCGCCAAATGAATTCAAATGTGTGAGTGACCACAAGTCGGTGTAGAAATGCAGAATATGTTAATATCAACAACAACACCGCCAACAGCAACAACAACACTGGCCAATAATGACAGTAACAGGCCATAGGATTTTTTTTTTGTTGTTGCATATAAATGGCTTGCATTTTGTAAAGCAATTAATAAAGTAAATTTGACCTCATATTAGCGGCAACGTTGAACGCGCGCGCACACAGTCAGACAAACGGACGGATGGACGTACGACAAATGAGCGGACATGCAGACAATAACAAACAAACAGAAAAACTAAAAAAAATCAACAACAACAACAACAAGAATACTAGCAATAAATGGCGACAAAAAGAGGAAGCAGATAAATAATAATAATAATAAAACTAATGCCAAGCGGGAAGGCAGACACAGGCAGCCAGTCGGCCAGCGCGGCCAGTCAGGCCAAGTCGAGCCAACTTAAGCGACATTAATGAATGAACCGTATGTTCGTATGTAGGTATGTATTTATGTTTGTATGTTCATATGGTTGTATGTATGTTCGTGTGTATGCGTAAATTAATACAACAGCATGCGGCCGCTTAGCGAGCGGAAAGTGAGGCACAGCAGTAAGACCAGAAAAATGTGTGAAAATGAAGCAAAAAATAAACAAATAGGAACAAATATGTAAAAAAAAACGTATTGTAAAAATTATGCAAACGCAGCAACTGCAACGGCCAGCGCACAAACAAGCAACGGACAGCGGCAACGGTTGCAATTAGTAAACGCCAAAGCAACGTGCAACAAGCATACGTATTCTCCTACAAACATACATACATACATACAAATATCTGCTTGGGCTGTGCGCGCAAAGTAGACACAAATGTGCTGGTGTCTAAATAAATATCAACATTACAACAACAATTACGAAAATAAGAGCAACATGTATGCCAGCAAAGAATGGCAAATATTTGAACAAAATACAGCAATAAATATAAATAAATATTGCTTAAAATTAATGTATTGCATGTTCAACTAATAGACAGAGCGATGAACTGTTGAACAGCTGAATGGCTAAAAAACTAAAAGAAAGCTGGCAGATAAATGTGTAGATAGAAGCAGTGATGAATGGTGTGATGAAAGAGTGGATGTCTATATGATCGATTGATGAACGTGAGTGCGACAGATGAAAAAACGTTTTAAATAATGGAGAGAGCGATGAAGCAACGAACAGTTGAATAGTAGAAAGATTCAATAAGAGAACAGCTGATAGAAGAAAACAAATAGGCATGTATAGGCTCATCAAAAAGTAGATATAGAAGTAAAAAGTATATCTTGAAGAAGCGATAAATTGGCTGGTAAAAGAGTGCGTGCATATATGAATGATTCATAAACTTGAAAGCGAGATACAATTCGATGATCGAGAAAGAACCAAACAGACGAGAGCAGATAAATTGGTAAATACAAGGAACTAGTGCTGAATAGGTTTATCAGTGAAGATATACAGTTTGTCAAGTAAATTTTTGCAAACTTAAAAAAGGTGGACAAATTATTTTGAAAAGCTTATAAATATAACAGAAATTGCAATATTTTGTAATTTTTTTAAGATATAGATTAATAGTAATGTCTATTTGATACGCGAAAAAAGTGTAAAAAATTAAAACAGGAAATGAAGCTACACTTCAAACTGTCAACAAATTCGTCTTCTTTCAAAACCAAGATTGCATTGAAAATTTGGCGCCGTACAGTTCCGAACAGTTTCATGAGATACATCAGTTCCGCATTCTATCATATTTTTATATCCAAAGCCCTTATTGAGATATGGGGGTTTTCAAGAACTTTTCGGATGATTTTTCTTTCTTCTCCGTCAGACAGTTTTCTGGGTCGTCCAGGAGATACTTTCAAATCAATTCGCCCTTCAATACGCGAATCAAATAGACATTACTTGGATATTATATGAGAGTGAAATATTCAATTAATCTATATTTTTCAAATAATTTCAAAATATTGAAATTTTTGTTATATTATAAGCTTTTCAAAATCATTTTCTACCTTCTTTTAATTTGCAAACATTTACTTGACAAACTGTATGTAGAAGTAAAAAAAATATACATTGAAGAAGCCATCAATTGGCTGATGAAAGACTGGCTGTGTATAAGAACGAAACCTGAGAGCGATGAATGTGTTATAGGCAGATCGATGAACCGATGAAGAGCTGAATAGTTTGCAGAAAGAATCGATTAGTTATAGCAGATACAAGTATACATAGAAGTAGAAACTGGCCGATCAAAAAGTGGATATAAAAGAATAAAAATGAATAGGCTGATGAAAGACTGGGTGTGTAAAAGAACGAAACCTCAGAGCGATGAATGTATAACACAGATCGATGAACCGATGAACAGCTGAATGGTTTGCAGAAAGACCGGATTAGACAACAGCAGATAAAGAGACGAATACATCGCTACTAGGCTCATCAAAATGTGGATATAAGTAGAAGATAACTGTACACATTGAAGCATTAATTATTAGGCTGTTAAAAGTATAAAGGCATATTTAACATATATGAACGATTGCAAGTAGAATGATGACTATTGTGGATATAGAAGAATGAAGATGAATAGCCTGATGAAAGACTGCATGCATTAAGAACGATTGATAACCCTAGAAGCGATAAATATGTAATAGACAAATCGATGAAACGATGAACAGCTGAATTAGCTGAATTCCAAGAGCCAATTAGAACTCATTACATAAATGTAGAGAAGGAAACAGCAATGAAGGAATGATGGAAGGCTAATTAAATGGTGGATGCATGAATTATTGACTGATAAGCTTGAAGTTCATTTTCTTGAAGTTTATCGGTATTTAACTTTTCTGAAACCAAATTTGCCTGAGAGCAAATTTATTTATTTATTATTTATTTATTTATTTATTTAAGTCTATGAACAGATTTGTCATCTTATAGCAAAATCTACGATTGATATATCGGTTTAATTTAAGTAAGCACCAACAAATTAATATTTTTTGAAGTGAATTCATAGAAAAATACAACAATTTTACCGTTATCCCCAAAATAATTTCCAATAATTTGCAACGATATCAGGGAAAGTTTGTGTTCTACTTGAAGTCTACAAATTGGGCGCGTTTGATCAAAACCCTGTTTATTTAATAATGGTTAAATAAAATCAAAAAGTGATAAATTTTATTTTTTCATAAATATTAGATAATTTTTCTGTAATTAAAAAATATTGATACAAAATTTATTTAACCCGTTTTAAGCACTTCTTAGGCAAAGTAGCATCGACACACAGTGTAAAATTCGGTGTCGAAAGGGTTAAAACGATGAATTTTCAATCCAGTCACCTAGTCACTGCCTAGTCCTGTGGCGACAAAGTTCTCATTAATATTAATAATATTTAGTAATAATTATTAAAAATCCATGATTATTTTTATTTAAAACAAAAATTTGACAAAATTGTTAATCAAACCAAACTCGCTTTGATGCAAAATATTTAAAGGTAAAAGTGTATTATATTCACACGATACATTTCTTGGAATTTTAAGGCAATCATAAAGCTGAGAATGCTAAATTTTTAGTAAAAGACTTGCTAGAAAAATGTAATAGGATTTTATAATTCGTAAAAGAAAAAGTTAATTTTTTGTCATTTTCTTTCATAACATATGATTAATTTTTCTATTCATTTATTAAACCTGAGCTATTTTTTCAAAATTAAAATTTACAATACATTTAAATATGTTTAAATTTGATTTGAAATTTGTCATATTGTGCCATATTGTCCTTTTTCACTTATTTGTATAAAATGTATCATAACTTTAAAATTTGACGTGTTACAAGAATTCTGTTTACATATTTGTGTTCAGCGGGCTCACTTTATTATTATTTATTTTACTCAATGTTAGAAACAATTTTTGATTTTTTGTCACAGTGTAATTCTTGTCTAATATTTATTTATTTGAAATTTGCTGTTTGAATAAATGAATAAATGAATTAAAATAAACTGACGCATAAGGAACGAGTTAGAAAGACTAACGATTGGACACTCAACACATGACTGCATATATCCTATTCGAAGATATAGAAGTAAAATATGTTGCCATGTTGTATGTTTGTCACATGTGCCAACGGACAGACGAACAACTGCTTAAATTGTTGTCAATTGTTTGAAAATAGAAAAATAAATAACGCAAATATTGTCGAGTTCAATTGTTGTCAGTTCAATCGTTGCTCTGGCGGTTATTATTATTGTTGTAGTTGTTGTTAACGATGGTAATGTCTTGGGCTGTATTATCTCATTTTTTGTGTTTTTTTTTTGGTCAAGCGAGTGTGTAAACAATGTAGAATAACGGTATTAAATTGCAAATAGCCAACAATAAAAGCAACAACTCAAACAGTTGACAGTCGCAGCGTTAGGCGTGTCCAGCAATGGTGTGGCTCATGGTGCGACTAAATGGCCATATTACAGCGTTGTTGTTGTTTTTGTTATGGTTGGCTTGTCTAATATTTATTTAGTTGTCTCGCTGCTATTTTTTACCGTAAAACAAATAATAAAGAAAAAGAATTCAGCAAATAGCAGCAGTAAGAAAAATAAATAGAAAGAAGCAGCAATGGCAGAAGAGGAAGCGGACAAAGAAAAAAAGCCCAAACGCCAATGAACTGAAGACTGCGGCCTGAACGGATGTGATGAGGAAGAAAAAAATGTGAAAGAATAAGAAATAAGAAATAAGCAAAGAAGAGAGAACTAAGTGATGAAAAAGTAAATAGTGAATACGATTACGAAGTTGGTGAAAAAGACAAAGAAGAATACGAATAGTTGGGGAGGAGAATAAAACTGCTAAAAAATTAAGTTCTTTGAGGACTGCAGATGTTCGTAAGAAAAGTTTAATATAAGTCGAAATCGAAGCTGACTCAGAAGTTTGTTACATCAAAATTAATAGACAAGAGAACAACAAACACCAAAAAATAGGAAGTAAAGGAGCAGCAAATGCCTAAGACGCCTCTATCAACTAAAACCTGCCAGCTTCAATGTAGGCCACCGCTGAAATGTCTGCACCACCTAGTGGCCACTTATGACTCATATTACTTCACACCAATCTGCCCCCCCCCCCCCCTCTCCCTGCTCATGGACACTTTCCTTCTTATCCTTCACCGCGCTCTGTTGGCTAATAAACACGCCTTGGCAAACTGTGAAAATTAGCTGCTGCTGCAATTATTTTCCACTCATGCGCCACTCCCACTCTCCACGCTTCGCTCCCATGCGCCGCGCCTCCGCGACACTCAACGCTTACGCTCTTTGGGCGCTCACTCACCCAATCAAGCACTCGGAGGTGCCAAAGGCAGTCAGTCGGTTGAGTGGGCTGCACTTAGGTGCTCCTCCGCCGGCCAGTGCCGCCCCCCTCCCCCCGCCCCATCACTTTACACCACTCCAAGTAACGCACCTATGGGCGCAATGGACGGCACAATTTGCTGCAACAACAACAACAGCAACGCAGCGGCACTAAATCGAAAAATTTTCCACAAAATTGCTTTTACATAAAAACAGAAATCGCTGTGTGCGATGAGCGAGCAAGCGAACAGAGGCGTAAAAAGGATAAATTGCGCTAAGTTGCAGCAGGCAAACAGGCGCTTAGAAGTTGCCAGCGGTGGAATGTGCGCACATGGAGAAGGCAGTCAGTGAGCCACTTCAGTGTGCAAAACTGCAACAACATTGCAAACGCGCATTGGGCAGGCGGCACACAACAGTCGTTGGAGAGTGGAGCGAAACCTAAAAGGATACCTTTGTGAATGCATAAAATGCGCATAAACAGCAGCTAACACACACACACACACACACACACACAGAATCACACAAACAGACGGGACGAAATAAAATGCAAAAGATACGGCAACGTGCAGCGGCGGCAATGGACACGCCGCATGGCTGGTCGAAGCGAGTGCAATTTTTTGCTGTTGTTGTTGTTGTTGTTGTTGTTGTTGTTGTTACTGCAGCCGTTGCAAGTGTTAAAAGCGCTATTGAAAAGTGCATGGATGTGTCTATATGTGTGTTTGTATGTGTGTGTGAGTGTGTGTAATTGAACGAAAACGCTGCGCGCTGCTTTTTTGCAAATTGCGTGGACAAGGATGAAGCGGCAAAGTGGGCGCCAAAATTGTTATGGTATGCAATTGTGAGGAAAAGGGATTCGGCAGGAAAGTGCGCTTCACGCCAAGTGGTGGCAGCGCATTTCTTGTGCGCAATGCTTGTGATTTTTCTGCTGCTGCTGTTGTGGTGGCGCCGCAAATTCGTGTGCGTGTTGTTGCATGCAGCAAGGACAACAGGCGTGCAGCATTTTGTGGCATGCTCGGCACTTCCATATGACGACTGACTGGATGGTGGGTTTTGACTGCAGCGAGCGCGCATTTGTGCTTTCGTACGGGTTCATGTGTGCGTGTGTGTGTGAATAGGATGCGGTTTACACACAAACTTTTGTATATGAAAACAACGCCTTCAAGTTGAAAGGAAAATACCACACGGCTGGCAGCAAGTTGCGTCGAGTGTTCAAGCGATGCTCAGTTGGTGTTGCAGCAAATTGAGGCAATTTTGGCCAATTTTCGGCAGCATTTCAGAAGCAGTTTTGCGTACAAATAAGCCAACAAGCACATTTGACTGTCACTCTGGATTCAATATTCGAGCGCTTAGCGCTGAGTGGCACTCGATTTTAGGTTTTAGCGAATTTCTCAACGAAACATTTTAGACTTGCAACACTTTTTACCGACATTTTGGTGTTGTTTTGTGCTAACACAGCTGAAAACCAGTTCTATCAACCAACCAACACACCACAAGCAATGAAAATGGAAGAACTAAATTGATAGAAAAAGCGCAATTGCTGCTGCCAATTTTAAAATGTAAAATCTCAAAGTGTGAGTAACAATGGAAGTGGTTTGCGTTAAAGCAACAACATTTTTGTTGTCAACAATCAGTTGTTGTCAGTAACTGTTAATGTGATTGTTGTTGTAGTGAGGTTCTACGCAAAATTTGCTTCTATTTAAACAATGATTTGCATTTCGTTTTTAACTAAAAAAAAAAAGTGTCCAAGTAGGTTTTGGCCCGTTTTGAACGCCTTTTCATATGTCACACTTTAGTCGCATCACTTTTGTTAAAATCTATAATAATTTTGGTGTTTCTACTAAAAATCAATCATTTCTAAAAAATATCAAATGAAAAACAGATTCATATTGGTCCAAAATCGGTTAAGTGTGAGTGTCATGGGTACTTATTTTCAAAGCAACTCTACTCTGATCTGTGGCTAAATCTAAATTTGTCATACGTTTCCCGATTTCATACTAATAGCTCAACATTTCTAGTTATGAAATAATTTTAAGAACCAATAAGGAAAAATTACCGCTACCTAAAAATGTTTCATAGATTTTTATAAAAAAAGGTTACAAAAATGTAAAAAAAATTTTGTAGGTATTGTAAGAATTAGTTATATACATTTTTTATATTATATTAAAAAAAAATTATTATTACAATTTAAATATTCTTAAATATTAACATATTTGTCTCATATTTATTTATGTTTTTTTTTAATTAAGAATTTATATTTTATTTTCCCTTAAATATTTTTTTACAATATTGTGTGATTTTTTAAATTATTTATGTTTTATATATTTGATAAGTAAAGTACAAACAAAAGTATACATTTTTCGTTATTTTTATATATTTTTATTATTTATAATTTGAATATTTATGTGTTTTTTAAATTTTAATTTCCATTTTTGAATATTTTTTTTATTATACTATACAACTTTATATTTCGTTTACATAATTTCGCAATTCTTATTTATTTTATATTATTTTAATAAAATAAAAATTTTATTTTATTTATTTTATTTTATTTTATTTTATTTTACTTTATTTTATTTTTTTTAATTTTATTTTATTTTATTTCATTTCATTTCATTTCATTTCATTTCATTTTATTTTATTTTATTTTATTTTATTTTATTTTATTTTATTTTATTTTATTTCATTATTACTATTAATTTCTGATTTTTCATTTTTAATTGAAAAATAGTTTTTAACTAAATTTGAAATAAATTAAATAAATTTTTAAATAAATATATTTGCTCAGTAAAGAACAAAAATTTTTCAATTTTTCGTTTTTTTTATGCAATTTTACTACATATTCATAATTTGTCTATTTATGTGTTTTTTAATTTTAATTTCTATTTTTCAATATTATTTTATATTTTTTTATGCTATACAATATTATATTTAATTTACATAATTTCGCAACTTTTATTTGTAATTTATTATTTATTTTCATGTTTAATTTTAAATTAAAATTTTTTTTTAAATCAATTCGTATGCACTACAAATACAACAGTAGTGTTTAATTAATAAAATAATGTAATACAAATAAATGTATATATTTTTTATATTTATACATTGTATGTAAACATTCTTTTAGATACTTCTGCAATTTTTTTTAATATTTTTTTTTATTTTTATTTACCTTTCATTTTTAATTTACATTTGTACATTTTGTTTATTTTTGTAAAATGTTTTTAAAATGTTTACATTGTTTGTTCTAAATTTAAATTGTTTTAACAAATTTATATTATAATTATATTAATATATTTTTTATTTATTTAATATACCTAATTAATATTATTTATTTAATATATTTTTTATTTTTTACCTTTAATTTTAAATTTTTTGCAAAATAAATTTGTATGCATATTTGTAATTTGGAATTATAATTTTACATTTTTTAAATTTTTTTATGTATGTATTGCACTAATGACCCAATAAATTTAGTTAGTGTTTTTTATATGATTTTCATTATCAAGTGAAACTTAACATTGTTTTTTTTTCAACACACCGACCGACATGGCATAAAAATTTACAATCCAGCCGCTTTCGTCTGTCCTTGTTGTCGCCGCTGGGTTTTTCAATATCTAATATGCGACACTCCAATAAAATTAATTGCACGTACCACATTTTCTACTACAACAACTAATGGGAACAACATCGACAAGAGCACAAAACTAGGCAAAGTACAAAATACTTAACTAATTTAATTTTATTGCAAACGCTCCAACAGACGCCATAAACCCCTTATCAAGTTATAATCGAAGAAATATTTTAATCTTTTAAGAAATAAATGTACAAATGCAGCAACAAGAACAACCACAATGCGCCTCGATAAGACTCTTCGACACGTAACCACACTCACCAACAGCTCAACAATTCAAGTACATATCGTAAAAGAGTGTTTAATAACTTTTAATAGATTAATAAATAAATAAATATCTACGCCGGTGCACGAGTGTGTATGTGTGTGTGTGTGTTTAAGCGTGTTTAGTGTGCGCAGTGTGTGTGTGTCAATATTTATTAAATTTTGATATATGAAGAATTTTATGTAGGCAATAAATTTCTGTTTGTGTCATTACCTGGCAACCGGGCATTCGAATTTCAAGTATTTGATATATGGAAAATGGATTAAATGAAAGCATGATAGCACAAAATTCAATTGTCACAATCAGCATTAGTCCATACAGAAAAAAGCACATTTGAACTAATGCCAACGCATTGTGTTGGCTACTCAAAAAATACAACGGTTTATTTAGAGCGCGTTTAAATTTCAATTTAATTCAATTTGTTATAAGCTGAAAAGTTGTTGATAATTTAGTCAGCCTTTGAGCCAACTTGTAAACACATTGGCGACTCACAAGCGGCCCTCACTCTATGATAGCATGAATGAACCTTTTGATGGCGCGAATTATTTTTAAAGGTAGACTCTTTAGACTCATTGATGGCTCAAAATGAATGAATGAATCATTTAAAGTCCAACAGGTATATCTCGTAGACTAATTGGCAAAGTCCTTTCCATAATGGCTACAAATTCATTAAAGTCTTATAAACTGTAGGACAATTTCTTTAGGGTTGGTTGGTTGGTTCCAGTGGCGATGTTTCGACATCCAATTAGTGCATTTTGATACCACTATTCTTGGTAGATTCTATATGCTATACTAATGTGTTGTCTTCTGGACTATGTGGACTCTATAGCCAGTCCGAGAGGTTAATTAAGGCGTGAATTCTCTCTCTGAAATCTTCATATAACTGCGCTTTCCATTTTCTTCTTGATAAGGCCGGACAGGCGCAGAAGAAGTGTTGCACAGTTTCCTTTCAACAATGGGCCAGAAGCAGTTAATCTTGACACATGCCGGCGGTTCTTATTTGAGAGCTGTGCGTTGTTTTTTGTTGTTGTATGTAGACCACAGAGATCTGCAAAATTTTGCAAGATTGCATTCACTGCCATTTTTTTTTATAAACAAGCGAAGAAGTCCTTAGAGACTTTGATCTTGATTCAGCCCAATGTGGCGTAAACTATCAGCGCCTCAGTCTCATCAAGAGCGGAGCCGGTTCGGGCCAATTCATAGACTTGTTGCTGTCAATGAAATTGTGCCCAGGTACCCATATCAGGTTAACTTTGAACCGATGAATTAACTCTGTGAGGATCTTTCTGCCAGTCCGTTGTCGGAGAGTGGGTAGATATGGTAATGTCGCTCTTGAAGAATAAGTCTGCCAGTGTCGTTCTGCATGCTTCCAATTTCTTTAGAGTCATCATTAAATTATTTCATGAAGCCGTGCTTATTGTGCAAAGTTTTTCTAGTACTTTAAGCTTGTTGTAAATCCCTAAAGGAGACAATGAATTGCTCACGAAACGATGGGACGAAGCAAAGTTTTTACTTCTGACTTCACACCTTTTCAGCTCATGCCATCTAAATTTTGTTAGAGTTTACAAATTTATTGGAAACTTGAAATTCCTGTCCCATCCACTAACACTTCACAACAAAAAAATTCTTTAAATCACTTTTTAACTCAATGTTTTCAAAGTAACATTTTAATAGCCAATGTTGTTTTTAACTTTTATTAAATTTTTATTACTTTTTTTTTAATTTTAAAAAATATTAATTTTTAATTTGTTTAATTAAATATAACACTTTCCGGTCAATTTCCGCATTTCATGAGATAAAAATTGGTTCTTCAAAATATTGACTCTTATTGAACATTTATATCTTATCTTATCTTATCTTTATTGAATCCAAAAAAATTTCAAAAAATCATTTTGGTTGAGATTTACAGCTTCATCAATTTTGTACAATATATCATACAATGGTCCGCAAAGGAGTAAAATTCATGAATTTTTTTTCAGTATTTTATGTTTTATGAACAATTCATTGATTTTTTTGATAGAAAACATAAATTATAACAACAACAAATTAAAACGTGATTTCATTTTGATCGAAAGTTATATAAATAATATATTTAAACAATTGATTCACATTTATTCGGCCTTATATAACTAAAATTGTAAATAAATTGTACGATATATCGTACAATTTTTTTAAAGACTCGGGAAAATTATTTGGACCCAAAAAATTTTAAATTTAGTAAGTTCTATAATTCAACTGAGATTCAAACTTTGCAATTGTTTCGCTTGTTGGTACCAAAAAGTACTACATATTTAAAAATTCCTACGCAGAAGTACCGTCATTTGCTGGTTTTTCAAATTCTTGCAAAAAGCTGCTTACAAAACGCACTCATACCTTGTAGCCACGGCTATTATGATTTATATTTTTAAACAGAATGATACAACACAGCCTATTTAATGAAAATTAATTAATTAATTAATTAAATTCCATAAAATGTGCGTTCACTTTCAAATAACAAATCGTCGAAAAAATTTTACGATATATCGAACAAATTTCCGGAAAGGGTTTAATATTTATATTTTAAAATATAGATTTACATATTTAATATTTAACTGCAGCAGCACACATTTGTAGTTTTAATCAATCTAGAACAATCGTTAGCCAATTCTATTACATTAAAAACCCTTTAACCCACATTGGCAACTTTCAACTCTTCATGGACGTTTCTAATAATTGTATAGTTTTTTACAAGTACTTTTGTTATTTACATAAAATTTTTTGTCATTTCATAGAGTCAAGTGTTATTAATGAGCGACTCAGAAAGTCAATTGCCGAGCACCAAAAAACCTGAAAAAGTCGGTCAACGTTTAACGTTTGCGCACTTAACTCTAATATGCATATAGCTTAACAAACACACACACACACACGCACATGCGATAAGTACGCGTGCTTAGTGTGCGTTGACGCATTATTATTTTTGACACTGTAATGTCACACGCTGCTCTGACATTTCCTTCGCAGTCAGACGAAACGCTTGCAGCGAACATTTGTCAGACAAGATAAACGGATAGAGACGGCCGGTGGCAAATGTTGCGCTAGAGCACACAGTGCTGTACAACAACAACTTAATTATAACACATTAAATTGCTGCCGATTGTTATATCTAAAAATGTAGAAGAATGAAAAAAAACAACATTACGAGAGCACAGCGCACACAACTAACTGCCAGGTAAATGCCGGTTGGCAGCGGCAAATGTCGTTGGGGTGGGCAGGGGAAGACGGCCCGTAAGGTCGTGTCGCCGCAGCGAATGGCTGGGTGGCGCAATTGGATGAGACGAGGGCGCGCAGGCAGGAAAACGGTGCTACATTAATTTTGTTACTTTTAATTGCGCGCCATTGCGCTCAATTTCTTTGCAAGTCATTTTGCCACAACTAAAACAACAACAACAACGACAACGACAACGTGAGCAACAACGGCACTAGCAGCAGCATAGACGCCGCACAAGATACACACCGGTCGCAGATACGCAGATACAACAACAACAACATTGCCAGCAAACAGAAAGTGCGCACCCGCCCGTTGTCGAAATAAATACTTTTGTATATTTTATTATATTTTTTATTGTTTCGCTTCGTTGCCTTTCGTTGCCATAAGGGCAAATACCTATAATTTTCTTACGGGCAGCGCAGCATTTGGCCGCACCACACACACACACACACACACACGCGCGCGCATACGTACAAAGAAAATAAATGTACAGAGAAGAGGCAAATGTGGCATTGTGGCGTAGAAGTGCAGGGTTGGCAAGGTGAGGGGAATCAGAAATGTACAACTATAACTACTGCGGCAACAACACTAAAAATAAACACAAGAAAAACAACAACACACAAACAATATAAATATGATTGCAATACGACAAGCAAATACAACAACAACAACAACAGCGACATGAAGAAAAATAAATACCAACGCACAGGCGCACAAAACGCACACAAGCACACACACACACACACACAGGCGGCCCACAAAGCGCAAGCGGCGAGCGGCAGACAGAGCGCGCAATGAAATAAAATAAAATAAATTGACGTGAAACAATAACAGATGAAAGAAAAATTGTACATGGAAATGAAAGAAAAATACGCCACACAATGTGTAATCATAATAATTTGTGAAGTAGCTGCTGCGCGCACTTATTCAGCGTTCGGCAAGGGTCGGTGTACGGGGTTGGGGTTGGAGTACGCTGGCTGCCTTCTTGCTGCCAAGTAGTGCTGTCATGCTGTTGTTATTGTTACTGTTGTTATTGCTGTTGTTGTTGTTGTTGTTGTTGTTGTTGTTGCGGTTGGTATACAAATGCAGAAAGTTGCCACGCAGTTGCTGTGCTTCGCGCATTGTTGCCACCGACACAAACGCAGAGTCCGACTGACACTGTGCGAAAAAATCGTACTGACAGTTAGCAGTTTTCTGAATATTTTTTGGCATTTTATGATTTTTGATTTACAGCTTTCAAAAGACTTTTGACATTGAAGTTTTGTTGTTTCTTTGGAAAGCATACAAGTTTTCGGTTTTTTTGTTGCAATTTACAATGTTCGCCTTAACCGTTGACCTACGTGGGGGTCGTTTTCGAACACATTTTTTTGTATTATTAATATTTCGTAAATTTATAAATTTATAAATTTATTTTTTTATAAATTTTTTGTTATTTTTAGCAGTTTTATCGTTATTTTTTTATCGTTTTAGTAGTTATCGAAATCAAACCGTTTCATATTTTAAAAACTAAGTTGTTACCAAAAAGACTTGTTTTTTTTAAATAAACGTTCATTTTTGTACTAACTCTCTATATGAGGGTCGAAAACGACCCTAACGTAAGATTAGTCGATTTTTTTTAAACGTAGGTCTACGGTTAAACTTGACAGAATACACTCGCCACGAAACAAAACATGTGTCACTTTTGTTTTAATTGTTATACAGTCAAACTTAAATAAAACGAAAATGCACGAAATCAGAAAATCATTAATTGTATAAAAAATTCGTTATATAGAAATTATGATTTTTTTAACTCTCTTATATCTCAAAATCAAATCTGTTATAGGTGCTAAACAAAAAATGTGAATGGAAGCCCTGTAAAGAATGACTTCTCCGCACAGAGGGACAACGACTTTATTCGGTGTGAAATTCTTTAAAATATTACTTAATCACTAATTTTCCATACTCTTCCAATGTTTGTATTTGTATTTTCTTTTCAATTTTGTCCCTGATTGCAGATAGGTTAGGTTAGGTTACACTGGCCGGCCCTGAGGCCTCGCATGGACTCCATATCCATAAATATACGAGTCCTTGTAAAGAAGCATAGTGGGACGGTGGGTTTATTTTGGATGGCCGATCCGGTCCCCAATCAGCGGACTGCCAAAGTGTGTCAATCGTAAAATCTTCAAAATTGTTAGTGATGGAACTTTTACACAACTGTTGTCAAAATTGTTTTTGATGGGTTTTTGTTTTTTCTTTAATTTTATTGTATTTACTAATACGTTTTTCTTTTCACTCGGTCCATAAAAAATGCGCACGTAACAATGATTTCTAAAAAACTTTGTATATACCGATCTATTAGAGAATGAGAGTTAAATTGCTCGTTGAAATATTTTGTCATTGTGGAGAAAAATTCACCATATTATTAATTCATTATAAGGAGATCAATATCGAATAGTTGTTACAAATTGTTACAAGTTTTTCAACTAAATAAAAAAAAAAAAAAAAAACAGCCAAAAGTTTTTGCAAGTAAAAAAAGGTCATTGGCAAAGATTTTACAAATGTACTGGTTTTCTGTTCATGTACTTTTTTCTCTATTCTTCTCTTTGTGAAAGCTTTTTTGACAAATTCTTTCTGATGCTCTTCCTGCAAGTTTTTACTAGGAAAAAACGTAATAAAAGCTATTAAAAAGCATTTGCATCTTTTGTGCATTAAAGCTTCGAAGGCTGTATTACTGGAATCAATTAGAAATTTGTGTCTGGTATTTCTTTGTAGTAAAGTTCGACTGAATTCCCTTTCGCTTTGATGGAAATATCACTTTTACGAATTGTTTTGAGGTACTTACTTCTATAAATTCTCTAAAAGTTTACCTCACTTTGCTGTATGGCATATTTAGTATTTAAATATTTATTTTTACTTTATACAAATTAAAAAATTGTTAAATCTAACACAGATTTTGAAATGCATTTACATTTTTCGGTGCTTTTCTAAAATATAATTTAACGATTTCGATTCATTTAGGTTCATTTGTAGAACCTCTACCAGAGGAACCAATTCAGTTGAGAGAGCTAGAGAGCTAAATTCAATTTGAGAGAGCTAGACCCTGTTCAAGATATGCTCCTCGAGGCATTTGTATCTTTTGTATCTCAAAGTTTCGTAGACTATGATCAGTCGGAACGAGTGGTGCACACAGCATTTCATTCTGGGCGGAAGGAGGGGTTTTGCGTACAACTTTCGAGCCGAATATCATTGAAAACTATTTTTGTACCAGCAATTTTTGTGTTGGGGGTTTGAAACCCCCTTCACCCTGTGTCGGCCAGTGCCGCGAACAATGTTAACTCACTCCCTGCACACTTAGAAGCTACAGATGCTTGATTGTGATATCACAATGGACCTTTAAGGCTTAACTGGGTTCTCTCTTGGTTCTTGTTATCTTTCTATCTGTTACTTCTGTTAGTCTGTAAGTTGTTAGACTGATATAAATAAATAAATAAATAAGTATCACAAGTTCATAATGACATATAGTCGAGACTGAGGCTTCTGTGTTGGGCGTTTGAATGTGTACACAGATCAAAAGAAACAGCAGTTCTATATCAAATCCAAGCGAATGGCAGGGAAAATTTTCACAGGCAGTTCTACTCCCAAAGATTTGTAATTTCTTGCTGGAAACATTTTTTTTTATTGGTACAATTTGGTGTAGGCTACAACAGGGAATCGAACTTGCTTGAGACTCGCTGTCCAATGCACTAAAAAGCTATGAAATTAGTGCAGTAAGTAGTACTCTCTAATTTTGAGTACTTTTTACGCGTTATTTTTAGTAGATTTGAATTGAAATATAAACTTTTTGAATCTTTTGACTTTTATTACAAATTTCCTGCATCAAACTTTCAATGTTTTTGTATTTTTCTGATCAAAGTTTAGCGCTCTTACAAATAAGCAGAATTTTCTAACAGTGTTTTTGAAAATTTTTGTATTTGATTTACAATTTTCCGAAATCAATTTGCGCTTTTAAATAATATAAATAAATATTTAACTGAAATCTTTCTTCACTAATATTTTTCTCTTCTGGTTAGCACTTTGCAGTTCTGTACCTTAACCTTTCTTCGCTACTATTTTCGCTTCTTGTCAAAACTTTTCGTTCTGTATTCAGTTTAAATCTATTATAACAAATTCAAGTTTCACTGTAAATCTTCAAATAATGATAACAGTTAAAAGCGACACATCCCAGTACCACACATTTTGAAATATTGTTAAGACCATAGAGCAGTAATCGGACTTGTAGTCAATGCTTAGGTTATCTAAGTAATTTTTAGTTACGAAAATTCCAATACTCTTCGTTTAGAACAAACATTTTGCGGCGAGACAATAATTTTTCCAGTGTAGCTTCTGCGCGTCTGTGGTGTGGTTGTGCGGCTAGAAGAAGGCGGTAGTTGAGGAAAGTTCAAAGAAACCGTGTTCTAATTTAAGTTGCAGCGCACAGAAAAAACAACGCAACCGAAATACAATGGGAAATAAATTAACTATTTATTACTTGGGAGGAAAATTATAGAACTTGCGCGAACGCATTTCTCTGATTTGATTATATGTGGAGAACGAAAAAATAAACCGCGATTTATGAGCGGAGTTGAAAATCGGATTTTACGTGCTTTGACAACATTAATGCCAATTTGAAAACTTTGCCAGACATTCCCAAGCAACACGAATGACGGCAACTGTTACGCTGAAGCGGCACAGCGACAAGAAATAAATCAACTGAACGGATGCCGGTGGCGAGAAGGCAATGGAAGCTGCCAACACTAGACATTTTTTCGTCAATGCGAGACGCCACCAAACACCAAAACCACACCGAATCTCCAAATAATGCGAAACAAAGACGAAAACAAAAACAAAATTAAAAATAAAAACAAAAACGCGCCAAACAACAAACACAAAGCAAACAAGAAACATTCGAAAAGTCAAAGAACTCAAACGTTCTACGTGCGCCCAGCTGCGGGTCCGGCCGTTCATGACGCGCGACCTCCGCCGCCCTCCCCCTCCCCCCACTGCCACCGTGCAGCCGGAGAGCACGCCAAATGCCAAAGCCGAACAAAAATGTAAACAGAGTGCGAAAACGTCAGCGCAACTCAACACTCGACAGTCGACACGCGGCAGCTGGCGCTGTCTTGGCCACCACCGCAGCAGCGGCAGCAGCAGCAGCAAACAGCAGCCAGCAAGCAGCAGTCGGCAACAGCATCCTACGCGGCTTTTGTTGTTATCATGCGGCTATGACGACGCTTTTGACGACGCGACTGGCTGCCGCGGTTGGCTGTCGGTCTGTGACTGTGTCTGGCTGTGTGCGGCCACCCCGAGACGTCACTTTGCTTGGCGCACGTTGTGAATGATTCGGTTTGGGCTTTTTGCTGCCACCAGCACAGCTGCTTCTGCTGCTACTTGTCGCTATGGCTGCTGTTGTTGTTGTGCATTTTTGTGAATGAACTGAATGAATGGCCTCATGGATAAAGTGGCGCGTGGATACCAGATAAGATTGGCACAATGGCGCGCAGGGGGCACGAACAGCCGCACGCAACGTGAGCGAGAAAAAGCGTAGTGGATTTTATTGAGTAACAGGCGCGCAGCACCACACAGCAAGCAAAAAAACGCTCAGCTTTGGTGCGGCATCTGGAGGGGAAAGAAAGCAGGCGGTTATGCTTAGTGACTATTCGAGCAATTGGAGTTTAGTTGGCAGTAGTTGCAAGCTGCAAATTGTATGCAGCATTGCATATGGCAACTACGTCAATAGGGCGGATGCTGAACGTTGCCACGTCTTACGCGAAAACTCTCTATCGAAGTGTTGGGACGATGGTTTGGCAGCTACATTGCTTCCAGAGAGCAACAACTTGCAACTTGATATAAGTGTCCCACACGGGCAATGAGGGGGAATTTCTTTTGTCTAAAGGACCTCTGCCTGGTTTGCACTCTGCCACCACAGCATCTTCGGCGCTGCTGCTTTGTACGACCAACTTTTCACGCTCTCGTGCTGCCTACACTCAAAAAACTCATCTCGAAGAAGAAGAAGTATTTTTTTGATGGGAATTACAACCTCAAAAATAAGTTTTTTATGTAAGAAAAGCAAACCAACCGCTGCCAATTTTTTTTCATCTGATGTTATTAAGATTCCGCCAGCTCTATGTATTGCTTTTGATACAACTAGTTCTATGTGAACTAATCTATCTGAACTAATCTATCTGTAACCACTTCCGTCTGATTTCCAGCTTCTAATATCTGATTAGTAAACTCTTAGCTACCCTCATCACCTCATCCTTAGCTCACCAGCAACCTACTAACGTCATACTTTTAACCCAACTTAATAAAAATTACTCAAATTAACTTAATTCATTCCTTGAAAAGCTTTAAAATTTTTATTTAAAAACTAAAATTTAAGTCCAAGTTTTTTTCAAGTATTTGACATTTTATAATCTACATCTATGGTTGTGATTAACACATTGGAATGACAGCCAGTGCCTCGTGAGTTCGAATCTTGATTTTACTTGTGAAACTTTTTCTCATATGATAGTTTTCATATATTCTTTTAAATTAATTGTTATGCTTATTGCTATTATTGCTTGACCCCATTCGAAAATTTCTCGTTTTTATTAAAAAAAAAGTCGATAAGCTTTACAGGTCTTCACCAAGCTTCGGAACGAGGCATCAAACCTCTGTGGAGCTTCACTAGAAGTGTACCCCTTCTAACGGAACACTACTATTCCACATAAACAAACCTCCATCTGGCATCGCTAAGGACCCAATAGGGTCTATGTGTGGACTGCGGGCCAGCCAGTACTACCTAAGTTAACCTAACCTAACCTATTTAAAAAAATCCTTCAGATTAAAAAAAAAACATCATAAATTTATTTGTAAATATTTTTTTGTTTTGAGAGAGAATTACGCTAATAAAATACAACTAAATAATTTGCCAAATAACATCCGGCGACTTCGTTGGTTTCAGTGTTGCCAGATTAGGGGTTTTCCCCTAAATTTGGGGCTTATTTGTTTGTATTGGGGGGAAATTTTACAATAAATATTTTAGGGCGAAAATTTAGGGGGAAATATTTTACAGACATTTTTAATTTAGGCTTTTTAAACTATTTGTGGCCAACCAGGTTGCATTTTTGTTAAATCAACACCTTGTTCAGATATGGCCAGTGCGTCTTGTTTTAATTTCATGTACCAAATAAAATAAGCAATTTTCTTGAAATATTAATTTTATGTGTGCATTATAAATTTAGCGGGAAATTGTAGTCTTTAGGGGGAAATGGACTTCATTTTAGGGAGATTGCTTGAAATCCATCTGGCAACACTGGTTGGTTTCGTTCGACACGGTTGAGGTCGACGGCGAAGAGGGAGACCGTGCTTCCAATGGAAGGACCTCTTGATGTGACCAAATGGAGAAGGCGCCGGAAAAGAACTTTTCCGGCAAGCCGTAACCCAGTAACGGCCAGTTAGGTATATAAGTGAATATTAAAAAAAAAAAAAAATTTAAATTTATGTCATTTTCTTTGTATTTTCATTCACATAATCAATGCTGAAGAAAGTCTATCACTTTATGTAAATTTTTCTCAGTGTACACTTGTGTGCTTATTGTTTTCACTTTATTTTTGCGCCCACCCTATTCCTCTTCCTCTTCAACTTTTCTCATTTTCCCTTTTTCACAACGTTCATTGTTTAGTGTAGATTTTTCATTTATTTTCAATAAATTAACAAAGAAATGCTAAATGAGCGCTTTAACAGCTCTGTCGACGTGGCAGTGTTGCCAGCTTGTACGCGTTTTCTTTAATAAACATAAAAATTCTAGCATGTTCAGCGACTTTCGCATTGTTTCTCAAGTATTTCCTTTTAGTTGCCCAACACTGGCAACACCAACAGCGCTCGTGGGCGGCTGGCGGGCGTGTGGCAGCTTTTCATTGTAATTAAGTTTCAAA
Source organism: Melieria crassipennis (assembly GCA_963668005.1). Lineage (NCBI taxonomy): Eukaryota > Metazoa > Arthropoda > Insecta > Diptera > Ulidiidae > Melieria > Melieria crassipennis. The sequence continues at coordinate 105,154,534 of OY764962.1, read as the reverse complement.
GTCAATACACTCGATTTGTGTGCACACCCTGTGCAATGCAACAACAGCAACAACAACAACAAATCATAAAATAAATTAGAAGCAGCAAATACTGGAATTTGGTGCGGTAGACAAAGCACAACGCAGCGTCGAGCGAAGAAAGTGCACGCTGCGGTCAGTGGAGAGGTCACACGTGGCTGCCAGCGGCGACTATTTAATGCATTATAATTATTCTTTGCAATAAATTGATTAGCGTTAGATATGCTTTATTGGTGTTGTTGTGCTGCGTTCAATTTATTTCACGCTTTTAAGTACAGGTGTTCAGTGTTGTTGTTTTTGTTGTTGCACAATGTCACACTCTTGAACTAGCTCCAATGTAAAATACAAAAGCAACTTTAATTAATATTTACTCGCGACACGCCTCAACCTAACCGCACTTTATGCGGCAAAGCTTTGGTTGTGCGGCAACTGGCAACATTTCATAAAACAAATCTACGCAAAGTGGACCTTTTGAGTCGATCTCACCGCCAAAGCAGCCCAACTGCACACAACTTTGCTGCGTAAATGCATTTTTAATAAAAATTACGCCATTAGTGTTCGATTATTTGCGTAGAACCTCAAGCACCTCAAGTACAATAAAAACAAAAAATTCAACAAAACAACAATGAGCTCAATTTAGACAAAGCACACACACACACACACACATGCAAACCTATCGGCCGCTATAAATTTGCAGCGACTTTGTCGCCGCGTGCACTTAAATTGTGCAGCTAATGAATTTCGAATTAGTATTGAATTGTCTATATTTTATTCTTTTCGCAAATTAGTTAGTAATTTGGCCGTAGTTGCCGCTGTTGCCGTTGTGGCAGTTGTTTGTTTAGGCGCTTGTTTACTTATGTAAATGCGAATTGAAAATTTGCATTAGTTGGCTGGCAGCTATGCGCCGCACACTCCACTTTCGAGAACTCTTGCAGCGCACCTTGCCCCCTGCACCTAGCCCCTGCCGCCAGCCCCACCAATGTGCGCAGTGCATTAGACGCATCCGTGCAGTCAGCGCCAGCCAGTTAGTCTTGAAATAATTTAACATTTAATGTTAATGACAAAATTGCATAATGATTTATGCCATTGTGTGTTTGTGTGTGTGTGTGTGTGTGGGTAAATGCGACTGCAAATATTTGCAAAGAACGCATGATTTCTATAATTTAAATACTGCTTAGAAGTGCGCTTGCGAAATTCTCGTACGCCACAAAATAAATGACTCCACAAGTGCCTCGTGTGGGACGGACAGGGTGCGTGTTGCAGTTTGCAATGCTAATGTCTCTGATCTTTGAGGTTATGCGCGTAAATTGTTGTATTTCACGTTGTTATATTTTAGGCTAAGGTTTAAAGTCAAAGCTGCAACAAATCGGTACAAGATTGCAAAACAAGTATCAAAGCATTTAGAAATTTTGCACAGAAAATGATAAAAACTATTTTCAAAGAGGTTTTGAGTAGCCAGGAAACCTTCACCCCGGAGCAGGAGGAAGACATCATCGGTCTCTTTCCTGAGCAAACCAATTCGACTCTTTCATAATGAGAGTCGAACTTTCCAAAGTAGTTTTGAGTAGCCAGGAAACCTTCACCTTTGAGGAGAAGGAACACATCATCGGTCTCTTTCCTGAGCAAACCAACTCGCATCCTTCATTACGAAAGAGTAGAACTTTCCAAAGTGGTTTTAAGTAGATAGGAAACCTTCACCTTTAAGGAGGCGGAACACATCATCGGTCTCTTTCCCGAGCAAACCAATTCCACTCCTTCTTTCGAACTTTCCAAAGTAGTTTTGAGTAGTCAGGAAACCGTGAAGGAGGAAGACATCATCGGTCTCTCTCCTGAGCAAACCAATTCGACTCCTTCATTGCGAAAGAGTAGAACTTTCCAAAGTAGTTTTGAGTAGCCAGGGCACCTTCACCTCTGAGGAGGAGGAACACATCATCGGTCTCTTTCCTGAGCAAACCAATTCGACTCTTTCATTACGAGAGTCGAACCTTCCAAAGTAGTTTTGAGTAGCCAGGAAACCTTCACCTCTGAGGAGGAGGAACACATCATCGGTCTCTTTCCTGAGCAAACCAATTCGACTCCTTCTTTCGAACTTTCCAAAGTGGTTTTGAGTAGCCAGGAAACTTTCACCTCTGAGGAGGAGGAACACATCATCGGTCTCTTTTCCGAGCAAACCAACTCGCCTCCTTCATTACGAAAGAGTAGAACCTTCCAAAATAGTTTTGAGTAGCCAGGAAACCTTCACCTCTGAGGAGGAGGAAGACATCATCGGTCTCTTTCCAGAGCAAACCAATTCGACTCTTTCACTACGGGAGTCGAACTTTCCAAAGTGGTTTTGAGTAGCCAGGAAACGTTCACCTCTGAGGAGGAGGAATACATCATCGGTCTCTTTCCTGATCAAACCAATTCGACTCCTTCATTACGAAAGATTCGAGCTTTCCAAAGTGGTTTTAAGTAAATAGGAAACCTTCACCTTTAAGGAGGAGGAACACATCATCGGTCTCTTTCCTGAGCAAACCAATTTGACTCCTTTATTATGATACCAGCTCAAAAGAGCTGCCTAAAATCAAAGTTAACCCATTGTGAACCACAGCAGTTAAGATCCGTAATTCTTAAAATCTAACCGTAAAAAATATATACTATATACTAAACAGAAATTAGTTCATTAATGAATCATCACCTTCATTGATCTTTGAACTGTGAATAAAAAACACAATGAACCTAAAAATACTAAACTAAAGATGCGAAAGCTTCTTCTGGACTTGGATAAGGCAATTATGCATAAAGGTCAGAACGATCTCCAACTCATCAGACGAACCTCAGTTTCAACAGTGGTAATTAGAGAGAAGCGTATCTATCAACTATTCTATGTTAGCTCTGAAATTGTTGAAAGAAAGGTGTTCCCCCTCAGATTTTTCACTGATAGATGAAAACAGCTGAGTAAACCTGCCATGAACCGTGGGGCTTTAGACAATATGGCACCTTTCTGCCAAGCTTAGCTCAGACTCAGACAGTTATCATGATATCTCATCTAACCGGGCACCCATCGAACCACTGTTAGCTCCGACAAATTATTCAAAGCTGAGCGACAACCAACTTCGGCGCAGCATGGAGCCCGATATTTTTTGGCTACTTGACTGTCAGAAATTCAATTACGAGTTTCAATCGACACTTAAGTGAGTAACGTTCGTTTTGAGCAGTTAATATTTTGGAGAGGGACACACCACTTAATATGAATGCTTCTAGATAGACAGACACGTTAGAGGGATAGAAAATCATGCTTGGAACTTTCGAGTGCATTGCTTAAACTAATCGAGGTTGCAACTTATACAAATCCAACAACAGTGAGTTCAAGCCCCCTTGTGTCGAAACGTTTCAAGATAAAGACGTCTAACGAAAGCGCGGTCGGGCCGAACGGCAATTCAATTAAATTTGACGGCGCCATGCTACAAAATTCAATTATCCGCCCTTCGCACGTAGCGCAGCGGAAAAGTTTCGTTGCACTTTACGCTAACAAAAGCCGGCAGCAATTGCCCCTTCAACATAGTGGACGCGCTGCAACAAAGCATGGAATGTAATGTGATATCAAGAGCGCACTTACCCTTTCTTCCTCGCGTATCATCTCCGCTATTTCTGGCTTGATTTCTAAGTCGTCGTGATGTGCGCCGGCCGGCGTGATGGTGGCCGCATTGCTGCCGCCTGCTACGCCACCGCTGCCACCAGCAGCACCGGCGCCGCTGGCGCCGCCGGCACCCGCTCCGGCATTCACCGCAGCCGCAGCCAGCGAGGCGCCCAGGGCCGAGGCCATGGCCGCATGCGAGTGCGCCGCCGCGTGCAGCTGATGTTGGGCGGCCAGCTGCTGAGCCGCTGCAGCCGCGTGATGGTGATGGTGCGGCAGGTGCGAGTGGTGAGGATTGGCGGCGAGTGCGGCGGCTGCTGCTGCTGCCGCTGCCGGATGGGAATGTACGGGCAGCTGATGCATGCCGCTGCCGCTGCTCGATGGCGATGGCAGCGAACCGTTGGCGCTGTGCGCCGACGTCAGCGGCGGTGAACAGCTGTTGGCCGCAGCGCGGTATGCGGCGCCTGCTGCAGTGGCTGCAGTTGAAGACGATGATGTGACCGAGCCGCTGGACATTGACGCTGGCGCTGCGCTGGCAGCTGCATTCGCTGATGCGCTACGTTCGCTGCCGCTGACATTCGACGACTGCTGCTGCGACTGCTGTTGCTGCTGCGGCTGGCCGGGATTGCTGGAGTTCGGCGACGCGAAGGGATTGCGTACGATGGTCGAAGTGGTCATGACAACGGGCGGTGGTGGCGACATGGCCACATCGCTGGCAGCGCTTGCGCCGCCTTCGGCCAGTGTGCGCGCCACGGGCGAACGACTGCGGCCGTGTGCGGCGTAGCGTTCCTGGTTGTCGTCAACAAAGACACCGTCGCGCGATCGCTTGCGCTGACGCTGTGCGCCCAAATTTAAGTCCAATGCAGCGGCGCCCGTGGGCGTCAGCTTGTCCAGCGCCGCATCGAGGAGCCGAGCGCGCTTTGGCTTCTGACAGCCGTCCTCGTCATCCCGCTCATCGTCGTCCGGTTCGTCCTCTTCTTCGTCGTAGACGGTCATGCGCTGCTCGGGCACCATGGGGTGCGCGGCGGCCACGCCATGCGAGCCGGCGCTCACCTCGGCCAGGCCGCGTATCTTCAGCATTTCGGCGACCTTCAGCAGCGGATTGATCTGGTCCTGGCTGACGTTGATCTCGCCCTTGTACATGAACTCCATGATGGCCTTCAGCTCCTGCCACCGCACGTCGCGCATGATGACGATCGGGTGCTGGCACGGGTTGTCGTAGAAGAGCGCCTGGAAGTAGGGCGAGCAGGCGGACAGCACCATCTTGTGCGCCTTGATCGACTGGCCCTCGCAGGCGAGCGTCACATCCACGAAGGACTCGTTCTGCAGCAGCTCGTCGAAGACGTTCGTCAGATTCGACTGGTAGTTGTTCCAGCGCAGACAGAACTGCTGGCTGCTGGACGCGGTGGCAGCGGCCACGGCGGCGGCCGCGGAGCGCTTGAATTTTGGCGTAGTCGCAATGCCGGCAGCCAGCTTGGAGCTGCCAGTGGGCGATAGCACGGCCTTCGTAGCTCCGTCCAAAGCAGCAGACGTGGGCCTTTCTTCGTTCTGGTGTGTCTGTCCGAACTCAAAGAGCGCGGCCATGTGCGGCAGCACAGCCGAGGCCGCGACGCCAGTGTCCAGCGGCGTGTGCAAGTGGCGGTGATGTTGGTGATGCTGCGGCGAGGCGGGCAGCGAGCGCGACTTGTGCAGCGGCATTTCCAGGCGCAAGTCGGGATCCTCGTCGAGTGCGCTGCTCAGGCCCACCAGTTCACTGGAGGTGAGTGGGCGCGGCGGTGGCGTAATATCGCGGCTCGCGACCACAGGCGACGCTTCCGTTTGCTTTGGGGCGACTGATGTGTAGTCGTATGAGCTCGCCGCGGCTGCGGGCGAACGATCGCACTCCAGGCTGGCTGTGGTGGTTGTGGCTCTCGGCGCGGCCATGACGACTGATTCGGCATCGGCGAAAGGCGACGGCGCGTCGCGTGGCTTGGTGACCACTTCGGTGTCTGCGCTGGGTATGGAGCATGCGCGAGGCGGCTCCTCACACTCGGCTGCGGCTGCGCTGAACGCGTTCTCGTTTTGCGAGGCGGCAGCCAGCTCGCTGCGGTGCTTCTGCGTGTAGTCAATGATGTCCTTGGTCATATCCATTTTTGTTGTTGTGGTGGCTGATTTTGTTGTCCGACTGTGCGGCAATAATATTTGTTAGCGATTGGGGAGCAACACGTCTTTGTGGCGCGTTGTGAGTTCTTCTTGACTCAGTTTTCAAGTTTCACTCGACGAATATTTTTCGACCATGTTGTGGATTTTTGTTTTGGCTTTTCATGTTCACTTTTTCATACAATTTTATTATTACTTTTTATATCCTCAAGTTTCTGTTGCTCTTTGCAAACTTTAGTTTATTGAGTTTTCTTGATTATTTGTGTCTGTTTTTTTCATATTTTTTGCATTTCCTATTTTAGTAGAAAATGTAGACAATTTGTGTTATTAACGCTTTAACCCTTTGAGAACCGTTTGTAGCGATTTGCTACACAATTACGTTAGGTCCTTTTTCTAAAAAAAACTCAAACCTAAGTTGCAATAAAAAGGAATTTCATAAAAAAATTAACTTTTGTGAAAATAAGAAGAAAATTTGTGATTCGTTTTCAAAGGGTTAAACACTTTAACTACTTATGTGGCTACGTCTAGAAAGTCCCGCTTTTCTTTTTTTTTAATTCAAGCAGCTCAATTCAAAATTTAGTTTATGCCTAAATTTGTTTACTGTATGTTAACCAAATACGCTCCAATTTTCAGCACTGCAAAAGGGTTAAAACGAAATCAACCAATTCTATAGAAAAAAGTCTCTCTTTGCTACAAGTGAAGCAGCGCTGCTGAAAGGGTTAATAATAATTTCGCATTTCGGAAAAATGTGCGACGTGTTATCGTGTTGCTTTCTTTTAGTTATTGGCTTTGTTGGTTGTTGGAATTCTTATTACTTTTGTTGCTGTCGTTGTGTTGGTTGTTGGTTTTGTTATTCTTTTTTGTGTTTTTGTTATTAATTAACGTTTATTATTTATACGAAGCGAGTGAGTAACCAAAATTATTATTACTTCTTGCCAGCCACCCTACAACTCCCTGCAGCCAAGCCCAAGCACACACACAAACACACACTCACACCCACACATACATATAGCCATACACATTGCATTCCACTTCAATTTTGTGTTGCGCACAAGCGACTGAAATATTCATAAAATTTAATTATATTTATTATTGTTATTATTATTTATTTTTACTTTTATTGTTTCTCTCGTTTTTTTTTGTTGTTGCTTCCACATGTACTTTTGTTTTGCCATATAATTGTTGTTGTTTTAGTTGCTGTCTGCTTCTTCTTCTTCTTTATGCTTATTATTATGATTATTATTTCATTCCAATTAAAATCTTGTGCGGTGAGCGCACAGCGCGTCTGTCTGCGCTCGGCATTGGCAGCGCCAGCGCCACCACCCAATTTCCATACAGCCACAACAACAACAAAGCTACAACAACAATAATGACAACAACAATAAAATCGACAGAACAGGGTGTAAGCGCGTGCAATGTGTCGGCTTGGTCCCTTTAGCTGACGCCGCCGCCGTTGTTGCTGCCGCTTCGTTATTTATTAATTTTATTTTAATGTTATTTATATTAATTATGAATAACGTCAGCGCCGTCGTGGTGGCAGGGTGTGTGTTGTGCAACCAGCTCAGCCACCTATCTTCCATATAGTTATTTAGTATACACTTACAAACATACAAGCAGATATGTGCGTATTTTTGTGTGTACAGTGTACACAAAGATCGCAACGCGGCAAGAAATGGCGGGTGTTTCAATATTTTCTTATTTACTGTTTTTATTTATTTAATTTATTAATGTTGCTGTTGTTGTGGCCATGCGCTGACTTCAATGTGGCGGCGAGTCCTTCACACTCACACGCATACACACACACACATGCGAGTTTGTATATTTTATGCTTATTTATTATTTACGAACGAATGTAATAAATTACGACAAAGTGCTGGCAAAAAGTGTTGCGACTAGCATGAAAATGGCATAGAAGAAGAAGCAACAGCAGATGCAGAGACTATATATGGACTGGTTGGGGGGTACTGGGCTTTGGGCAACCTGGTTTCTTTAGCTAATCTGGAACAATGCCGCTATTGAGCGGCCGAATGCCAACAACGCGGACAATGGCACTGAATAAAGTGACCTGAAGATGTACTGCTCGCATATCAGTTTTGGGAAAATGTCTAAAACGAACTGGCGTCTCATCGAAAGCAGATTTTGCTGTCTTTGAGAATCCCTGCTAACCTTTGCTGTCTCTCTGCTAAACATTTCTAGCGATTTCTCAAACCTTAAGGTTAGTTTATTTAGGTTATATCACATTAAGAAGGGTTTGTGCAGTGCTCGCATATTAGTTTTGCGAACATGTCAAATTCCTAGCAATTTCCCAAAGCTCTTACTAGGTTATGTCAGATCAAGTAGGGAGTAGTGGACTCCAAGCCCTAATAGACCCCTTTTTGAGACCTCTAAGTATTTGTTGAGAAACTGACATGAACTTTTGGAGGAATTGAAAAGCTGTTTTTTCAGTCGATTTTTCTATCTTATATCGTTGGGGATCTATCAAGTCTATGCATGGCCCATAAGTCAGAGAATCGAACTTAAGATCCACTCATTCCTTCAGTTCTCAATATATATTAAATACTGGTAGAATTTAAAATCCATTTTGTAAAAAAGTGTTAAAGTAATAGCAGCCTTCTTCGTTGTTTATTTGATTTATGACATTTCTGGCAGATATTGAGCCATTTTAACTCCAAAACAAAAGACCACAAGTCCTAACTGAAAGTGGCCACTTAAACATTTATTATTATTTTTATTGGTTTAAAAACTGAATCAATAAGTATTTTGTATACGCTGGAAATGACATTGTAAGTAAAAAAGATTCAAAGCAAATTTATTTTCTCTATAAAAGTTTCGAGAGAGCTGAACGTTCTAATCAGCCAAAAGTTAGCAGTTGGATTTAAAGTCCATTTGTTCTAAAATCGCTATAGATTTAATTTTGGAGTTCACTAAACCTTCTATAATTACGCAAAGAATTGAACAGTTACAACAAATAGAAACAGTGTCAGAAATAAGGCTTCTCCTGCACATAGCACAACTAAGATTCTACTCAACCGTAATGACCAATCTTTGACAAGTGTCTTTGTATATAAATAGTCTAATTTTTGTTCACATAAAAAAATAACTAATAAATACTTAGTGCTTAAAGATTTCTACCGTTTTAACTATACTTTTCATAAAAATATAAAAAAAACTTAGTCGAAAAGAGGCCGGAAGATCAAAATAGATTAATCTTGACCACAATTAGATCACAATCTAGCCTTATATTTAATTATTATTAAAATTGAAATAATTAGTCATTAATTTAATCAATAATATTTAAAGTTAAAAATAATTAATTAAAATTAGTTAATTAAATTAAATAATAAAAATAAATAATTAATCTCAATCATTTCAGCCAGACTGAACCGCATAAAAATCAGAAATTTAGAAAATCAAATTTATATATAAAATGTTATAAAAAAAGGAATAAAAAGAAAGATTCTACAATATTTTCATTCTAAAAGTCTTAAAATTAAATAATTGAAAAAAATATGGATTTAAACGACATAGCACAGAAATCTCGAAAATGATATTTGAACATATTCATAAATTTTTTAATAGCATACAAGAAACTTTCATAACAACAGATCTAAACTAATTTTGAAAAAGTTGTGTCTTCATAACAAAACAGAAAACATTTTCGTGGAGATTTTAAAACATTAATAATACACTAAACACTAACAAAATCACACAAATTTGTAAACATTTACAAAATCTTTACTTGAAATATACCAATTAATTGAGAAAATATTCGAAAAATTATTTAAAATTAAAATTATATCTTTATGACATCACTTAAAAACCTGATTGTTTGTCTAAAGTATATGAATTATAGATTAAAAAGTGTTAAAGCGATTTTATAAATAAACCATAGCACACAAAATCATAGAAAAACCACACACATTACAATAAAAGTCTCAGTTGGTCAAATGATTTATGTTTTTCATCCAAAATTTAAACATGTTTTTGAAGAAAAATTCAAATTTGCAGATTGTCAAAGCTATAAAAAATATTCGAAAAATTTGATATTTTTTTATGAAAAGCTGATCATCACCTAAAAACCTAATAGTTTGTCTAAACAATAGGAATTGTGTATCTCAAATTTTTAAACCACAACTAGCACACAAAATCATAAAAAACCTTACATTAAAAGTCTCACTTGGTCAAATGATTTATGTTTTCTCACCCAAATTTTAAACATGTTTTTAAAGAAAAATTCGAATTTGTATATTCTCCAACAAGCACTCAAATATTCAAAACAATATAAAACCCACTAAAATGTTTTCAGTATTTATGTCTTGGATCTCGAACTGCAGTCTGTAGGGTGCTTAATGTGCACAATTGAACAACATCAGATTTTCACTAGTTTTTTATTTTTATTTTGTCGTCTGCAACACTTTCAGTGTCCTACAATCACAACAATTAGCGCAATAACAACAAACAATTGCCAATAGTTGCAGACAAAGCGACCGCACAACCGACAGCAACAACAGCACTGCATCTTTACACAAATATTTACTTGTTATTATGGGTGCTTATGTGTTGTTGTGATTGCTGTTGTTGCACGTACAGGTGTTCCCTGTTATTGTCCTTTGTCCTGCACACAGACAGCGTCTCGTGCTTTCCTATTACAACCTCCTCTTTTCTGCTGTCTTCCGTGTCGCGTCTTGTGCGTATTTCACTCGCTCACTTTGTGCTTAATTTTCACCAACTTCAACCATAACAACAACAACAACAACAATAGCAACAAAAGTCGCAAAGGCGATCCGAGTGCTCACACCCAGCCGCTGCGGCGGCAGCAGAACGTGCGGGAATAACAAAGTTTACTTTTTTATTTCTTTTATGCGCCTTTATTGCCATCGGGCTCTCGCTGCCGCACGCGGTGGCTGGGTGGCTGACGCGCGAGCGACGGGTGAGCAGCTGTGCAAGGAGCACCAGCCGAGCGCCAGGAATTGCGCTGGGCGGGTGGGTGGATGGATGAAAGGCTGTGGGGCGCCTCGCGCTGTCTGGAGATGCGCATTGCCGCCGACTACAGCGATAACAATAATAACAACAACAACAACAGCAACAACAACAACGACAGCGACGACGACGACGTCAACGGCATTAACAATGTTGAGAGACTAAAGGCGAGCCTGTGCATAAGGACAACAATAAGAACACCCACAACAGCAACAAAAACAATAGCAACAACAATATAGAGACAGCAACAACAATAACAACAGCAAGTCGCTGTTCATCGTCTTCAATGTTGTCGTTAGGTGGCTTGGCTGTTGGCTGTTGTTGGTGCCGCTGCGCGACGGTGTTGGCGGCATTGGCGACGGTGGCGCGGTGGGTGGTTGTACTTGGAAGTGTAATAAATTAATAAATTACAAATTTGTAGCGCTGCAGCGGCGAAGGAAACTTTTCCGCTTTGCCGTTATTGCTTTGGCCGTTGTTGTTGTTCTTGTTGTTGCTGTTATTATTGTTGCGCACTGCTGCAATAAAATGAAAATCGATTTTCGTTTTTCGCGCTATGCATAAATAACAGTTATTTTTTATTACTTCGCTTCGTCGCTGCCTTCACACACACACACACCCCCAAATACACTTTTTCCTTCTGGATCTTCACTTCAGGCAGTTCTTCTCGAGTTTGACTCGAAAATGTACGCTTTCGAATTGAATATTTTCACAGTCGACACTTTTCACCGCACGCACGTTTTTCCACACACTTTTGGCCGTTTTGCCGTTTTCACGCCGATTTTCCTCGGCCTCTTCGCCATTCACCGTTTGTTTTGTTTATATTTTAGCAGTTGTTGTTGCTTTGTTATTGTCGTTGGCAGCTGTGTGCACGTCTGCCTGCACGCATTCAGCGCCGCAACTCGGGCGTCAACTGTGGTTGGCTACTAGTGCCAACAACTACAACACACCGTCAGTCAAACAACACTCACGACTGGCGACGACTGGCTCGGCTCACAACTCGAAGTACGATGCGACACAAAAGATGAATGCGAACTGAACTCACAAACGTGAATGAAACTCGGCGTTTGTGGTCAAATCGGGCCGTGCTGACTGTGCGCTGCCGGCGTCGCTGCCGACTGCGCTGCCACCCATACAAACGCCCAGTTGTTGTTGTGGCGCCGGTGCCAGTTGGCGCGGTGGTGTGCGTGCGCGTGAGAACGCGAGTGTGGCGAGAGCGCCGAGCCGCATTTCAACCGACCGTTACGAGCGGCCGAGGGGGGTGTGTGCGCACCGTTCCATCGCTCGTGCGCCAGCAGATGAATTCGCCCTGCGCTGTCGTTTCACTTTCGCATTTTCTTTTTGGCCCCATGGAATGTGCTGGCAATGGAATGCCGACGAAAGTGAGTGGTGCGTGGAACATTTAAGAGCGCACCGACTTTGGCGAAAGAGCACACAATTGGCCGCTGCGAAGGGCAAAAACACAGCGAATTCGTGGCCATGTGGGGGGCCAACACGGTCGCAAGAGAAGTCATGAAACGTTTGGGACAAAGACTTCGAGCTCAATTGGCTATTTGGATTTTTATTGTTTTGAAATCAAGTGTTGTTGAAATTCGCCTCGAATAATGTCAAATTTTATTGCAATGCATGTTCTTTGGGAAATTGAAGAGAGTTTCCAATCGGAAGCTTGAGATTTCCAGCAATTTCTATTGGTTAACGGATTTGCTGTTGTTTTATCAAGAAATTTGATCAAATTGATCATCTTGTCAGAGAGCTGTGGCCTCAAATCTTAACACAAATAAAATATATTCGATTTATACAGTGCGACCTTTTAGATCAACGAGTATTGTGATCCCCTAATGATTCATGCGGCAAGGAGGATCTCATCCATAGAACCTTTTTAGGATCAAGGAGTCTGTTCTAGATTTTACTAACTGCAAATAAAATAATGGCAAATTTTTTACCCATGAAACCCTTTCCAATCTCTCATATAGAATCAATATAAATCTGTTGATCTTTTCAATTCAAAGATAGATTCCGAATTTACTGAAATTTCAGTGTAATTGTCGAAAGTGAAAAATAATATTATTAAAAATTTTAATAAAAATAAAACATAGCCTTTAAATACCAAATTTTAATTTAATTTAATTTTGATATTAATTTTTTTTAACTATTTATAATCTTATAAATTAAAATGTTGTTAAATTTCATGGAAATAAATGTTACTAGCAACTTTTAATGCATTATTATTTAAAATATTTCAAAGCTTTAACAACTTATCTGAGAATTACAAGAATAATGGTAATTTTAAGATTAACTTTGTTTAAACTGACTCAAGGTTATCTTTTTTTTTTTAATTTAGACCGCTCGATGAAGGCATAGCCAGTTTCGAAAAGATGTCTACATATATCGCATATAGAATCGATTTAGCAATGTTGCTTTGTTTCTTGATCCACCTATCTGTCAACCAGTATATACATTTACATTGTAATCAAGAAAGAATTTTATATATAGAATAACATTTTAATTGATTTATATTGCGCTTCTAATCAGGAATTAGTAAGGAAATAAGCATTTTCTGCTAATTGGAAAAAAATGTGCGCCATATCCTTATATTTGCAAAGTAAATAAATTAGATTATGTAATTTTTGCACAAAATTAATTTAGTTAAAATATTTTTGCAGTAATCTAACAGCTGAAACCTGAGGTAATTTAATGGCTTGTTGTGATCAATCAATTAATTAAACAAATACTGAAAAATGTCAAAGGGGATAAGCTTCATAACTCATATAAAAATATTAAAATTAATAAACTGATATATACAATTTTAAAATCCTTCAGATAGTCACCCTTAACATTGTTCAGAATAAGATATCAAAGAAAGAAGAGAGAAAGTCGACCAAAAAAAAACCTCCAAAGAAACTTAAATCACTTAAGCCGTTCTTCGCTGTGTTTCGAGATATAAAAGTAGAACTTGAATTTAAATGTGTAGAAGGCATACAGAGCTCTCTCTTTAGGACCTAAAGACATACTTTTTTCTACAACGACAACGATTTCACGATTTGTTCTTATTCTCTGAAAATTCAATAAAGTTCTTCGCTGAAGTCTAAGAATGTAAATTTGAATTAAGGCCTCCATCGTCTAACCCATTTTTTTGCATGTATTTTCAATAACTTTTAAAAAATGATGGCCGAAACTGTTTAAGAAGAGAATTTTGGGTAGATGCCTAAAATTTGACACAAGTGCACCTAAATTGAGGTTATGAATAGATTTGTTAAATTTAGCTTCTAATTTCATATGCAAGTTTATTAACATTGTAAGCAATTTCGATTCTGATATTTCACTTTAGTTCAACTAAATTCAATATAGTTTTATCGGGTTATGATATAATATGATGTGGTATTATAGACTGTGACTTTTTGGATCTATTGTAATGCGCTAACGGTTTATAAGAGAAGAACGATCTCATCTATGAATGAGATCTGCCAGACGGATGTCAGTTGGAAGTTTAAGACTTGAATTCATTTCCATTTGAATCAGTTCTACTAATAAAATGCAACTAAATTTCAATTCAATGCATCTAATCTTTGTGCTTTTACGCATTATTTGCACTTTTATTTAGTTCAACTTTAACCATTTAGTTCCATGGTATTTGTTTGGAGTATATTTATGCAATTCAATTTCATTCAATTAATTTATGTGTTGTGTTAATTTAATGCAGTTTATTTTAATTGAGCTTAGATGAGTTTAGTTATAAAATAAATAAATAAATAAAATTGGTTTAAATTTACTCAGGTAAATTAATTCAATCATTTCAATTAATATAATTAAATTCATGAATGGCATGAATGCTGGACATCTGAGTCACAAAAAGATTAAATAGTTACCGAATTGTAAATAAGTTGTAAGTAAAAAGATAATAATCGTAAATAAAGTAGAAGAAGAAGAAATTAATTTCAATCAATTGATTTGATGCTCTACCTAGTTGTATTATATTAGATTAATTTAGCTCAGTTTAATCAAATTGAATTGAGGATAATTGATTGAATAATTGAATTGAATTTAATTGTATTCGATTGAATTTCATTGAATTGAATTGAATTGAATTGAATTGAATTGAATTGAATTGAATTGAATTGAAATTGTACTCAATTGAATTTCATTGAATTGAATTGAATTGAATTGAATTGAATTGAATTGAATTGAATTGAATTGAATTGAATTGAATTGAATTGAACTGAATTTAAATTAATTGAATTGCACTGAATGAATTGAAATGAATTGAATTGAATTTCATTGAATTGAATTGAATTTCATTGAATTGGAGTTTAATTGAATTGAATTGGAGCTGAATTGAATTGAATTGAATTGAATTAAATTGAATTGAATTGAATTGAGTTGAATTGAATTGAATCGAATCGAATCGAATTGAATTGAATTGAATTGTATTCCATTAAATGTAATTGAATTGAATTGAATTGAATTGAATTGAATTGAATTGAATTGGAGTTTAATTGTATTAAATTGAATTGAATTGAATTTCATTGAATTTCATTGAATTGAATTAAATTTCATTGAATTGAATTGAATTGAATTGAATTGGAGTTTAATTGAATTGAATAAGAATTGAATTGAATTGAATTGGAGTTTAATTGAATTGAATAGGAGTTGAATTGAATTGAATTGAATTGAATTGAATTGAATTGAATTGAATTGAGTTCAATTGTGTTCCATTGAATTTCATTGAATTGAACTACATAAATTGAATTGAATTGAATTTCATTGAATTGAAATGAATTGAATTGAATTGAGCTATATAAATTGAATTGAATTGAATTTCATTGAATTGAATTGAATTGAATTGAATTGAATTGAATTGAATTGAATTGAATTGAATTGAATTGAATTGAATTGAATTGAATTGAATTGAATCGAATTGAATTGAATTGAATTGAATTGAATTGAATTGAATTGAATTGAATTGAATTGAATTGAATTGAATTGAATTGAATTGAATTGAATTGAATTGAATTGAATTGAATTGAATTGAATTGAATTGAATTGAATTGAATTGAATTGAATTGAATTAAATTAAATTGAATTGAATTGAATTGAATCGAATCGAATCGAGTTGAATTGAATTGAATTGAATTGAATTGAATTGAATTGAATTGAATTGAATTGAATTGAATTGAATCGAAGCGAATCGATTTCAATTCGATGAATTGAATTGAATTGTATTTGTATTCCATTGAATTGCATTGAATTGAACTTGAACTACATAAATTGAATTGAATTGTATTTAATTGAATTGAGTTAAATTTAATTCAGTTCAATTTCAGTTAATTCAAAAGGTAAACAAAATTAATTTAATTTCATTTGTTAATTAATAAAACTAATTTTATTCAATGCATTGGCTTATTTTGCTCAAATGTAATTAGTTCCGTCCAACTACGAATAATTCATTTAATTTCATTATGTACAATTAAGATACAATAAGTGCACCTGAACCCTAACTATTTTATATATATTGCCCAATAAATTTAAATATTAAAAAGGAAAATCAGTGGGACCCCAGCAGCAGTGGTGCTACGTAAATTTCGCTCTCTAAACTATGAATCGCTGTACCGCATCCGCTTCAACATTATCTCTGCTATTTCAATAGCATTGAATTGTATTTCTTCAATTAGCGATTAATTTCGATTGTTATTCACTTTCATAAATGTCGATACAATGCAAATAAACTTCGATATCTACAACTTGTGCCACACTCCACCTCCGCCTTGTTGCCGTTTCTTTCAATGCAAACTTTTCGCATTCGGCGAATTTTCTTCCACGAATTGAAAATTCGTTTTTCAATTAGTCATCATCCATAAAATCAGAGCGACGATATTGGCCGGACCATACACTATGCCCACACACACGCACACACTTTCATCCGTGTGTGGAAATTCATTTGTATGCAAATTCGCCGCTATTGAAGGCCCCCCATAAACAACAACAACAACAACAACAAATACTATCACAGTAACAAAAACAATTGTACCGAACCCGTTGACGAGTCCGTCCCGGCCAGTGCGCTGCAGTCCAGTCACCTTCAAGACATTTCCGCACAGTGGCAAGAAAGAGAAGCGCCGACGAGATGCAAAAATGCTGCTTCTTCTGGCTTGGCTTCGGCTTCTCCTTCAGCGCCGCACTGCATAGTTTTGCTCAGCAACTATTGTTGTTGCTGCCGCTGGCTGCACTACTCCCAGCATTGAGCCGAGCACGGCCAGCCGCAGCACGAACAACAAAACCGACTCGCCGAAAGAATACGGCAAGAAGCAACAACGCAGGCCACGCCTCCGCACGAGGGAATGAGTGCGGTTTTTTATGTCCATTGCCGCGCACAGTGTGGAGCCTACCATCGGGCCCCCTCCCCCGCGCTTCGCCACACCCATCCACAGCGACGAGTCAGTGGTATGGCGCGCGCTCTCACTGCCGCTCTCAGCGGCGCGCTGCCTCTCGCTCGCACTTGCGAGCGCCAGCACCGCCGTCACTGAGCCAACAGCAGTCGGAGAAAAATGAGTAAAAAACACGTTTGCATATTAACGGCAAAAAAATGCAAAAACAACACAACGGGCGAATGCTCCAGCTGGAGCGTGTGGGTAGTGCGCGCAACAACAATGCCGGCAGCGTGACGTCACATTGGAGGCGGCGCTTGTGTCGAGCGTGCAGTGTGTGCGGCAGCGGGGCGTGCGGTGGGGATAGTGCGCGCGGCGCAATGGTGTGACGGTGGGCCAGTGCGGGAGCGGGCGCGGGCGGGCAAGCTGGCGAAGGAGGAGTGAAACGGCAATGGAAATGGAGTGCATGACAATAGTGTGGCGGCGATGAGGTTGGTGTGATTGTTGTTGTTGTTGTTGGCGCTGTTGCCAATGATGCCACGTGCTCGCTGGGCGAACGAACGCACTCGCAAACGCAACAACAACAATTATATAATTGTTGTTGCTTTGCCGCATTTTCATATTTAAATTTGTGTTGCTTTTGTTTTGGTCCAATGCGTGGCACGTTGCCGATGTGCTGTTGTTGTCATTGTTGTTGGTGTGCATCGAGGAAAAACGTTGCAGCCCACTCGCAGTTGATTGGTGCCACATTCCGCCCCTATGCGACATTTATTGCAATAAATGCAATAAATTCTTATTTTATTAGCATCGAGCGCGGAATAATTGCACGGATTGACTGCGCCACCGACCGATAATCGCGCGCGCATTGTGATTAATTGCCATTGTAATTGTGATTTCGCGTAATTGCACACACCCACACATGCATACATACACATACACGAGGAATCAAACGCGTTATTAATCGATCGTCCGTTGCTTCGGGGCGCAAATTTCAAACCGATTCATCACTTTCGTTTTTATTCATAAAATTTGTATTTATTTTTATTAAAACTGGCATTTACACAAAAATTATTATATTTGCCGAGTAGAAAAATATATAAATCAATACAGTAGTTTCAGCTTTTGACAACAACAAATCGAAACGAACGCCGACAACGACAACAACAACACGATCGATGGACAAGATTGGACTGCAACAAAAACGACTCGAAATATTTCTAGTGGCAAAGGTCTAATAAAGTGTGAACTAAAAAGTTATAGTTGAAGCCAATAAATAATTCGTGAAAAGAGAGAGGGAGAGTTTTTTTTTTGATTTTGGTGATATGCAGGGATGATCTGAAGTGGTATTCAGTTTTTGTAAAGTCATGAGTTTTGGCATGAAAATTTTGAGTGACAATTTACATGATTGTTAAACTGGAGATACGACATCGGCGAGTCGAGAGCGGACTCATAACAATTCGATTGCATGGCTGAAAGTTTGAACATTGTACACGAATAGAAGAGATCTACAGTTGTATTTTTATTCCGAATGCCGAGTTAAGGTTTAGTTTTACTCTCAAAATTTGCCAGAATGGAAAAATTATTGTTTATACATTTTTGTGTTGGCTCGAACCCTGAACCTCCAGACAGAAGTTTCTCTATGCACTGGACACAAATATAAAAACCCCGAGACCTCAGTTAGATAATGTAACCCCTTCACCTGTTGCTGAGTCGATTAGAAGATAGCTCGAGGTTGATAACCAATTTTGTGAGTAAGTTTTCTTCCATGACTACCCACACATTTGATGGAGATCGTGAGTTGAGGTCCTGGACAAAGAAATTGATTGATGCGCTCGGAAGTGAAGTGCCACGAATCCGCCCAGAAAACAAAGATAGGCTAGATTCAAAATCCTATTCCTGGAAGATCACTTGGCGTGAAAATTATTGAGAAAACATGATAGAAAATGATGGAATATTTTAGCCATAACCAATTTAGTTAGAAACTACTTCAGTGAATTAAAATTGTATGCCAATTTCGAAGGGCTGGTTGGGATCTTTTTCAAGGAAACTTTACTTTGAAAGATTTGCACTTTCACCACTGACACAAAAATGTATTCTTTCTTTATTCAAATGCTAATTGTAGCAACTATTTGTTGCTGGCTGCGATCAATATTTGAACCTGGTTTAAGCATCGCTACATACTAACCAGCTGAGTCCCTTTTGCAGCTGAATTTTAAAACCTGAAACCCAAACCAAGAGCTGAGAAAGTGATTCAATTTCCCAAATTATGAAATTATAATAATTCATAATTTAAAATAACAAATAAATTAATATATATAAAACAACAAACGACTATTCTTGTATTTGGTTGTGTATATATTTTGAGCAAAAGCTATTTTGACCTAAAAGCTAAATAATGCAAACAGTGTTGTCTGTGTTAACCCTTTCGGTTATTCTATGCCATATGGCATAGCCTCCTTTTAGTGCCTGTTTTAGGTCAAAAACTTGTGGATACTATATTTTTCAATTTTTGTATTTTTCTCTGAAGGTTTTTATACCAAATAATGAAAAAAATATTTTGATTAGTATACCAAGTAAATTGTAAGGGTTCAGAAAGTGCGCAGTCCTATCGAGCTGCGTATTTTACAAAAAGAGGTCAGTTCGTACTTTTATTTATTCTATTACAAAAATCAATTTATTTTATAGGTTTATGTAAGTAATCTAGAAGGTATTTATTGCTTTAGTAAGTGTAAAAAAAGTTAGATCCCAAATATTTAGTGAACTATATTGCTGTACGATTTTTTTTATTTCTTACTATGACATATTTCATGATGCCCAAAAACCACTTTTTCGAACAATATTTAAAAAAATGACTTTTGATTATTCATTATGTAGGCTTAAACAGTAATAAAATGGAAAAGAATGATTTTTAAAGTTAAAAACAAAAAATAAGTTCCGAAAGGGTTAAGGGCGCGTAAGGGTTTCAGCGTAACAAAAACCATTTTTTTATGAATTTTTTTTAAAGTATGGATTGATCAAATTTATTTAAGCCTTTTGTACATTATTAAGCATACTTTTAACAATATTCTGTAATTTGTTCATGCAGAAATATTACAAAACAAGCCGGTGACAGATATTGCCCCAGAACGTCTTTGAAAAAATACAATTTGCGGTGTTCACTGTATCTCGGTCGGAAATTATCTGAAATCAAAAACCATTAAAATTTAGTCAAAGTATTATCAAATCCTCCCCCCCCAACGTTCTCCGATTATTTTTTTTCATTTAAAAATTTTTGGTGGCCATCTAAAGTCTAAACTGCTATTTTCCACAAAAAATTCCGCCATTTTGTGGGTGGGAAACCCCCTTAATGTAAAAAAAAATTGTTTACTAAACGTTGGGGGGAGGTATTTTATATGAAGAAAATGTGTTCCAAGTTTCAAATGAATCGGTTTAGTCAGTGGCGGCTTAAGGTGCTCGGGGGCCCGGGGCGGCGACGGCTGAGGGGGCCCCATAAAACGGTGCAGCATAAGTTTGCATACAAAACTAATAAGGGGAATTTCCGGTTATGCTTTTGGCTTTTTTTTTTTGAATATTTGTATTCCATTGAACAGTAAACGGACTTTTATTTTTAAACGACGAGACAAATTATTTTTAAACGTATATATGCTTGAAATTTTATAGAAAGCAATAGAATCCCAGAGAAAAAAATGAAAAATGGATAAAACTTTCGTGAATTAGGAAAACTTTTGGGGGAGCAAATTCGTCATTTCCAAATGCCATCTTAAATCTCGAAAAAAACAGAAAATCTTGCTTCGTTACTACGATCTGGCCATTTTTTTAAGCTAGCCGAGGAGGAGGATTTGATTGTCGACAAAAAATGGGCCAATCGCGTGCACCTAAAAATAAAAGTTTTTTCTAGACTAACTTTGGCCGCTGAACACGAAACTGAAAACCAAAAAATTTTTGAAGAAGCGTTTTCGAAAAATCTTCGAAAAACGATTTTTTTCCTGTTGTTTCAGTTATGAGCACATATCTCCTAAAAGAATTATCCGATTAACACGAGCTGTCCGTCGTTCAGAAGATAATACCTTAGTGGCTTTTTAGTGATATATAGATTGCCCAAATCAGATGAGATTTGGGAAGTTACTGACGGTGAAAGTTGTAACAATGTGAATTTTTCGACCAATTTAAAAAATCATAAATTTTCGAATATTCTTTAAAAAGAAAAAATAAATTATCTTCTCTGGTTTTAAAATCTAAAATGAAATATATACTATTTTAGCAAATATTAAGCCTAACATTAATAGAATTGAAAGAAAAATGATAAAGTTATGATGCAGTGAGTGAAAACACCAACTTTACATTTATTACACCGTGCGAAACAATTTTTTTTTTTGCCGAGACCCATCCAAATTTTGATATAGACGCGAAACTAGAGATAATTTCTAGTATTCTGGCATAGTCAGTATTAAATTCTCTGACCCTTTTTAAAGGACTTTAACATTTTAAGGAGATACACATTTCAATATTAAATATATGCGATAGTTCAATGATGAAGGTATGGGTATCAAATGAAAGAGGGAAATTGTCTTTTAACTAAATTTTCTATTTTGAACTTTCAGGACCAAAATATGTCAGGTATGGAAAACATACATGGTTTGGATTTCAGTCTGTAGATTCATACATCTAAATTTTATTCTATTCCAAAGTTCTCAAGAAAGTTACACAAACCCCCCCCTAGAAAACACTTTTATTTTTAGGTATATTTTTCGGGTCGAGTAGAAATCTTCAGAAATGTACAGAAATATTTTATAAAACCCAGTAGCAGTGACTTTATAAAAAAAGTCCTGAAAAAACATATTTCCCCTACATAACAGCATGTAAGAAGCCCATATTTAGCTTACTTACAAGGAGCATAGAATTGCCTTCAAAATCGGATTTCCGGGACATGTGTTTTTATCCAACCAATAATTATAATAATAATAACTGTAAATTTGTTTGACTTCTACAAAGTTTAATGAGGTTAAGTAATTGTGTAATTTACACAAGTTTACAAGCAAACTCTAAGATTGCGATATTTAATTTTTAACTTAGAATTTTGTATTTGCATATTTTGCACAAAATTTTAAGATAAAAATTGCAATCTTCGAGGGAAAATTTTTTGAAAATTTTAAAACAATTGTTATTGTTCTTGCTTTTATTGAACTGAATTTGTTATTGCCATTTCAAAGTCAATTGTCGATACTGTGTCTCTTTCAATTGATAAAAGGACAAACGGTTTAGTCTTTCATCAACCATTGTGGAGCGCAAATAGTTTTTTACAAGTTTCAGTTTTGAAAAACTTGAAATTTTTATATAGTTACAAGCTTCTCTCGGGGGCCCCCCGCAGCCCGGGGCCCGGGGCGGTCCGCCCCTCCGCCCCCCCTCTTAAGCCGCTACTGGGTTTAGTAGTTTTTAAATGACAGTGAACACGGACTTTGAAAAAGTAGTTTTGAGAGCAGAACAATCGAAGAGAATAAGCTGTATAGCTGCACTAAAGGACAGGGGAGTAACTATAGACCATAACTTCAAGAGTTTTGCTCCGATAGACTTAAAATTTTGAGAATATATTCTTGAAATGTTTAACAATAAGATAAGACAAACAAAGAAATTCGATTTTTCGAAAGTCTAACCCTTACCCCCGCCCCGCCCTTAAAGATCGAAATAAGGCAGCAGGAAAATGTTCAAGTTTTAGTTGTTTTACACTCTTTTCTATGAAAAAGCATTTTTTAGTTAATATTTTCTAATCTTTTTGTCAGATGCGTGCAAATTTTTTCACATTGTTGTTATGAGACTTTAAAAATAAAATACAAAAAACGTTGCCCTTTAAAACGTCACAGCACAACTTTCAAGTCCAATATGGAAATTTTGCTCACTCTTAAGTGAAACGCACTTTACGTAAAACAAAACGATGTCCACTGAAACAAATCGCAAAAAGTTTCCATTTTGCACTCAAAAAGGAAATGAAAACTGTTTCCCTCCGAAAAGAGTAGCAAAAATTAAAATAAAACCAACAAAAAATGTACCAGAAAAAAATCGCTGCCGAAGAAGCATTGCTGAACTAAAGGAGCAACTTCAAAGCGCCACTATTGAGAGTTGCCTCAAAGTACCGACACGCCGACAAATTGAAGCGTTCGTCCGAAAATCGATCAACAAAAAAACAAAATCAGTCAAAAGAAATCCGCCAGCGTTGGTGACGATGGCGACAGCGACAGCGGCACCGGCAACGACATCCGCATCAAAGTGAAGGCGTAAAAAAGCGACCAGCAAGAAATTAGGAAGCGCACAGGAAGTGGACACTTCCACTGGCGTAAAGCAATTGCCAAGCCTTTTACTGCCAAGTCAAGGGACGCGAATCTTCAATGCGAGAGTAAAGAGGCAAAGAGACCAACTTTTCCGCTATACAACCACATATGCGCACTTGCGGGGGAGGGACAGAAAGTGGTCCATGTGCGAGAAGCATCGCTGAAATGGTAAAGTTGAGGAGCTGGCAAAGGGGGGGCGTTGTTGGACTGTTGGCCATTTGGCCATTGCAGCCTTTTGGCAGCAAAAGTTAATACCCTGAAGCAGGGACGTAGCCAGAACTTGGTCATGGGGGGGGGTTTTAAAAAAATGTTTTTGCCAGTTTAGTATTACATGTTTTTTAAAGCAATGTGCACTTTTCAAATAGGGCATTTTGTTGTGGCTTATGTGACTTAACCCTTTCAGTCATAATGTCCAATATATTGGACTACAGCCCATCCAATTCATACAGAACGGGTTTATTTTCATGTCGGAAAGGGTTAATGCATTATAAACTAAATTTTTTCCCAGATTTTTAGTAAAAATTTCATGAAATTTGGTGGACCGAAAGCGAAGTTATTGCATCTGAAGTGGAAGTATGTTTGTGTCATCGTACAAAAATGTGCATCGAACAAAGATCCAATATTAACTATTCTTTTAAAAATGTTTAAACTTTAACCGAAGCATTTAAATTGATGGACCAAGTTTATGGTGATTTTTGTTTATACCGTGGTGGAGTTCATAAGTGGTAAAAGCGATTTAAAAACGATTGTCAAAACATAAATGATGACCAAAGTATTAACCAACTGAATCTGCGATCACCGTAGATCAAAAGATAAGCCAAAATCTTCATTGAAATTCTTGAAATTCGATTTAACCTTCGCTTTACTTATACCCACCCGGGTGATCTTTTTAATATTCACGTTTAATATCTGCACAAATTTGAAGTTAATTTTCAATAACATGAAAAAATATTTTCTTTTGAAATTTTGTTCATGTTGAACTTGAATTTTGTCATTTTTTATACAAATGTACATGGGTGATCCCAGGCGCTTTCGCTACCATTTTGATTAAAACTCACGATACATTTTTTTTGCGTACCTCATTATGTGTTCAATAAACCCTCTGGAAAGAAATCTTCTAATATTTTCCATAGTCTCAAAATAAATCATTAAAGTTAGGCCTTTTTTCGAAATAGATAGTTCGTAGAGAAAGATACTAAATACTGAAGTATGAAAAAATTTCTAAATTATTATATATTTATTGTGAGTTTTACTCAAAATAGCGGCGGAAGTGCCTGGGATCATCTTTAGTAAGGCGAAGGTTAAGCATCTCATTAGCATACATTTATTGCATTTTAACTGAACATTTCGCTATCGAAGGATGCCATCTCATCTATTGACACTTGTTTTGACTGTTTTTTTGTTTTCTAAAAGTCGAATTTTAACCATCAACCACTCCTCGTTTTCACCTAATGCGGCACCATGCGACTTTCACCTTCTCAAAGAATGCATTTGCCGATCAAAAATAGCGTTTTGAGAAGGTATAAACCATCCAAAAGACTTGTACCGACATCCTGAAGGACATTCCGGTCGACGAACTAAACCACTCTTTAGACATGTTTTTAGAACATGTAAATCGCTGCATTAAGCCTAAACGTGACTATTAAAAAAACAAATTAGTTTCGGGGTTTTGTTAATATTCTTTTAAATATTTAAAGATGAAAAGACCTTTTTGCTAATGTGGGAACGTACATACGATGCATAGTGATTGAAAATGTTGACAAATTATAGGCTATGGGGGGGGTTTTGACACCCTAACCCCAGCCCCCCCTTGGCTACGCCCCTGCCCTGAAGAATTTAATACATTCTCAAAGAGAGATCATTAACGATATGCAATGGAAGTAGTTATTAACAAGAAATGCTAAGCTATAAATAAACTTATGAGCTGTGGGTGTATCATCTAAAGCTGTACATATATAACTACTTTTATAGATCTACGGTTTCGTAAAAGGACCTCCTCACATGCATCCACTTAAATTACTTGTATAGCTAAAACAAAGACCTAATTTTTTCAAACCGAATCTATGCACAGAAAAATTAAGATAATCTAGAGAGAGTTCAAAAAATTGCTATTAAAGTCTCGAGTCTCCCTAACCTCTAACTAATGTAGACCAATTTGAAATGCTTGTGAATCGAAACATGTCAATAGAAACCAGTGATATGAACTACAGAAATTGTGAACCGCAACAGGTTCATGATTATTTGAAACAAGTGATTGGTCAGTTTCAAAAATAAAAACATTAGCATGAATCTAACGCGAAGAATCTTAGGCGATCAATTCGCCCCAAAATCTGTTTATTACAAACATTTTGGGTGTCAAATATGATTTCAATTGGTTTTGAGCTCAATAGTTGTGTACAGAACCTCTCCCCTCCTGGGTACGTCACTGTTATTGACTCCTAAACTTTTGTTGGCGAACACACAGCATCGCGTAGACCCATACTTCTACTTTGAGCGACAATATCTGTTTTTCCCGAAATTTTTTTAAGTAAGAAACATTTAAAAATATGAATGAATGAATAAAAAATGAAATAAAAAATGAAATTAAAAATGAATGATGAATGAACCTCCGCTAAGACGCGATTTTTTTAAATTCGGGGTCTAAAGGGGCCAAAAATTAGTTAAATTAGTGTTGTAGTTAGTTTATTCCTACTCAAACTCCAAATTAAAAATAAAACGAATGAATTTTTAAATTTTTCGAAAATCAAAATTTAACGGGGACAACAATGGGTTATGTTGTCGTACACGGCAAAACTATGAAAACAAAACATGAAACGGTAAGTCTATGTACTTCAAAATTGGTAAAAATACCTAAAATCAAAAATAACTCGACACGTGTTTCTAATTTTTTTAAAATCGCACCAAGGGTTAAAAGTTTGTATGGAAAAAAATTATTTAATGGGTTTTTTTACTTCAAACTTTGTAAAAGCACTTCAAACGAGAAATAATTCGACATGTGTTTCTCATGGGATCACTAAGGGTTAAAAGTTTGTATGGATAAACATGACTTAATGGGTTTTTTTACTTCAAACTTTGTAAAAGCACTTCAAACGAGAAATAATTCGACATGTGTTTTTAATTTTTTCGAAAATCGAAATTTATTGGGGTACACCAAGGGTTAAAAGTTTGTATGGAGAAAAATTATTTAATGGGGTTTTTGACTTTAAACTTTGTAAAATAACTTCAAACGAGAAATAATTCGACACGTGTTTCTCATTTTTTTAAAATCGCAATCTAACGGGTTAAACGGGTTAAAAGTTTGTATGGATAAATATGACTTAATGGGTTTTTTGACTTCAAACTTTGTAAAAGCACTTCAAACGAAAAATAATTCTACATGTGTTTTTAATTTTTTCGAAAATCGAAATTTAATGGGGTACACCAACGGTTAAAAGTTTGTATGGAGAAAAATGATTTAATGGGTTTTTCGACTTCAAACATGGTAAAAGTGCTTCAAATGACAAATAAATGGACACGTGTTCTTAATTTTTTCGAAAATCTATATCTGACGGGGTCAACGATGGGTTAAAAGTTTGTAAGGGGAACTATTTTTTAATAGGTCGATTAACTTCAATTATGGTGAATGCACTTCAAATGATATATAATTAGACAAGAATTTGTTGTTTGTTATTTGTTTGTTCAGGGTTATTTCTTTTAACCCTTTGTTCACCCCATAATTTAATTTATAATTAATTTATTAATTAATTTATTAGGCCCATTGACTTTACATCTGCGTGTAAAGCCGCCGGGCCCTGCTAGTTATTTATAAAATGTTAAAACAATGTTTGAAGTACACCCCAGAATTTGGTTTTTAAATTAAAAGGCAAAAAGTGAACAGGGTCTAATAAACCCAGAGTGAAAAAATATGTGTGGTTTTCGAAGGTTAAATAAAGCAGACAGAGCAAGCAGAGCATAACTACTGTATTGTAAAAACTCAAGAAATTATTATTTATGTTCATTTATTAATTTAGTATTCAATTGTTCTGTGAGGAGAATTGTTAAAAAAAAAACAAACAAAGCTTTGCTAAAAAATCTGAGCAATTTTTACTCTCAATTTGTCAAAAAATTTTTTAGAATATTTAATACAAAAAGTTTTATTTAAAACTAGAATGCCAGGCCATTTCAAAGTTGCAAGATGACAACATTTAAAAAAAATGTTTTTTAGTTTTTAAATTTTGTTATTTAATTTGGCTTTAAAAAATCAACAGTCAGGGAAGATTTTATTTTAAAAAGCCATTTATAAAGTCGGTTAAACTCCCTTGGATATTCTAGTATTAAATATTCTGAATCGGTTTAAACCGGAAATTTAATAGGTCGATAGGTAATAGGTCCAGTTTGCTACCGAAAAAACATTTCAAAATTCAATTCAAAATTTCGCTTTAAAACCGATTCAGCTCGGAACTGGTTCACAGCTCTGATACGAACGCTTAGAGTTTTGTATGCAGAAGTTATCTTTCTTAGTTGGATGCATTGTATTTCTTCTGGAAATAGTTAAACATTTGGTGCTCTTAGCACCTGTTCTGTTTAGTTAGCGATACTTTGTTTTCAGATCTTTATAATGTACATATGGATTATATAAGATTGGAAAAGGGGTGTCCTAGGCGCCAAATTCAATCAAACCAACCTAATTATCCAAATCGAACTTGATCAATTAAATGATTTTTCAGTGATTTAGTGATCAATCAAAATCACAATGCTAAAAGTTCAGGCCAGTAATGTTGTGAAAACAGTTCCTTAAAGTATCCTAAAACCACACTCTCCCATTCTTGTTCGTCCCTCTTCCCAGTCACCTTCCCTCATCACTCTTTCCATGCTCGAGAACTGAGCGCAAACATTCGGCGTGTGCTTACAATTTCAAAGTTAACGAGACGACGCTTTCAAAAAGCCGAACAGCAAATAATTTAACAAAAATCCCATCTACTGTGCACTTCATATTTGATGAAAAAATAAAATAAGCCAAGTCACGCCCATGTAAGAAAAACAAAAAATATCCAACTAAAAACAAAAACGACACAAGCAAAATTTACAAAAATATGCGCTGGCATATAAAATCTAAGCTTTGGCAACGTTGGCAAAAAAATATTGAAACGACGAATCACTGCAAGCAACGCAGCCAGAAATTGTGCGAGCATTTTCTTCCCCACCCAGCGGTGCAGTCGCCGCATAGACCAAAACGACCAACAGCGAGCGGATCCGGCGGGCGGCCGCACATGTGCGCGCTCCACTCGAATGTATCTTGCAGATGCAGATGCAGAGGGCGGGAAGCACCGAATCGCAATCACTCGCAAAAGGCTTTTTGCGCAAAACTTGGAGGCGACTGAATACTGTTGTTGTTGTTATTGTTGCAACAGAAAAACTACACACATTTGCATATGCAACACAGATGAACGCCGCCAAAAACAACAGCGACGGCAAGAGCGACAGCAACGATAAAACCACGACATCGCCAACAACGCAGTCACGCAAGAAGCCACGCAGCAGGCAGGGCAGCAACTAGCCAACATCAACAGTAGAACAACAACAACGACAGCTGGGGCTCCTTTTCCACTGCAGTGGCGCGCACTGGCCGCTCGGACAACGCAGCGAAGCGGCGCTGATGGCTGCGACTGATGGTGGATCCGGGCAGTTGCCAGGCAGTTTTGTGCGCGTTCACGTTCCTGGCTAACGACGCGCCTCCACACAGCTTCCGCTGCCAATACGCACATGTGTGCGCACGCATGTGTGTGTGTGTGTGTGTGTGGGTGCGGGTGCGATGGGTGCTCAGCTTGACTAGTGGCGATAGAGCGCGGCGAGGGCTTAAGAAGCCCACTGCCTACCTTGCTAAATTGATCTCGAGTCGTTGGTCGTTGCTCATGCAGGCGACGGCCTCCTCCTCCCATCCTTTCTCGCTTTGTTTTGTGCGGCCGCACTCGTCTGCCGCGCCCACCGGACGAGGCGCTATGCAAAATCGAAAATTTTCCAAACAAACATTAGATTTTCTTTTGTCGCAGTTTTATTTCCATGCTTCCTCCTGCCCGGCCGTCGTACACGTACGCAGCTTCGTTGCCGCTGTCGTCGTTGCCGTTATTGTTGTTGTTGTTGTTATTGTTATTGTCGCTACTGCTGCTATTGTAGTAGTTCGTACTGTGGCTGCTGTTATTTTCGCTGAATGCTGCATCCTGCTTGCAATGCGCACAGTTTTCGCCGCACTCCGCTCCTCCGCCGCCCAGCACCTGCCGCACAACGTTTCCAACTTCTCCAACCAATTCTAATGTCCACGATTGCTTCAGCGGCTTTACAAAGGATTCTAATGATTTCTCTCCCCCCCTGCCCAGACCCTTCGTGTGTATTTGTTTGCTAGCCAGTTGGTTCGCATGTCCATCCGTCTGTCCGTTTGTTCGGCTAGAAAACGTACACGACGGCCTACGTTTTCCATTTCATTGTTTTAGTTGCGCCATGCCTCTTATTGTTGTTGTTGCTGTGTCGTTATTGCAACTTGCAACTATTGTTGTTTTTGCTGCTGCTGTTGTTGTGTTGTTGTCATTATTGGCGGCCTATGCGCCCGCTAGGCTTTGGCGCCGAAGCAGCCGAGCAGAGCGGAGGCGCAGTAGCAGGAAATGTGACGGGAAAGGATCGCATGGCGCGTGGCTGGCCGCGCGTTGGGTCAGTTGTGACACAAAACGCAAATAAATTCAATCGAGGTTCAAGTTGGTGTTCTCCTCAAACTTGAGCCGTTTTGCTTTATGCGTGTGTGTGTGTGTGGCCGTTGCTGAGTACAGGATGCTGCAAGAAAAATTTGTTCAAAATCGTTTAGACCAGTGTTGGCCATTCTGTACAAATAAAAAAAAAAGCATTGACGTCGTTTCTACTCGCGCGTAGCAGAATGGTCATCAAAGTGTTTCGCTTGCAGTCCAAGAAAAAATGCTGTCTTTCGGTCTCTCTCTCTACGTGAGAGTGCATCCAATGAGCTGATTTTCGACACGATCGCAGAGCTGCAAATAAGTTTTCAAAAGCCGCTCTGTCGACAGGTGCGAAGTACACTTCTTATGTGATAATTTTTTTTGCGATTGTAAAGTAAAGAAGCTGTGAGATGACGATTGAAAAAAAGTCACATAAAAGAAGATCGAACAAAAACAGGTTAACAGGTAAACTAAATATTTGGTTAGTTATACATTATGATTGTTTGGAGGAGCAGTGGCACACATAGGTTTTCAGGGGAGGGCGCTTTGCGAACAGCTACTGAGTCCAATACCATTTGAAACCATATTTTGTCCCCAGCGCACAGTGTCGCGAGTCCATAGTAGCGAGGGACAAAAATAGAAGGAATAGTCGTACGACAATAAAATGTTGTACATATGATTTTGTTATAAAGAGAAGTTAATACGCCAAAAATTACTTCAATCGTCCCACAGACACGCCCACCTCCCATACAAACCAAATACTAAGTTGACAGTATCTCGGAAACTATAAAAGATATATTGATGAAATTTCGTACAGCAACTCATATCATCAATATAAAGGTATATACCAAAAATTTCAATCGATTTAGCTTGTCATGAAAAAAGGAAATATTGAAAAAACGACAAATATCTGTGCATACTTATAAGTAAGTAATTTGAAAACCAAATAAAAAATAATAACACATCTTATTAAACTCAGAAGAGCATATATTTCCATTAAAAATTACAGTTTGTTAATTTGTACTGCTAGGATAATCGGTTTTCGATCATGAATTATTGGAAATTAAACCCTCTACATCTATTTTCGACAAAAGTTAAAAACTCCTTTCTTCAACTTCCTCAGATATTATATATTGCAGTATATCAGAGTTTCGGTTTTCATGTTGAACTTTAATTTTCCTTCTAAGTGCTATAATTGGTTCTGAATACATTAACAAGTTTTGCTTCCTTTCGAAAGTTGCCTTGAATCGATGACAAGCCACTCAGTTTTTTTTGTAATTTTTCTAAATCTAATTTCTAAAGTGATGTTTGCATTTTATTACAAACAAAAATTTATAGCTCAAGCGAAGCGCAGCAATGGTCGCTCCGTTTTCCTGCCAACCATGCTGCAAAAAGGGCCCCATTTTTTACTCCATACGGCACTGAAAATGCTAAATTTCTTAAAACGTGCAAGTTTGTGCAGCTAAAGTCCATGGTTTCTATTAATACATACTTTCAGCTATATCAAACTGTAGAATATTGAGGTAGTAAGAAGTAGTTTTTCTTTTAAAGTTTATTTAAAGTTTGATGTCACTGCACTTTCATTCCTACGAATTGATGTTTCTTCAAGTAGCGGTACAAGGAATATGGAAAGCAAAAAAAAAGCGGGAAAGCTTCCCAAGAGTTGCAAAAATAGTATATTTATAGAATATATTTACTTAACATAAGGTTCCATGAGAAATTTTTCAATAAGAGTCCTCGAACTTACATTCAACAAATTGTAAGAATTTCTTCCCAAGTCACCAACCTTCACAAAGTGCAAGTTTGGCCGCCTGCCATCGTTATATAAATTGATTCTTTTAAAATTCGTTTTCACATTTTAGTAAATTGAGGTATTTACTTCAGTACTACAAACTTATTTTTCTACATTTACGACATTAATATTTTTGATTTTTGTCCCTACTCGCGACACTGTGCAGCCTGAATCTCTGTAAGGAAGTATAAACCCCCATTTTTTTATATTCAATTTATTTTATTTAACTTTCAGTTTTTCAGGGTTGCCTGGTAAAAACTTCTTACTAAATTACTAAAATTACTACTAAACTATTACATACTAAAATTATTACTTACTAAAATTACTACTTACTAAAATTCTTATACTAAAAATCTCTTACTTTCTAAAACTATTATGATGGTCACGTATTCTTTAAAAAAATCTGCCAATACTTATCAACAAAAGAGACTTTATGCTTCAGACCCTGTACACATCTCGCGAATCCTATTAATTTTAAAGAACGCAACGCAACGCAACACAATCAGCAAAAACCAGCGAACGGCCATCGCTGAATCCTTTTAAATCAACGCCTGAGCCCCAGAACTGCCGATGCCAAATATAAAATGCAGCAACAACAAAACGACGTGCAACAACACTAAAACCAACAATGCTGCACTCAGGGCAGCAAATTACCATTTTGGGCCATAAAATGCCGTAAAGAAAATGCAACGCACAACGTTTTGCCGATGCATCAGCAGGCAGCAGCAGTAGCAGCAGCATAAAATGCCCAAATGCCAACAACAATAAATAGCACACACAGTGCAGAAGCCTCAAACAACAATGAGCGCACATCAGCAGCAGCAGCGAATTGAAAAACGCCACAGCGCAAAGGAAATGCAAAACGAAACTGCTGCGTTTCTATAACGAACGACGGCGAAGCAGTCGCTGCAGTTGCAGCCGGCGGACGCTGCAAGCAAGGGGCGCCCTAATGTGCGTGGCGGCCACAGGAAGACGATGGGAATGCTTTGTAGTGCGGCAGTAAAACGTACGCGCGATTGCCGCACGCACTCTAGCGCCGCTAATGGACGCGGCGCGGGACGGTCGCTGCGAGCGGGGCGCGTACGAAATTGGTCGCGGCTATTGTCATTGCAAGCGGCGCTTTCTGCGGCTGCTTTGTTGAGCAGTTGGCTAACAGGGCTGGTTGTCTTTGGACTTTGGTTGTCGGCCGCAAAGAATCCATGCAAGTGGAGCCCACACACACACACACACACATACATTCATGTGTGTGTGTTTACACAAGCATGGCTGAAAATTTGCATTCAACACCAATGTTTGGTTTTATGTTGAACGAAAGGTTTATGGCTGGCGTAAGAAATGCAAATAGGGGCACGCACGGGGGTTGAGGAAGTCGGCTGTAGAAGTTCTTCTTTTTTTTGTGCGTAAGCCTAATTTTTTCCATTGTACATACGTACAGCATATTCAGCTTTAATGGACGCGTGTATGCGTAGAGTAAAATACTTTAAATTTTTTCCTGAGTTAGGAATGTTTTAATACTTTTATATATGAAATTAAAACATATAACTAACACCCAACTAAAAAAGTTTTCGAGATTACAAGTAAAACATATTAATTTTTTATCTGAAAAATTATAC
Organism: Melieria crassipennis; assembly: GCA_963668005.1. Taxonomy (NCBI): domain Eukaryota; kingdom Metazoa; phylum Arthropoda; class Insecta; order Diptera; family Ulidiidae; genus Melieria; species Melieria crassipennis. Next base: position 105,120,996 of record OY764962.1, on the reverse strand, counting down.
CTAATTTAGAATATTTCGGTTAACAATAAAAATTAAAAGTTCCGAAAATTTACAAAGACTTGTGAACAAAAAAAGAACATCAAAACTTCGTTTTTATTCAAAATTTAAGTTTTCAAAACAATGTGCAATGTGCAAAGATCTATTAAACCAATTTACTTGGAATTTTTTTCCAATGTTATGATTTTTAAACCTCAGATTGACTTCGATAAAAAGAAATGTTTCTTATTTTTCAAGTCAAGAAAGTGAAGTGAAGTGAAAAAATTATAAAATTAATTTATTTTCAAAGAGCTATCATTTCTGTTACTTTCAATATTATTGATATAACCATTCTACAACCGGCAAACAATTGTAATAAATTTGTTCATTTACCATATTTACAGGTTTGCGAAATTTTTTCTCATTGGAACTACACACTTCGATAAAAAGAAATTTTTCTTATTTTTCGAGTCAAGAAAGTGAACAACAAAATTATAAAATTGGTTGGTTTCAAATAACTGCCATTTTTGTTAATTTTAATATATTTTAACCATTCTACAACCGGTAAACAATTGTAAAAAGTTTGTTCATTTCTTTTCAATAAATATTTAGAACTGTTTCAGTCATCTGCAGAATTGCGAAATTTGTTCTCATTGGAATTACACACTTACGTACTTATAAAAAAAATTACCCGAAATATGAAAAAAACAAATTATTCGTCAATATTCGTTCTGTTTTATTGCTTCAATTGTCTCAAAACTATTTTTCACGAAGTAGTATTTTGAATTCCGGGAAAAGGAAAAAACGCATTGTACGAAAAATTTTTTTTATTAAATAATTTGTATGAGTCGGTGCGTTGTCGTGGTGAAAAAACAAGAGTTGTCTCTCTGACCTCTTGCGACGAACATTCAAATGCATCAAATGCTTTATTTATTTACTATCTGGTCTGGCGAAGGAAATTCAGAGTGGACCACACCACGGCAAATAATTTTGAATCGAAGCTGTCGTGTTTTTTTGTGTTTTTGCTGGTTAGGTTCGATGTCATATTCATAGATCCATGTCTCGTCATCGGTAATGATGTTGTCGATAACATGTTGGCCCAAGGAAAGCATTTCTTAAGCAACACAACAACAGAACACAACAAACACTGACTTGCTTACAAAGATATCACGCCCAATCTCCCAACAGATGGCGCTCGAACAGATATTTGAGCACCAGATGAAACACAGAAAAAAATTTATATTTTGCGGTTTGTTTGAATGGGAAATTTCGGGTATTATTTGATCAGAAATATATATATAAAGAAAAAATTAAAATATAAATAAAATCATAAATGTAATAGAGAAGAATTTTAAAAATTCAGAAAAAGTGGCCAAAAAAATTCTTCTTAAAACTAGAATACCTCATTAAAAAACTAAGCCCTCATGTTTTCTTTCGGAAATTAGATATTCGACAAAGAATATTTTACAAATATGTGGATATGTTGAGGTTCCCTCGGCACAAATTTTTAATTTTTTTTTTGTTAATAGGCAAATTTTAAAAATTCAAAAACTACATTTCCCAACTTTCAACAAATGTCAATACAGCACCGGAAATGTTAATCTTTTAACTTGTGAACGAGATTTACATAGTTTTCAAATGCAAATTTCAGAGTGGATTTTGATAATTATTTTAACAATCTTCTTTAGTTATTCATAAAAATAATCAACAATTAAAAATATAAGAATAGCTTCAACTAATATTCCTAATATTCCTTTAGCCAATTAGAAAGTGTCAACCAAGGATGGATCAATGAGAATTATTTTAGTAATCTGAAATTTAAAGATTATTTTGTAATATTTTTTTCATTCATCAAAATAATCGACAATAACAAATTCGAATAATATTTTCTTTGAAAGAAAGTTCACTATCATCTTTATAATCAAGTAATATTCCTTTAGACAATGACCTGAGTGTCAAAAAACAAAATGTGGTTCAATAAAAATTTTTCTAAAAACTTGAATAAATATTTAATTTTATTATTTTTTTGATTCTGATAAAACAAAAACAATATATTTTCTAAGTAAGCAAATTTACTAACATCCCATTGTCTAATTTTGTTTAAGGGAAGGCTCCCCTGGATTTGGGCAAAAATAAGGCAAAATTTGTAATTTTTTTGTGGGATAATGAAAAGGCGTACAAACTTCCGGTTTTGACTATTAAATTCGTCTATTATTTAGGAGTTTAAAAAGTTAAAAAACTTGATGAACTTGACTTTCTAAAAACTTCAAACGCGTTTATCTCGAAACCATTTTTTCCAATCTAACTGAAATCCCCTGACTTGATCTAATGATCCGATTTTCTTCATCTAAAAACTGCTCGAATGTATTTGATTTTCTGTATGCCTTGAACTAACAATTTGCATAAATAGTTATTTATTTTTAATTTTTAAATGTGGTTGAAATTAAAAAAAGGTGCAAAAATTAAAATTTTTCGTTTAAATTTTTTGAGTCTAGTTCAATGCACAGACAATTTTGTTATCTTTAAGTAATGACAATGCTTTTTGATTTCAGTCCACTACGAGAGGCTGCAGGATTACAGTTCTCGAGCGATGTTTGGCGCGCAGAGGCCTACGGAAATCGCCATTTTGTAGCCGCCATTTTGAATTTCATCAAGTTTTTTAACTTTTTAAACTCCTAAATAATAGACGAATTTAATAGTCAAAACCGGAAGTTTGTACGCCTTTTCATTATCCCACAAAAAAATTACAAACTTTGCCTTATTTTTGCCCAAATCCAGGGGAGCCTTCCCTTAATGTCTCAAAATTTTTTCAGACTAATATGACTTTAGTTAACTTTTAGTTAATAAAAACTCTGCCACAAAACTTGAATACATATTTAGTTTTATTATTTTTTTGATTTTGATAAGAAACAAAAAAGTTTCTTAGTAGGAAAATTTATTCACATCCTCATTGTTTAATTTAGTTTAATGTCCCAAATTTTTTCAAACCGATATGACTATAGTTGAATTGATTAAAGCCAAATGATAGTAAAAATCTGCTCCAACTTCTGAATCATTAAGTTATTCTCATTTCTCCCTATAAAGACAATTTTTTATTATTTTTTAATTAATTTTCTATTCATTAAATCATTCAAATCCGAGTATAAATAAAAAATAAAAATATTTCAGCGAGAGTAAATTTACCAACATCCTGTTGCATTTAGTTTACTGCCTCAAGATTTGGCAAACATTTGTTCAGACTAATATGAGCGGACCTGAATAGATTTAAGCCAAATAATCATAAAAATCTACTCAAACTTCTCAATCCTTAGCCTCATATACATGATTTCTGAGCCCAATGCAATGTTTCGCTTTCCACAGAACAGCAATCCATTAAAACTGGACTTTTTCAGTACAGCCAGTAATTTATACGAATTGACCGCCTATGTGCCTTTGCCCCTTCGCGATATGCTCCCAACTAGATTATACGCTCATCAGTCTATCAGCCTTCATTCATGTATAACCACTTGTTTCTTTTCTCTGCCAAGGCATGCATTCAACAAATGCATTTCTAAATCTCTTTTAAGAGTCCTAAAACAAACTCCAAATAATCACTAAGCTTTGGCCGACATTTAAAACCTGCTGCCCGGATGCACACAAATGTGCTGCAAGCCATTTCTTGTGCACTCGCCGCACTGCCCACATAGACCGCGATTGTCCACTTTATTTAATTACGCCCGCAACCAGACCAGCACTCACACACTGACATCGCTGGCAGGAGCTGCCCTTCGCCCGCATTAACTGTGGGTTATTTAACCTATCCACAAAACTAATCCAACAATTAAAGTCTCTAATCTTCTAATTGCAACATCCTTTTAATTGTTTTTGCTTTTTATGAATCTCCCCACATTTTTCCATTTTATCTTCTATATTTACATACATACATACATACTTACATGGCACTTTTTATGCACTTCCTTTGGTCGCCCCCACGCAGCGTGTTCGCGCTCCAGGAAACAAACAAACAAACAAACAAACAAGCAAGCAGACAAACAGACAAGCAGATGCACAAACGAACGAACGGACGGACCGACAAACAGACACAGCACATCATCATACGCTCATTTACTTCGACTGCGCCATGCGCCGCCACTTCATTTGGGTTGCCGCCACTTGGCACTTTTTGCGCTTCCACTTTCTCCACTCGCGCTGCCACCCCACCGCCATTTGCTGCTTGACCTCAGCTTGGCACAGTTGGGTTGGCAGCAGCAGCCAACTTTGGCGACTGGCGACAGACGCGCGATTACCATGCGGCTTCCTTTTGAAGCTGCACACCCTGCACACGGCGCCCTTGCGCCAACAAAGTTCAAGTCTACGTAATTGACACTCGACCGACTTTGGTGTCGGGCGAAATCTTTGAATCCTCGCAACCGCCCAAAAGAGCATCCATGCTCGACCGATGCGGAGCGGACAACCTTTTACGGTCGGTCTGGCTGACGGTTTTGCCCTTCGTGGGCAATGTGGAGATGGCTGTGGCTGTTTGGTGTGAACAGACAACAAGTTTGCTGTTCGTGTTTAGCAGCACATTATCTACGACCTTGAGAATGAAAACAACAAAAAAGGAAAAATGTGTTTTCTGTAAATAACCAAAAGTTGTTCATAGAAATTATTCAACTTATCTTCGGTACTTTTTACTATGGTTTTACAAAGGTTTTTGTATCTATTAACTACACTCCCTAACCACACAAACTCCCATACCTACTCAATTAGTTATAACACCGTGCGACAAAAATCAAAAAAATTTTTCACACCGGAAAAAACCCATAAGGGCGTGAAACTAGAGACCAAACATAGTAATACTGCGTACTCAGTTTTTAATTTCTACATAATTTGTCCTTTTAAAAGAACTTCAAAATTTCAAAAAGGATAAAAAAATATAAAAAATACTTAACCTCGTTTAAATATGGCCTTATGTACATCAAATGAAAGAGGAAAGAATCAAGAATTAAAATAAAATTAAATTTTTTATCTATTTCTAAAAAAGAATATGAAAAAGGTCCTTTGAACATTTTAATCTTTTATATCCTTGAAAATTTATATAGAATTTTTTTGAAAAATAAGTATGTTAAAACCCAAAATCTCCTTGATCACGTGTCAAAATTTCATTATTCTCGCTTCATTGATTTTGTATCTTTTTATTATTTAAAATACTGATACTCAAAAAAATAAGAATTTTTGTACTTCATTAGAATTGCAGATTCCGCCTTTATCTAATAACTTTCGAACCAATAAAGTTAGAATAATGAAATTTTGACACAGGATCAAGAAGATTTTGGGTCAAAATTTCATTATTTTCGCTTCATTGATTTTGTATCTTTTTTTTATTTAAAATACTGATACTTAAATAAACTAGACGTTTTTTTTCCGCATTTTTTTTAATAACTTTCGAACCAATAAAGTTAGAATAATGAAATTTTGACACGGGATCAAGAAGATTTTGGGTTTTAACATAATTACTTTTAAAGAAAACTTTATATAAATTTTCAAGGATATAAAGGATTACAATTTTCAAAGAACCTTTTTCATATCCTTTTTTTACAAATAGGTAAAAAATCAATTTTATTTTAATTCTTGAGCCTTTCCTCTTTCATTTTATATACATTTTGCCATATTCGAACGAGGTTAAATATTATTTCCATTTTTTTTATTTTTTATACCCTTCAACATTTTGAAGTCCTTTTAAAAGAACAAAGCACATATGGATACATATGGATTTTTCGCTGTGTGAAAAATGCTGTCGCACGGTGTAATCATTACCTTAACCCTTTTGCCACAGGTTTTTACTGGGGAAAGTTAAAATTTTATATTTTACGTCTTAGGCTTCTATGTGGTTATATTAGCAACATTCCATAAGAAATTTAGAAATTTTTATACTCGGAGCATGTATTTTAGAGTGTTTTTCTATGAGAGCAACCACATCGTTGTGGCTGTAATAATTACTTAAACATAAAACTTTTTACGCATAATGAAAATTTGAATATTTCTTCATTTACTTCAGCCAAAATTACCAAAACAAAAAGTATCTAAATTGAAAGAAAACGTCAAATTAAAAATTTCTCTAATTTTTTCTGCTTCTTCTTCCTTTACTATCTCAAGATATACCATTAAAAAAACGTGTATACTTCTCTTCTTTAAACTTAAATACTCTGTTTATTAATTTCGTATTTTTCCTAAAACTTGGAACTATTCTAAAGACCAACAAAAAAATGTATTCTTGCAACCATAGAGGATGCAGACGTCCACCAAGTAGCATGTTGCCATATGGCAACAAAATAGAGATAGGGTTAAACTCCCATTTATTTACTGTTTTATCCGAACAATTGCACCTCCTTTCTTTACACATTTTCTACACAACTTCATTTAAAACTCACTCTCGCTGCCACAACAAAAACTCTCCGCCAGCAAATTACTACAAACGCTCCGACATTGTGTAAAAGGATAATCTTGTTGTTTTCACAACTTAATCCAGAAATCAGCTCATCTTTCGCTAAGCTGTTGAGATAAAATATTTTCGCTGCACGCTTTTGTTATTTTATACACTCACCTTCACACGTTCCCTCCCGGCCAGCCGCAATAATGCGCGCTCACACATTGCCAAACTCAGCCAGCGAAACAGTTAAACGCGCGCACGCCAAATGCCACAAGGAAAAAACATAACGTGCCAAAAAATAAAAAAATAGCAGCGCATTACTAACCAGCAGTAAGCCAACAAAACAGCACAATCCAGCAGCAAATATTTCCGCCATATGCTCGCTGCCCCTTTGCCGCTGCCACGCAACACTTGTGGCGCGTCCGTGCTCGGCTCAGCCAGCGACTTGCGGCAGTCCGTCTGCGATTGTGCGCTGCCTTTATGCAGACGTGTTGAAGCCTTAGAATAAATTCCTTTTTATATATATATATATACTATATAAAAATATAAATGTCGAGGATGTGCGCTGCGTCCTCGCCGTGTGTGGCCGGCGCACGCCATGCGCTGCCATGTGTTGAATCAGTGTCGACACTTGTTCCTTTCAATGTGTGCTGACTGCCGCTTAAGTGGCAATCCGCTATGTTTGTGTGTGTGTGTGTGTGAAATAAATGTGCCGTAAAGGATCCCAATTTTCCGGTCACTTAACCGAAAACCGAGAATGTGCCGCAGAATGTCATTTCTGGCGGAGATTTGTAAGGCGTGCGGATACGGACGTATTTGCAAGCGACCTTTTTGTCTACTCCTGCTGCTGTCGTTATTGTTGCTTTTGCTATTTGCAGCAAACAGAATGGCATTGTGCCGAGTTACAGGTTGCCTTTTTTGTACTTACACGTAAATATAATTCATCTATAAAAATATTTATTCGAAATGCTATCTTAATGAAGCGACGCACTGGGCGTATGAGTAACATTTAATTAGTAGAGTGGAATAATTGATTTAACGTTGAAATTAAGGTTCGTTTTAAATATATGAAGTTAAATTTGAAACCTAAACATAGCTCTTTGACTGACGTTTGTGTGTTTTTTTCAAGCTAAACATATTTTTTGTTAATACTTAAAACCCAAATTAGGGAATTTTATGCTGTCAGTTGGCTGCCAAATGTTTTTATTATCTTTTAATCACTTGGATGATGTTAGAAAGCTGCATGAAACCTATTTAAAACAGCTTTCCACTGGTTACGAAACCAAGTATCCGCTCCCATCATTCCTCATGTCCCTTCACACTCACAATGACAGTGTTAAAAGTTGGTGGTCGTATGAGTAATTTTAATATAAACAATGTGCACATCAAATTAAAAGGACAAGCACAAAAACAACTACATAGCAACCTTTTTGCACTCTACATGTTGGCGAGTCGGTACACTGAATTGTCTGAAATGTAAAAAATTAAAAAAAAAAGGCAAGCAATCATTTGTGTTGACTATGTTGACTGTGACAGTTTCAAAAGTCTATGGCTTTCGCTGGAAAATTTGAACCCAAGATTAAGTGGCAACGGTCTTTAGGCTCCGATTTAAGAAGTCTATACTTTCATATGTTTTAGCTTGTACCTTCAACTTATATAATTGCTTTCGATGGCTATATTTCGTTCCGATAGTTAGGTATTCAGTTGCTCCAAAGCCTGCCAGAGTTGTCTCCCGTCATAATAAATTGAAAGGACGTTATAGCTTCATCATAACTTCATCGCGTCTATGGATGGCTCTCCTTGAACGAGAAGAGGTGAGGCTATCCTAACCTCTTTTATCTACAAACTATAACCACAATCTACGAGTAAATATGAGCCTCAACTAGATCCTCAGCAACTATACTTATTTACGATATGTGATGCCCAAAGTTGCTTTTATCAGTCTAAAGTCGCTCTACTTGTATAGCTCATACACATGTCCATCATTTACAGCCACTTTACTTTCTCTCGCACTTGACTTCCTCCTACAATAGCCTCGGTTGATACTTCCTGCCGCTGTCACACGTTCCAGCAATGCTTTTTACTTTATTACATTATCCTTTACAAACATTTTTTTATTAATGTGTGTGTGCGTATAAATATTGCACACACATAGAAAAAAATTGTTTAAATATAACAACGCGCAGACTAAATGCTAACCGCTTGTAGCTTTTGTCCTTTTTCGCTCAATTGTTTTGACTTAATTTGCATGTGTGAAAAAGGATCAACAGCGGCAGCAGCTTATCATCATCGCCATAGTAGTCAACATGAACATCATCATTAGTCGCAAGAGGCAGAGCTGCTTTGGTGGCCACAGCGAAGCGCACAATAGCCGTAAGCGAGGCGGCCAGTCCTCACAGTCCTGACAGCAACTCTGACAGGAAAGTGTTAAAGTCCTAACGTGTGCTGCTAATTACGAGGAAATGTGTTGACCAAGCATGGCCGGGACAGCGTTTGTCCATTGCCTCGCACAAGAATAACGCGAACATATGTGCGTGTATGTGTGGGTGTGTGTTTGTGTGTGCTGGCGTGTTAATTAGGAAATTAAATCGAGTAAAGTGGTTGGCGTGAGTGTGGGCAGAACAATTTGCGAATGAAATCAAATAAAAAACTTTCAATGTCAAACGTTGCAAGAACAGAGAAGAATCAATTTAAGAATATAGATGATTTTAAGTTTAGTTAATTTATTAAGTTTAAATTGTTCAATGACCAAGCAAAAATTCAAAGCCAAGACTAATGGAGAATATCCACAGCTCAAGAAAAAGGGAATGGTAAAAAAATTGAAAATGAAAGTGAAGATTGAAATGCAGTGGCAATGGAGATACAAAAAACCAATGTCAGCTTAAGTAGATGCAAAATCAAAACAAGGAATTGGAACAAGGTAAGGGCTGAGGATGAGAATGAGGTTAAGGCTGAGATTGAAGTAGAGATTGAGGCTTGAATTGAGGCTAAAGCTGGGTCTGAGGCTAAGGCTGGATCTGCATAAGAATCTGAAGCTGATGCTGAATCTTAAGCTAATGCTAAGGTTGTGACTGAGGATGAGGCTGGAGATAAAACTGGGTCTGTGGCTTAGACTGGAGCTAAGACAGAAGCTGAGCCTGAAACTGGAGCTTAGGCTGAGTTTGAGACAAATAATGAGAATCAGGTTGAGACTGAGACAGAGAATGAGGCTGAGGATGAGGCTGAAGCTGAAGTTGAGGCTGAGGTTGATGTTGAGGTTGAGGCTGAGGTTGATGTTGAGGTTGAGGCTGAGGTTGATGTTGAGGTTGGGGCTGAGACTTAAACAGATAATGAGGCTAACACAGATAATGAGGCTGGGGCTGAGTTTGAGACAGAAAATGAGGCTGAGGTTGAGGTTGGCACTAAGGTTGAGGTTGAGGTTGAGGTTAAGGCTGAGGTTGAGGCTGAGGTTGGGGCTGAGACTAAAAGTTAAAGTTAAGGTCAATGTCAATGTCAAGGTCAAGGTCAAGGTCAAGGTCAAGGTCAAGGTCAAGGTCAAGGTCAAGGTCAAGGTCAAGGTCAAGGTCAAGGTCAAGGTCAAGGTCAAGGTCAAGGTCAAGGTCAAGGTCAAGGCCAAGGTCAAGGTCAAGGTCAAGGTCAAAGTCAAGGTCAAGGTTGAGGTTGAAGTTAAAGTTAAAGTTAAAGTTAAAGTTAAAGTTAAAGTTAAAGTTAAAGTTAAAGTTAAAGTTAAAGTTAAAGTTAAAGTTAAAGTTAAAGTTAAAGTTAAAGTTAAAGTTAAAGTTAAAGTTAAAGTTAAAGTTAAAGTTAAAGTTAAAGTTAAAGTTAAAGTTAAAGTTAAAGTTAAAGTTAAAGTTAAAGTTAAAGTTAAAGTTAAAGTTAAAGTTAAAGTTAAAGTTAAGGTTAAGGTTAAGGTTAACGTTGGGGTTGAGGTTGAGTTTGAGGTTGAGACTGAGACTGAGACTAAGACAAATATTGAGGTTGAGGTTGAGGCCGGGGCTGAGACTTAGACTTAGACAGATAAGGAGGTTGATGTTAAGGTTAAGGTCAAGGTTAAGGCTGAGGCTGAGGCTGGGGCTGAGACTTAGATTTAGATTGAGATTGAGACTGAGGCTGAGGCTGAGAATGAGACTGAGACGGAGACGGAGACGGAAACTGAGACTGAGACTGAGACTGAGACTAAGACTAAGACTAAGACTAAGACTAAGACTAAGACTAAGACTAAGACTAAGACTAAGACTAAGACTAAGACTAAGACTAAGACTAAGACTCAGACTCAGACTCAGACTCAGACTCAGACTCAGACTCAGACTCAGACTGAGACTGAGACTGAGACTGAGACTGAGACTGAGGCTGAGGCTGAGGCTGAGACTGAGACTGAGACTGAGACTGAGACTGAGACTGAGACTGAGACTGAGACTGAGACTGAGACTGAGACTGAGACTGAGACTGAGACTGAGACTGAGACTGAGACTGAGACTGAGACTGAGACTGAGACTGAGACTGAGACTGAGACTGAGACTGAGACTGAGACTGAGACTGAGACTGAGACTGAGACTGAGACTGAGACTGAGACTGAGACTGAGACTGAGACTGAGACTGAGACTGAGACTGAGACTGAGACTGAGACTGAGACTGAGACTGAGACTGAGACTGAGACTGAGACTGAGACTGAGACTGAGACTGAGACTGAGACTCAGACTCAGACTGAGACTAAGACAGATAATAGGGTTGAGGCTGAGGCTGGGGCTGAGACTGAGACTGAGATTGAGGTTGAGACTGAGGTTTCCCTGTGGTCTCTCCGCGCCACTCGTGCTTTGAGTGATTTATTATTTCAGTTCTCATTAATTACAAAGTTTATTACATTACATGTGCATTTTCTGCTAAAGTTAAAGGAAGAGTTAAATGTTGGACCTGTACTAATGCTGAAGCGTGCCTAAGGCTTAGACTAAGGCTAAGGCTTAAGCTGCCTGACGCTGGATCTGTGGCGCTGTGGAAGCTGTTGAAACTGGATCTGAGACTAAGGCTGAAGCATATATTTTAGGCTAAAGCTTAAGGGACTGACACTGAAATTGAGGCTGAACTTGAGGTTGAAGCTGGATCTGAGGCTAAGGAAGACGTTGAAGCTGGATTTGAGGCTGCGTCTGAAAATAAAAACAAGGCTTTAGCAACAATTTAGCCCAAACTAATAAAAACAAACACCAAAATCAAAGCAAAAGTAAAGGAAAACAAAGTTGATATCCATAAAAAAGAAAATCCAAAAGTCGGTAAGATAGTCGAGAAAAGAGATGAGTCGTCGGAGAAAAGAGATGAGTCGTTGTGAGTAGACGTGTTTTTGGTGTGCTGCAGTAAATCGATTGTTTGTATTTACCACCGTCAACTTAATTGCCTTTGTGAAGTGATTTTAAGCGATACTTGCAATTGCCCTTGCTAAGTGAAGTTATAGCGCAATAAACGCTGTTTATATTAATTAAAATAGCTTTGAACTTGAATTTGGAATTGAGCATGACAACCAGAGCTGCAAAAGTTACGCGTCAAACGGTTTCTACACCACAGAACAGCTTAAGCAGTTCGGGGAGAGCTGAGAGTTCACCACATTCGGCTTGGTTCGCGCGTATGGAGGAGCAGTTGGACTCGCTGAGAAAAAATGTGATTGATCAGATTACAGAGCGCATGAGAGAGTACGAAGAACGGGTTATGCAGCGGTTTGGCGAGATGTCGGCTGAAATTACAAATTTCAAATCAAAATCCTCGAAGAGCGTGTAGTGAAGGCAGAAGCGCAAATTGTGCAGAATGAGCTATTGAAAAATGAAATTCTGCTACTTAAGGAGGAGCTCAATATGTGCCAGAACCATGCTGTGTCTGCGGATCTTATTATAAATGGTCTCCCGCAAGCTGATGGGGAGAGTATTGAGGAAATATTCCACAATTTGTGCCGCTCCGTCAAATTGTCTCCGCTTCGCATTTGCACTGCTTTTCGGGTGCCAAATACCAACAACAATGCTGCTGCTCCTGTCATCATTAAACTTGGATCTCCAGACGACCGCTCTAAACTCTTCAGATCAATCGTCCGTTTCTGTAAAGAGGCAAAGAGGTCCCTGCTGCTTAGGGATGTTGGGCTCACCACTGATGGGAAGATATATGTGCATGAAAGTCTCACCAAAAGCAACAGAGAGCTAATGCACTTAGCATTGCAGCTGAAAAAGCAAAAGAGTTTGGCTGCTGTTTTCTCAATACGTGGGTGTGTTTATGTGCGTGTTCACCAAAGAAGCAAAGCTCTCAGGGTGCTGAATAAGGAGTGCTTGGAAAGTATTATTACTGCAGACTGCTGAAAGCCTAAATGTCTAAAGTCTAATACAAATGTTAGCTGCTAAATGTTTACGTTTAAGTTGTTCTCTTGTACTATTTTTTTCTTTCTTTCTTTCTCTTTTACTTTCTACTTTCTCTCTTTTATACCTTCATGTTTTTCTCCTGCTTTGCCTTGTACTCATTGCAATCGTATACGTACACACATCTGCTTACATACTCATTGACGCTGGCTGTCGTTGGTTGTTTCTGTTTTGGTCTTGTTCGTAATTGTGGGGTTGATTAATAAGCCTGGCTCTGGCGTTGCTGAAAATCACAAAATACTGATAGACATTTTAAGTAAACAGTATGATGGCCTTAATGTAGTACACTTTAATGCACGTAGTCTTGGCCATGACAAACTTGATTACATTAGGTATGTTTTTGAAGAGTCTGCTGTGGATGTGATCTGCGTATCTGAGACTTGGTTTCATAGTGATGTCCCTGATCTTAATTTGTCTCTAAATGGGTATAACTTATTAAGGCACGATCGTGTGCTTAGGAAGGGGGGTGGAGTTGCGATATATTGTAAGAAAAACCTTAAACTGAGACTGGTGGCTAAATCTCCTGACACTGACACTGAGTTTATTCTTGCTGAAGTGGCGAATGGTGCAGAAAAAACTTTAATAGTATGCGTGTACAATCCTCACAAATGCTTCTCTTTGGATTCTCTTTTTGATGAGTTGACTGAGTTGGTAGTTGAGTATGAATATGTTTTAATATGTGGCGATTTTAATGTCAATTTATTATCCAGTGACCCAAGCAGAAGTAAACTTGTTGACCAGTTAGAAGTTCTAGGACTTTGTGTGATCAATACATATATACCAACTAGGTATGCGAATAATGCTTCACCCAGCCTGCTTGACTACTTTATTACTCCCGACCCATCGCAAGTTTTGACGTTTGACCAAATTTCCTTCATTTCTGACCATGACTTAATATTCTGTACTTTAGATGTTGTGATGAATCGTTCTGATCTTAATGTTGCTTTTGTGTACCGTGACTTTAAATTGTTGAATGTCAGTTCTTTGATGTCTGACTTGTGTAGTGTAAATTGGAACCAATGCTGGTCTCTTGACACTGTTGATAAAAAACTTGATTTCATTAATTACAATTTGTCTATGCTGTTTGATATACATGTTCCTCTTCGTACCCTCAATGCTGTGAATAGTTCATGTCCCTGGTTCAACACAAAAGTTCGCTCAGCTATTAAGAAGCGCAATAAGTTGTACACAAAGTGGCGAAAAGCTAGGTCTGATGTCTCTTGGTCTAACTATAAAGCTGCCCGCAACGCTGCAACGACTATCATTAGACAAGCAAAGCGTTGGTATTTCAATTCCAAGCTGGATCCTTCTCTCCCGCCTAGGAAACTATGGCGAAATTTAAAAAATCTAAAGGTCCATGGCAAGGAAAACTCTGGGTGTGAGTTGGATCCTAATGTGCTAAATGATTTCTTTATTAGTGCCAGTAATAAATCAAGTTCTGCTGTTTTGCCACAACATTTGCCGTCCTGTGATCGTGTTAAAGGGAAATTCCAATTCGTGGCAGTTTGTGAGGCTGACGTGTTAAAATCTATAATGGACTAATTAGAAAATTGTATGCCAATATCAGAAATGACCAAGATCACCGAATATATAAAACGCTTTCAGACTTTAAAAGCTTTTCTGCCACCTATCACAAACGATACATTTCAATTTGGCAAAAAGGATATTGATGGCTTCCTTAACTTATCACGCGAGCCATCGGTTATCACACACAGCTGCGTTAGTTCGCATTTTTTTGCAGTGAAATAAAAGAAAAATATTAGTACATATCTACCAATAGGCTACATATACATACAAATGAATGTTCGCACATGTGTGTGCGAAAAAAATGCTCAAGTACATGGAAAGCAAACACTTGCAAGGTCCCGAGCCATTTTTCATCTTATATATCACGCAAAGATTGTGTGTGGGGTGCAGGACGTACGCGGCGTAGGCGCACGAACGCACATAAGGATTGCATGCCAGCAACAACTATGGGCCGGTGGGCCTTCTTTTCGGCGCTGGGACACAAGCAACCGTGCGAGCGCAGCAGCGGCCACGGCAACGCTGACGCAGCGCAAAAAATGCACCAACGCGCGCGAGCCGGTCGTTCGGGGAGCGAGAAAAGGTGGCGCCAGAGGCGTGCAACTGGGCTGAGATGCACGGCAAGTAGTGGTAAAGGATAATTTCATTTCAGCTGATGGACCATGAGGACGCTCATCAAAGCGGCGGCCGTACGAGGCGCCCGTTGCATTAGTGTGAGTGTGTACGCACGCATACGGCCACTCTCGCTTCCTCGCTCGCACGCGCACGCATCTGCCTGCTGCTCGCTCGCTCTTGTAGCCGGCCGTACAGCAACGGAAGAAACTTGCAGCGGCCTGATTGATTTATTCGCAAGAATTGAAAGGAAGTAGCCTACGCACACCCGGCCAACTCGTCGCAGCGCCTACGCGGCCCACTCTCGCTCTGCGCTTGCTTGGCAGTTTGCCGTATGTTGTTGTTGTTGCTACTGTGGCCGTTGCAGTGACCATTCGGCCAGCATTTCTTGGACGATGCTCTTTGATGCTTTTTGCTCGCATGCGATTTTCTGATATCCTTCGTGCAGTTTGGCACAGCCCATTTGCATTCGTGCCAGTGCGTTGGATTGTGTGTGCAGTGATATTCGTGTGTGTGTGTGTGTGTGCGTATGCAATAGTTATATAGTATACTTTTAGGCAAAATCTACTTTTGTTGTTTTAGCACGCACACACACACACACACGCACTAACACACTGCTGCCAGATAGGCTGTCCCGTTTAAGGCGGAGCCTTTGCAATTCTTTTTGTTGTTTATTTAGGCCAACCCACTCGTCCAGGCATTATCGCAAGACTCTCGTCACTTCTTTTGTTCTGCACATTCGAGGGCCGTCCTCTTTGGGCCGGCCTACTGCGAAATGTTTATGCATAAATTGATGTGTGTGCATATAAAAATCTTGATAATTAATTAAATCAGAAAATCCATTTGTCTTGGATTGTTCAGCGTATTTTTTTGCAAAGCTTGAAAAAGATATCAAACCTGACACGAAACACTGCCATAATGGATTTTAGCCATTTTACTTTGGTTGCAATGGAGGAGCTTAGCAATAAATATCAAACATTGATATTGCCATGAAAAAATAGAAAAATTGTTCAAGTAAGAATTATGATTTTAATGCAAAGGTTTCAACAATCATAACAGATCCTCTGACTTGAATAATCAGTCCTATAAGCAGCACAATTTCAACACTCAGAGATAATTATAATTATAATTTAATCGTTTATGGTAGCTTGCAGTGTCGTTTCAGACTTGAACGGACTTTGAATCGCACTGATCAGAGAACAATGGATCCCTTCTGATGGTGTGTTGGAACTGTTCACCGATGGTTTCAAGATAGATACAAGCACAGCAGAGAGACTCCATTCGGAAGCCTTTTAGGTGTATTACTCGTTCAGTCTTCCGGACGTGTGCAACATACTTAAGCCGAAGGTCTGAGAGATATGAAAAACAGCTTACCTGCTAATGCAAAGCGATATAACACCCGCTTACATCACAATCTTCGACGAGGGCATTCAATGTAAAGCATATAGAAAAGATAGATGCAGAGATTGTTCGTAGTTCGTTTTCGAGCACTGTACAGTGAACTCGAAGAGCTTTCTCGTACAGAGCTCGTATGGGTACGAAACTTACAGGTTGAAAGAGGAACACCCAGTGCTGTCATATCTTGACATAACTGCTCAGTTGTACCATGCCGAGCGAGCGCGTCTGCTCTATAGTTCCCTGGAATATTCCTATGGCAGTCTCGTTGAGAGATTTGCTGCAGCTGAGGATAGTCGTTGATGTTATTATGACCGCATTCAGAGCCCTAAGAGCGGATTGGCTGTCGGCTAGTATTATATCATGATATCTGTTGCCGATATGCCGTTTACCCCGAGCCAATCAGAGGCTACGCAGATTGCTGTGTGACCTCGGTTTGAAAGACACTACAGTAATCTGGCAGCCGGAGCTTTAAGATTAGAATAAATCCTTCGGATCCAACCCATTCGACCAAGCAGTTTCGGGATGCTCACGCAGTTCCCATTCGGCTCTTGATGGAATTGAAACTTGATGGTCCTTATCAAGGGTCCTGGATGTCATGTTTGAACAGGTAATTCATAAGAGTCTTCACGACTGGCTTTGTAACAGTAATCATTGAATGTCTGCTGAAGCTTTGAAGATGAAGAGCGAACTGAGACCATAGAACCTTCCTTAAGTCGGGTTTTGTTTTCCATCAGCAGTGATTATTCGTTTTAAAAGGAGTCAACTTCATTGCGTTCGAGATGAATATTGCAAAGTTTGATTCTTCCGTTTGGTCTCTTTCAATTTGTTCAGAATCCAGATATCGAACTTCTTTACGAGCTCTAGACATTTTAAGTAACTTTCATTCATTGTGTGTGCACTCATTCTCTTTGCAATCCCTGAGAAAGTTACAAGACGATCCGACTCCATTATGGCTTTGATTTGGTCGTCATGAACTTTGCTAGGTCGACAAGAACGTTGGCCATCTTGGAGTAAGAAATCTCCAGACCAGAATTTATTAGGCCAATTCTGACAAGTGTGTTCTGTTAAGCAATTAAAATCATAAAATTAAAAGAAAAAACTATTAAAAAAAGAGTAAGATAAGTCGAAAATATTTGTTCTTGCACTCTATTTTAAAATAACACTGAATTAACAGCTGCAACCAAATTTACACGCAATTTGCTTTTAATGTAAAATAAGTAAGTAAGTGAATAATAATTAATAATAATTGACTGGCACGACAGCCCGCTTACGCGAGACTAAGGCCTAGCTTCCCGCAACTACCCATGTTGTGCGTGTGAATTTGCACGCGGGTGGAAGGGACCTACAGTTTTATGCCGGTTCCGAACGGCAGGTTGGGAGCTATTTCAATGCAACTTTTACTCTCAGAGGTTTGCCATTTCCAGCTGAGAGGACAGCCACCGAAAGAGAAAACAAGTTTTCCCGTTATTTTTTTAGGTGTTATTACAGGCAGTATTGAACCTGGGGTTGCTGCCTTCGACTCGCGGTCCAACGCACTAACCAACTGAGCCACGGCGGCTGCAAGTAAGTAAGTAAGTGACAGCTATCAAATGTCGAAAGAGCAAAAATCATAACATTGACAAATATCTTCGAAACTTTAAAAAAAATTACCTTACCTCAAAATTATCTTAACACTTCTCTTAGTCGCACATGTTCCACACAAATTTTTACCAGATATTTTTACTTTATAAACTTAAATTAAAAATAATACAATAATAATTAATATATAATAATAATAATTTAACAGGCAATTTTCAAAATTACTGGGCTTAAATTTTAGTAAGTGTTGTGAAAGTCTTTTAATTGGTATCACCTCTTCGGTAGTTGTACCCCAAGTCCAACTTATGATTAATTAGACTTGAATGTTCCCTTAACGTTTTATTTTTATTTTTTTACATATTTTATTGACTCATATGTACTTACATGCATAATTTTATGATTTTGAAAATTTTTCAAATAACACAGAGCAACAAAATCGACACTTTTTTTTTTTTCTAAAATCAAATTATACTTTTCTAAAGGATTTTTGGACGCTGATCGCAACTGCGTACTTAGTTTTTTGATTGTTTGAGCGGCTTAGGAAATATTGATGGTTTTCCGCGGATGGCATTTTCCATGTTTTTTGACCATTATACGCATGCAGCTCCTACAAACCTGAAGTCTTAAATGTCATTTTTTTAACATAGATTAACAAAACTCTAACTATGTATTTAAAATTTAAAACATTGCAATCGGTTCAAATTTGCAAGAGTTATTCATTTGCAAAGTCAATTTTTCAGTTACTTTGCAAGATTGGGAATACACAAAAGAATTTTGCTTCCAAAAAATATATATTGTCATACAGTTAAAGAAGAATGTTGGGGCTTTCAATTAAAAAATAAATTTTTGAAATACGATGTTTGTAATAGAGTATATGTTCAAATATGTAAGTTCTCCATTCATAAATTCAGCAACAAAAGCAAGGATTTACTTTTGAGCTATAATATCGGAGCACAATTTTAGGCAGCAGTATGAAAATGCTCCCATTCAACAAATGCCCTTAATTCATAAAATTTTCAGCTTTCGAATTTTGAATTTTTTGTCCCCAAAAATATGTCGCAATGAAATATGGAAAAACAGCAAGTAGTTTGCTTAGTGTGTGTGGTTGAAATTTTTACTTGTGTGATGCAACTCTTTTTAGAATAGCTCCTACAGTAATGAACCAATTAAAATTTTGTTAATGCGCTTGAAAAGACAAATATTGGCGCTTGCGAAAATACTTTAGATACTTTCGTCAATGACGCGAAGAGCATTAGGAGATTTCAATACAAACACGTGTTCAGAAGGTGAAGTCGCATTTACACTCTAATGAGCATAGGCCGAGAATGGCACATGCAACACAAAAAATCTGTTCTATAAGTTTAAATTACAACCTTACACTATACATTGCACACTAACTCCGAGTTGAAAATTGCAACCCCGAATTTAAATGAATTTTTATAAAAAATTCGCGAAAATTGAACTTTGAAAAGCCATTGCCGTGTTAAGCCTTGACCAATCGAAATCGACTATGGTCAAAATTATAGCTTGAGGATTCATTATTGTGTCATAAAAAAATTATCGTGTTTTTCAACATATTATAAATGCAATAAAAATTCAAAGATGAAAATCGTGGAAAACACCTCCTAACAAAAACCACCAATAACTTACAAACCGCTCAAACAATCAAAAAACTAAGTACGCAGTTGCGATCAGCGTCCAAAAATCCTTTAGAAAAGGTTTACTAGAACTCGGAAAAATTTTGGCTGTTGCTCAGTGTAATTATTATACTTCAATAAAGTATAACCTAACGGCAAAATTAATAAATTGTTTACATATTTTCAGAATTTCTTGTACACTAAAAGCCTTTAGTTTTGTTGCCTAGTGTAACAAATTTGCCAATAAATAGTTATATGAAAAAATTGTTTCTACTTTTCACTGTATTACTTGCATCTTTTAAACATATCTGCCAAAAACATTTGCATGCTGCAATTTTACATCGTTTTAAAGCATTCGAGTCTCGAAGTGGCTACGTAACCTCACCCACACACACACACACAGTTCATACTAAACATATGAATATTGTTTTACTTTCACAAATGCAAAGCAACAACAACCGTAATGAAATCACGTCGCAATAAGGAAATAAAAAATTTAGTGGTACCGAACCGAAAAAAATCAAAAACCAAATGACAACAAGACTAACAACGAAATTTAGACGAAAATGTCGCATTAGCTGACAGCCAACAACACAACAACACCGCCGAGCGTCCTCCAACAATGCAGCAGTGTGAGACTGTAGCGATTTGTTTTTTCGTAGAGCCGGCGACAGCACTTAAAAGGCAACTTGTACAGGTTTTTTGCAAATTGTGCACCGAGTCTGTCCACGTAGCGAGGCGTCACATGTCCAGTCAGTGCCTGCACTGTTGCGCTGCCTTGTCCTTGCATATTCATCCATGTAATTTTATCATTTTTCTGCATTACACTTTGTGCATACTTCTCGATATTTGTGTATACTTGAAAATGTTGAAAAAGAAAAATTACAGCGGGAAGAAGTCATTTCTCGTTTGCCCAAAAATATGTTTTCATGTGCTGCAATAAAATAATGCCGTTGCTGTTGTTGTTGTCTCTACGATTTCTTTGAAATTGTTGACTTTCTTTTTTTAGAGCGATTTTTTTTTTGGGTCTCGACGCCGAAGCAATTCTTTGCCACTCATGCATGCTTACATATTTGTGTACATATGTACATACAATATGTGTACACAACGTTGCATATGTGCTCATATATGTGTATGTGTGTGTATTTGCTTGTGGTAGAATGCATTTTAGCAGCGCATAATCACATTTATTTCCCGGGTAACGCTTTTAAAATCACATTTGCCGCAGCACGAAAAAGTCAACGTCCATTCTATCGCTGCCCATTTCTTCGCCGTTGAAATATTTTTAGTTTTAGCGCGTTTACCTTATTCTTGTTGTTGTAGCAGGTTTTTGACAATTTTTGCATTATCTGTGCATTTTGGCTCGAGTGTCCTGCTGCAGCCGAACTTAAGTGAATTTGATAATTTCCGTTTTGATTGATGTCTGCCACAGCTGTATGGCAAATTTGATCATTTTTTTTGTGCCGCATAGCCAATGAAATATTATTTTGCAACGTACCTAATCTCAGTGACTGACAGCTGAATGTCATAGTTGAAAAGTTTGCATTTTTGCTGCAGTAGAAATGTTTGCCATTTATAGTATCCAGGCATAGTCAGTTTTTCATTTTCTGACCCAAAGTCCTTTTTAAAGGATTTTAAAATTTTAAGGATATACACATTTCAAATATTTTTTTTAAATATATTTTATATATATTTTTTTTTAATATATGATGAAGATATGGGTTTCAAATAAAAAAGGAAAATTGTCTCCTTTTAACTAAATTTTCTCATTTGAACTCTCTATCGTTCCCTTAGCCGTCGTATAATGAGAGTATTGGAGTCTACATTATATAAGCGAACTCTGCATGTCCGTTGCTGAGCGATAAGAGGGGTTGATATTAGAAGGTTGGTGTCTTCGATGAGCGCTGCGTCATTTTTCGTTACTCCGTACTGCGTAGCTACTGGAATTGATTTTAGGATTTGCTGTGTGCTGCTCATCACAACTTATTGGAATGTGAAGGACAGAGACTTGTCTCAAACTTATGGGTTGGAATCAGTAATGTTGATGAGACAAGAAAGGAAAAGTTGGAAAAGTGCAGGGGCCAAGCCTTAAGTGGGAATCGAACCCATTACCTTTGAATGGGAGCTGTCGTCAAGGAATTCATGCTGGACTGGGCGGCATTAATTTACAAAATGATAAAATACCAATAAAATTGCTATTTCACTTAAGAAATAGGAGCGCTAACTGCTAGGATTTTCCGCTCTTTTTATTTACACAAATTCTACTATACATTAAAAACAAAACTTATTTATTAAATTTGTTAACCCTTTATCTGGCCGTGTGACAGTAATGTTACAAACACTAAAATTAACTGAAGTTTCACTCTTATTATTAACTCTCAAATGCATATTGATGCCTTTAGGCACACTAACATATTTGTGTATATATTCAAATTAAACCCCGATATAATATTTTGAAACGACAACCACATTCGAAATCTGTTTGCTAATATTTAGTAGTTTATTAATATTTAATTCACTTTTCAGTTGATTTTTGTGTTAAAAAGAAAATCCTATTTTTATTTAGCAAATGTGAAAATAATTCATGCATTTGAGAATGAACACAATCGATATAATGTTTGTTTACTTTTTCGCGCCAAAAGTTTAGTGCACAAAATTTTTTGACAACGTTAGAAGTGTTTGATTTGCAAAAAAAATTGT
The DNA here is from genome assembly GCA_963668005.1 of Melieria crassipennis. Lineage (NCBI taxonomy): Eukaryota > Metazoa > Arthropoda > Insecta > Diptera > Ulidiidae > Melieria > Melieria crassipennis. The sequence goes on along the minus strand of OY764962.1, from coordinate 105,098,776 downwards.
TTGGAAATAACTGCGAAATACATTCCAATTTTTTATGAATAAAGTGTGTAAATATATAATAATAATAATAATTGACTGGCACGGCAGCCCGCTTACGCGAGACTAAGGCCTAGCTTCCCGCAACTACCCGCGTTGTGCGTGTGAATTTGTACGCGGGTTGAAGGGACCTACAGTTTAATGCCGGTTCCGAACGGCAGGTTGGGAGCTCTTTCATAAGCAATTTTTACTCTCAGAGGTTTGCCATTTCCAGCTGAGAGGACAGCCACAGAAAGAGAAAACGAGTTTTCCCGTTATTTTTTTTTAGGTGTTATTACAGGCAGTATTTGAACCTGAGGTTGCTGCCTGCGACTCGCGGTCCAACGCACTAACCAACTGAGCCACGGCGACTACGTAAATATATAAATAGAGGGTTTTTACCAAGTTTGAGTTAGAAAATATATAATATTCAGCTTTTATATAAAATATAAAAAATATAAAATTACAAAAAAAGGGTGTTTTTAATTAAACAGGAGCTATAGGAAAAAACGTTTTGGTTTAAATTTTTAAACTTTAAAATATTACATTGACCGACAAAGGGTTAAAATTTTTTAAAATGATTTTTGAATTTTTCTTTAATTTTTTTTGTTTTATTTCCTATTTTTAATTTTTTTGATTAAAAAAATTGTTTTTCCAAAAATTTATTTTTGTTACATAAGACGTGCACAGATATCATCGCTTGAATTTTCGAAAGAAGGAATTTGGTTAAAAAAAATACGCTGTAAACTGGTTAAGTTGGGTATCCATTTGAAGTCTCTCAATCTAGAAAATTCTTCCAACCAAGAATACTAATGTCAATTAAGGCGCCTTACATCACTGAACATTTTGTAATGCAACAACAAATGATTATTTGTGTTCAAAGCTTACTTTTAAAAGTATTCCTGGTTTCTGGTTTTTGCTTAGTTTGAATTGTCTCAAAGACATCTTATTAATTTCAGCACAGCATACTTTTAGGATGAGTAACCTTTACAACAATAATTTTTCGTAAGCAAGTACTGAGACCCCGCATTTTATTAGTAATCGTGCAATTGATTTTGGGTTTAAACTTTAGAAATGTAAAATTGACTTAAATTTGCAAATTGTGCACCTCAAGCACAGGAAAACTGCTCAGAGTATTCATGTGTGGAGCATCGGGCACGAGTCGTTGGGGGGGCACTGCTGCTGGAAGGTGGGAAAATGCTGAGATATAAAAAACCGAATTGAAGAGCAAAATATGTACAAAAGGAGAAGAAAAATTTGAATCAATATAATAAGCGCAGACAACAAAAGTTCATATATCAATCTCCCAACCGTGCTGTCTGCAATTTTCAAGTTTTATTATTTCTATTTAAACTCGCCGCAGTCCAATCGCCCGCACAGTAAACGCGCCACCAGTTGAGCGGCGGCGAGCCGCGGAGGGGAGCGAGGACCAAACATCATTTGCATGTGCAGGAAGGAAATGGCTGGACAACAAAATCAAACGCGCTCTGTCAAAACACACAACAACACAACAGCGACGGCAACAATAAAAAAACCGCCCGAGCAGCTGCAAGGAAAAAGCACCAAAACACAACAACAACTAACCAAATGCTGCAAGTAAAGAATATCGAATGGATGGAGAGCGAAAATAAACTACCAAAACCGAAGAAATAAATTGAACAAATAAAAACAATGTGCCGCGCGGGGGGGGGGGGGGAGAGCGTTGAATGCGAAAAATAGCATGGAAAGAGAGAAAAATGGAAAGTAAAATCTATCCAACAAATATGCAGTTACTTTATGCTGTACACGTTGCGGGTGTTGTTGTTGTTATTGCTGTTGTCGTTTCTTTTGCATCTCTGCATTTTATGTGTCTTATTGTTTGCTTGCAGCTGTCTGTCCGCCATGTCTGTCTGCACTCATATGAGAGTCTCCCTCATATGTGTGTGTCCATGTGTGTGTGTGTGTGTGTGTGTGAAAGCGCGGGTGAGCATGTGCGACGATACTTTGAAAGTGTTCCTTCACGTTGCGCTGACTAGCACAAGCAACACCAATCACAACTTCAGCCACCGGCTCCAGCGCCCAGCATTGCCCTCAGTGCACTCCTCACTGCACCGCCCTCACCCCATCCCCGCATTAACCTGAGCACCAATGTGGCGCGCATGGTTCGTGTCGTGCGCTGCCAGCGACGCTAACGCGTTACTAGCGACACAACGCGCCGCTGTAGCCGCTTTTGCGAATGCCGCGCATAGCAACACCTCAGCACGTCGAGCGCGAGCAGTACGTGTGTCCTTGCGCGCCACTGAGGTGGCCGGCATGTAGCGCACCACATACATACATCGTTACATCCATACATTAGTGTTTGCATGCGTGTGTGGGGCTTCCTTTGCTCTATTGTCCACCGTTCCATCAACTGCCGCACGCGAGCATTTGCATCTGACTGCCGACTGCCAGCTCCGTTGATGCCGTTGATGCTTTGTCCTTATGACGTTGCGGTGCTGCTGCCACCGCCCGCACCACCACAGCTGTGTCCAGTGTCTTTCTAATGCTGCAGCAACAGCCGCACTATCGCCAACTCCACCACCTGCCAGCCAGCGCCATCGGCTCTTGGAGCCCTAACGAACGACTGGTCGCCGTAATCGCGACTCCTTTGCGCACCAGCGGCGGCTGTCGGCTGTTAGTTGGTGGCTGTTGGCGACCCACCTTCTCCCCATCTTGGCGTCAAGCAAAGTCGTGGTCAGCATTATTTCCTCTGTCTGCAGTTTTCAGCATTACGGCGCACCATATATCATGGCCGCGCTTGAGCCGTGTGTGAGCGTTCGGGCAGCAGTGATGGCAGCCGGTGGCGCAGGACGACAGTGCGCGCCAGTGTGTGCCCCTTAGCTGCGGCACTCTGGCGCTGCTGTTACTGCTGCTTGTTTTATGCATTTTTATTATTTTCAATTATAATTTTTGCGCAGTTCTTTGCTTCATTTCTTTCTTTTATAATTTCAATATTTTTCGATTTTTTTCGATTTGCCATTAAGCCACCCCAACTTAAGTGCCCCTCGACTGGGAAATGAATAATTTTTTTTTGTTACACAGCATTGAAGTCAGTTGAATAGAGCGCGTTTTAAAACATTTTTAAAGCACAGTTAATTATTTTAGTGGACATTTTTTATAATTATGTATATTTATAAAACATATTATGAAAGGAAGGAAAATATTCCTATTTTAAAGAAAATTTTAAATACATACGTTACAATATTTTTTTTTTGTGTGTTTGTATCCCTCACTTAATTTTATGTTCGATGTTTCTTTTTAAATTTGTTTCTTTTTCTCTCCAATTCCTTTTCAATTCCATTCATACTCCTTTTCCTTTCAATTTTCTTTTTGTCTTGCTTGCCCTTCTTCTTCTTTGTTCCTTTCCAGTTCTTTCCTATCCCACATTTGCTTCATATTCATTACATCTTTAATCCGTCTATTTCATTAGAAAAAACCTACATTCTATCTCTTTTCTTTTTTATACGTCATTGTTATTCTTTCCTATCCAGTTTATATTTCTGTTTTCATTCGTTTTCTAATTCCATTCCTTCTTTGCCTTCTTCACATTTTCATTTTCTATGACTGTTTTTTATTGCCTATTCTTTTTCTATGTTTAACCTATTTCTTTTATTCTTATTTTCCTATTTCATTTCTTTTGTAGTCCTTAGCGTTTCCTTTCTTATCTCATTTTGCTATTATGTTTCCACTTTTGCTATTCTTTTTCTATTTGTTCGCATAACTTTCTTATTCCTTTTCAATTTTTCCATTTTGCATTATTATTCCTTGTGTATTATAATTATTAGGTACTTATTCCTTCTCTACTTCTTTCATAATTCTTTCCCATTTCTCTTCTATCCCATCTTTTTCTTAGGAAACGAAACCTCTTCTATTTTTTCCTCTCTTAATTTCCTGCAAATTCCGTTTCTGTTCATTTATTTTCCTTCTTTATTCCGTTCCATTTTTTTTTCTATTCCATTCATACTTCTTTCTTATTTCTTTCACTTCTCTTTCTATTCCCTTGCAATTTTATCCTTTCTCTCCGAATCCTTTTAAATTCTTAGGGATATAAACCTATTCTATTTTCTTTTTATTATTTTTCATTTTATTTTATTTCAATTTATTTTATTTTCTTCTATTTTATTTTATTTTATTTTATTTTATTTTATTTTATTTTTTTTGTTTATTTTATTTTACTTTATTTTATTTTATTTTATTATTTTATTTTATTTTATTTTATTTTATTTTATTTTATTTTACTTTACTTTACTTTACTTTATTTTATTTTTTTTATTTTATTTTATTTTATTTTATTTTATTTTATTTTATTTTATTTTATTTTATTTTAATTTACTTTATTTTATTTTATTTTATTTTATTTTATTATTTTATTATTTTATTTTATTTTATTTAAATTTATTCTATTCCATTCTATTCTATTCTATTCTATTCTATTCTATTCTATTATTTATTTAATTTAGTTTTATTTTATTTTATTTTATTTTATTTTATTTTATTTTATTTTATTTTATTTTAATTTACTTTATTTTATTTTATTTTATTTTATTTTATTTATTTTTTATTTATTTTATTTTATTTTATTTTATTTTATTCTATTCTATTCTATTCTATTCTATTCTATTCTATTCTATTCTATTCTATTCTATTCTATTCTATTCTATTCTATTCTATTCTATTCTATTCTATTCTATTCTATTCTATTCTATTCTATTCTATTCTATTCTATTCTATTCTATTCTATTCTATTCTATTCTATTCTATTCTATTCTATTCTATTCTATTCTATTCTATTCTATTCTATTCTATTCTATTCTATTCTATTCTATTCTATTCTATTCTATTCTATTCTATTCTATTCTATTCTATTCTATTCTATTCTATTCTATTCTATTCTATTCTATTCTATTCTATTCTATTCTATTCTATTCTATTCTATTCTATTCTATTCTATTCTATTCTATTCTATTCTATTCTATTCTATTCTATTCTATTCTATTCTATTCTATTCTATTCTATTCTATTCTATTCTATTCTATTCTATTCTATTCTATTCTATTCTACAAGGTGCGTCCCAAAGTAAACAGGACTTTTGCAATAGGGAAGTTTCTGGTGGCGCCATCTATGTGTGAGGACATGCGTTGGAAAGGTACATCTTTCATTCACATACTGTCTAAATTTCATGACATTTGGTCTAGTAGACGCCGAAATATCCCGCTCAATGTGACAGTATGTTTTTAACTTTGGTACGAGAATGTCGATCGAACAAAGAGCTAATATTAAGTTCTGTTTTAAACTTGGTAAAACTTTTACCGAAACGTTTAAATTGTTAAAGCAAGTTTATGGTGATGATTGTTTATCCCGTGGCCGTGTTAATGAGTGGTTGAATCGATTCAAGAATGGTCGTGAAGACTTGAATGACGACGAACACGTCGGCCAGTCGAAATTTGTGATTACTGACGATGCCATCAAAAATGTGCGTGATTTTATCAAAATGCAGCCAAAATCATCATTGGAATTGATGGAAATGGAATTGAACATCTCCAAAACATCAATTGATCGCATTTTAACCGAACATTTGGGTCTCCGTAAAGTGTGTTCTCGCTTCATTCCGCACACTTTAACCGACGACCAAAAAGCGCAGAGAATTGAGCACGCAAAAGACATCGTTCGGGAAGCCAGACGTGATCCAAATTTCTTGTTCAACATCGTAACCGGTGACGAAACGTGGTGCTTTCAATATGATCCCGAAACAAAGCGTCAAAGTGCCGAATGGAAGCACCCAGATGAGCCAAATCCGAAAAAAACCCGCCGTGAGAAGTCAAAAATCAAAACTCATCTCATTTGTTTCTACGATTCAAAGGGAATAATTCATCGAGAGTTTGTTCCACCGGGAAAAACAATTAACGCTTTGTTTTATGTTGAAGTTTTGAAGCGTTTGGTGCATCGCATTCGTCGTATTCGGCCAGAATATCGCGAGGAAGGAAGTTGGCGTTTATTGCATGATAATGCACCGGCTCACAGAGCCCTAGTTACGACCGATTATTTGACCAAAAATCGCATTTTTACCATCAATCATTCACCGTATTCGCCTGATATGGCTCCCTGTGACTTCTACTTATTCGGTCAGTTGCATTTGCCGATGAAAGGAAACCGTTATAAGGACGTTGAGGACATCCAAAAGGCTTGTACCAACATTCTGAAGGCGATGCCGGCCGATGACCTAAAACACTCATTCCAAATGCTTTTGGACCGTGCAAAACGTTGTATCGAAGCAGAAGGAGAGTATTTTGAATAAATAAAAAGAATTATACAAAAATAATCATCCGTTTTCTTTATTTTATAAAAGTCCTGTTTACTTTGGGTTGCACCTTGTATTTTATTTTATTCTATTCTTTATTTCATTTAATTTAATTGTATTTTATTTTATTCTATTTTATTTTATTCTATTCTTTATTTAATTGAATTTAATTTTATTTTAGTTTGTTTTATTTTATTTTATGTTATTTTATTTTATGTTATTTTATTTTATTTTATTTTATTTTATTTTATTTTATTTTATTTTATTTTATTTTATGTTATTTAATTTAATTTAATTTAATTTAATTTAATTTTATTTTATTTTATTTTATTTTATTTTATTTTATTTTATTTTATTTTATTTTATTTTATTTTAACTTATTTTTCTTCTTATCTTTCTCTCTACTTGTTATCCTTTTTTTCATTACCTTTTTAGTTCTTATTCTTTCTAAATCTACTTTCGCCTGCTTATCCCTTCTCCTGTGTTTACATAATTTCCATTAAATTTTCTATCAAATCACTTAATCAAATATGTCCTCATTGCTCTACGAAACGCTTAACTATTTAATAAATCTCATTTTGCTATCTATCCAGCTGAGCTCAATCACTTTCTCATGTCACACAAATACATTGAATAATGAAAATTTTCAATAGCCACATTGCCGACGTCCAGTGAGTCGATCGTGCGTCGATTGATTGCATCAACTTAAGTGGCCTCATCAATTATGCCGGCAGAAAATAGCCCAAGTGTGAACATGCAAATTTCTTACAAGACTATTTACAATACCAAATAATCGTACGCAACCACAAGTACTACAATAACAACAACAATCACTGTGATTGTGGCTGTGGCAACCAACCACAACAATAACAAATGCATGCAAAACGGCCATGAGCAGGGCAATAAGAATAAACAGCAACAACAATCTCCTCAGAACAATTTGCACACAATTGAGTAAATTTCTCGAAAGCATAAAGTCTCTGCTATGCTTTCCCCTTAAGCACTGCCCGCCCGCAAGCGGCCCAACACAAGCGCACGCACGCAAATTTTGTTGTATATAGAAATAAAGTCATAAACACTGACACGCAACAAGTGTGAAAATGTCACAAGAACAACAACAACAACAGCCGCAGTGGCAAATAAACAGCAACCATGGCAACAAGCATAACCGAAACAACAACAATAACAACAAAAACAATGACAAGAACAGGAACACAAGCACCAGACAAGACTAAGCAGTCGGTATTCCCCAAGAATGTCTGCTAGTCGGCATTTTCCACACGAGCACACACCGCACGCCCGCCGCTCACTGCTCGCCGTTCGCCGTCTTGCCGGTACGACGCACATCCGCTCCCTACTGGGGCGCCACCCCAACTTCAAGACAAGACACCCGACAGCTGCACAAAAGCAGAAAACCCACTTAAACAAAACATTTTGCCATGTTGCGCTTGCAGTAGTTGGGAGGGGAGCGGGAGCGGGAGACGTAGCCGAGTGAATGCGAGAGGCAGCAAGAAGAAGAGTGAGTGTTTTGCGGAGTTCGAGGCAACACAGTGGCCGGGGGCCTTGCGACGAATAGAGCCCAGGATGCAAGGATGCTGCTGATAAGGCGCAAAGATGTGAAGAAGTAGCAGCACCAGCAGTCGCTGCCGAGGCGGAAGTCAGGCAGAATGACCTTGACACAGTTGTGGCTTGCCACAAGCACAAATGCAGAAGCAAATACAAATCTACACTCATTCATGCATAGCACACAGCAACAACAATAATAACAACTGCAGTAATAGTAACAACAACAACGCCCCAAAACATTAGAAGCCCGCAAAGTTGAACGCTTAGGACGCCGATAGCAGTGCAGAGCAGAAAGAAAATGAAGCTGGCGCTGGTCGGGTTTGGGGGGAAGGTGGCGGGGGCGAACCCAGTCCCAAAGAAGCAACAGCAACAGCAGCCAGTGCCAGTGCCAGTACATAAGAACAAGCAATAGTCACTTTTATTGTTAATTGTGTGTCTGTGCATATGTGCTGCAATTGTTGTTTTTGTTGTTCATTCGTGTGTGTGTGTGTGCACACAACTTGGCAGACGGCAGTCCAGAGAAGTCGGCAGACAAATGGCATTGGTAGCAAGAAAGCGGGGAGCGAGCGGCGCAAATGGTTGGAGCTGCGGTGCAGCAACGGCAGCTGGCAAAGGCGTTGCAGGAGTTGAGCTTTCCTTTGACGTTGCAGTAATAATAATAAAGTATTTGCATGCCACATGAACTGCTTCGACTGCTGGCTCGTTGTCCCCCCCAACTCCGGCGTCTGGCAGTTGGAACACAGCAGTCGCAGTGCCAGGACTCTGCACGTTGGTGTGCTTGTGCGCTTTGCGTGCACGTAATGTGCAGCAAGAGTGCCTTATCGCACAGCTACCACTTTTACACACATACACGCACACATGCTTCGCATGCAAATAATCGTCTATGATTCTTGCCACTTGACGCTGGCGTTCAAAGGACATGCAACATCATTTGCTGTGAAAATTGGTGTTGACCTTGGCTTGTCGCCTGACATGCCGTCGTGCTCCTTGTAGACATGTGCAGTTATCTATGCACATTTCCGCCCACTTGTTTCAGTATTTTCGAATGCAAATAGAGAAATCCGTAATCGTCCATTTTAATGCTGCTTGCAATAAGTTGCACAATGGGTATCTAAATAGTTAAGTCATGTGCCGAAGGCTAATTGTTGCTGTCACTAGAGCGAGTGGCCACTAGTCTGAGTCATGTCAAAAATCTAATAAATGATAAAAAAAAAATTAAAAAAAATAAAAAAATTAATGTTTTTTACTTGAAAGTCTAATGAGCTGCACCGAACCACGCTTTCCACTTTTTTCTATGTACATTAATAATGTTATACCAATTTTTTTTAATAAATGTAAATTTTTGTAAAAAATATAAGACTGCGACGCTCAGCCGTCAGGTCAGAAGCCTAAAAGACAAAGTTAAAATTTTTAAAATATTAACCCAAATATGCCGATCGTACTACATGTAGTGCACCTGTTTGAAGGTGCTGCGATAACTGTGTTACATATAGGACCTTTGGCACCTCGGGGATAAGAAATTAGTTTCAACAACAAAAACATAAATAAAATTAATATTTGTTGTGAGAAAACAAATCAAATTCGATTCCTTCTATTCCAAGCAAGTGCTTAGTTTCTCTACTTTTACAACCTCTACAAAACTTCTTATTGAAACCCCAACAAAAACAAACAGTTGAGAGTGAAAAAAAATTAGTTCAATATAATTGCAGTTCAATATAATTGAGTTCAATATAATATTTAGGAAAATTATCCACAGTTAGCTTCGAGATCAAAAAGATAATACTATACGTAACATATAATACACTTCAGAATAGGAGAACCACTCTTCTCTCAATGTTTGTGTATGACCTTATTTGTGGTAAGATTGACTGCCCATTGTTGTTGGAGTCTATGGGTTTCTTGATCCCTCGCCAAAAATTTGCGCGCCGTTCTTTTTTCTACGTAAAGAACCCGTAAAGAACCGGTGTTATTAAAGCCGATTTTGCTCCAATCTCCAGAGCCCTCTCTGAGTTCAACAAATTCGCCAAAAGTATAGATCTAGACTTTGCATTCCCTAGATCAAGTTTGAAAATCGCTTTAGTCAAGCTGTGTAGTGCTTAAGTAAAAAATTTTTGTTTAAATGTTAAAACAAAATATTTTTTAATTTTTTGTACTTTGTGATGTTAGTTTGTGAAGATCTTTTGTTTCTTCCTATTATCGTTAGTTATGTTTGCACTAATTTATTGTTATGCTAGTCTGTAAGGATTTTTTGTATCCATAGACTTAAGAAATAAATTTTAAAAATATTAAATTAAAATTAATAATATTGAAAATAATAATGATAAAATTATGAACCAGAGACCTAAAATAATTATTATCCATATATGTATTTGGAAATAAAAAAATTGCCCTAATTTAAAACATTTCTAAGAAAAATTTCTAAAATTTTCATTTCTAAAAATTTATTTCTAAAAATTAATTCAAATAAGAAATTTTTTACGTGACCTGTAACTAGTCATCATGTAAAAAAATTAAACGTAAATAACAAAAAATCATAAATAAAAGTTATGAAGCAACGTAAAAAAAATCCCAAAATAATAAAAAAAAATTCTACAGGTCTCCCTCGTATAGCGCGGTACTTCTACAACGGATTTTCGATTTAACGCGATTTAAAAAAAACAGTTTTTTTCATTATGTTTTTTATTTTTTTAAATAAAGTATGAATTTTGATTTTGAGTTGGAATGTACATACATCTTTAATTTAGTGCCTATTTTATTTTGGAAAAAGCTTATTGGAAAATAACCATAAAATTTATATGAAAGTTAAGTCTTCTATAACGCGAATCACATAACGCGGAATTTTTCTGGAACGTAACCACCGCGTTATACGAGGGAGACCTGTAATAGTTACATTGCAATTATTTTCTTTAAAAACGTATAATAGTTAAGTCCCTGTTATGAACTGATAGTTCTTGAACTAAGTTGTATTAAACTCTTAGTTAGTTCTAACATAAGTTTTATAAACAATAATAATAAATATAATAATATAAATACAATACATTTTACATTTATTTTCTTGCCAGTACTAAATTATTTTCAAAATTCAAATATAAAATTGCATTATTTTTTATTTTTTTAGTTTTAAAATCTTGCTTCATTCGGAGCTTCTCCAAAAATATCATACTTTGCACTGTTACTTTATTTTTAATTTTTTTTTACTAGATTCAAGGAAAATAGCATTAATTGCTGTGTTGTTTTTTAATTTCAAATTTTTTTTCTTTTCTTTCAAAGAAAATTTTGTTTTCATATGAATAGCGAACTGAAGCTCAGCGAATCAACCTTCAGCGACTGCACTGACTTAGCTACTATATGTCCTTCGTATAGATGATGAAGTACAGCCGACATAAATTTTCAATATGAAAGGCAATAGGAAATGCTAAAAAGGAAATTTTTATATCTGCTGTAGAAGGCCCAAGTAGAAGAAGACCTGAAGACAATTGTTTGGTGTGGTCAGCTAGAGAAGGCGGCCGAAAATAAGAGGAACTAAATTTGAAACGGACCCAAATTTCAAGTTTCAAAGTTTCAAGCAAAGTTCAAGTCAGGAAATCTTTTTTTTATTTGTAGTTAGAATAGTTATTTTCAAATACATTTTCTTTCTAAAATCCTAATTTCAGCACTTCTTTCATATTTAAAGTCGTCAGTCGTTAGTTTGAACGAACGCTCAATGCACCACTACTATTCATATTCACTTTCCACAAATACAAAAATAACTCTGCCACTTGCCACCAACAAGTGTGGCGCCACAGCTGCCGTTCTGTTGTCCATCGGTTGCAGCCCCAAGTGAAAGCATTTAAATTAAATGCATCCCAAGTCATTTGCAGCCTGCTGCCACTCCATGCACTCCTTGAACTGTCTTTCGTTCTCATCCGCTCTCACATCCCCCTCGATGCCATCTTCGAATATTCTACGCACAGCTGCAGCAGCAAATTTAACTCGACGCCGCACTGCACTCTGGCCAAGGACAATTTCAATATTGGCTTCTTAGCCATTTAAGCCCAGTGTTGCCTGTGGTGGTTTTGCTGCGTACTTGTTGCGCTTTATGTCTAACACATGCACACACACACACACACACACTTGCACGCTGCAACGCCTCATGGCTCTTGCTGCACGCACGCATAGCCACACATCGCACCGACCGACATTGTTTTGAGGCTATCAAGATGGACGTGGCATTTCTTCTGCAGCCAACGCCTCGGTCTCAGCCTCAGCTTCAGCCTACGCCAACCAGCCAAACGGTCAGTCTCAGCACAGTGGCCAGTGGCTGTGCATGTGTTGTGGCAGCTGTTGTTGTTGCTGCTGTTGTTCTTAATGCACTTTACACTTGAATTAATAGACAAATACACAAGTAGCAACAACAACAACAACATTGGGTGCTCATAAGGCTTTATGTAATTATGAGTGGCGTGTCGATTGGTAAATTATTTGGCAGGGCATAAAGTTTGCATAGGAAATGCCACAAATATTTCGCATTTGTGGCCATTTATTGTGTTTGCCCGTGTGTGCAGTTGTGGGCGATAGAATTGAATTATATTTAAGTAATAGTTGCAAATATTGCACACACTTTGGTAGAGTGCAATTATTTGCTATAAGCAAGAAGTTGGTGTGGGTATAAATCTTCATTGTGCCTATCAGAATAGCTCAATGATGTGATTTCTTATTGAACATTACTTATTTGAGTTATTTTGTACAACTGCTTGTGAAAGATATATAGTTAAGTTAAGGGTTTGCTGCTTAAAGCTAATCTACAACAATACCAAATAAATAAATTAAAAGCACAAATATTTATTGGTCTTTATTGGTCACGTTACCAGCGAAGCCTGACATGTAGCAAAAGTTCTCTCCAGACACCTCTGCTTCCTTTCACCAAACACACCGTTGCATTTTTGTAGGCACTTAGTTCTTAAAAGAAATCATTGACAAAAGGGCGAAGAGTGATGAAAATGACTATGGTACATTTTTGCTATTATTTCGATGAGAATGGGAATCACGCCAATAGTTTGGCTATATTTTGCTATACTTATACCTCGTTACTTGATTTACGAAAAATTTGTATTTTTTTCCATCAAAGGGAACGCCTTGAAATTCAGTATTTTCCGACTTTGAGGTCCAATTACTCCGGAATTTTAAAACTTAAAAAAAAAATTATATTAAAAAAGAAGCCGTGAGGTTTTGTAAATGCTACAAAGTAAATATTGTAGGTCTGTTTGGCAACGAATAATTTGTACGAATTTGTACAAATTTGTACAAATTTTTACTGGATCCTGTTTGTTTACGCCAAATCTCCAGTAACGAGAGAGAAACTGAGAGCGTAAAGTGACAGTTCATTTCAATTTCAATTTCAAGAACTTGCAAGTTTTTACTGGAGAAATTTTGTCCAGTAACTTTTTTCCAGTAAGAAGAAGAACAAGAAAAACATATGACTGGCTGCCATATGATCGACTGCAAAGACAAATAATTTTTGGAAAAATTTGGAGGCAAATGGAACCAGCAAGTCTGCTGACCTACAACCGTCTTGCTTAGCTTTTCCTGCTGTAGCTGAAAGGGCAAACTCGCAGATTGAGCGCAACGAACCATTTGCCTTTTGCATTAAATGTCTGATTTAACTTAAGTTTCCCTACAGCTCCAAATCTGAAACGAAACTTTTAAATCAGCTGTTTCGTCCTTTAACCCTCCTGTTTACACCCTTTTTCCTATGTATTATGAATGTGCGAAGTCTCACTGGTGTAACCAAGAGTTAAAACTTGCAAATTCTTACAAATTCCTGTTTGTTTACTTTTTTGGATAGTTCCATTTTTGGGAGCGTAAGCCCGCTTACTCGCCTGATAATTTTTACTGGATAATTTTTACTGGAAATCTTCCCAAACAGACCTTATGTCAATCGGTTTATTGGTTTAGAAATTACAACCAGAAACGTGAAAAAATTCACGGAAAATCCAAAAAAGTGGCACACCCATTTTTTACGAAAATGTAAACTAAGTTTTAAAAACGGATTGCAGATTCGAAATCAGCGGCCCTTAATAACCCCAGAACTGATGTCAAAACCAGAAATGGCGACAAAGTCTTAATTGTTTGCCCTGTGTTACGAGTATTACTAATAACTTATTAGTCGCTCAGGCTTTCATTCTTTAATTCTCGACTAATTTGGGTGTGGGTTTTTATCCACATGTAATATTTTTATATACAAACATAATGAATGTATATATTTATTTAAGTCGTCTCCAAACGGATAACTAAAAGTTAATTGTTCCTCAGTTATATTCAAACGAATTTATTGGTAACTAAATATTATAAGATCTGTAAATTTGTATATTATTCACATTAACGACTCCAAAGTTGCCTGAGAGCAACTTCACCTATTTGTCATCTTATAGTTAGCAAAAGCTACGATTGATTTATGGATTTAATTAAAGTTGACACCAACAAATTAATATTTTTAGAAGTGAATTCAAAGCAAATTACAAAAATTTTAGTTTTATCCCCAAAATAATTTCCAATAATTTGAAGCGATATCAGGGAAAGTTTGTGTTCTAATTGAAGTCTACGAATTGGGCGCGTTTGATCAAAACCCTGTTTCTTTAATAATGGTTAAATAAAATCAAATAGTGATAATTTTGTATTTTTCCATAAATATTAAATAATATTACTGTAATTAAAAAATATTGATACAAAATTAATTTAACCCGTTTTAAGCTAAAATGGTTCAAAAGTAAACTAGCTCTAGAACTCTAACAAAGAGGCGTGGCGACTTCAAATTTCGTGTGCACACTTAGACAAGTGTTTCATGATTTGAATACCAGAAAGTAATATCGAGACAAAGGGTAAAATTCGGGGTCGAAAGGGTTAAGCGTGACTTAGTGTTGTAGAGATATTGTAATAATGGGTTTTAGATAAACACAAACCTGAGATTCGTTGAGAATATGCATGAGCAAAATAATTAGAGAGGTCGAGGCGGGTTAGTGGCATCCTAATGTATTTACATATGCACAGCTACACATCTCATTGCATTACAAGTCATCCTCAGAAGCCCACTGCGCTATCTGCGCTTTCCATTTAGTTGATGTGGTCACTTTTAAAAGTTTCAGTTTTCGTCCATACACATTTCTTAGTTGAGAGAAGCACGAAAGTACTAAACTCGACAAGCATTTATTGCTTCAATGACACCCACTGCAAAAGCGTCAACTGACTCTGCTACTTTAGCTAAGGCACAAACCAACTAAGGGAGCGCATTTTCGAAAAGCATAGACTGCATACAGTTCGAAGTTGGAACAGTTGCTTTGTGTAACAATAATCAAACTGTTGCTGTAACAAAACTTGACTAGTTTGAGTAGATGCGAGCACTTTTCGCCATAAGTAATAATTGTTATAGTTCAACGTTGTATCAAAATTCAAGAAAATTCGAATACTAACGATCAAACATTGTATTAGTTCATTTTAGTTAATCTGTAATTAGTAATTAGTACTGGAGTAAGGTTTTCTTTAAGCGAATGTTGAAAGTTTGAGTTGCCCAGTTACTCATCTGTTCAAAAATTTTTTAAGAAGTCTTATAGATACTTTTCTAAAAGAAATATTCAAACATTTTTAAAGAATTTTCCTATAGTACATACTGAGCCGTAGTTTCTGTGTATTATTTATTCATAAATTACCAATTAGTACACATAGCTAACTTAACCATTGGATAAATTGTTACTTAACTAAGAAAACACTCGTCCAAAATATTAAAATACTCACTCAACAAATGAGCTATCGCTGCTAATGTGAACACTTGGGCCACAGTTGCATGTCCAGATGATTTGTTTTTGGAGTAATTGCAGCTACTGAAACATTATCAACGCTCTGACATATTATCGCCAACGACCACACTGCCAACAAATACAGCAACCACTACAGTCTGACTTTGGTCATCAACGTTGCTCATATTTGTTTCTGTTTAAATTTTCCAAACGTCTGCAGTTCGATTCTCACTCTCGCCCTTTCTCACTCTGCCGCTCTTTACTCTTTAGCTATTTATAACTCAGTAGCGACTGAAATCACTCAGCTCCAAGAAAACGCCATGTGTTCTTAATACGAACTCAACGATTTCCAATCTGCTTTTTAAGCGACCTTATCGCTAGCTCCATCGTGCGACGCGCTATCTCAACAGGCGATTGGTGAATCGCTTTCGAAAAATGTTGGCGCCTGCACTGCTTGGCACAAGCGGCTGTGCGTTCAGTACAAAATCCAGACTCGAAGCCATCAAACACAGAAAAACGTGAATAGCAACAGTGTTTTGGACTAGAAAATAATATATTTTAGAAAAAGTTTACAGACACTTGTAAAAAAAATATAAACAAACAACATAACAACAAAATTACAATATAAAAATGATTTCGCGTACAGTCAGGTGTGTACCGCATGGTCGTCGATAATCGTAGACAGAGTTGATGTGAAAAATATAAGAAAAATTTGTGATTTTGAAGCTTGGTATTTATTTATTGAATAGCATTTAGAGAGCAAATTGTGCTGCCACTATTTATACAT
Organism: Melieria crassipennis; assembly: GCA_963668005.1. Classification (NCBI taxonomy): domain Eukaryota; kingdom Metazoa; phylum Arthropoda; class Insecta; order Diptera; family Ulidiidae; genus Melieria; species Melieria crassipennis. The sequence goes on along the minus strand of OY764962.1, from coordinate 105,082,323 downwards.
ATATACATTTTGGTGATTTACTTTTTCATTGTACTTAAGGAAAAATAAAATGTTATCAAAACGGTTGGTTTTATAAATGGCGCGAATATTAACAGCGAAGGTTTAGTTTGAAACGTATCAAAGTTAGAATCAATGCATCGAATCATTGTAGCGTTTGATTTCATATAGCGAAGGTGTATGCCTCTAAAACTGCAAAATATTTAACTGACGCGTTGGAGATTTTCATGATATGAGAGGTTTCAGTGAAGAAAGTCAGTTTTATAGTGGCAGCCTATTGAAAAGTAATATTTTAAAGTAATATTTTATTTATTTATTTATTTTTTATTTAATAATTAAATTCAATGAATTCAATTTAATAGTTTTTTTTTAGTTTTTTTTAATTTCAACTTGGGGAGTCGCAAAAATAAAAATTTGAATTGAAATTCATTGACTAACTAGTTTTGAATCGAGGCTCATACTTTGACTTAGACTCGGACTTGAAACATGGACTTGTAGAAATCTGAGACACATAGCTTCAACAATTAGAACCAAACTCTATTTCAAAATTTGTTCTTATATTTCCTTCTATTAGCATCAAATACAAACTTATTCGGACTCATTTCATAGACAACGCATCTACGAAAAATTCGCACAGTTCGTTACCTCTGTCGACCTTAGGCACAGAGAGCCGTTTAGCTTTAAGATTGCCAATCTGGCAGCTGCTGTATTTGCCACTCATAAAGAGACAAAACCAAGAACAACATTGCTAAATACAAAGTCAATGCGTAAATAAGCCGAACGTGACAGTTTCAAACGAATTACCAAATGCAGAAATGTAGAAATCAGTGCCACTTTAAAAAGTATTATAGCAATCGAGTGGAGCGTTGCAGTATCGGAAGTGACATTGTTGATAAAACCAAGCAAACCTTTCGTCATGCCAACAAACCCATTCTACGAATTCCACTAGTCAGAGACTGACGCAGTGGGACAAAGGTCTTATAGCCCATAATAGAAACTCTTATCGTGTTTTTTATCCCTCAGAGCGTCCAAACAACGACATTGACCTACCCACAACACACACACACACACACACACCCTCATGCATTACTTGTGTACAGTTAGCCGTTCATAATTGAATTGAATATTCTAAGCAAAATAGTATTTTTGAGTTCGTAGCTTATCTGCGCTACGACCGAATCTGTCGATTTTCGAGCGCAATGCATGTCTGTCCGTGTGCAGCCGTAGTCGTAGCCATACAAATTTATATGACGCCTGATTTGTGTCAACTTAAGTCGCTAACTCTATTATTTGTTGCCTCTTTTCGTCTCACTCTCGCAGATACTTCAAGCTGATGTACATTGTTGCCGGCATTCTAATGAGCAACGAGGGAATCTGCGAGACAGTCGATCAGATACAGATAGCGCCGCACGTCGAGGTCAAAGAGATACTGCAGCCGAAACGCGTCTACCGCAGCGTCGAGAAGGTGTCGCGCAGCTGGATACGGCGCTCCTACTGCTTCATTGTTGGCCGCGTAAAGAGCGGTCTGGCGCCGCTTTGGGGCGCCTTCAGCATCTGGACCATACCCAACTACGTGGTGGACTGCTCCAGCAGCTACATCAGCAAGCGGCTCGTCATGAGCAGTGACTGTGATATGATTTACAGCAAATAGGCGCCACGCCCTCACGCCCGCATGTCCAACACTCGTCATGCGCCACTGCCCATCGAAATATGGATGCCATGTCGTGCAATTGCGGCGGTGGCCAGTGAGAAAGTACACAAAAGTAGAATACTTTTTGTTTTTGCTATTCTTTTTTAAGTTTTTTCTTTACGCTAAGCACATGAGTACGAATATGAATATACAGCATATATGTAATTTTAAGCAAGACTTGCGAGTTCCAGTTGTAATCTAAGTAAATTGAAATTGTTTGCTCCACACGTTTTCTTATCGAAATGAAGACGGAAAAGTGTTGTATGCTCATAAAGTCGCCAATGCAAGTTACATCTCGGCATACTGAAACAATATACTCGTACATTTACATACACATACACATAAACTATATATATTTTATTTCATACGCTCCACAATTCAAGTGCAGCGTTTGGTCCCATCCGTTGCTCGGTCGTCATTGTGTTCTGTTCTGTGTTGGTCCCATGTGTTGGAGGTTTCATTATTGTTGGCGTCTCCTACTAGCCGACCGAGTGCTGCGAGTTGTCCGAGTTGTCGGGACTGATGGAGCTGACTGGCGTTTTGTCGCCGCGCACATTGAGGCTGGTCTGCAGCATGTTGGCAATGCAGTCCACATCCAGATTCTCATCGGTGGCCGAAATCTTACGCAGCGCCGAGCAGACCAGACTCAGATCGCCCTTCAGCTCGCTGACAACGGCCGTTATCTTCTGGGCATTGGAGAGCACCTCGACGCCCTGCGTGTAGGGATTGTAGCGCACGCCGAACGGACGCTGAATGCTGTCGGCAAAGGCTCTAAGAGATGCGTTGAAACATCGTTTGGAATGAGCACAACTGCAAATTTACCTCATCTTCTCCTTGGCCTCCTCGAACGAGTCCGTGTAGTAGTATGCGTTCTGATAAGCCGTTATGATGCACTCCTCGCGGCAGGTCACATCCGGATCGAATTTTTTGATCTTCTCTTCGGCAGCGATGGCATGCTGCAGCTCAGCCACCGAGCTCAGCAATCCAGCGCCATACACTTTGAAGCTGTTGTCGCGCTGCTTGCAGAGTCCAAACTCAACCGTAAAGAAATACAACTGCAACACAACAAACATTAACACACACAAGCCACAAGCCAATCGATCCTCGATGCCAACCATACCGTGGCCAATTTATCGATATCGGTGTCAGCGGCGCCCAACGAGGCCAGCCCGATTTCCTGCGAGAACTGCGCAAAACTGGAGTTGGCCAGCAGCGGCATATGGCCCAGCAGCTCGTGGCAACAATCACTTGCAATGAAAGACATCCAGTGTGGAATAAAACAGACTGCATTCAAAGCACTTTTCACTTACGGCTCTGGCGTGTAGAAAGGATCCGAGGAGTGGCGTATGTACTGCGTGCAGTGGAACACCCGGAAAGCCAGGCCGGACAGGAAGTCTCGCGGCGACAGGTAGCCGGCCACGGGACGCAGCTGAAAGCCCGTCTTGCGCTTCAGAAAAGTGTTCACGTCCTCCAGCTGTGGCAAGTGGTCCTCGCGGTAGCCGCAGTATTTGACCAGCTCGGGCCAATTTTCCATGTACTCCGGCACTGCGTGCTTGGCGTAGAGACGATGCAGCTCACGGAAAACGGTGCCCCTTTTATTTGTTGTGTAATTAACAAGTTGGTGTAAAAGTTTAGTGTAAAAGTTTTGTGATACGCACATAAAAGCAACAACAACAAAAATACATATGCGGCAGTCACCTACCAAGTTTTTATCTCCTCGGGTGTGTAAGTTACACGTGGTATGGGTTGGCCGCTGTGGATCACGGAAAATTGCATATATGAAAGTGATTTTTAATTAAAAATACCAGGGGCCGTAAAAATTATAAGTTAAATATAAAAATCAAAATATAAAACTTATTTTTCGAAAAAAAAAATTATTTGTTAATTTTTTATTTGTTAATAATTTTAAAAAATTATTTGTTAATTTTTTTTTTATTAGAAAATAAATTATTTGTTGAGTTTTATTTTTTGGGGGAACAATAAAAATTATGCGATGAGTTTTATTTTTCACTTGCAGAATGAGAATTTTTTTTCAGTCTTATTTTTTCTTCACAAAATATAAATTACGTGGCGATTTTTTGTTTTTTATTTCAAAATAAGCCTCATGAGGTAAGTTCAATTTTTCAAAGTGTATTCTGAACATTATTTTCTGATTTTTCTTTTATCAGAAAATAAATTATTTGTTGAGTTTTATTGTTTGGGAGAACAATAAAAATTATGCGATGAGTTTTATTTTTCACTTGCAAAATGAGATTTTTTTTTCAATATTTTTTTTTTACAAAATAAAAATTACGTGGCAATTTTTTGTTTTTTATTTCAAAATAAGCCTCATGTGGTAAGTTCAATTTTTCAAAGTGTATTCTGAAAATTATTTTCTGATTTTTTTTTATCAGAAAATAAATTATTTGTTGAGTTTTATTTTTTGGGGAAACAATAAAAATTATGCGATGAGGTTTATTTTTCACTTGCAGAATGAGAATTTTTTTTCAGTCTTATTTTTTCTTCGCAAAATAAAAATTACGGGGCAATTTTTTGTTTTTGATTTCAAAATAAGCCTCATGTGGTAAATTCAATTTTTCAAAGTGTATTCTGAAAATTATTTTCTGAAAAATAAATACACATTTGGAGCTACTTTTGACAAAAACAATTTTTTAATCGAGACAAATTTGCAGTGAAAAATTAGTAACTTCTCTGGCTTTACGACTTTTTTTCGTCACAAAATAAAAATTACGGGGCGATTTTTTTTTGTATTTCAAAATAAGCTCAATAAGTTCAATTTTTCAAATTGTGTACAAAATTACAAAAACAATCTCTTAATCGAGACAAATTTGCAGTGAAAAGTTAGTAACTTCTCTGGCTTTTTCGACCTTTGGGCTTTAAATATATTTTCTATCGAGCTGCATACACAAATTTTGCTTCTCAAATTACCTTCTTTGATACTTGAATACTCACTGTTTGTAATTATTGGCAATGGCGGCAAATTGTTCACGTCGCTTGCGATAGACTGGATCCTTAAAACCTGGATGATCCGCATCCAATGCCGAGCCGTACATCAGCACATTCTGTGCCTTATCCAAGTCGCCAATCTTACGCGGAAACCACATCATCTCGCCAAAATCTGTGGCATTCGAAAAACACGCAACACAAATTAACCCCAAACCATCTTTAAGCACAGAAAAGATCCAAGAATCCTACCAAAGCTGGAGCAAGCCGACAAAGATGGTGCACGTGACATGGGACTTGAGCTGACTGCAGTGTAATTCACCGAGTGCACTTCACGATTGAGCATTTGCAGGACCTTATCCAGGCGTCTGGAATCGCATTCAACATCGACCACCACATCGGCCTAAAGAATGGCAAATAGAAAGCCATATTGTGCGGTTAGCTTTTACGGCTTCGTTTTCATGTGTATTTCAATAATTTTGATTGTTTTTCCTTACATTACAGACTTTCAAAAATTTTTATAAAATACTGAAAATATGGCACGTCTTGATTGCGTTAGTGTTTACCGTTTATTTTTTGGAACTTAGCTAGAATTTATGAATTATTTATTTTATTTACTGCTCAAGAAAACCGTTGCTGTTTTGAGCTCCTAACTCATAAGCAGTGTTTTCATAAGCAGTAAAAATATTTTTCATATTTCTATTAATGATTACACCGTGCGACAAAAATCAAAAAATTTCAAAACACAAGCGAGGTATTAAATTTTGTATATCTTAAACTAATAAAGTTAGAAGGACGAAATTCAAAGGACATGGTAGTATACATATGAGTCCTTAAAATATATTTTTTTCCAAAAAAACGTATTGGAAATTTGCAAGGATATTCAAGGATAAAGTTTTAAAAGGACATTTTCAATACCTCTTCGTCCTTTTGCACTAAAGCATAAAATTTTCTAAGATTCTAAAGATTTTTTTCTTTCATTTGATACCCATATTGTTATTCTACAATGCGCTCAATTTTTAAAAAAATTTTTTGAAATAAACATGTTCTTGAAATTTCAAAGTCCTTTTAAAAATATCCTGACGTCAGAGAGAAAAACTAAAAACGTAGTTTTACTACATTTGTCTCCTAGTTTCGCGAGTTTATCGAGTTTTTTGTGTGTAAAATTTATTGTCGCACGGTGTTATAATTCAACATACCTATATATTTCTCAGTTCAGCTTAGAACACTGTATGAACGTTCTAATATGACGTACGCAAATTTTAGTATGAAATTTTTGATTTTTTCCACATTGAAAATTTTGAAATAATTAATTTTACAAAATCTGTAATAACAAATCAAAATTCTAAAACAAATGGAAAACGAACTTGCGAAAGCCATATACGAATGTAGGTAACTTCCAAATAAGACTTGTAGCTTTGATTTTCCAAGCTATTTAAAAAATTTTGAGTAAAAATAATGAAATTTTCCTTCATTTAAAAAGTGAAGCCTTCCCAATGAATATATTGAACTTTCTAAATACAAATTTCTACATATCTTTAAATGGCCTAAAAAGAGTAAAACCCGGAACCATCGTTTCTTTTATCAACTTTTAGTTTCAAGTAGCCTTTTAGGCAACCAAATCTTAAGAAATTCCATAAATCACAGCTTATTATTTTTAGAGCTACGTTTTGTATGAAACTATTGAAGTCTTACTTCATTCAAAATGTACGAAATGTATACGAAATCTTTCTTCTATCAGCAAAGTGAAGTTTTGAAGAAACTAAAATCTTCCTTTTTTTAAACTAAAAACTAAAATCTTCGATTTTTTTTCAACTTTTAGTTCCAGAAAAACCTTGTTGACAAATAAATCTTCCTAAAAAAATTCTATAAATTGCAAATTGCATTCCATAAATTTGTAGAGCAATTTTTTGTACAAAAATAGTTCAATCTTCATCACACAATGAAGCCTGGCTTTTGCCAAGAAGGAATATACAGGTCTCCCTCGTATAACGCGGTGGTTACGTTCCAGGAAAATTCCGCGTTATGTGATTCGCGTTATAGAAGACTTAACTTTCATATAAATTTTAGGGTTATGTTCCAATAAGCTTTTTCCAAAATAAAATAGGTACTAAATTAAAGATGTATGTACATTCCAACTCAAAATCAAAATTCATACTTTATTTAAAAAATTAAAAAACATAATGAAAAAAAACTGTTTTTTTTAAATCGCGTTATATCGAAAACGCGTTGTAGAAGTACCGCGCTATACGAGGGAAACCTGTATTAACTTTCTGATTAAGATTTCTACATCTCTGGGAATAGTTTCGACCTAATTTTTGTCCAAAACAAGTAAAGATTTCGTTCATTTCAAAAAGTCAATACCTTACAGCATTTCGCAAATTGCTAGAATCTTATAAAAATCTATTTTAAACAAAACGCAAAGCTTTTAGCATACAGCCCTTTTTTACTCAACATTTTTTGCAGCCAACCCACCTGATTGGCGGTGTTCTCCAGCGGCGACAGCTCCAAGTGCAGCACATTAATGCCCAGCTCCTGGAATACCTGCAAAGCTCGGGCCAAATTGCCGACCTGATTTTTCAATGTGAATATTATGGACACTCTGTCGCTCGGCGATGGCTGACGATTGACATCGCCCATGCTCGCATCGGTCGCCTTGTTGGAGTCCAAATTGTCCTGCAGTGGCAGTAAACATTCAAAATTTTCATTTGCACCGATTGTGGGCGCACTTTGGACGACTCTATTGAGGCGTTGCCTGCGGCTTACAAGACTTTGCTGCTCTTTGCGGACGCTATGCAAGGGGCTGCCCTGCTTGACGGCCCACTCCTGCTCGCCGCTGCGATACAGCCACAGGCCCAGCAAACTTTTGCCAGATGCGGTCATATTCGTTGGGTGGCAAACAAATTTTCCACAAACAAAAGTCTTTAGTCAATTTTTAAAAAAATCCAGCTAGTCTTATGATGTATCCAAAAACAAACAAAAATGCGGCCACTTTAATTTGTGTAATCCAGAGTGCAGTGCAAGCAGCTATCCAGTGATGCCCGTTCGACTGCGTCGCGAGTAGACTACACGGCGATTTTTCACAAAATACTGCAAGATCCTGCCAGGCGCTGACGGCTTTTATAGCGCCACAGGCACAGGGCAGTTGCCACGTCAGCCATACATATTCAATTGTATCTGTTAAGTGTGCAAAGATAAATTCTCAAGGATATAAAAGCTACAAGTGATATTTAGCCACACACACAGACATTCACACACACACACGCACCCGCTCCTGTAACGCGCCACTGTCTCCGCTGCCCGCTGTCGCATTGCAACCGTTTGGCCGCCCTTTGGCTGTAACTCCACCCCCTGCGTGAGGTGCGTAGGATGATGGCGCTTGCCAGCTTTGATTGGCCAAATCGAAACAAAATCAGGCTACACAGCAGCGCGTTTCAAGCGTTGCGGTGCGGTGCGGCAAGCGACCATGACGTCAGCTCGTGTGTCGAGTGTTGACTGGCTGCTGGTGAGGTCTCGGATCATTTCGGTGCATTGAAACTGAAACTTTCTTCGTTGCAAATTTTATTCAAACTTGCGCTTTATCAGCTTTATTCTAGTTTCACTTCATGAATGGGCGCACACATTGTTCATGTATGAGTGTGTTGGTGTATGTGCGTGTGTGCGTGACAGTTTGATTTTTGCTGAATTCATGCTGGCTGTAAACTTTTTGGCTCTGCTTGGCGCTTCACTATTAAAGTTTCGAGTATTTAAATTTAAATTTTTAGTCATAAAAGATAAATAAATAAAGTATTAAAAAAACATAAGAAAATGAATAAATTTAAATGCACGGTAAATATTTTAAATTGAAGGCTTTTATTTTAAACTGTTAAACTGTTTTTAAACGCCTTCTTCTACTTTATTCTTCTTCTTTATTTATAGATATTATATCTAGAGCTTTCGTTTGTACGGTGACTTGTAGTGAAATTTTACATTAAAAACTTTTTCCATACACACTTACCCTATAAAATTAAGTTTTGTGGGACATTTTAGCACCAATTTTGACTAAGTACGAAAGTCACACTTTAACACATCTTCAGTTTTGACATATTTCTGGCGTTCAAGTTAAATTTTGAGCTTTGCGGTATTAAGAGACCCATAGTCGAATTTTATGCCAAAATTTGTTGTAGTAGATTTTGTGCTTAAAAAGTTATGTTTCAAAGGACATTTTTGGCATTTAAAACAAAAAGGGTCAAATTGACCCATAAGCATGGGAGCTTGAGGTTTAAAATGTTCCACAAAAATATTCCCCATAGTATTTTACATCAAATTGCTAAATACAGCATATACCTAAAATTAATATTAGATGGTTTTCGTATGCCAATTCACAGTAATAACTCACACAGTAATGACTCACAGTAATAACATGCAAAACAGGGGAACCGTTGACCACCCCTAAAAAAAAATACAGACTCTACCCTCTACCAGAATCCGTTCCCAGAACCTTGTTATTTTGAAAAGAAATTGTTTTTTTTGTAAAGCAAAACATAACAAAAACCAAAACATAGCAATAAGACAAAATTAACCCACTGTAGAGCCCAAAGCAGTCACATTAACTTAATTACCTCGAAATCAGCTCCAACCGTTTACAAACATCCACAGCAAAGTCTTCAGTCATGCCCAGTCATAGTGTCAGGTCGGTTTTTTTTTTTTGCCAACTGTCGTCTGTCGGTCGCGCTGTTCGCATGTGCCACTGTCTGTGCGTTCCATATTCATGCTGAACGTCATTACTCATGTTTAGAGCGCTTTGAATGCATTTCATTTGAAACATGGCACTGACAGAAGAACAAGACACAAACAAGGAGTCGAAACGAGGCGCTGTTGCCTTGCTCCTTCTGCCAGCAATCAGACATTTTCCACTTTCAGTGGAATAGCTCACCCTATGCAGCTTTAACTGCCAGGCTACTTCTCGCCTGCGTGTGTGCGTCCTTTTAACGAAATCAAATAACATAAATCCTCTTGAGTGCGCGTGCATAAATGGTTTGTTGTGCAAATAGACCTTTTATTCTCGCACATAATCATTTCAATTGACTATGCGCTGAGCAAAATTAAAGCAATGGCAAGGAACAGGAAGCAGCGTGAAAAATGTTCAATGCAAGAACAAAAACATACAATACATATGCATGTGTGAGCAGATATATGTGTGTGTGTGTGTGTATGTATGAAATATAAAATACGGCAGGCGGCAAACTCAGTCAACAAGTTGCAGTCAACGTTTCATTCATTGTCCCCACGCCTACCCCAACTGTAGTCGGCCGAAACTGCTGCCGCACGCTGCCAGTTGACCGATGCCAATGCGCATATTTTAATCGTAAGCAGCTATTTTTATTGTACTTTATTGTGTTTGACTGACTTGCTACTCGTTAAGTTGTGTGCTGAAGCCGTTGCGCCAACTGTTTGCATGGACGTGGCGCGCGCTTCCTTCGCGTTCCTTTGCTTGCCACTGCGGCTGAGATTGATTTTTTTAGTGCGGTCGGCAGAAAGATAAACACTGCAAGTCGTTTTACAAATAAAAGCACTTTGTCGACTATTGGCAATTGAAGGTGATGGCGTTGCTTGTGAGAAATGGGACAACGAGCAAGAGCGAGCAAACTATTTATTGAAGTGGATAGCGCCACGTGAAAGGAAGTTCGAAAGGCGGCCTTCAAATGAATTCATTCTGCCATTGTATTCGGAAAGTTTTAAAGTGTGAATTTCAACTTTTTAAATGAGGAAATGTGACATTTCTAATAGAGAAACTTAAGAGAATTAAAGGGATATAAATTGTTGTCTTTGACGAATTCCTTTGTTTCTTTTATGCTTGAAGTTTATGTGTATCTGTATTTCCTTTCGTATTTCTATCAACGTTTGCTTTGATGACTTTTATTTTTTTATCGGGTTCTACAACTACATAGTTCTACAATTAGGGTTCTACAATTACAATTAACCTTATCCGATGTGTACTTTTCGAGATATCAGCGGATATAACATATAGTCTTTGAAGGTAAGGATAACTTGCGGTCTTTCTAGTGGTTAAGATGGCCTAAGTGATGCCTTAGAGGTAGAGGTGTGCAACTATCGATAGTATCGATACGCAATGTCTCGGCAATCTATCGGCAATGATATCCCGCTGTGATATTCAAATATGTGGATAAGTATGAGTAGAAACTACTTGACCGATTGATCTGAAATTTAGATGTACTTATGTCCAAGAGAGCTTCTGGATATTATTTGTTGTGTATGGACAAGAGGGCGTGGTACCACCCATACAACTCATATCTCTCATATCGATTAACAACGGATTTATAGGTCGGCCAGCATTAAAATTTAGTTGGCGAAATCTCGTGGGCATTGGGCAAGGGGAGTGGCACAGTTTTTCTAACAAAAGTTTGCTGATCACTTTGGAACCATTAGTCGCACATGAATGACATTCGGTGTGAATACTCTGCTTAGACGCAACCTTCGACTGCAAAAATGGGGAAGACATTGAACAAAGAGGCGTGGCATTGCCCATATTACTACCATTTTAATTATGAAATACCTTCGGAAGAAAAAGTCTCATAGGATTGAAACACAGTACTCTTCAAGCAACTCAAAATCTGCATATCAACAACAACGATTCAAAAGAAGGGTCTTGATAAAAGCTTTCAATATAAATATTGTTCAGTACAATTGCTGTGTATATATTAATATTTATTATTTTGATCATTCTGATAGTATATCGATATATTTCAATTAGACTATCGAAAATATCGATAGTTTCACAGCTCTACTTAGAGGCAACAGAGGAGTGATACAATCAGCTTTCTATCAAATCTTAGGCAGAGTGAACCACATTTAAAACTAAAGTTATTTAACCCTCTTTGTCATCTTATAGCAAAAGCTACCATTGATTTATAGGTTTAATTTAAGTAGGCACCAACAAATTAATATTCTTAGAAGTAAATTCAAAGCAAATTACAAAATTTTAGTGTTATCCCCAAAATAATTTCCAATAATTTGCAACGATATCAGCGAAAGTTTGTGTTCTAATTGAAGTCTACGAATTGGGCACTTTCGATCAAAACCCTGTTTCTTTAATAATGGTTAAATAAAATCAAAAAGTGATAATTTTGTATTTTTTCATAAATACTAAATAATTTTTCTGTAATTAAAAAATATTAACCCAAAATTTATTTAACCCGTTTTAAGCTAAAATTTTTCAAAAGTAAACTAGCTCTAGAACTCTAACAAACAGACGTGGCGACTTCAAATGTCGTGTGCACACTTCTTAGGCAAATGTTTCATGATTTAAATACCAAAAAGTAATATCGAGACACACGGTAAAATTCGAGGTCGAAAGGGTTAATACACTTTGAAATTGGATATGATGTCAGAAGCCCTAAGTGACAATCGGTAACAATACTTTAGAGTTACGTGGAATTTATTTAAATTGTCGCAGCTATTACTTACTAACAATAACCATGCCAAGAACAATGCCGAAAGTTGGCAGGATAGCTCCTGCCAAGTGTTATCCTTCGCTTAATCTTAGTTAATATTCTGGTATTTATTCATCGATACAACAATTTCTATATAACGTTTGTTCTATTCCTTTGTTTGTATGAAGCAAAAGCATGAACTTTTACGTCCCTGTGGACGTCCTAGAAAGGTTCGAGAACGAAGGGTTCCATCCAGTCATTTGCAATTTTCGCAATTTGATGAATTTGGTTCTTTAACGAAATGTACCTATATGGCATAGCAATTACTACTTCTCGTTTGTAGACTATGCCTTCTGTTGCGATGCCAACTGGAAAAATCCCAATCCACACTAAAAAGTTGATAAGAGTTGAGAGGTTTTGAACTTTGCAAAATATTTTAGAATTCGCATTCCTACGATTGTTTACTATTAATTTCAAAATTCCTTTAGCCTATTTTCTTATCAAATAAATACTTTTTAGTGCTCATCCTAAAATCACTAAACTGCCAAAAATTGCAGTTTAAATTCAAGTTGTGTTTGCTAATAAAAATAATAAATAAGCGATAAATCACGCACGTCATGGTATTAGATTGATTGTTGTATGTGTATTAAAAATCTCACTGCTTGGGGTGACTGCGTGATCGCTTGCATTGCTCAGCCGCTGAAGCTACCTGCCGCATATATAAAACTATCTATCAGAAATTAACCTTGAACTTTGCATGTTGCTAGTGGCTGGTGGCTGGTGAGAGTTGTCAACACTGACACATTTTGGTGTTACGCGTGCAACTAATTGATTTCGTAATATTAACTCAATGGTTTCATGGCATTTAATTTCAATATATTTCATAGTCTTCCATTCACATGACAACAAATTGATTCTCCAATATTTAGTTTTTATACTTTTTACAATACGATTTTCCAAATTGAAGTTTAACAAAATTGCTGTCAGCAATTGTGGCAAACACATTTTGAACAAAATAAAAGTTCGTAGTATGGAAAAGTAATTTTTTATATGTAATTGAAATTGAAATATGCAGCATAGCATTTGTTATGCATTTGCAAAGTTCTGTCAGAAATGATTTGTTGCATAATTTTAGGCATAATAACAAGTTTTGTCGAAAAATAGATTCATTTTGATTTTTGCTTTGTAGAAACCCAAAAGTTGACAACCTCAAAACTTCGTTCCTATGGTACCCTCTGGTGGCGAATTTTTGAACTTTCATAAATTTTGTATTTTTTGAGCTCAAGAATGTAGCCCATCACTGAATTAATCATTCAAATCGGTTCAGTAGTTTCCGCAACATTTACAAGTAGGGAGCTAATTTCATAGAAAATTCTTCGTATGGCAGCACCCTTAACCCTCAATCACCCACCCCTATTAAAATCACGTATCTACCCACCCTCTCACCCATCTTACAGCCGCCGTGGCTCAGTTGGTTAGTGCGTTGGACCGCGAGTCGAAGGCAGCAACCTCAGGTTCAATACTGCCTGTAATAACACCTAAAAAAAATAACGGGAAAACTAGTTTTCTCTTTCGGTGGCTGTCCTCTCAGCTGGAAATGGCAAACCTCTGAGAGTAAAAATTGCCTATGATAAAGCTCCCAACCTGCCGTTCGGAACCGGCATAAAACTGTAGGTCCCTCCAACCCGTGTACAAATTCACACGCACAACACGGGTAGTTGCGGGAAGCTAGGCCTTAGTCTCGCGTAAGCGGGCTGTCGTGCCAGTCAATTATTATTATTATTATTATCTACCCACCCTGAGTCCCCGGGACTCACAATTTTTGTTTACGAAATAACGCAACACCTATTAAATTTTGATGGTTTTTTATTTTTTTGTAGGCCACATTAAGACCTCTTGTAACAGATGTCATTCCTTATCTTTACATAACTCAAATAAAAATTCACCTTTTAATTGATAGAAAAAAAATATTCTAAAAAACATACACTAAACATTTTATAAAAATAAAAGATATAAATAAATTAACAAACAAAATTCTTTTTACATAAATAGCTTAAAAACCAAATAACTATTCAGAAAAGAAACTTGAAGTAATACTTCATTATATAAAATAAGAAAACGTGCAGCAGGTTGAATTTCATATGTTGTGCACATACCTCACATACCTTTTTTGCACAACTAAGGCAAATTGTTAGTAGCAAAACTTCTCAAAGGGTTAATACTCTCAATTCTTGAACTTTTGGCATCCTAAATTTAAATTAACACGATTTAAAAACAATTTACAAGTACAATTTTTGTAACACAAAACACCACCCAGAGTCCCTGGGACTCACTCCGTGCCAAAACTCAGCCTTGTAATTGTAGTGCGCTAACTTCCGATCGTCTTCGCGTTCAGCGCAACCATGTACGAAGGTATACGAAAGCTGGACGCCGAAATATAAAAACACAACCTGTACCAACTTATTAAAGTTCGTAGTGAGTCCCCTAGACTCAGGGTGGGCGATTGAGGGTTAAAAGTTGGAGAAAGCAATTAGGTCTGTATGGAAAAAAACTTATATTTGATACGTCTAGGGGCAATCTGAGATAATTTTGTATGGGAGTCCCATTAGGTTTAAAAGGGGCCTCACTCATCGATTTTAACTCTCTAAAAGTAATTTCTGAGCAGCTGGCTCATTTTTGGCTCATGCACTTTTTTAGCAAACCGCATAAAACGAGAAGTTCCGGAGCATCGAAATAGAAAAATCGTGCACTAAATTATGTCTAATGTGCATACAGTATACATAATACTCATTTTCTTATCACCAACTCGCAAGAACCTACAACCGTTTCAAAAGTTGGCACGTAGAACAAAAGTGTCCAGTTTAGGTTAGGTTAGGTTAGGGTGGCAGCTTAAAGAGCTCACGTAGGCCACGTTGCGGCCCGTTGTGATACCACGTGAAGGGCGTGGCTGCCCTTCAATCTTGCACACCCTCCCGGGTGTTAGGCAGGAGCCATCCCGATTCCACAATGAATCGGGCGACGCGGCCGATGCTGGGTCCTGAAAGGTCGGCCAAGCTGCTGAAGAACGGCGCACCCAGCACCCGGAGACGTCTCCTCGCTAGAGCTGGGCAGTGGCACATCAGGTGCTCGACGCTCTTAGTTTAGGTACAATTAATTTAATTCATTGCAATTAATTTCCCACACCAAGTGATGGCTTTTCTGGAAACGTTTTGCGAAGACTTAGTCTTTCTTATCATCGTCGTCCTTCAATTTTTTGTTTTTGTTGTGGTGCCCACGGGGCAGCCGCCGTGGCTCAGTTGGTTAGTGCGTTGGACCGCGAGTCGAAGGCAGCAACCTCAGGTTCAAATACTGCCTGTAATAACACCTAAAAAAATAACGGGAAAACTCGTTTTCTCTTTCGGTGGCTGTCCTCTCAGCTGGAAATGGCAAACCTCTGAGAGTAAAAATTGCTTATGAAAAAAGCTCCCAACCTGCCGTTCGGAACCGGCATAAAACTGTAGGTCCCTCCACCCGCGTACAAATTCACACGCACAACACGGGTGGTTGCGGGAAGCTAGGCCTTAGTCTCGCGTAAGCGGGCTGTCGTGCCAGTCAATTAATTATTATAAATTGTGGTGCCCACTTAGGCCATGAAATCCTTTGTGATACCACAAACAGTTGAGCTCACTGATTGAACCAGTTTAAGCTTCTCACAAAACCCATTATACTGTAAATAGTCTTATCCAATAGGTCTTGGATGTCGAAAAAAAGTTTCCCAGGTGATACTTTATGCTTCTGAATAACGCAGAACAAGTACATAGAAGGTGAAGTGAATTTTCTACCTCGTCCATATAGCTACGACAGAAATGGACAGCCCCAAACCTTTTAGCGTTTGTTTCAATTCATTAAAAACCAAACTTATATTTCACAGCTTTGAAATAAGATGAGCAGCCACGTGCATGTTCACAGGTTTGTAACATTTGTAAATTTATTCAACTCTAGCCTAAAGTCTTTAACTCATTTCCAAAGCTTTTTCTCACTTCCTTGAGCGGATCAGCAGTCACTGAGCAGTGACAATGTGCAGCACTGGTGACTTTACTGCTGGCCGTACCTGTACACTGCATGTAAAATAGTTTATTGCGCATGCTCGCCCTCAACTAACACTCACCACCACCAACAACACCAACACCACCACCGGCCGTCACTCAACATGCCAACAAACAAAAGTCAAACTCTCGTTCGAATGACAGTTAAATTTCCCTTATTACGCACATCCTCGCCTCGCATTCAACCCCCCGAAGCCGCTGCAAAAGCTCTCACCTGCGAGTACAGTACGTGCCAGCGAGGCCGTGCCACCCCCCGAGCTGGTTGCTGGTGTTGCAAGTTGTAAACAATGTGTGCCACAAGACGCATATCGGCCGTCGCTTAGGCTGCGCTGGCACGTTGACAGTTAAATTTCCCAGCAGCCACCCCAATGCGCCGTGTCAAAGTCAGTTTCAAGGCGCTCGCCGTGTCTGCCATGGACATTTTCGCTCTCCGGCGCTGGCTTTTTGCATACAGCATTGAGGAAATTATCGATTTTCGCATAAAAGAGTGAAAAAGTCATACGACGCCTCAACATTGCTAAAGAACTTTTTGCACTTGGCTGCAGCTCAGTTGAATTCCATTTCGCATTTGCCGCCGACGAAACAACGAAATCTCACAAAAATTGAAGTCGGATAGCAGTGAGGCCAGTGTTCGATTTGACTAGAATTCTCGACAAATCGAAGCCACATCGGCTTCAATCCACTGAGGCTCAACGCTACCAAAACGATGGCTGACAGTGAGTTTGAGGAGTTCCGTCGACCGATTTTCGAGCCACATCAAATTCAAACCTACACAGCGGCTGGACAAAAGAAAAACAATCCGCACACATTTTACTCGTAAGTAGCAATGTAATCGAATCATTAGCGTCACGGCCCAAATTGAGGCAAATGTCACAAGTCAACGCCAAAGCGGATGTCTGCGAAATCAGGACATAGCGAGCCACTTCACAAAACTCCCCTGTGGCAGTTGATAAAATGCAAAAACAAAAAAGATGAACTGAAAATAGAATCGCAGCGAGAGTGTGTGTGTGTGTGTGCATGTGTGTGTGTGTGTGTGCGAGTGCCCATGCGAAAAATCAATGCTGCCGCATAAAGTTCGCAATGCGTGCCGCAGCCTCCAAAGCATTTTGTTAGTGACCAATGCAAATGTAGAATTCGAATTCATTATCTGTCTGACATTCCCTCTGCGTTTAGCCTCATTCCCAATGACGACCTCGAGGATTCGCCGTCATCGAAGAGTGACACTTCCGATCAGGAGGATGGCGGCGCTTGCGAATCGACGAAGCTGTCGCGTCAGGTGGAAGACGACGAACTCGGCGACGGGCTTAAGGTGGTCTCGCTCTCGTCGGATGGCTCGCTGGACACAAACGACTCCTTCAATTCGCATCGCCATCATCCGTTGAATCATCAGGACGCAATTGGCGGACTAGCGGGCAGCGGCGATGGCGGCATGCAATTGTTGTTATCGCCCAATACGACGGCCGGCGGCATAACAACCATAGCACAACAGCAGCAGCAGCAGCGGCGAAGACGAAAATTACCGGAGATACCGAAGAATAAGAAATGTAAGTGTGCTTCCAGTTCAGCAACTGTGGAGCCTAGTACCGTTGTCTTATGTGGTAGTTGTAGTGCGTTTTTTGTTTGTATGTAGAATAACATCAAAATTTAATACGATTGTTGAAAAACATTTAAAAGTATTTAAAAAACACATTTTACACGAATCCATGTATGTTTGTATATTTTAGGCCAAAGAATAGTTTTGAAAGCCCCAAAGTTCAGCCAAAATATGGCACTGGCCTTTAATTAAAAAAATGACTCACGAAGTTGATCAGCGTCAGAATAGTTCAATTTGTCATCTCCTTTCCATTTGTAAACGTAAATTAAATTTTATTGTATAAAAATAATTTCATTCTTTGATCCGTAACATAGAAAACTTGACTAGTCCTTTCGATGTCATTCATTCCACAAGTTTGCCTTCTCATCCTCTTTCCACATGGTTACATACATTCAAGTACACATTCAATGTAATGAAATTTTAATTTTTTTATCTTCCGTTTACCATCAAATTGGACATTTAGTTGAACGTAGTGAGTTTAATGTGTGCCCAAACGCATTCGTTGCAGCCTCGATTCTCCATCTTTTAGGTGGTGGCTATGGACAAACATCGCTCGCCGACGAATTGACCGGCGGCCGCAATCAGATTAGCATCACCGGCCCAACTGCCGGCGTTGGTATTGTTGGTGGCGGCGGTGGCGGTGGCGGCGCCAATACGCTTGGCGGCAGCACTGTGCGCCACAATCAGCGCTCGTTTCTCACACTCAAGTGCGGCTACTTGCTCGACGAGGACTCCAGTCCCGATTCGGAGCGCTTGCAGAGCTTGGGCGATGTGGACAGCGGTCACAGCACCGCACACTCGCCCAACGACTTCAAGAGCATGTCGCCGCAGGTCACTTCCCCCGTTTCGCAGTCACCGTTCCCGCAGCCCTTTGGCGGCGTGCCGTTCGCGCAGCTGGAAATGCTCGAGGCCACACATCGCGGCCTGCACAAATTCATACCGCGTCATCACGACGAAATCGAAATCGAAATTGGCGATGCCATTTACGTGCAAAAGGAAGCCGACGATTTGTGGTGCGAGGGCGTGAATCTGCGCACCGGCCGGCAGGGCATCTTTCCGTCAGCCTATGCGGTCGACCTCGACTACAATGAATTCGATCCGACGGTGCAGCAGGTGAAGAAGGAGCGCTATCTGCTGGGCTATCTGGGCTCGGTGGAGACGCTGGCCCACAAGGGCACCGGCGTAGTGTGCCAAGCGGTGCGCAAGATCGTCGGCGAATATGGCAATTCGCCGACTGGCCAGGTGTGCATATTGGAGGTGTCCGACCAGGGACTGCGCATGGTCGATCGCTCCGGACCGAATGTGAGTGAGACAAGCAGCAGCGCCAAAGCGGCAACTGGGCATTTTTTAACTGAACTATCGACTTGGTTTTCAATTGCAGAATAAAAAGGACAAGAAACCCTGCATTGATTACTTCTACTCGCTGAAGAATGTGTCGTTTTGCGCATTTCATCCACGCGACCATCGCTTCATTGGCTTCATCACAAAACATCCGACGGTGCAGCGCTTCGCTTGTCATGTCTTCAAGGGCTCCGAGTCGACGCGACCCGTTGCTGAGGCTGTCGGGTATGTTAACCGCAAACTGTGCAAAGCAACTCACTGAATAGCGATGATGCTTAATTGATATTTTGTGCGTTTTCTTTTCGATTTCTCTGTGCAGTCGCGCGTTCCAGCGTTTCTACCAGAAGTTCATAGAAACCGCATATCCAATCGAAGACATTTACATAGAGTAAGCGCGAAGCTAGCGACACTGTGGAATGGTTTGGCAGAGATTTGGTGGCGCAGCACTGAAGCGCAGTTTACGCTTATTTCCGGATAAAATTAACGAACGTTTTGTCTTCGAAAGCAACCCCGAAGGATGTTTACCAAATAAATATTAACATTGAAATTGTTCTAGAAACAAACACAGCAACAAATATGTGAACAGTTGTATAAGCAAATCAAAATATGCTCCAACATTTTTTCATTAAATTTTTTTTTCAATTTTGCATAGCAATCTTTGAATAGTTTTAATGAAAATCGATATTAATTTTATTATTTAATTAACTTTGTCTTAAAACTTTAAAAAATTTTTTTATGAATCTTTGCTGTAATCAATTAAATTTTATGTTCATTTTTAGTCAAATTGTATATTTAAGAGTCTCCAAATCGTCGACTTGTTTCTGACCCAACCAATTCCTCCCAACAATTTTGCCCCAATCACAACGATTGCCGCCCCCAATTAACTGAACAATCTTCGTATGTATAATTGTAAGTAACACTTTAGTTGTAAGTCTCCAATGATGTTCGACTGTTCTAGTTTCACAATTTCCTATTTTAATTTCACTAATTTAAGTCTAAATGCAAAATAATTTTTTTTATTGTAATATTTAATGTAAATTTATGACAACATAAATGAGTAGCAAATTTAAACAATCTACTCAAAAAGATGCTCAGACATTTAAGTTGTTTTATTTAAAGGAAACAAAATCATAAGAAATGTGTCTCATTTTCTCGTGAATCGCATAATTTCAAGTGTAAATAGTTAAGATAAAAATATGACAAAGCATTGAGTGGCTAACAAGGCCAAAGGCCCACAAAATTCGAGAGCGAGGAATCGAGATGGCGAGTAGAAAAGAAGAAGAGTAGAAGAGGATGCGCAAGCAACTGCAGACAATTAAAACTAAATGGCATAAGTGGCAAAAGTATGTTAGAAACCTATTTTTCTAAGAACACAACAATAATAAACGCACCCAACTCAAGAGGCCCAAGCAATCGTGCAGATTCCGAAAGGCGGTGCAAGGAATTCATGATTCTAATGACAGTGAACGAACAATGACAACTTCAATAAAACTATTGTTAACGTATATTCGAAATTATATACCAAAAAGCCGAAACACACCAACACTATTCAAAGCTGCAAAACCATTTTTGTCAAAAACCTTATTCACTAACATCCATTCCAGATAAAGAAAATTTCAAAAATGCACAAACATACACACAGACAAAACCAGAAAACATAAATTACAAACATAAATACATGCAATGCAATCAAGTCTAGGGCGATACTTTTCATGCCACATCTCTGCATACATACAAATGTGTATTCCGAATAAGTATTTAAACTCGAAAGCTTTGAATTTGGCAACATGTCAGGATGTGCGTTATCGAATAGCCAATGATCATTACATTGAATGGGAATCATTTCAGAGGCACACAAATATTAAGCAAAACAAATATTTAATATACATAGTACATACATACATACCAGTACTTGCAGAATTTCTTCAAATCAGTTAAAAATATAAGTATTATTACAATATACCTATGAATACATATTATATTGTGAAAGAGAAAAACAATAAAAGAATATATATATATATATATAGTATATATATATACATGAATATATATGCAATATATTGCGGCTGCGTTTTATTTTTCACCTCTTAAGTACCTAAACCGTTTAAGTACCCAACATTTGTGGACACTATGCGCTATGTACACCTCACGCCTAAGTACCTCACAAAGATTGTATTAATTGGACTTTACTCTATTTGACCGATGAGCCAGCAGGCGTACATTACTCGGTTAAGGTAACAAATAAACCACTACTTGAGGACCTATGCTCCATAGAGAAGTGAAAAGAGTGAGTTCTTCCGAACTACCGCACGCACCTAACATCATCTAACCTCACCTAAGTAAGTCATCCAAACTCTCCCGTAAGGACCTTCAAAATACAAAATACGAATAAATTTTTTTTACTGATATTTACTAATAAATGAAGCCTAAGAATTTGGCGAAGCGCACTGAAATCTGATTATCGGACCTCTCAATTTGATTTGAGAAAGTAGATGGTTTAACAAAGACAGCACCTTGACTTTTTATAAGAACCCCAGTTAGAGCGATGTGCCTCCTCCTGACAGTCATACAGGGTACTCACAATAGGCAATGATGCCTCAGAATAAAATTACGGGTTTACCATTGTGCATAAATTACATGTGGCCAACGATGCTGTCGGAAGGGGCGTGAAACTCATCAGAGACAATAATGACGCCTTGTGCTATACAAAACAAGTTTTGCTCCAAGTTACCTACGCAAGGAGTATCTACCTATACCGGCTGAATAAGAAATTCACATTTTCTAACAAAAATCGAATGATTTCTTCTTAACACTTAATTATATTCACTCTGGTGGTGAATTTCTGATTTTTAATTAATTTTGTATTTTTTGTACTCACGAATGTTGGTGATCGCTGAATAAATCATTTAAATCGGTTCAGTAGTTTCCGCGATACGATGTTTTCTCGCTTACTTAACTACTACATCTACAAGTGGGGAGTCAATGGCATAGAAAATGGCCAATTTTGTATGGCAGCCCCCTTAAGACTTGGAGATAGCGGGTAGGTATGTTTAGAAGAAACATTCGGAAGGGAAAATAAATGGATGTCGGTCATACATTTGGCACGTCTGGGGGCAACCTGGGAGCAGTGGGAGCCTATTTTATAAAAATTACCATTTTGTATGGGAGCCCTATTAAAGGTTGGAGATAGGGGATGAGTATGTTTGAAAGAAATGTTCAGTAAGGAAAACTAGAGGGGTCGGTCATAGATTTTAACCCTCTAAGAGCAACTTCTGAACAGCTGTGAAGCAATTTGTCGAATTTCCCAGCTTTTTTGTGAACTTTGACCTCGATGCGACGCTCATGCATGGCTCATGCACTTTTTCACCAAACCGCATAAAATGAGAGGGTGCGGAGCATCGAAATCGAAAAATCGTCCACTAATTCCAGTCTAGTGTACATACATACATACTTAGTTGATCTTGTCCGTCCACATCTGCAAGCCAAATAAATTGAAGACACTTGTTGCTTTTTTGTTTTTAATATTTATGCATAATTCATTCTATATTTTTGTATTTATAATACAACTTACGAGTACATGTTCATCTTTCGTGTGTCGTTTTTCTGTAATGTTAATTACTTACACTTACATATTACATAATATATTTATATATTTATATTTATATATATATATATATTTATATATAATTTTAATTAATTTAACATACTAATAATAAATTACAATTTGCAGATTTTACTTTATGTTAAATAATTGTGTATGTGTGTATGTATAATAGTTTTGTTTTAATTGTAGTATTTATAAGTTTTTTGGGTTTTCACTTGTCACTTACACGTGTATGTACCTACAAATGTATGTATTTTGTTGTTGCTTTGTTTTGCTAATCTTTTACTTGCCGCTGCTCAGCACATGCATCTCAACTGATGCTCAGCTATTCGTTTCACCTGCACGTTGTTGTCTACTATTTAATTGCTGTTGTTTTTATTGTTTTGTAACTTTTGTTTATGGTTGCCGCGGGATAAGAGCGACAACAACGCCACAAGTAGGACTTAAAATTACGAAGCGAGCCACAGCCCCTTCGCCTGGATAATGCTATACAAATTGTGTAAGTATCTAAATTATGTATGGAGAGTTATGCAGTTACTGTTAATGGTAATATATATATACATATATATGTATATAATTCTTAATGCATTCATTCATTTATTTAATCAAATTATCGCTGCAGCCGCAATTTGTTTATAATTGTATTTGTTTCTCATTCAAATAGTTAGTTTATGTTTTTCTTTTATGCGTTTGTATTGTTGTTGTTATCGTTCTAGATGCGTAATTAATATTTTCCCTATGCAAACAGACAGACGCCGAAGTCAGCTTTCGTTTCGTTCGCCGTTTATTTAATGTTAGTTGTTTCACTATTACATATTAGTTTGCTTATAAGTGTGTAAACAGTATTAGAAATTTACAAAAACGAAAACACTATTGCAAGACGAGTTTTTGTACAAAAAGAACAGTGGTCACATCGAGTGTCTAGTTGTAGGTTTTACATATTCGCTTACAATTTTGTGGCTCACACGCTTGCGGTTGTAGCAAACGAGAAAACAATGCAACACTTACGATAGCTAAACATTTGTATAGATTTCAGTGTGTATGAAGTGTTAGGTGTCGCTTGTGGCTGTTGGCTGCTGGCCGTTGGTTGCGCTCTCTGCCGGCACTGTGCCCGTGGCTTGTGTTCGGTTTGTGTTCGTTTTAGGCATATCTTGGAGGTTACCCGATCAATTTCAATTTCAATTTCGCTTTCAGTTGGAAGTTCTAGCATGGCGCCAATGTCCGCAGCTTTGTCCGACTTGTGAGGTTCAAAGTCGGCAGCGCTGACTGTCGTCTACTTTGAATTGCTTGTCGGAGAGCGCTTTCGGGGCATTTCACTTGAGTTGCGATTTGCCTCCGCTTCGGAATAAATCTACATTTGGAATTTTACTAGTGTTTGTCGCATGCGGCATTCAGTTAATTACTGTATATTACTTTGCTTTACTTTACTTAATGGATGCTCCGCTTGTTTTTGCCTTGTTTTCATTTTGTTGCTGTTAGCGTTTTAACTTTAGTTTGAATTTTCACTTAATCAACTAGTAATGCTTTAGAGTTGCTTGCATTTTGCGTACAATTTTCGTCCATACTATGTCTACGTCTACACTTCTTTCAATGATGCCTGTTTTAAGTTTGAGTAAAATTTTGGTCTGCAATTAAAATATTAGACTTGACGCTTTTCGAATTAGTGTCTCTTTTTGTTTCGTTTTTTTTTTGTTTTTTGTTTTTGCTTTTGCTTTGTTTCGCTTGCATATTGTTTGCTCCTCCACTCCTATAATACGCCTTTGCGCTTGTAGAAAAACAATGAGTATTTTACCTACCACTAGATAATAATTACACAAGTGACTCTGATACCATGTTGCCTGTTGCAGTGCTTCTGGATTGAATGCGCCCGGCGGGGATGCAGCGGCAGGCGCGCCCAATGTGCAGCGTGTGTGCCGTAAGTGAGCCCGCCTTGCACATGCACGCACTTTTACGAGCTAACCTTACAACTATTGCCTAAGCCTATGCCTAAAACACTTGCTGCGCGCACTCAAAGAACGATCCGATCGAGGCTTTGTGGTTCTCTTTGAGTGGATTGCAATATTCTATGTATGTACAGTACAATAATGTCTACATAATGCAAAAGTATGATTGGTTCATAGCAAGCGTAAAACAGTTGTTGGTAAATAATTCCACAAATTTCAATTTAAAAATATCAACATTAAAATTGTCTTAAAATTTGTTAAAACTGTACAAAAACGGGTAAAATCGGTAAAATCGTTTAGTAGAAATCTTCAAAAACAAAATGTACAAAATTCAATACGGATCTAGCGAAGATATCGAAAGAACAATGTGACCGCGCGCGGTTAACTATACAAAGTCAAAAATCAAATAATTAAAAATTAAACACGCTAAAAACTACTTTTACACTTTTTCTGCGTAAATCTACTTTAAATAAAAACGAACATTGCCTTGCCGTTATGTAAAAAACGGTGAGAGGGACAGAGTTAGTGAGAGACAGAGTGAGACAGAGAGAGAGATGGCGCACGAAATCCAGTCCATCAATTCAAAAATATCAACGAAAAACTCTACAATTAAAATGTGTTCACAAATATTAAGCAAGTCCCCAACTTCTCTGTCGCCTCATTTTCGTCTTCTCCTCCGACCACTAGTTGCGACCGTCCGCCGCGCCGCCAACCCCCCAGTGCAGTAAGGACCTTTATGATTATCATCTAACTTCACAGTCTTTGTTCAATGGAAGTAAACCGCTGCCGCTGCCACCGCTGGTAGTGTTATTGCTACCGCTGTTGTTGTTATTGTTGTTGGTGCTATTGTTATTGCCGCCAACGCCGTTATTACTGTTGCTATTGTTTTGATTGTTGTTACTGCTGTTGCTGTTGCCACTGCCGCTGCTGCTGTTCTCATTGCAGTTCGTCAGCAGCGCCGCGCTCTGTTGTGTCGGCGTCGCAGTGGGCGTGAGCAGGGGCGCGAACGCGCCACATCCCGCGTCGCGAGGCGTTAGTTCGGCACTGGCGTCGGGCAACGAGCTCGCCGTATTGGAGTCGTGCGCGTCGACGCTCTTGCACGAGTCGATCACCAGTCGCGGTGACGGCGTGCTGGCTTCCTTGGGGGTTGCCAGCATGGGTTCGTCGACCTCGTCAGCGTTTCTGCCTTCTAGGCCCTCAAAGTTGTTCGTCACGCCGGCAGTTACTTCCGCCGTCGTTGCTTCGGTGGTATTTGCGCTCAGCGGATCGGCCGTGCTGGGCTTTATCAGCGATGCGTTTATACTGCCGCCGGCAATTAAAGGTAGGCCGCGTGCCACATCCTCCAGCACTACCTTCAACGGCGTCAGCGTCGCTGCTACTGCCGCGGCTGTGCTCGTCGTCGGTGTACTAGTGCGCTTTTCCTTCTTCTTCTTGTTGCCAATCACATAACCACCGCCCTCAGAGACGCGCGCCAACTTCAGTCGTATGGGCGCTGCAGTTGGCTCGTTCGGTGGCGTCCCTGCTGCTGCCGTGGGCAGCTGAGTCTCTGTCTCCGTCTTGCGCTTGCCGAAGCGTATGATGAGTTTTGGCGGTTCACCGGGCGAGGCATTCACCGTGTTCTCAATCAGCGTCGTAGTCATATCACCCGCAGTGCCATGGCCTCCTTGCGCACCAGCCGCCAGCGCGGCCGCCGTTTGCTTTTCCTTATTGCGCCGCTTCTCCTTCTTGTCCTTCTTCGGCTTAGAGGATTTTGCCTTTTTGGTCGGTGGAAGGGCGACCGGTTCCAGCATGTTGCCGACACCGGTCTCACTGCCTCCGCGGCGTGTGCGCTCTTCATCGTCCTCGCCAAAGTCCTGCATGACCTTTTTGCGAAAGTTCATGGACTCGCGTTTTAGATCCTCCAACGTCGGCGGCGTGTAGTTCGAGGTGAGCCGTTTCTTCGGCGGACAGGCCAGCATGCGACGCGACAAGTCGTAGTGATAGCCACTATCGCCGCTGGCGTTGCCGCCAATCGTTGTCGCGCTGGCACTGCCATCATTGAGGCCACGTATTTTGATCTTTAGCTTGGGCGTTGGCTCGTCCTCCGACCCCTCCAGCGTCTTGCTGCGTCCGCGCCGTTTTCCGGCACTCGAAGCAGCGCCTGTTTTACCATTGTCATTACTACCCGACGAGCAGGCGCTGCGTCTGCGTCCGTCTGTACCGGACAATGCGGCCACGTCATTCAATTCACCTCCATCCATGGAGCGCAGCTCACGACCGGAATTCTTCTTGAAGCGCTTTGAGCCACTACCCGAAGCCAGGTCGCCACCGTACTCGTCCGACACGTCCGCTTTGCGCATATTGTCCATGACGCCGGGCATGCCCGCTTCGGTCGCCGGCAGCCCGCAAGACGAGTCGTCCACGTGTGTGTCCTTCTGCACGACGTATAGACTCAACAGTTCCTTTTTGCGCATTCGACGCGAGTTCATACTGCTGCCACCGCCGACGGAAACTCCGACCACACCCGCGGACAGCTGCGCCGCACCCGGTACTAGTCCCACACCCACCTGTGCCACGCTGGCAGGGTGTGCAAGCACACCGCTGCTCGCCGCATTGTAGTCGGGGTAGGCCAGTGGCCCTTTGATCTTCAGCTTCAGCTGGTTGCGCGAGTCGGACAACGAGGCTTTCGTGGTGAGTGTGGTATCCGAGTCGATGGATACATCTTCGGAGGTAGTCTCCATGGAGGTCTGCAGATCGGCGGGCAGCACCAGGTCGGACATGACAGACGCCGAGCAGGCGTGGGACAGACCGGCGCTCGCTGTAGCGTTGGCGTCCACTGTCAGACCGCCGGTTACACCTGCGCCGGCCAGCGTAGATGTTGTTGTGCCCGCAGTGGCGCTATTCGTGGCCGCAACCAAAGCGCTGTTGCTGTTGCTCGGCGTCAGCTGTTTGCTAGCTATTGTTGTTGAGCCAGTGGCGCGCAATGCGGACTGGAACTCCTTCTCATCCTCCTCGTCGAACTCGGACAGAGTCTGATCGGCCGCGCCTGAGTCGAAGGCACCGAGTAAGTTGTTGTTGTAAGCCTCCTGGGAAGCGGATGAGTGCTGTGCCTCGTACACGTTATAGGTGCGCATGTCCACAGGACCAGGCAACACCGGCTGCACAATGGAATGTAGAATGGACTGTGGCGTGTTGGTGGTGTGATCGCTGGTATTGCTCGCCTTTAAAGCGTCGGCTAGGCGACTGCTACCGTTACTGCAGTTCGTCAATGCGCCGGCCGACACACCACCTGCAACAGCGTTGGTGCCACCAGCGCCCCGCACTTTGCCACTGCCATAGGAGGGGCTGGTGTACTTCTGCTGCTCTGGCGTGGGCTGTGCCGTGTGATGCGGCAGCGCGCCTGGATTGAGGCGACAGTCGAAGGAACGTCGGCGATCGCGTAGCGACTGCAGATTCTCGACACCGGGAGACGCCAAATCTTCGTCATAGGGGAATTCGTAGGGCGTGCCCACTAGATTGTTCACGTAGTGCGGATTGGTCGCGTGCTCGATGGGTGTCAGTGGTATAATGGCGTTGGCAGCACTACTGCCACGGCCACGTCCTCGACCGCGGCCACGGCCACGGGAGCCGGCGCCGGAGCCGCGCGGGGCACGCTGGCGCGGCTTGCCGGCCAGCGTGTGCGTCATCGGGTCGTACTTGGGCGGTTTCTTTGGAATGTTTGTGAACTCGGTGAGCGCATGTTGCGCCGCCTGCTGTTGCTGCGCGGCCTGCTGCTGCTGCATTTGCATCTGCTTGCTGAGCAGTTCCATTTGGCGCGGCGACTTGCCCGGCGACTTGTGTTGAATCTGCGGCGATTTGTGCGAGTTGCGCGGCTGTTGTGGCGGCTGTTGGTTGTAACGTGACGAGGCCCGTTTCGACGGCGACTCCTTCGTGGGTGATGTGTGTTGTTGCTGGTTTTGCGCCTGCGTCTGTGTGGGCATCAAGGCCTCCGCACAGCTGCCGATCATCGTGCTGTACACGCCCGCCGCGCCCTCGTTCGGACCCGCCAGATTGTACTGATTCGATGGCTGCTGCTGCTGTTGCTGCTGTGCGACCTGTTGCTGCTGAGCGACCTGTTGCTGCACGTGCAACGGATGCTGATGTGGTGAGTGATGATCTAAAAGTGAAGAACCACCAGCAGCCGTACCCACTATAGCTGCGGTCAGTGCCAAATTGTGCGAGGACGAGGTGAAAGCGGCACCGCCGTACTGAGGCTGGGGCGCCGTTCCGCCCACCGCGGTGTTCGGCACCGCTGAGCTGGGGTCATTTGGCCGCATGCCGTAGAGGCCTTGGCTGGCGTCAGGTTGTTGTTGCTGTTGTTGCTGTGCGTTTGCGACTGCTGCCGTCAGCGACACCGTGCCGCCCAGGCCGGGCGCATTGGGGTAGAGCACAGCGCCGGAGGTGGCGACGGGTGCATTGGCGACAAACGGCAGCTGGCCGAGATTGGACATGGAGGTGGGCGTGTTGTGGAAGAGACTCACCGAGCCTCCACCGTTGTACTGGCTGCCCTGGTTGGGCGTCGTTTGCTGCTGTGGCTGTGAGACCTGCGTGGGTGTAGTCTGCTGCGGGTAGCCCGATTGGAAGCCGGTCATCATGGCGTCGATGCCATTCACCAGTGGCGACTGTTGTTGCTGTTGCGTTTGGTGATGAGGCTGCATGGGATGCTGGAAGGATGCCTGCATGCCGAATGTATCCAGCGCATTGAAGAAGCTCTTGCAATTTTGCGCAACGGCCACATTCTGCGGCTGCATGGCATTCTGTGTGTTCAGCAAGTTGTTGCTTATATGCTTTGGCTGCATGTGCTGCGGCTGCTGCTGCTGCATAGCGTGTTCGACAGTCTGCAACTGCGCATGTTGCTGCTGCTGATTCGGCATTTCTATGGCGGTGGGAGTTTGGTCGTTGGACTCGGACACCGAACTGGGCGAAGAGGAGCGGCGGGCCGCTATCAGGTCGTTCTCGTTCCAGATGCGCGTGGCGCGCATGGCGTACGGCGATTGCATACGCGTGTTCTCGTCGTAGTCGCAGTCGACGACCAACTTGTTACTGCCCACCGATCCAGTTGAGGTGAAATCGATATTGTCCTTATTGCCAGCGGCGGCGGCGGCGGCCGCGTGCAAGTCGACAAAGTCCGGTGTGCCGCTGGCACCGCCACCTGATGCCAGCTTGTTGAAGCAATCAACAGCAGCGGCAGCAGTTTGTTTCACGGCGCCGCCTCCGGTCGTCTTGTTCTCCGCCAGGTCCTTCTGTAGGAATGTGGTCAGCTCGGCGACGTTTTGCGCCTGCGCCGGTGCGTAGTTGGCATTGGCCTGATGCGGTTGACGCGGCTGGTGTTGCATGGGCGAAATCGCCACCTGCAACGA
Source organism: Melieria crassipennis (assembly GCA_963668005.1). Lineage (NCBI taxonomy): Eukaryota > Metazoa > Arthropoda > Insecta > Diptera > Ulidiidae > Melieria > Melieria crassipennis. Next base: position 105,052,315 of record OY764962.1, on the reverse strand, counting down.
CACGTTCTTCTCCATGAAGTCTACAGCGTTCTCGCCGAACCCGGGCAAGTCTCGCAGTACGCTGCTATCGTTATTGTTGTTGTTGGTGTTGACGGTGTTTGCGATGCCGTTGTTGCTGTTCATCAGACTGCTAGCGTTAGGTGTCGCCTCGGGTGTGGTGGCCACTGAGTGTGGCGCACTGCCATAGGCATTCACCGACGGCACACCCAGCGTCGAATCCTTGAGGGCCCCACCAGGCGCTGGCGACTCCAGGAGCGCCGCGGCTTCCGCCAGGCAACTGTTGTTTGCTTCTGCCGCTGCTGCCGCAGCGTCATTTTCCTTTTGCACATGAATTATGTCCTCAGGATCGGCCGCGTTGTGAAACGGGAACACCGACGGAATGGCTGGCGTGGGTGGCGGCATCAGCGGATCAGGATCCTTGGTGTCGTCGTTGCGGTTGCGCTTTTTTCGCAGTTTCTCTAACAGGCTGCGCGTCGCCAGGAAATTGTCCTCCTCAGGCAGTGACTTGCTGCCAGCGCCGTCGGCAGCATTCAACAGACTCAAATTGTCCGCAGAACCCAGTACAGATGCACCGAAAGTCGCCGTATTCAGCAGCGAGCCACCGAAAGCGCTTTGTTGTTGTTGTTGCTTCTGCTGTTCGTTGTCCTCCATGTCGAGAATCGTGTCCACAATTGGCTGGTGGCCGCTTTGCAGTTCGTTTACAGTTGTTGTAGTCGCCGTTCCTGTGTTCTTGTGCAGTTCGCGCTGAGATTCGTGCAGTGAAAGAGTGGCTCCAAGGAGCGTCGGCTGTTTGGTCATTTCCGATTTATTGTGCTTTTGTGATGCCGAGTCCGAAGACACGGGCGAGCATTCGGGTGAGGCAGGTGTTGTCGTGGTCTCTAGCGGTTGCTGCTTCTCTGTCGGCTTGCTTTGTGACGGTTGCGGCGGGGTAGGTTGTTGTTGTTGCTGTTTTAGCCGCTCACTACTCACCGAATTCGAGTTGGAATCCAAGTCAATGATCTCGGGCGGTTCAGGTGCAATTACCGCCACCGCCGGCGACGACGAGGACGCCGAGTATTTGCTCGCGTTCGCCGCCAGCTTGCGTTCCTCTTCCAGGGCTTCCATCTCGTTGAGCAGGTGCTGTGTGTGATGTGTGTGCTCCTCTTCGGGCGACATTGGGGGACTGCCAGGCCGAGTGCGTCGCCGATGAAGGCGACGCCGTCTACGACCACCGAGTCCTCCACGCTCACTATCGGACAAATTGTCATCCGAGCACTGCGACAGTTCGTCGTTTGACTGCGACGGCGACGGAGACGGCGAAGCTGGCACTGGCGCGGCAGGAGGTCGCTCATCGAGGTCCTCCAGCTCAGAACGTTTACTGGAAGGTAGCGTCGTGTGCGTGGGCGCAGTCGTGAGTTCCTCATCGATGTCCATGGGTACTTCACCGCTCTCATTCTTCGTGTCAATGATGATGGTCGGCGCCGGCACTTGCGTCGGCGTCGGCTGCCGCTCGGCTGCTGTTTTTTCGCCACAAGGCGCTGCGATTGGCGTTGGTGTCGAGCCGATGAGACTACGGCTCGCCTCCTGCTCCTTTCGGTTGAGCAGCTTGTCCAAGGAACCTTGATTTTTACTTTGATTTTTTGTGCTGTGACTGAGAAGAGAGCCGCCTACACCGCCGCTACTGTTGCTGTTGTTGGAGGCTTTGCGTTGTGCAATTTCCTCCTCCAGATTGACGGTAGCGCTGTTGTCTGCCGTCACAACCACAGTTGCAGCCTCAGCTGCCTCCTCTTCGTGTAAGTCGATTGACTTGTTGACGGCCGCTGGCGGCTTGCGCTGTGGTGACCTGTGCTGCGGCTTGTCTGATTTCTTGTCGACAACCATCGTGGCTGCCGCCGCTGTTGGCGATGGCGGCCTTGACTTGGAACGTCGCATGGCGCGCGTTCGTATGGTTGGCGTTGCCTCGTCGTCGTCGTCCAGCACAATAGGAACATCGCTGGCGGCCTTCGGCAGCGTGGCCTTTTTGGCGGATTGGTCGATCGAGGCCGATTTTCTACGTACCGTGCTGGGCGTTGTTTTGGTGGACTCTGAAACTGCCTCATCGACATTCCCAGTGCTGCTGGTGCTCGTGTTGCTCACATTGCGCCGTAACTGCTTCTGCGGTGAGCTCTTCGGCGACTTAGTGGTGGTGTTACTGGAATTCTGACGCGTTACCGCAACTGGCTTGTCGATAGATTTACGCGGCGAACGTTTGTTGGCGGCACCTGAGCGCGTTGTGCGTTCTTCTTCCACTTCGCTTTCCTCTTCTGACGAGTCGCTGCTAGTGCTGCTGCTGCCCGACGATGATGATGAGCTGCTGTCAGAGCCCGAGCTAGAGCTGCTCGATACCGTTCGCTTCTCCGTCACCTTTTTCGGTGTCAACTGTTGCTGCTGATGTATGACCTCCGAGAGAGCATCTTTCGAGCGCCGTCTGCTGCTAGGTGGCGTTTTCAATAATGGTATCGGCTCCTTGGCAGCTGCTGCGGTGCTGTCTCGCACCGACATGCGACGCGTAGGTGCCGGCCGCACGCGTGCCTCGGGTGTCTTGAGTTTGCTGTCTTTTTCAACCACTGCGCGCTCCTTCTCCTCTGGCAGCGCATCTGCAGTGGCGGGAGGCTTGCCGCTGCTCTTCAACTGCTCGGCAGCTTTTTTCGCCGCCTGCCTCTGCGGCACATACGCCACCAGAATGTTGTTCTTCGTTATGTCACTGGATTTTACGCTGCCAAGGGCCGCTCTTGCCGCCTCCTGTTCGAGCGAGTTCCTCCGCTGATTAACTTCAGATTTGGCACTGGCTTCCAGACTGTGTTTACTACTGTTGGCGCTGCTCAACGCAACTTTGTCGTCTTTGCGCTTATTTGGTGAGCTCAATTCACCCTTCGCTCCATCAGCAACTTCTTTCTGCGGTGTTCGGTCAGTTTGGTTGTTGGTGCTGTTGCTGTTGTTGTCGCTGTCGCGCGCTATCTTTGGCGGCCGACCGCGTTTTCCTGCGTTCTTTTCTTTGTCTTTGTCTTTCTCCTTTTCCGTTTCTTTTTCTCCTGCTTTTGCACCGCTGTTGACCAGTTTATCCTTTACGCGTACTCGTTCCTGTTTCTCCTGCTTATCCTCGTTCTTGTTGGATCCGCAACTGGCAGCTGCCACCGCTTCCTTAGCCTTCGCTCTATCGCTCTCCCGGTCTTTAAGTCGATCCGACTCGCGATGCGAGGAGCTGTCCCTAGAAGCAGCTCCCGTCGTTGCCATCGGTGCAGTTAGCGTTACGCCTGCAACGCCAACTACTGGCGCTGTTGTACCGCTGTAAATGTTCGTGGACCGCATATTCTCAGATGCCTTTTTGGCGGCTTGCCGTTGTGGCACCACCAGGAGATCGGCCGGAAATCGGCTTTGCTTTTCGTTTTTGCCACCCGCACTTGATATTTCGCCGGCTGCCGCTTTTTTCTGTCTGTTCTGTTCGGCTGTTTTGGATGCCGCTGTGTTTGCCGACTTCAGCGAATTCTTCTCTGCCTTATTGACCGCCTGCTTTGGCGCCGTCTCCTTCTTTGCTCTACCGGATTGTTGCTGCAGCGTGAACTCCTTCATGGCTGCCTTGGTGCGTATGGTTTGCTGGTTCTGCGAGTCACTCACATTACTCTCGGCGGCGCGTTCATCCTTGTCCTCGCCACCGGACAGACTGTCCGAGTCCGAATATATCTGCTGCACCACCGCATTGCGGCCTGCAGTCACCGCCGCTGTCAGACCGGACGCGCCCGCCACTCGGGCGATGCGCTCTGCTCCCATTCCGGTGCTCTTTAAAGGCAACAGCTCCTCGCTTTCGTCGCTGGATGAGCTCGCAGACCCCTTCTCCTGCTGCAGCTGCTTTGCCATCTGTGACAGAAAATCACGGCCGCGATTCGCTGTGACGGTTCCTGTCGTGGCCGCTGCAGACGAAGTTGAGACAGTCGACTTGGTCGGACTGGCAGCTGCGTGCTTTGACTTAGATTGCGATTTGGCAGGTACTGATTTTTGCTCCGGTTCGTGCTCCTCGTCACTACAACTGGAAAGCACTGTGGTTGTGGTCGTTGTGGCTGCTGCTGTCGCCGCTGTGGCTGTTGCACCACCCGATTTTGCGCTGGCGCTGGTGTTGGTGCTGGTGCCGGCAACGGCTCCAATTGTGGCGGTGCTGCTGCTTTTTCGCCGCTGCTTTTGGCGCATCTCCACGGAACGCAAGTAGCTCTGTTTCTTGTGGTTTGTCGCCTTGAGGGGCGCAGATTTATGCGCCGATTGTGCGTCGCTACCGCTTGACAAACTGGACGAGCACGAGCCCGACTCCGAGTCAGAGCCGGAACTGCCTGAATCCGAGGACGATCCATCCTCCGATGACGAGTCGTCATCGGAGGACGAACTCCCAGACGAATTAGACGAATGGCTGCTGTCGTCGGAACTTTTCGCCTTGCCGTCGCCGCCAACAGTCTTGGCGCCGCGCGTGCGACTCGATGACGCCGCCCCCACTGTGCCACTCGCTGTTTTGACCGCATTGACACGGACACTCTTATCGATAGCGCCAGCACCGATCGAACTGCGACGTGTGGCGTTCACCGTAATCTTCTGCTTTTCGTTCGCTGCTGGCGTGGTCATGGACGCAGCACCCGCCGCGCTAGACTGCGTCGCTGCTATTGCACCGTTATTGACTTTCTTATTTGGCGATGTTTTGTTATTGCCAGCACTTGTGGAAGGCGTTGAGGTTGTCGTAGTTGCTGCCACTACCGCCGCCGCTGCTGCTGCTGCCGCCGCGGCCGATTTCCGCTTCGTCGGAGACGTAGAAGTGCGCGCACCCTTCGCGCCCTTGCCCCCCTTCACACTACCTAAAAGCTTCTCTACTATGTAATCAATGCTTTGATACTGAGTTGGAATACTCCCACTGTTGTTGGACGAGTAGAACCTATCGTAAAGTGTGGGCCCGTCATTCGCGTAGATGACGGCGTTCTTGAAATGCTCGTCGACATTTGCGCCAACAGTGCCACCAGCAACGGCGGCACTGCCACCGCTACCACCCGCGTCGCGCGCATTCGCATCCATCAGCACTGAAATCTGCTTGTAGAAGACCTGCTCGCGCAGCTTGAACAATGACCGCGACAACTTCTCCCGCCTACTAACCATATAACAAAGATTTCTTACACGCTCCAAATCCTGTCGTAGATGCACGACAAGCTTGTGGTTCTCGAGATCCTGCTGTTCCTGCTTGCGCGCGATCATCTCTACGTCCTCCGACTTGGGCGGGATGAGGGCGCGGTTGTGTCGGGATTTGCGCTTCAGCTTCCAGTAATTGTAAATGGCTTCGATGGCGTCCTCGTCCACATCAAACAGGTGACAACTTATGTCACGGATGTTCACGTGCTTGTCGAACTCGGCCTCGACCTCCTGTATCGGTGGGATTGAAAAAAAATATTAGTCTCTCATTAAACATCAAGCAAGACGGTTAAAATTAAAAAGGTTCCCCTCTCCTTCTTCCTCAGTAGCCCATGGCTAATCAATCACTCACCTGAAGTCGTTGTGCTCGCGCCTGATTCCGCTCTTCCGACGTCATGTCAGACTTGCGACTCTTACGCCGACGGCAGTCGTCCTCCTCGCCTGCCGAGCCGTGGCCCGTCTTGGCGTACTTGCTGGTGCTGCTGCTGCCGTGTGCGCTGCCTTCCTTCTTGCCCTTGCTCACGCTGTGCTTCTGGCAATACGAGCGTAGCTTCACGCCATCCTCGGCGTTGCCCTCCTCGATGATGGCACGCATCTCCAGGCCGTGCTGGAATGCACACGTCACGTGATAGGCGGTCTTGCACGTCCGCACCGAGCACTGAATGCACGCACCTACGCGCGCTCGGCATAGTATGCAGACCAGCGCCCAGCGACTCGTTGGAATGCTCGATATCTTCGTGATGGGTTCCATGCGATCCACACACCCGATACTCACTTCGGGTATCCACAGCGCACACGAAACGTGCGCCCAATGCTTGCCCGACCTGGTCGACTTCATGGCGCCGCCCTTGTTCGGGCACAGCACACACTCTGGCTTTATGCCCATCGAACACGTCCGACAGAGCCATTGTCCTGCGAATGGCACAACAGACGCAATCGCTAATTAATTACCACAATCAATACCGCCGCCCACATCCCAGTGATACCGACCTGATGGAATCGCTGTAATACCGTAACACGCCTGATGCACGCAAATATTGCAATTATCACAGAATACCATTTCGTTGGCCTCCTCCGAGTCCGGCGATCGACACACGTCACAAATGACGTTCTCATCGTACTCGATACCCAGCCCTTCCTCGTTCTTCAGTATGACCTGTATTTGTTCCCAACAGCGGATCTGCAACGAACAAGCCACCACACATAAATCTGACGAACTCAAGTCACACACTCACTTTTCATGCAAATTTTTGCACAAACCAAAATTAACTTTAAAAACAAATCGGACTGCATACCTCCAGTTCCTCGATGACGCGCTCGAATTGCGTCTCGGTTATTGGGAAAGCACCATATTGCGAACGCTCGGCGTTGAGTAGCTGCAGCCACGCTTCATCGACCTGATCAATGTCGTAGGCACATGTATTCTCAGCTAGTGACACCACATTCGTCAGACAATGCAACTCAGGCGAGTACGAATCGTCTTTGGTTATGCGCAGGAAGCGATTTTTTGGACTGTAATTGCAACAAACAAGAAAACAGAAAATTAGTATAGGCCAAGACTCGGCGGCACGGACGTTCCACTTACAGTTTAAAGTCATGTACAGGCGGCACTATTGGTTGTGGCAGCACGTGAACGACAGGCTCTGGCAATGAGTCGGGATTGACAGGCACCTGTACACCCTTCTCCCACTCCTGCTTCCACTGGTCGGTGACAACTAGGTATTCATTGTTGGCCAATGGCTCCGAATCCGGCAGTTTCATTGCGCTTATGAGATCCTTACTGTAAATTTCAAAAATAGATTCGTGGTTAGTGGAGCGTACGAAATTACACGCTGAGCGTTGCGTACCGATACAGTTCGGCCGGCGCCTCCGTTGAACTACGATTGTAAATACTTGATATCTTGATATCGGCCACCGAGCGCGCCTGCCACGCTGCCGCCGACGAAGAGGAGCCCTGGCTGGCAGCCACCTTGGCGCTCGTCGAAGCTAGCGCCTCGTCGGGGACCAGCGACGCGTTGTGCTCATGCTCAACGTTGTTACTATTGCTTATGGAGGACGCAGTGGACGCCAGGCTCATGGCGTTTACGCCGCCAACAATGACGCCGCCAACACTGCTTCCTACAACAGCTACTACTGCTGCTGCTGGAACGGCGCCTGCAACGTTGGAGGTAGAGAGAATGCTTCCATTGCCGCTGCCACTGCTCCCACCACCACCACCGCTGCCACTGCCACTGCCGCTACCACCGCCACCTCCTCCCCCACCGTTGGGCGGCCGACCTTTGCGCCGCTTGGAAGGCGGTGGCTGTGGCTCGACATCGAGCCGCTGATGATGTTGATGATTACCGCGTTTACCTCTTTGTGACATTTTGCATTGGTAACGGTTAAAGTGGATTTCCTTGACGCTTGCTGAGAGCTCTGCGGTTTTACTGGTTGCTGCGCACGCGCTCGCTAGCTGTCTCACTGTAGGCGTATCGCTGCTTTAACACGGCATTTATTCAGATTGTATTTTAGGCTGTTTGGGTTTTTGGTTTATTTTTTTTTTTTGTTTTCGCTTGGTGTGTTTATGGTTTGGCGCGCTTTTAAACGAAGTATTTGGAACTCCGCCGCGCGGGCCAAAGTGCAATTTGGCTGAATGTTAAAATGCGTTCCCCTTGCTGCACCTTATAAATTCTGGCTTACAATCAGACCTGCAATCGAGAGGAATTCGGTTAGCTTTGGTGCGATGAGGCAAGACCCTGAGGAGGGCAAGCCGTGGCTGACTACTCACTACATGCTTAAGGCCACGGACGCCACACCAACTGCTGCTGTTGCTGCTCGTAGTGGAGCTGAAGTTGAAACGGTTGTCTGGTCGCCGCAGTGCTGCCCGCTCGACGCGGCTCGGGAAGGTACACCGCACACGGCTGGAATATGGCAACACGGCGTATGGGCGCACGACAGCGAGGCGGCCAAGTCAGTCGACGTCGTTGTAATAGCCGCCTGGAAAACATGGAGCAAGACGCGTACTGGCCGTGCGTGTGCCTGAGGAGCGCCACAGTGCGCCACTGCTGCGTCTCGACTCCGCTTACGCGCTCAAGTCGCAGGCACCGCTGCCCAGAGGCCTGGGGCTGGCTACACAGCCGGAACGAACAGGATCTGCTTTCTGGTCGGTGGTTAGCTATAGTATCGTTGCCGTTCGTTTTGCGCGCACTCACCGCCACCTCCACTTGATGCTGCAGTGGTAATTGTTTGTTTTTGTGCTCTTGCTGGCTTCGTACTGATGCAACTGGCCTTTTTTGTTGCAAAATGCGTTTAATTTTAATTTTTCCGCAAACAGCGTTTTTTCATATTTTATGCTCGCCTTTCGCCTCGTTTCGTTTTTCGTTTGAACCTTACAATTGTCCGCCTCTGTTGTGCATCGGTTTTCGCAGTGTGTATTTTGTGTGTATTTTCTTTTGTTTTTCACAGTTTGCCTTTTGCTTTTGCTTGAATGTTTTTCCCTTCGTTTTTTCTTTTACAAATTCGTTGGCCACACTTTGAGAATTTCGCATCAAATGTTATTTCAAATTTTAAATATTCATGTAATTTCGCATTGCGGCGCTAAACGAACAAAAGGGAAAAACAGAAGTTCAAATAAAATTAATTTACAATTTTCAGCAGCGATAGCCCAAAATCGCTGCGTTTTCTTTTGTTTCCTGCCTCTTTCTCTCTCTCTCTATCTCTTATTTCTTTTTGCTACATACACCAGCTACATGCACTGTTCGAATTCGATTTCTTTACACGACGATGGAGCGCACTGCCGCACGGGGAGCAAAGGAGAACACACGAAGGAGAAATAAGGTGGAGCGCGGGCAGCACAGCACCGCCATCGCCGCCACGATCCCAACCCCAAAGGATGTGCCCTCACCACTTCTGCTCAATTTCCCCCGTTTCCCGCGCCCATACCCATTTTTCCAATTGCAATTTTTATTCTCAACAAATGCCACTAGGCCGCAGAATATTACAATTTACACCGTTTTTGTTTTTTCTCCGCAATTTCGTCCATTTCGTTTCTTCTCCGTGCCTTTTTGCATTCTTGTATTCGCCGCGAATCGCGACCGCATACCCGCGCTCTTCCCAACAGATGGCGCTGCCGCATACGGCGAATTGCGCGCAATTGCAAAACCAAATACACTGCAAATCCTCGGCACCACTAGTCGTCGCCCACGGACCGCGTGCCCACGAGTGCGCCAGAGCGAGATAGCCACACACGGCTGCAGTCTTCTGGGAAAATTAATGGTGAATTTTTGCTCGTTTTGAGTACATGCAATATCCACGAAAATGAAAAGAATTTTATGCGTATCCTAGCCCCGCCACTATTCCAATGCGACTATTTTCACTTTTATGCGACTCGCATTTATCGTCCACACGGCACCGCACATTGCACTTTACATTATGTTGCCTATTGGCTGCTGCTGTTTGCCTACTTTTTTTGCAAATATCGCTTGAAAGTCAGGAAAATTAACTTTTGCCGCCGCAATTTCTAGTCATATCCATTTCTTTGCGTACTTCTCACATTTTCTGGCACATTTCAGTGCGCAGTCGGCCTTTACACTTTAGTTTATGTTTTCCGCGTGAATTCTTCGTAATTTGCACGTCCGATTTAACTTTTCCTCAATTTCTTTTATATTTACAAGACGTCGTCGCCATTATTAATTTTTCGACACTCCATTTTTATTTCGCCCTAAACACTTCGCTGTAATCGTTGTCGTCAGTGCGCTCGCTGCCGACAGGGGGCACTGCGGGCTCGGCTGCACTATTGTGAACGAACAATGCGAGAGGCCCTGTCGCCCACTGTTACCAATGCACCAGCACGGCAACACTGGCCATGACAAATAAGTAGAAAGGAAAAAATAACGAAAAAGAGCAACAGCAACCGAAAAAACTGCACAAAATCACAAATTAAATAGCCTTAAATAATTCTGCCAAATTTTTTAGTGCATATGTAACTTAAGCCTTTTTGGAAACTAACAAACGAGAAAAACAAGCGAAAAACTGCGTATCGAACGAAAACCAAGTTATTCGAACAATAGTTGATTGCAAGGGGAGCGGGTATCGTTTCCCATGACTGTTGTCCGTTGTCCACACTAGTAACTAGCAACGCCGAACAAAGGCAAATCACAAGGTATAGAAAAGGAAAGACGCAGCGGGAGCACGCCTTGTTCCGCAGCGCAGTGCCACTGGCAGGAGGGCCGTCCCCATAGAGCTAGAGCAGGAGGAGCAGGGAAACACATTCCGCTTCCTCGTCGCGACGAAACGATGTCAACAACTTCCCCCAATTCTGGCAACAGTAGCAGTAGCAACAACAACTCTACAAAGAAACAGCAGCAGCAAAACGCAGACGGCAACGACTCGTACAGTGACAGCAGCAGCATTGAAGAAAATCTGGAGGCAGAGGAGCGACGTCGCCGAATAGTGAAGAACAGAAACAGGTACAGTGCCAGCAACCATACCTATCCGCATAAGCTAATTTCCGCTTACCAACGTCAGGAACAGCAGTTACATGCAACGCGGTGTTACCAGCAAGGTTCAGCAGCAGCAACAACACAAGCTCAGCACCGGCATGAGTGCAGCGAGCGGAGCTATTCCCAAACACGACAAGTGCGGCGGAACGAGCAGCAGTCCAATTGTTGGCGGTGGTAGCGCTGCCAGTGCTGTCGGTCATAGCATCGGCAGTGGCGCCCTCCGTCCAGGCGAGCGTATCGCGCTGCTGGTGGACAATGTGCGCTTCGTCATCGAACAGACGCTGGTGACGGCGCACCCCAACACCATGCTGGGCACCATGTTCAGCTCCGGTTTCCAGTTCGTGCATCCAAACGAGCGCGGCGAGTACGAGGTGGCCGAGGGCATCTCGCACACCGTCTTCCGCGCCATACTCGACTACTACAAGACAGGCATCATACGCTGCCCGCCGACGGTGTCGGTGCCCGAGTTAAAGGAGGCGTGCGACTATTTGCTGATACCATTCGACGCCACCACAGTGCACTGCCAGAATTTACGTGAGTTAAATAGGGGCAGAACGGAAAATTCTAGAATCGGAGCAAAACGGGTTTGCGCTACAAATTTGGCCTTCGAAATATTAGCAACTAATTGTCTCGTTCAATTAGCCAAGTAATTAGTTCAGTATCAGACAGTTTAAATTTAAAGATTGCATCAACTTAAACGGTAAAGTGGGGGAACGAATCATGTCGATTTACTGAACGAATTTGTAGCATAAATTCTTAACCTTTACACCAGATTCATTCTTCAGTACATCAACAACACATTCACCCACATAGCGCACAGAAAGGACCAACTCGTCGAGTATATGTAATTTAGTATTTCTTCTCTCTTCTTTCCTCTTCTTGTTGTTCTCAAAATTATTTCTTAATACGCACACGTTTCCCCACCCCTTACATGTATGTATGTATGTACCTATGTTTTCCACACAAAGGAGGTTTGCTACACGAGCTGAGCAACGAAGGTGCGCGCCAGCAATTCGAGGTATTCCTCGAGGACCTCATACTGCCGCTAATGGTAACCTCAGCACAGCGCGGTGATCGTGAGTGTCACGTGGTGGTGCTGTTGGAGGATGACGTGGTCGACTGGGACGAGGAGTTTCCGCCGCAGATGGGCGAAGAGTACTGTCAAAGTAAGTGCCAAAATTAGGCGTCTGCTCAACACAAATCACACTCACAAAAATTTCCGTCGTGTATCTTACAGCCGTGCACAGCACCGCAATGCACCGCTTTTTCAAGTACATTGAGAACCGCGACGTGGCCAAGCAGGTGATGAAGGACCGCGGCCTAAAGAAGATACGCTGCGGCATCGAGGGATACCCAACGCACAAAGAGAAGGTGCGCCGTCGGCCGGGCGGACGTGCCGAGGTCATCTACAGCTACGTCCAGCGGCCGTTCATACACATGTCGTGGGAGAAGGAGGAGGCCAAGAGCCGCCACGTTGACTTCCAGTGTGTAAAGTCCAAGTCGGTAACAAACTTGGCCGAGGCCAACGCCGATCCGCCACTAGAGTTGGATGCCAGTGAGTACCGAAGCCAACGAGTTTCGTCCGACCTCTGTGTAAATTTCGCTTCACCCACTTGCAGGCGGCAATCCGATACGACCGCCGGACGCAAATGTCAACGCTAATGCCGAGGCGCGTGCACCATTCGTTGCCGAGGCCGATGCGGCAGCAGTGGGCGGTGTAGGCGCAGCCGTGGCGGTGGCAGTCGACGAAGCAGCTGGCGGCGTCATCATGCTGAACGATCTGGAACAGGCGGCCGGCGGCGCGGTAGAGGAGTCCATTTAAGTGTCACTAAGCACCGATGCGCAAAAGCTGCCCAGCCGCCTAACGTCCGAACACGAAGCATTTGCGGGAACACATTCATACTTTATACGAGTACAGCTCCTGCTCAAATCCAACTACAATTATGATATTAATGTTTTTGATTTGATTTTATTTATTACCCAGCGGACATTTCATTTCTCTTTTATAACTCCAAACACTAATAAGCATTCGTCATTTTGATACAGCCGTAAATATTATACAAAAATATGTACTGGGCACTTGTGCGAGCGGAAGAGAACGCCCCAAGCGAAATAAAGCATCCAAGTGTACCCACTGTAAACGATGCGTTTCGATTGTTAGTCATCCTGGTAGTCGAGTGCCTCGCTGAAAGTGGGTGTGTCCCAATTCATGCAACGCTCTACGGCCATCTTCCACTTTCGATAGCGCATGTCGCGCTCGTGGTTGCCGATCTTCGGCTTGTAGTATAAGCGCATCAAGCCTCCGCTCTTCTGACCGTCCATAGTAAACGTCGGTTCCACCACCGTGTAGGCAGCCAGTGCCACACCCTGCAAAAAATAGGGGAAGTCATGTCAACAAACCGCAGTACATTTCCATCAATTGCACACACCAGCGCCGTGGTCTCGGCTAAGTTGGCCGGCACGACCGAAATGCCCACCAGATCCGCCTGCAGTTGCAAGAACAGCTTGTTTACGGTCATCCCGCCATCAACCATGAGTTTCGTCAGCGGAATGCCACAGTCCTTGCGCATCGCGTCCAGAATGTCGCGCACCTGGAAGCAGATACTCTCCAACGTGGCGCGCACAATATGCTCGCTCGTCGTGTCCTCACTCAGCCCGCAAATGGCACTGTAAAAGAACAAACACGTTAGTCCGTTTCCGATGCAGCCGATCGAGCATTTGCAACAGACCCGCGCGCCTCCTGGTTCCAATAGGGCGCATATAGGCCGCTGAACGCTGGCACGAAATACACGTCCAGCGAGCTGTCTACCTTGCTGGCCATACTCTCCACCTCCGCAACGGACTCAAATAGCCCCAGATTGTCGCGCATCCAACTGATGGCCGCACCGGCAATGGCCACGCTGCCCTCCAGCGCGTACACCAACGGCGCAGCGGGGCCCAGCTGGTACGCGGTCGTCGTTAGCAAGCCATGCGTGGACTGCACCGGTGCAGTGCCCGTGTTGTAAAGAAGGAAGCAGCCCGTACCATAGGTAGACTTGGCCTGGCCGTGCAACAGACACTGTTGTCCCACCAGCGCCGCCTGTTGGTCGCCTAATATAGATGTGATGGGCACTCCCTTCAGTGTGCTTATTTCCACGTTGCCATAGTGCTCGGCGCTGGATCGTATCTCCGGCAGCATGTTTTCTGGAATCCCGAAGAAACTCAATAGCTGTGGGTCCCAGGTGGCCGTGTTGATGTTCATAAGCATGGTGCGTGATGCGTTGGTAACGTCTGTCAAGTGTTTACCGCCGCGGGCGCCACCCGTCAAATTGTACAGCACCCACGTATCGATGTTGCCGAACTGGCAGGTGCCCTCGTCCATGGCCTTCTTCACCGCCGGCACATTGTCGCGCAGCCATCGCAGCTTCAGTGCAGAGAAGTACGGAGATATCGGCAAGCCGCAAAGTGGCTTGAGGTAGTTGATGTCACGTCTGTTACTGGGCAGCTGGGCAATCAAATCGTCCACGGTGCTGGATGTGCGGTTGTCCATCCAAATGATCGCATTGTACAGCGGTTTGCCCGTTTTGCGATCCCACACGACAGTTGTTTCACGCTGGTTGGTCACCCCAATGGCCACAACGTCCTGCGAAAAGAGCAAAACTATTTCAATGAAGTATCATTGAAGTATGGCAAAATTACTGGGATACAGTAATTTAAGGATGTACACACAGAGTCATTTCGTCACCCATCGGTTCGGTAGTGAACTGATGTAGATAAGCAAAATTAAATACGAATAGTAATGCTTGAAATTGGTTATTTGAAGACACTCAAAACAATTTCGCTTCAAATGCCTTAAAAGAGAGAAATTTGTTTTGAGAGGGACTCCATTATAAAGAGTTGATGACAAAATGTATACGTTTTCAACATATGAACATATGTTGTATGTATGTACATATGTATCGCTTTCAACAAACATTTTATTGCTAATAACCGATAACGTTGAAGGAATTGTGTCGGCAAGGTTCAAAGGGCAGAAAAGGGGAGACAGAGCAAAATCAACCGTTGACCTTGAGTAGCGGCATATGTGAACGGTTGAATGAATAGTAACTAATAGAGACAACGCTACCTACATAATTCAACAATGTACGAAGTTACAACGCACATTCTTTGTTATGCAATTACTGTTTCCAGAATAAAAATCATTAGGTTACACTGCAATCGTAAATATTTCCATGGAAATTCGCAGAACTTCAATTTCTTCGCTTTCGAAAAAAGTAAGCAAAAAGTCGTCACATTCACGACAACTCGCGCTATTGTGAATTACACGATTTTTAATGTTGTTTTTTTTACATTGATCCATCCAAAGTCGGTGGTAGGTAGTGCGCGAAAGAGAGGACCAGACCGAATCAATCAAAACCGTAGGCAACGTAACTGCAACAGCTTTTGAATGCTCTTACGCCAGCGATTACTCAAACTGGCTGTGAGCAGCGCAACGAGTCACGACCGTCAACTAGCAGCTGCAGTCAGCCACTACTCGACCAGCATGTCCTCTAGCCCGCCAGGCAAGGTTATTGCCGTCTCACAGATGTGCGCCACCAGCGACAAGGAGGCCAATATGCGCCAAGTGGAGGAGTTGGTGACCAGAGCCAAGTCACAGTCGGCGTCGTTCGTTTTTCTGCCCGAGTGCTGCGACTTTGTCAGCGAAAATCGAAAGCAGGCAATCGAGCTGTCGGAGCCACTTAGCGGCCCCACAATAAAAAAGTACTGCGAACTAGCGAAGCGACACAGCATCTGGCTGTCCCTGGGCGGCATACATGAGGCCATTCTCGACGAGAACGCCTGCAAGACGGACAAGATCTACAATGCACACGTACTGGTGAACGACTGCGGCGATGTGGTCAGCGTCTACCGCAAGCTGCATCTTTTCGACGTGGACACGCCTGAATTTCGCTTCAAGGAATCGGAGGTGGTGGCACCGGGCCCTCATCTAGTTCCACCAGTTAACACTAGCATTGGCGCGTTAGGGCTGCAGATTTGTTACGACGTGCGTTTCGCAGAGGGTGGCCTGCTGCTGCGCAAGGCGGGCGCACAGCTGCTAACGTACCCGGCAGCTTTCGCCTACATAACGGGCCAGGCGCATTGGGAGTTGCTGCTACGTGCGCGCGCCATCGAAAACCAGTGCTTTGTTGTGGCCGCCGCGCAGGTAGGATATCACAACACGAAACGACGCAGCTGGGGTCATGCGATGGTCGTGGACCCTTGGGGAAAAGTGCTGGCCGACTGCGGTCCTGAAGCAGAGCTAGATGTGGCTACGACGGTAATCAATTTGGCCCAAATAGCGTCCATCAAACAAAAGATGCCATGCTTTGAGCACCGACGCGGTGATGTCTATGCTCTAACCGCGTACGGCACCGGCACGCCGGATGCACTGCAGGATCGGCTTTTCGGCAGCAACCACATACGTAAGGAGACAATTTTCTACGAGACAGAGCACTGCTTCGCATTCACGAATCTTCGTTGTGTGGTCAAGGGGCACGTGTTGGTGGCGACTAAGCGCGTAACGAAGCGATTGAGCATGTTGCGTTGTGACGAGATGTGCGATCTGTTTGCGACCGTTAATCGCGTGCAGCGCTTGCTGGAGACCTGCTACCAGGCTACGTCAGCAACTGTGACCGTGCAGGACGGGCATGACGCCGGACAGACAGTGCCGCACGTGCACTTTCACGTGCTGCCGCGTTCACATCAGGACTTTGCTGAGAACGACCAGATCTACCGCGTGATGGACGATCGCTGCTTGGGCCAGCCAGATAGAACAATGGAAGAGCGCATTGTGGAGGCGCAACAGTACCGCGATTGTCTACGAGCTCAACAGTAATGGTATTTGCTATTTGGGAATCTATGCACTTTGTATGTTGAATTTATAAGTAATTTGTTAACAGTGTATTAAGGTAAGGTGAGAAATATATTCCAAGCAATAATGACAGAGCACTGTTTTCAACTCACCTCGGCCTTGCCGCCTAGTCGCTCCAGCTTGGTGAGAGTTTCCTTCATACAGTCGACCACCACATTCCAGATCACCAACGGCTCCTGCTCCACCCATCCTTCCTGTAACAAAATAAGGCCTTAAGTATTCCCCAAAAACGGCACCAAACCCCCACCCACCTTCTGGTAGATAGATGGCACGTTAATCTGATGGAAGCACACAATTTCATCGGTGCCGGCTTTGAAGAGTATAAATCGCGCCGACGTTGTGCCCTCGTCGATGGCACCAACCAGCTTGCCGAACTTCATTCTCTGCCACACTGTGCGTCACTGAATTGACTATAAATTCCAACTGTTGCAGTTTGGTAGTGCGCCGCAATCAAACACCACGAGAAATAACACTTCTGACAGTTTAATTGCTTCCACTGGGCGCAAACGCAGCTGCTTTCCGCGTATCGCGGCGCGCAATTGTCACGTAATTAAAGCTTTATGGAGCAGAATTGGCAAAATAACTTGCTCGCAACGGGGCACCAAGTTCAATTAGTACGAAATTACTCGAGAATTGATACAATGCACACAGCGAACATAGACGAGTTGAAATCGAGAATGAGCAACGGCTGACAAGTGAAACATGAGCAAATTGTGAAACATTAGTTGAGTTGGTTAGCCGATAAGCTCTACACTAACTGGTTGCTTATGTGCTGATAATGCATAAATGCGATTAGCTGCAAGCAACAATTTGTGTACCTATCTCCTGGTCGTTTTTGCTTCGCGTTTGTTTACTATTTCCTTATTTACTACTCGATAGTTACACTCTTTTTGTATCTACAATTTTTGCCAACGAATTATACCAAAACAAAAGAGATAAGAACTGACATCGATATGTTCACGATAGACGTGGCCAACTACTTATTGCCGAACAGCATGAAATGGCAAAATAAAAACTGTATGGAATTTCACTGTTTCTGTTACTATTTTCGACTGCGATTTGCTTAATTGCTATTCGGCGGACATCTATTTCTTACTACAAACTGTAAAAATATTTATATAAACATCTAAAAATTAATAAAATAGTACCAAAGATTTCGAAGATTATTTAGCTGTATTGAAAATTATGTTGTATCGAATTTAAAACATAAACCATCAAAAAATATTTCAAAATTCAAGTATTGACTCCTACTATTTCAAGGTTAACAAGATATCAAAAGCAGTATTTTCATTATAATTGATTCGTTTTAATTCTGCAATCGAATATATAGTAAATTCATTTTGTTCGAAAAATTGTTTTGTTTTCTACACAAAAAATAGCTTTTATATTGTAAATATTACGAAGGTATGTATTGAATTTTTACACAATTTAAATGACATTTCAGAACAATTGGTGAACTAGACCATGGGTACTGCGATGAGCCCAGTGATATGGACTAATTTTATAATTATACGAAGCAGCCTGACAATGCTATAAAATCACTTATTAGGGCGAAGAGAAAGTTATCGTGCCAACTGAAAGTTGTGACCTGCTAAATTTCAAGCGAACTTTCTATATACCATACATATACTAGCTGACCCAGCAAACGTTGTTTTGCCATATAAATTA
This sequence comes from Melieria crassipennis, assembly GCA_963668005.1. Taxonomy (NCBI): domain Eukaryota; kingdom Metazoa; phylum Arthropoda; class Insecta; order Diptera; family Ulidiidae; genus Melieria; species Melieria crassipennis. The sequence continues at coordinate 105,034,102 of OY764962.1, read as the reverse complement.
TTTCTAGGGAATTTCTAGTGTAGAAAAAAATAACTAATTTATTGTAAGTGTGTAAGGATGTGGTATATGAGTGAAAGAGGCATAGAGCGCTGTGAACGATGAAGGAATATAAAAATAAAAAAACACCAAACATATTTTTTTTTTAATTTTCCAAAAAGAATCTATCTATCTATATGTCTATCTATCTATCTATCCACGCCCCTTGTCCAACGCCCATCAAATCTTATCATTAGATAACACATCTATGGGACGACGGGGTACTACATTTCAGTGTTGTACAACTTACAATTTGGAAGATATTCCATTATTAAGATCTGGTTCGTATGGGTGGTGCCACGCCTCCTCGTTCAATACTTGCCCCATTCCCTCTGTCGAAATATATGAATAAATGGTAGGTTCGTACTAAGTTTCATTGCTGAGCGACATAGTTCAGCAACATGTTTGGGTCACAAAAAATGTGCCACGCCCCTTGTCCAACGCCCATCAAATCTTATCAGTAGAATGACTCATCTATGGGACGACGGGGTACTATATTTCAGTGTTGTACAACTTACAATTTGGAAGATATTCCATTATTAAGATCTGGCTCGTATGGCTGGTGCCACGCCTCCTGAAAATAGATAGTAGCTGATTCTCAGACCTACTGAATATGCATACAAAATTTCATAAAAATCGGTCAAGCCGTTTCGGAGGAGTATGGTGACTAATACTGTGACACGAGAATTTTATATATAAGACGAGAATTTTATTTATAAGATGCCAATATTATAAAATGCGAAAATAATTATTTTTCGTAGTACGAAAGTGGTTAATACTTTTATGAACATTTAAATTTATAGTATTTTTGCTTAAAATATTATAAATCAATTGAAACAATTTATTCGTAAGTTCAGTATATATTTATACATATATATTATTACAAAATTACTGAATGAAATCCAATCGCAGCTTCACCCTATCCAAGCCGCAAATTGCGTTACAAGAAACATACGTAATTTGCAACCCAGCGCGCTGGACAGCTGTTGACTTTGCCGGATTCCGTCATTTTGCAAAAAAAAAACAAACAAACAAAAATTGTCAACCACGGCAGCTACAACTGAACCAGTGATAATTATCACTGCGGATTATCATTGAAATGAACAACAAATGAAAGATGCCAATAACCGCACAAGAGAGACTAGGAATCGCAGACTTACTAGTCACCGAGGAGCAAAATGTGCCCATTCTGTTACAGGTGGCACGAAGTGTGACCAAAAACATTTGCGATATCGCCAGCGCACAAGGTAAGCGCCGCATTTAAACTCGCCGTGAAGTCGTTTTAACCCGCTTTCCAATTTCTCATAACCAGAAGCGCTGGACTACATCTACACGCATATCGGTGACACGTTGACCCTGCTGAACAAACGCGCCATCACCAAGGAAGTGCTTTTCAAGTATCTTCATCAGAAGAAAGTGTCGGTGAACACCGACTTCACCAAAGGCGCCTTGGTCAGCAAGGTGGTCGAGTACTGGCACACACAATTGGCAGCAAATCTTTACATCACAAACGACGCAACTGAGAGACTGAACACTCAGCCGTTGTGGCAAGCGAACGCAACGTCTACTGCTGCTGCGCCGCCGCCTGCCACGGTGACAGTGCTTACCGAGGAACTGTATCCCATACATTTGCTGGCGCGCAAATTCTCCGAATGGTTTTTTGATAACTATAACAAGAACAGTCTGACAGTGCAGGACTTTTGGACAGATGCGCAGCTGCAGCTGCGCATAGCGGCCGCCGATCGAATCGACGACTGCGAGTGTGCCGGTGCGGATGACGTCATCGAGAGTCTGATGCGTTCGAAGGAGCAGTTTGGCTTCTACTTCAATCCCAATCTGACACACTCCGGTGTACAGGGCCGCATGGATGTGCACGGTCTGGTATTGGTGTTGGCCTGTGGCACACTACACACGGAGCAGCGCTGCGTTGGTGTGTTCGAGTGTACGTTCGGACTGTTGCGCGATCCTTTTGCGGAGAATAATTGGAAAGTGAAGACCATACAGTGCGTGCTGCGCAGCCAGGGTGCAGTTGAGACACCACCCAGCCTCTCCGACAGCGATACGCTGCGCGCGTCGCTGTCACTGCCAGTACCAACGGGCGAAATTGCGTAGCGACTCAAGTGTTAAAGTTTGGATTAGACTAAAATAAATTATTTATTTTGAAGAGAACCGACATGGCTTCGCTTTTACTTTTGCTACTCGCATTGGCTTGCAGGACATGGTACGACACATTAGGTAGACATGGGTCAACTTTTCAACTCAAGTTACGTACATTCGCAGCAAATTGGAAGTACTACTTAGCAACTGTTGCTATTTTTTAGACTTTCTCGTTTCAAAGTACTTAATAAATGCAATTTTTTTATATGATTCTCAGTTTCAATTGCTTACTCATTGACACAGTGCGACCTTTCAAAATTTTATTTTTCAAATGATTGAGTTCATCTTTATCATCTTCATAAAAGCTAATTTTTAGTTAACTAAAATTTTTTACATTTTCCACTATAATTTTCAATTGCAAGTTTTAATCGTTTACTCCACACTCCAAATTACTGGAGTATAATAAATAACAATTCGAACTCAAGCCTGGTTTTGACAATTTTCCTCTCAATTCTAATCCTAACTGGCCACGGCTTTCAACAAATGCTTTGCATTTTCAAATGTTGCTTGTATTCATCAAACCACTATTCATAACTTGCATACCATTTCCATTTTTATTCAGAAATTGTCAGATTCGTATCTCTAGTTGGTTTCGCTCTCTAATCGCTTTTTATTCAAATCCTTCTTTCATATTTTCATTTCTAAAAATTATTACTTAAACTTGACGATGGACCATGCTTAACATGTATAATTACCTGAATTGAATTAGACCTTAAATTGATTACTCAACAAAACTCAAATTCACCACTTCGCTGAAGCTTTATGAAATATTCAACCAGCCCTTGTTCCACTGCAGCTGCTGCCTACACGCACAATCCATATTCGATCAATTCAGCGGTAACTTTCCGTGCTGACCTTTAAATTTAGAGAAGGAGAACAGAGAAAATAGATGCATCAAGCGAGTCTGCTAGGTATTTGTAAATGTTATGCACTTACTGCCCATCTTTAAAATTTTGCTATTTAAACAATTTTATTTTACCACAATTCACTATGCAACGTTGCACCACTTTCTGAAATGTTAAAAAAGAAATAATGCACATTTTAGTAAGTTTCGGTTCGATGTTGAGAGCAGAGCAAGAGGTGTCAAGTCGCCATTGCAAGCACAAAATGGTTGTTTGAGGGAAAAAGGCTGAGCTGGCGCGCATTTATGCGCTCACTACAACCTTTTTCCATCGGCCACAAATTGGATATAGTTTTAAGTTTTCAATGTTTTGTTGTGTGGCGGACTTGTTGCGCTACAATGGCGGTCGATTAATTAATTTTCACAATTATGTATTTTTGAGTAATGCTTAAAATGTATCTTCAAGCCCATTATCATTACCAGAGCAAAAACTCTTGCCGATGCTCGACGCTGTGTAGAGGCTTCAGCACAGCGCAACACACAACGTTCTTGGGCCGACCGACGTGCTCTGAAATAAAATTAAAAATTTTAATATTGCCACTGTGGAGTGCGGGGGACAATGCATGCTGTCTGTAGTAAAATACGAATACAAAATACTATGCAAGGCTAAAAGTCCCACAAACATTGCATGGGTACTGGTTGATATTTTTTCAAATTAAAAGATAAAAACGTTTGTTATTGGTTACACATCAAACTACAATATTCGTTTAATATTTTTAGAACTTCCAGTATTTGTTGTGGTTTTGTGACTGCAAACACAAACATTTAAATAGTAAAATCTAACAATTTTTCAAAAATTTTGCTTTGCTGCTGTTGCCAATCAATCGGAGTTGTTTTCGTTTTTAAACGGTACTATTTACAGCATTCCACTACCGCATTGCTTTGGTTCCTCAATGCAAGTTTTTGGTGTCAGCAAAGCGTTTCCATTAGCCAGCTGACTGGTGTATCGACAATTGGACGTATCGACTGAAGCTATTTGAATGTAAAAGCAGGCGAAGGAATAGACGGTAATTACAATACATTTAAAGTTCCGACTGAGCACTGCTATAGTTTTCCATAATTTTCTAGGTTCTTTTCGATTTGAACTTTTTCATTGTTATTTAATTTGTTTTGGGTTGGGAGTATGTGTAAATTTGTACGTCAAACATTTACATAGCAGCAGCACGGGGGTGGTCGTGTGTTTATATACGTGTTTGGGTTTATAATTGTATGTATGTGTAGCTATTCATATATGTAGGCGTGGCTGGGGCTTCAATTCTAAACAGCACGCATTGAAATAATGCAATGCAGCAAATTATTGCCTGCGTCTAAAGAAAAATTACATTGATTTGCTTAATAACCGCAAGCCGGTAGCAGTCCATTGTCAATCGGTGTCGCCGGACGTACGTCACGCCACGCCTTATAGCCGGCTTACATCTTCTCCTGTATGAAAGGGTGCACGAGTGCGTGGTTCAGCGAGATACGCTTCGACGGATCTAGTGCGAAAATATTGTCCAGCAGATCCTTTAGCTGAGTGACTTTACGATGCTGGTCGTCGGGCAGATTTTGATCAGCAATGAGCTCCTGTTGCAGATTACGAGCCGCTTTTATCACTGGCATCACAACGACCTTTTCCTACGGTGTTCAGAAGTTAATTAATTTTTTCGTTTTTTGAATTGAGATTATGTCATCAGTCAGCAAGGCAACTTACCCGTTCTGTGATTTTGTCGATTTCGTGGTAGAGAAAATTGCAACTCTGATCGAAATGCTGATCCTTGAACTGCCCCTTACGAGCTATGCGATTCGGAATTTTGCCTGAAATGTGTGGACAAAATATTAAACCCATTCAATTTTTGCTAAATGCTTCAACAATTGTCGGGGAAGTGGTGTGAATGGTGTATTTAGTTGCAATGTTTCTGAACTGTGAATAATATAAATTACTGCCACTGCTCAAACCGCAAAAGAATCATCAAATATTATTGTTCAACATCATACCCATCAATTATATGAAACTTGTGTTATAAATTAAAAAACAAAATAGTACCTTTTAGGTCCATGAAAAATTTCAGCATCTGGTTGTTGCTCTTGCCACTGAATAGAATTTTTCCCGTATACAGCTCGTAAATGGTGCAACCCGCCGACCACATGTCGATCCCATAATCGTAGGCTATGCCAAGAATAATTTCTGGTGCACGATAGAAACGCGACACCAAGTACGGCGTTATCTCGTTATCATTGATGGTTGACGCCGAGCCGAAATCACACAGTTTCAAGCACAAATTGTTTTCGTTAACGAGTATGTTGTCAGGTTTTATGTCGGCGTGTAGTATGCCTGTTTTCTTCAGCAGTTTCAGCGCTAAAAATAACTGCTGTGTATAGCTACGCACAGCCTTTATGTGCAAGCCTACATTTTTGCCGTACTTCTTCAATACCTCGCGTAGATTCATTGACAATGGCTCAAATACCATGCAAAGATGCTACAAATATTGAAATAGCCAATTGAACATATAACATCATTCATTCATTAATTCATTTTGTTCGACCCACCTGCTTATGGAAAAAATGCCTATACAGGCGCAAGCAATGAAAACGATCGTCTGGATCAGCGTCATTTAGCTTCTTTAGTATCTCTAACTCACGCAAGCCGGTCTTATGCCTGTAAAATATCGCAAACAAACAATGTCAAACAATGTGTGACATTCTCAAGTGCTACGTTTGACTCGCTACTTACATAATTTCATTGTTGCGTATAATTTTTACAGCGACGTTTGCGCTACCGCGCGCTTGATCACGCGCTCGCACCACGTTACTGAACACACCTTGACCAGTGTAGCCACTGACCACGTAGCGACTGTCCAGCGTCTCACCAATTCGCACCCGATAGTAGCCCTCCGCGTCGTCCCAGTTGTCGGTCAACGCGGGATTCTCGATTTGGTTTTTGTTCTGCACAATTGTGCTAGGCGACTGCAAATGGAAGGAGATCAAAATTGTAATGGAAAACCGTTGCATTTGTTTACTCGTCGTGAAAATTGTCGACAGTTACGAGCCAGCGACTCACATCGAAATTCGAGTCCACATCTTGGTCAGCAAACATATCCCATTCAGGACGCTTTTCCTTGCTATTGCCTTTCGTTTGATTCTGACTTTGGTTGTGCTTGCTGTCCTCGGAATTAGCACGCTCGGCCGAACGACGCGCTGGTGTAGTGTCAGTTGACTGTTTTCTCTCTTCCCGGCCCGTGCGGTCGTCGACTGCTGAACGCGAGTCCATTGAGCTTTCGTCGATCTTTAGTGGGCTCTGCTGCACCACTGCCATCTGGTCGTCTGCCACAGACAATGCGGCTGGAGGCGTTGTCGCTCGCTGGGTGCCCAATTTCTAGCAAGCAAAACAAAAAAAATATATACATATATCAAAAATCGAAATAACAATATGAAACTAATTTCGTTGATGCCAAAAAATGTCAAACGATACACAATGGAAAATGGGCGCAATGGTTATCCGATTTTAACCACTAATAGGCTAAATAGGCAATCTTAATACTCACCTTAAGTAGCTCCTCACGCCTTTTGCGACGCATTTCAATAATTTTTTCCTCGTCATCATCATCCTCGTTAATGTCTATGTCCAAATTCACCTCCTCGTCGCTGCTCGAATCCTTGGCATTAGCTTTTTGCCCCTCACTTAAAGAATCCCTATAACGGTCGCGATCTCTCTCACGTTCATCGCGCCGATTACCGCCTTCCCTACCCCCTCGATAGCTCGGGTGACGCTCGCGCTCAGTGCGTCTGCGATCCGATTCCACTTTGCTGCGACTATGGGAACGCTCCCGCATCCAGCGTTCTCTATCGCGTTCACGATCCCGACCCCGAACATTGGGCACGCCAGCGCGGTCCGGCTGCCGTAAACGTTCTTCGCGCAGACGGCGATCACGCTCCCGACTACCCTCTTGCTCACGCTGCTTATCTCTGTTGATCTCCACTCGCAGGTCCTCTTTGTGGCGGTTCTGATCGTGATTTTCACGCCGTTGCCGATTTCGATTGTGACTACCGTCCCGCTGTTGCGGTCGCCCAGCCAGATCGGAATCACGCCGAGGCGTGTGACTGCTGCTACGTTTGCCCGGCGGCAACGGCTGCTCTCTGGCTGTGTGCTGCTGTTGTTGCATATGATAACGATCTCGTTCTCGTGACGAGCGCCGATGCGGTGACGTTGTGCGCGCGCTCTTGCGGTCACCCAAGGCTGAGCGCGATTTGCGACTTGGCTCGGGCGTACGCTGGCCACCGCTAGAATCATCCAATAATATAACATCGGGTTCATTTGAAATCAGTTTTTTAGAAATTGTATTATTAACATTTTTACTGGTTGAAGAAGAGGACGACGAGGTGCGTTTCTTGTCGGCGGTGCCACCCCCCTTAGCTTCAATACATTGTGTTTTCTCGCCGATTTCATTGTGTTGCTGGCGCTGAGATGTGTTCGCCACCGTCGCCACCGAGTTTGAGTGACTGTCCTCACCCTCGGTGTCAGACATGTAGGCGCCGAGACGAGCCTGCAGGCGTGCCTTCTGGCGCATTAGCTCTTCGAGGTTTAATTCATCCTCGATAATAGCAACATCGGGACTGGCCATGTCGTTGGGGCTGTGACGGCATCCAAAATTCAAACAACGAAAAATTATGTAAACACAATTATTAGTTTTCCCTTTGTTGACTATTCATGCAGCAATACTTACACCTCACTCTCGCTACCCGACGAGGCGACCTCCATAGTGGGTAGCACCTTGTTCTGTATGGTTTTTGTGATCTCCTCCACCAGACTGCAAGGGTCTGTCTGTATGTTGGGCTTCGTGATGCTAAACTTATTACCATTCTCATTCTGCTCTACGCGCAGCAGTGTGCTTGCATCTCGACTAGCCTTCTGCATGATCTCCGTGAATTTGTCATTTAATATGCCGCTGCGACGCTTCTCCGCGTCTTCCGATACCGACGACTCGCTGTGTTTGTGGTGACGCTTCTTGGACTTTTTATGTTTTCTGTGCACTTTATCGCTCCTATTCGACTTTTTGTGTTTTTTATGTTTTTTCGACTTCTTATGCGAACTTATTGAATGCTTGGAGCGCTTCTCAGCCGAGCAGTCATTGGAATCGTTGCTGGAATCGAGGCTGAGGCATATTTTGCATAAATTTTTACTACTCGTACTTAACCTCAACTTTTGAAGTGCTCAATTTTGCTTACCTATTCTCATCGGTTGACATTTTGAAAAGCAATTCCTGCGAGTGCACAATCCAAATTAATTATCACTAGTTGATGGTATGCAGTAATTTTATAACGCCTGGTTTGTCAATTAGCTGAAATAAAAACTTCTCACTCGAAAAATTATGGAAATTTGCAACGACGTCGAGCAGTGAAAAACAACCAATTTTGATGTTTTCTCGAAAAGTGTTGTTTAGTAGAGGAACATAAACAGGGTTGCATATGGGAGGCAATATGTCAATGCAAACGATTAATATGTTAAATTTATGATAAATATTGCATTTTTATAATACTGCAACGAACTGTAATAATAACATAAAGATATATGTATGTGTAACAACTGTTTTTGATGTATTACAAAACAATATTTTTTGTTGTGTACATAATGTACAGTCTGAATACTTCTTTGTTAAATGCGTCTGGTTTAGTTTAGTTTATTTACAATTTAGTCAGACAGACCAGAATCTTACCGACTAGCATTTACAATTAATTCCAAAAATTTATATAAAAAATAAAACATATAAATAAAAAACATGACAGAGCAAATGGAAATACAATTCGCTGTATTTTGAAAACGTTTTCATATATTGCACATAACAAAATTGTTGATGTGTATGCTGATGCTGAAAACTCATATTCGAAATGGGCTCAGCTCAACTCCCAACAAAGGTATATGTATAAGTACTTATACTACTTACGTACTAATGGTTTAACGCAACCCTGAGAGAACTGTCGATTCAATTCTATCGATATCGACATATTCGAATACACAATTTTATCACATCAATAAAATTTCAAGCAATTTGCCATTTGAGACATATTGTGCAGCTGCCGTGTGCATTATTGCGCAATAACTTTTAATAGTAATCAGATTTTGAACTTATTTTGAATAATGCGAGTAGTCGACAAGGTGGAGGAACGTGCCTTCATTCTGGAATGTTTGGCCGTGTACAAGTCACTGCCGGCGCTGTGGAACACCAAAACACCAGAGTACCGTAACAAGCAAGAGAAGAACGCTGCTTACCAAATACTAGTAAATAAATTCCGCGAGAAGTACACAAACATAACGCGCAAAGACGTTACCCGCAAAATTAATACGCTGCGCACGAATTTTCGTAAAGAAGTTAAACGGCTGGAGGACGAGGGTCGGGAAGACACAAAGTTGTGGTATTATGAACACATGAAGTTTCTGCGCGACCAAGCCGATATTAAAGAAGAGGCAAGGAACGAAGGAATCCTATCACTCAAAATGTATTCACCAATAATTTACAGATTCAGTTTCTTGATGAGGACCAATATTCGATTGATCCCATAAGCATAGAGATTGTGAAGCAGGCGGATGCAGCGACCATGCGTAGGCACACTCAAGTGGAGGACACCCCCAGTGCCGCGTACATGCAGCGCACATCCGTCGACGATGACTATGAGCTGCGTATAGCGCAAACCTGGGCCTTGGAGCTAAAGAAAATGGCACCCGACCAACAGATACACGCCAAGAAAGCCATCAATGAAATACTGTACGAAGGTCAACTAGGCAATCTGCATCGCGACTGCGTGCACATCTACAGTCCGTGATGAGGCAACAATGAGATTCCAAACATTTTCAATCGGCTGCTTCACTATCGTATAATTAGTTTCTAAGTCTTATAATTTCAAGCTTAAAGTTAGCATTGATGTGTTGCTGCACAATTCATTCAGGGATATCGCCGCCCGGCACCAGCTAGAAACAAATTCAGATTAATCGTTATAGTCAATAAAAATATGTATAAAAAATCTAAAAAAATTTCTTGCTGCTTGGAGCGTAGAACACACCATCGTTATGTTGTTGCCGTTTAGCAGTATCTGGTCCAGTTTGGTAATGCGTCTGCCTTCCGGCGTGTTCTCGTATTCCGTCACATCGTCGAGCAACATGTTGACAAAGTCATCGAAGCCGAGCAGTGTGCCCACCATCTCCTTGTCATTCTTCATGATGATGTGTATGCGTGATCCTATGCATTTGTCCACCAATTCTGCGTTGAAATGAAAGAGTTCATCATTGATTATGGCGTTAAGTGGATGCGAAGATGCAAATACCAAGTGGCAACAGCGTGGAAACGTTTGATGGTGGCGGTACAGCGGTCATCTTGCAATTTCTTTTATTGTTCTACCAATTATAACTGTATTTTCTTGGTAATGGTGTTGGTTTTAAGGTTGGTCCGTGCTGACCTTACTCTAGGAAAAGAGTATTTAGCCAAACTTATCAGATATAACGCAAAATTAAACTTGAATTGTGAGAGATATGAATTGTCAACAAAACGCGGATTTCTGCTAGGACAGATGGGCCGGACTTTCATTCGCGCGTTGACGTGCTACCGACAAGTACAGGGTTGCATTTATGATTGTTGTCAGTATTCGGATTTAACTAATCGGACACGAAAAAGGATTATTTTTCAATTTTACTTTTGCATGCTTTCTAAGTAAATTTAAAAAGTATAAAAGGATACAGGGCAGCTAGGCCATGTTATGTCGGTTGTACTTAAAATATGTAAAGGAGTAATATAAAAACTATATATATGTATGTATAAGTACATTCGCCAATTGAAGTGAGAGTAATTACATTGCATCGAATGTTTATTTACTAAACAACTACATTCGGAATAGGAAAAAGATGGGGAATTGGATCCGCTTAGGTTAAATTCAGTCAGACAGGTGTCATAATTCGACTTCCGTTGCTGAATGAGTTTTTTGCAATGGCAATACTAAAGCCGCAATTAAATGCTTCATTGGACGGCCTATTGTATCTACCGCCGCAATATCAAAGTAAATAAAGGCTTAACTTTAGCAATATTTTGAGCTTTGGAACACTTTCAGTTATTATTTTGTACCAAATTCTGTAATAATTTGTAGTAACGAAAACCAAAAACAATGAACACGTATAAGTATGCGGTGTCAAATTTTTAAAACCAGTATCCCCGACACCGGTTTTGAGGTGTAATTCCATAGGCCGCTTACAGCGCATGCGCCATGCCGCACGCCGCTCCAACGGCAACATGTGCGCCACAAAATCTGCCGCATTTGTTGCTGCTGCCGTTGCTGAGGAGAGCACTGCCGCCACTGTAGCCGATTGGTGAGCGGAAATGCGGTATGGAAATGTTGCGTGATAACCGAGCAAAGGTAGCGGCGAAATGTGGTGGTTGGTTTTTGGTGGGATACGTGGGTGCGCTTGTCAGTGCCATTGGCCGTGTCAATACCAATTTTCCAACGACTTGCTTCGCAGAGAAACAGTTTTGTAAATGACTTTGGCCGATGTAGTACAACGAAAACGCGATAATAAAATATTGTAATAAAATTTCAATTGATAAAAATAAATAAAATTTTCAAAAAATTCAAAAAATCAAAGTAGATTTTAAAGATAGCAGCCAAATTTAATCATTGTTAGCATATCGCACACAAGCCGTCGGATATATATTTTTTATAAACTGTATGGAAAATTTGGCTGAAAAGCGCATTGAAGCGTGAAAAATTGTGTGCTCAAGCCGTCTACATTTGTCGGTATCCGCTCATGTACAACCAGATAATATTCGCATCTGGCCCATGGAAATCATTATGTAATTTCCATAAATGAAATTAAAGACATTTCTAATAGATTATTAACTAACTGAAGCAACTTGTAAAATGTGAAAAAGCCGTGTTGACAGCAAGAAATCAATAGCAACTGTGTGTTGAGGCGCCATAAACGCACAACTGCAGCAATAAAAACTATGGAAAATCCCGCTACCCAGCAGCCAATTTAAATTCAGACAAAGCAGCAAGAAAGTCGCCATCCAGCTCGCCGTCATCCAGCGCGCCGTCACAATGGCAGCCGCCAATCCGCATCCCATCAGCAGCAGTTGCCAGAGCATTGCCTCCGTCGGCGGCGCTCACACCACCAGCAGTGTGGGAGGCGGCACTATACCCCGTACTACGCACTATGTCAACGGCACGGGCAGCCTGGGCCGCCTCAAGTACCACAACAAGCACAAAGGTCTGGATGCCAGCGACGAGGAGCTGGACTATTCGCAGGTAGAGACATACGTTAGCGCGCCCACCAGCACCAGTGAACTTATTGGCGCATGGCGGGTGGTTTGGGCGGTGTGTGGCAAGAGGGAGAGGGAAGCGGGCACCAAAAGTGACTTGATTAGCCCGCATCGCAATGTTGTGCTACTAATTGAATTGCTTTAATGATGGTGTTATTAGTTGTACAGTTATGATAACCTCCCCCGGCTCATCACTCACATCCGTTGGTCGCATATGCCAACACAAATGAATGCCAATATGAAGGCGAGTAATGCGCCGAGCATTTGCCATCCAATCGATTCATCCGCCAGCCGGACACCCTCGCTTGCCCATTGCTTGTTGTGGGGCCGTATCGGTTGTTTGCATCTTCGTGCTGTGTCGAAGTTATTAAGCCATAAAGCGGCAAGCGGTTATGTGCTTGACGGCGGTCGAGGGGTGCGTTTCAATTGCTCAGCCAGCTGCCAAAGGGTTGTTGCTTTGTCATAAAATAAAAGCGGCAAGCCGCCATGGGGCAGCCTCCTTGCGGCCCCGCGCCATTAGGCTGCGTACACAATGCCAGTTCGCAGATACATACACGTATGCTGCTTGACACAGCAACGTGCTACGAGTACATGTGTCGGCCACTTTAGCGGCGGCATGGGTCGCTGTGACCGTTCGCCGCACAGGCAGCAGCGGCGCGTATGTGGTCAAGTGCATTAGCACACCCAATCAAGTGTTAATAATTCGATGCGTCGCACCGCAGGTCATCGCAAAAAGCATTTGTCGCAAATGCGAAACACGCTGTTACTTGGACAACGCAATTATTAATCCAATTATGATGTGCGGCGCTCCGCAATTGTCAGTTCTTCATGGCAGAAATTGAACCGTGTCGCCGTCATGGTCCGTTCAGTGGTGTTGTTTATCAAGTGTCACAGTCTCGTGCAACTCATTGTCCGTCGCCTATTGCAGTGACTCAATGATCTAAGTACCGTGTCCACCAGGGGCGGATTCAGAAAAATATGTTGGGGGGCAGAAAGATTTCAAGAAATAATTCTTTAAATAAAAAAATGCCTTTTAATTTGTATGTAGTTTTAGAGTCGACCATAATATTTCGGGGGGAAGGTTTCAACCCCCAAAACCGCCCCCCCTGAATCCGCCACTGGTGTCCAGAGTCAGCACTTGTCCGCTCCCCTCTTTTGCGCACTCACTGCGTCGTGCTATGGTTTATGGTTACGCATTGAATGTGTCGCCGTGTTTACATTTTGTTTCTGCTTTTTGCTTTTACTGCCACTGCGGAAGTGATTTCCCATTCAAAACGGAAGTTTATTTAATTTACCTGTTCGCAATGAACTCAGCCAACAATTGGAATTTTTTGTGAGTTTAAAGCACAAGAAAGGAATTTTTATTTGACTGTGACATTAAATAATTGAAATAATTTTGTCCAAAATAAAATAATGCACGAGTATGTATGAAATTTGTGGGTAACGCTAAATTCGGGGAAAAGCTTAATTCTTGTAAGCCATGCGTTCTAATACTTTTAATAGAAAACGAAAAAAAAAATTAAAAAGTGGATGTATCGCTGGTCTTTACAATTTGAGTTAGTGGGGGATCCTTCATCAGGGGCGGATTCAGAAAAATATTTCGGGGAGGGTTTCAAAAAGTAATTCTTAAATATTTATAAAATGCCTTTTAATTTGTATGTAGTTTTAAAATCGACCTAATACTTCGGGGGGTTTCAACCCCCCAACCCCCTGAATCCGCCACTGTCCTGTATGATCCTTCATGTGATTCAACATGTTTTTGCTTTGACTTTTAAGTTGCAAGAGATATTCAAGTTAAAAAGCATTGATTTAAATAATAGAATTCCTTTTATTGTAGCAATACAAATCAAGTTAAGGTTAATAATGTGTTGCGTTTAAGCTAAATGTTTTAACTACCCCCTACCCTATCCTTTTTAAATCGTCTATGCGAAATTGTGTCCTTTCTCCTCTTAAGGTTATAAAGGTGTTAAAGGACATGCCACATCACATCAAAAGCTCGCCAGCTTAGTATTTTTCGCATTGCACAGTGATTCGTTCCATAGACAAAATTAAAAAAATTTATAGTCTCAAAATTTTACGATTTTGATGTCATTTGAAAGGTAAAACTCCAACTAAGAAAACCCCAAAAAAAATTTGTGCAAACGATTAATAAGTGTGAATGCAAAATCTGCTCAAAGACGGAACTTTTTTCACAGAAAATTTTAAACACATGTTTTCTGCTTTTAAGGCTATCGAGTAAACAAATTGTAAAAAGACATGGTTGGCAAGAAGTTACCAAAACTTTCAATATAGATTAAGATTGATGTGGGCATTTTTGCTTTAAATGATTTTTTTTTTAAATTGCAAGGCTGAGGTTTCAACTTCACTTTTCATTTAAAATATTTTTCAAAAGTAAAAATCTGAAAATTGGCAGAACTTAGAAGAAAATATCTAAAGAGTATTTGGAAGTATGTTCCTGGATTTTATTTGTATTTTAAGAAGCATTCTTTCTTTGTCGAATAATGTATTAACATATTCCGATATCTTCCGATCTCAGAAAATAATTCAATTTGAAAAGTGTTCTAAACACCTATTTTTCGACAAAATTTATTTTATTCATCCCTAAAAGTATGCAATCAGCATGAAAAATTAAAAAAACTGCGCAAATGCAAATCAAACATGTTTTATTATCATTTTTATTGCAAAACTAAAGGGTCCTCATACAATTTCTGTTGCTCTTTGCAATTATTAATGTTGACGTTACCGGTTAAATGTAAAATCTGAAAAATCTAGCCAACACGCTGCTATAGCTTACCAAAAATTAAAAAAATTTGCTAATTAAAGTCTCAGGCATTGCTTAACTGCAAAAGTTTAAGAAAAACAAAATGAAGATTTAAATTCAGCAGACCATGATTAACTCGTATACAAAACTTTATTGAGTACAGACGAATCCTTCTAATTTTGTCCCGCGGTTGTATGGAGTCGAATCACTGTGCATTGTGGCAAACAACCAACAACCAACCTTCTTCGAATAGAGACATTTATGTTGCAGCTATTCACAGCACGCTTTGGGCTATTTACGCAAAGCTTTTCAGCGCAGTGCTCAGCGCTCTTTGCCTCGTTTTCTGGCGCCCATAAGTTCACAAAGGCCTTTTCTTGTTTTCTTGTTTTGATGTCCTTCAGCTGTCGCAGTCAACACACATATTGGGCCGCGTGAAATCTGATCGCTTTCTGGCCTCGAAGCCGGATGAAGACCGGCGGCGGCGTACCATCATTATTGAGAAGAAGAACGACTCCTATGGCTTCACGTTGCAAAGTTACGGCATTCACTACAAGAAGGACCAGGAAGTGGAGATGGTGACCTATGTCGACTATGTGGAGTATGATGGGCCCGCGTATACGGCCGGCATGCGTGAGGGCGATGTCATACTCTCCATAAACGGCGTCGATATGGAGAAGGCCGATCACAAGACCATCGTTGACTTTATCAAGAGCTGTGACACGCGCATGCGCATGGTTGTGCTCTTCGAGGACTGCGTCAGAAAGGTAAGTAGCACAACATGTAGTTGCATAAGTATGCTTATGAAGTGTACGCATTTGCTTTCAGGTCGATCTGCACATGCGTTACATTCAGCTGCAGAACATGTTGCACAGCAAAATGAACGAGCTGGAGCGCATCTGCTTGCGTGAGCGCGAACTGCTGGAGGGCAAGTGGAAGACACACAGTTTGCCGGCGCGAAAGAAGGCCACCACGTCCCCCACGGACACCGAGTCCGGTCTGTCGCCCACTGACGCTGACACGCAAAATTTGCCCTACTACCGACCGACGCTATCCACCGAAGACGTGGCCAACATTGCGCGCCATCAGTCGCAGCAGACAATAATACCGCCGCCGGCACAGTTTATGCTCACCTACCATTATCTGGACCCCACCTACCGCTACATACTGAAACCATCGACCTCAGGAAGTGGCGAATATCTGGTTACCGCTGGCACCGCCGAGGGGCTACAGCGCAGTCCCAGCGATCAGCACTTTATATTGCGGCACACCGAATCGCTGGACACAACAGTGGGCGCCGGCGGCATGGCACAGAGGAGCGCACAGCAGCGCAGTGTCAGTGGGCCTCCGCCGGTCCCACCGCCAAGGACATGCGAGAAGCACAAACCGCCCGGTACGCCTCAGCTGTCAAAGGAAAAACAACAACAACAACAACAGCAGCAGCAGAAAACCGGGTCAACGCCACAGAAGGCGCAGAAGTCGGGCAAGCACTGTCATGGTCACTCGTGCAACCCTTGCCTGGGTCATTTCAGGTGGAAGTCCGCCGAAAAAGCCGCCGCCGCTGCTGCTGCAGCTGCGGCCACTGGTGGTGGTGGCGGTAACGGTAACGGTAACGGTAACGGTAACGGTAACGGCGACAACGTCAGCTTGGATGCCTACGATCTGGCCAGTCCGTGCTGTGACACGCACTGTGTGCCCACGCGGCGCCGCACACGCCACAAGGAGCATACACACAAGCACAAACACCGCGAGCGAGAGCGCGACTCGAAGGATCGCCAGCAACGACCCAAATCACAGTCGCATGCCTCGCCTGCGAGCGTTGCGCGCCAACATGTGCACCACCACCATCACCACGTTGCGCCGGAAGCGGCACAACAACCGCAGCCACAGCAACAGCCGCATCAGCACCATCACCACGCCCAAGCGCAGCAGCAGCAGCAGCAACACGTTTGCGACTCGCACAACGGCAGTTTGCGTTCGCGCTATTTCGACCTCACCACTGGGCTGGTGAGCCACTGCAGTCTGCACTCTTGCACCTCGAGCGAGTTTGCGCCCGCCGATTCCACATCATACACCACATCGCTCAGCACCGACACGCTATACTGGGATCCCAAGAGCGTAAACAGCGCCTCGCGCCAACATTCGACCAAGTCACGCCAGTCCTACCAGCAACAACTGCCGCAGCAACAGCAACAGCAGACGGGTCAGCAGCCCGCCGCGCACGTGCACGGCGTCTACCAGCAGCGCTACCACATCACCGCCACCCAAATACAGCCCTCACAAATCTATCCGCACGCGACCTACGTGCAGAAGCCCAAGTCCTGGGACAATCTGACCACAAAGGCGGTGGGCGGCTATGGCTTCGGCTACGGCTATCTGGACACGGTGACCGTCAAGCCCGCCGTGAAGCTGCAGATCGCGCAACAGCGCCACTCCATGCCGCGCAAGAATCCCTACGGCCGCTACTCTACCTACACCGACGTCGAGAACTATGCACCGCCGCCGTCGCAGTTCGTCGAGGAGCTTATCACAACCACCACCAAGATAACGACCAAGTCCACAGAGGAGCTGATTGCGGCGCCCATGCAGCAGACGCCGTGCGACTGCATGACGAAGCAGCAGCAGCAGGCGCTAAAGGCGGCCCAACTGCACGTCAGTCAGGCACAGAAGGTGGCCCATCACACCAACTGTCAGATGGGCTACTACTCGCACTTGCCGAGGCCCACCATCGATGCGGGCACGTCGACGACCACTGTGCCGACCAGCGCGCCCGATGTGGCAACCGTCTCGGAGGTGACGCGCTTGTAGGTAACGCTCGTTTAGGCCAATAACAGGAACTATCGCGAGTTGGTCTAAATGGGAATGAAAACTGAATACGCGGAACAAAGAACGGAGGCAGAGGGTGAAGTAAATCAATATTAATGCTTGACAGTCTGGCCAGATGGGACATCGCTCTGCAACCAAAAGATGATGAATAGCGCTGATTAGTAGTAGTTAGATGGTTTAGGTTGCTATTTGTTGCAGCAACAAGTAGAATGTTTTGTAAGCTTATAGGCCGGAGAGCCACGGTAGCTGTTTAGCGAAACATTTTATTTTGGTTCGACATCGAAAAGCATCGATAATGCGTTTAAGGGCATCCGTCTATTGTTAATTAAAAAAAGTTAATGCATCACATCCATTTTTTTTACAAACAGACAACGACATTCAGAACGAAACATTGACGAGCCAAGTTAAGGAATACGGTGTGAGTAGAATAGTAGCGTTGTAAGAGTTGAGAGATCTGCATCCATATAAGATAAGCATACATATATAAATACTACCTAACCACCCAAAATCACAGTCATTTATTATAAGAAAAGCGAATTCGTTGAATACAACGTCAAAGGAATGAAAACCGTAGTTAGGTAAGAAGAATTGAAGAATTTCGCTCAACTTTTGTATATAACCTGCAAATGCATCCAACTTTGGCTGACAGCCAATTACACAGCAAGTGGTCGATTTTATGCAAAATATTGCCAAAAATGCCGACTTTTAAATGAAATAAGCAAAATATTGTTATTGTTTTAATTAGTGCAACAAATATTTAAAAAATACATATATAAATGTATAATTTTGTGTTTATTACGAAGACTGAATTGCAATCCAAATTTTTTTAATATTTAATGTTATTTGACTAAGTATGCATAAATATTCAATATATAAAAAAAATAATTTATTGTGATATATAAAGAGCACATGCACACACATGCACACATCTAGAACTACATACATATATATAAAATTTACTGTACTTGCGTCATAAAAATACATACATAGAATATGATAGTTGCATTTAAATACAGACAACCGCATTGTAAAATCATAGCGCCCAGTTATTGCTTTTCAATTCAATTAATACTACTAACACTGAACATTATATAGGCAAAATTATACTGAACGTAGAATTTTTATCGAATATACCAAAGGTAACTTGGAGGTGCATGTAAAACGCATATTAAATAAATGATTAAATAAAATTATGTTTAGATAAGAAATGTGACTTTCTTACAGGTTTTTTAATTTGCAACAAATGTAGTCGATAAAGTGCCAGCAGGTGAAGGTTTCATATATAGTATTTAATATTTTTCGTAAAACGCTCAAAAAAAATTTTCTGTTGTATTGCCATTTATTTTCATAGCAATCGGTTTTTGGGCAATCAAGATCGCAGCTCCCAAAAACTTTGGCGCATTTCACAGTAAGCCGTCTAAGTTTACACGCATATTTTTATACACATTTCCACTGAAGTCTACCAAGTCTACTAAGTAGGAAATCGGGCTGGTCCAAAAGTGGTTTTTCAACTGGTTGCTTGTCAGTCATAACTGACCTCAGAACCGACTCGTTTTCTTGGAGCAAACTCGCCCTTTTAACGTGGCGGTGTCCTAGGCGACAGTGAATTGTCCCCGTCTGCATCCATTTGCAACTAGTCCAAGGTTAGTCCGAAGTAAAACAGTTTTCAAACCAGTTGTGAAGCGACTAGTTTGCAAACTAGTTTATTCTGGATTAGTTTTCTAACCACTCGATTTTTATGGGGAAAATAAAACAATGCATTTTTTAAAGAATTATTATTTGTTTTAAATACGAGGATTTAGAAATAAAAACAAAAAATCATCGCGAATAAAAAAAAATTGTTGGTGCATTTAAAGATGAACCAAGATGAACTTCGAATTGTTGACACACTTCTGCCGGAACTGTTTGGGGGACTTCGCCTACAATTAATAAATAAATAAATGAATTACAGAATAATTTCATAAATACCTAAATATATTAATACATACCTTTAAGGGGGTAGTCTGGTAGAATCGACCATGTTTTTAAGTAATTTTTTTTTCTTACAAATTTTTATTCCACATTAAACATTTTTTTATATGTTATTGTACATAGTTTTGAGTACTGAAGACAATTTTTTTATAAATTTTCGTTTATATCCGGGGGAGATATGGGCGACCGGAAGACGCCATTTTGAAATCTGGCTGACACGATTTCTCCATTTTGGATGATCTGAAACATACCAAACAAATTTCATTTTGAAGTACAAATGAATGGCTCTCATTTGACCTATAACTGTAAAAAAATATTAATAAATAAACATTTAGTGCAATTGTAAATTTTTTTCCTCTTTTTTTGCTTGTTTTTTGTTAATAATTGTGTCATAACGTTCTTACATAGAAATGGACAATAATGATCGTAGTTCACGCGATAGCCAAACCTTTTCTGAAAATGTAAAAAAAAAGTTTAAGCAAATCGGTGCAGTAGATCGGCCGTAATCGTGTCAGCCAGCTCAAAAAATACTATTTTGAGAAAAACGTGTTAAAGATCTTGCTAAAATGATCAAAACTTACTTTTGCACTCATTTTCAATCGCTTTCGGATACTATCCGAGGTAAAGGAAGGTTTCTACAAGATTCCTAAGGGTTTAAAAAGACTGCAAAGAAAAAATTTTGGATTTTTTGAAAAAAATCTACCTGACTACCCCCTTAAGCTGCTGCTGCAATTCGTTGCTTTACGCAACCACGCAAAATTCTAACTGAAATCATTCAAGTTAAAACGTGCAAATCGAGCGAACTTCGAGTCATAGAAACAGAAAGTTCGAAAAATGCAAACATTTCTACGTTTTTGTTGTAACAAAAGTATCGCAAGATCAGCCGTAACAGAATTTTATTGATTATTTTACCTCGGTTTCGTCTTTCGTTTCGTTTCGTATTTTCATGACTCTTCTCGCCTATGAACGCGCACACAGAACGTTAACGATTAGACGCGAACTGACTGACTTCTGCATCCGCTGACAGCTACTTTGACAACTAGTTGTCCAATTGACCTACAAAAAACCAATTGAAAAACCAATGAATTTTGGAAACCAGTTGTCTCAGGTCCGACAGGGTTAATAACTGCACTTCACTCCTTTGTAAGACTTGTCCGTCGAAGCTAACACGCACATTTTTTATTATATATTTTCACTGACGACTAAAACTGCAATCCACTCATTTGTAGACAATGTAACCATTCCATTTACTCGTTCTCTCTTAAGTGAATTTTGGTTTTTTCTTTTTCGCCCATTTCTGACTGAAATACAATTAAAATAACGTCGGCAGTTAAAATAACTTGCCGACTTGCGTTTGTCGGATACGGAAGTGACAGCTAATTCATTTAAAACCGTTACACGCTCACCACACCAGCACGCCGTCGTGTTGTCATTTGTTTCGTTAAGTTCATTCGTTAAATGTCGCTGAATAGCTGAGTCAGGCGACGGCAAGGCTCTCCAAAACGGACAAGCAAAACAGATTTGTCAAATGTTCAACAGTCAACGAAAATGTATAAACATCCAAATTCAAATCTACATTTTATTGACAAAATGCTGAAATTCAATTCTAACCTCATATTTCGCCCCTTAATGTATGCTTTCATTTGTTATCACATAAATTTAATCGAATCCTAAGAAATGTGTATAGAATAATGTGCTTTCAACAACGCTGCAATTTGCTAACTGTGCGAAAAATTGTGTTGTTATTGTTGTTGCTGCTGCTGCAACCATCGAACGACGTTAAGCCGGCACATTTTAGTGGCACTTGAGCCCTGCGTTCTGGCGTTGGTGCGCTCTCTGGCGCGTGCATTCACCACTTGCATTGCCGTCGTTCGAGCAGAGCAGAGCGAAGCGAAACGCCGCTGAACAGAGCGAGAGTGACTGGCGGACAGAGTGGCCTGGCCCGGCGGGTCTGCGCATGTTGTGTTTGGGCCGTGTGTAAAAAATCAATAAACCACCCTTCGTTAAAAATGTAAATGCGAAAAAGTTCAATATCGAAACAATACGTAGACGTAAGAGAGTAGAATTTTAATGGAAAAACGCAAAATAAACGCCAATAAATTACTTGTAAATTAGTGCAGCCAACGCGAAAGTGTCGAACGTGTGCGCAGCGATGCAGTGCGGTTGAATTGTCATTCAGAATGTTGGCGAAAAGTTGATAAATTGCTGAAAAACGGCAGACCGGCAAATTTCCACAAGCATATGTCAGGTGTGGAAAAGCAAAAGCACAGCACCAGCACCAGCACCAAACCCCCCTTAGCGTACAGTGTACGTGCAGCAGACAGCGAGCGGCAGCACGGAGCCAGACGACGAGGATACAGCAAGCAACAACGAGTCGAGCGGCGCAGGCCAGGCGAGACGCAACGCGGCGAGAGGAGACGAGACGAGACGAGTCGAGACGCTGTGCAGCGCCGCTGTGGCAGCAGGAATAGTAAGTAACAGGAGCACGAGCCGAAGCCGGAGCCGGAACCAGGAAGCGGCAGCAAATCGACCAACTGTAACCGCGTATCGATGTGAATGCGACACATGGCAGATGCACTTCGAATCGTAATCTGCGCTCGTTTGGCGAGATCTGGTCACGGACACTGAATGGTGTAGTTGCGGCAAAATGTGGCAGCGCAAAATTGGTTTCGAATAGCACAGCGAAGATGCGGAATTCTACAGTAACTTAGCGGATAGCGGATAGCACTAGACGTAGTTGTAATTGTAGCAGTAAATCAGGAAGAGCAGCATTGCCCAGCAGTGACCACGGCGACGGCGTCGACGCAGCGTTTAGCGGCAACAGTGAGTGCTCCTGGCGCACAGGGCAACAAAGGACAGCAGCCAGTTAAAAATTCAACACTGCAGCGGCAACGCAGCAGCGACGACAACGACCAAAGCCAGAAAGTAGACAGAAACGGGCAGCAGGATAAGTCCAAAAATTAAAAAAAAAATACGAAACGACAACAACAGTGACACTACTACTGCCAGCATCTACACCACCAACACTAGCAACAACAACAACAATATCAGCAGAAGCAGTAATAGTAGGAGTAGCGGCACCAGGGCGCGGGCAACAACAACGGCGACCAGCAATACGAGTACACAATGAGCTGCGGTTTCACAGAAAGGTACACACGCCAGCTGAATTTGGGGAGTGGGTGGAGGCGCGAGTGCGAATGATGAATGCGTTTCAGGCGGCGCGCGTCTGACCAGTGCGAAAGTGCAAAATTCGACTTCGAATCAAACAGTTTCAGTGTGTTGGGGCATGTAGTAAAACTTACAACAATAATAATAACAACAACAACAACAACAACATTAAAATAAAGATTGGCTGAAAAATAACATAAACGAAAGGACTTCACGAGCAGTGCAACATATCGCACAGCCAGCAGCAGTGTGCCTGTGTGTGTGTGTGTGTGTGCGCGCGCGCGTTGCTTGCCTATGTGTGTGTGAGCGTGAGTTTTCGTTGAATGAAGTGCCGAAATCACACAAAAGTCGAAATTGCTTCCATTGGAGTCGGGCACGGCACAGAATCGGTGCGGTAGGGCTGCGAGTGCGGATGCGGATGCGAATGTAAAATGTGAAATGTGCAGGCAGTGCGTGTAAGTTGAAGGCATGTGCTGGCACATGCTGCTGCTGCTGAAATCTACAGGAGCCAGCATTTTCTTGGCCAAAGCAAATGTGAAACTATAAAAAATATGGTAAATTTTAATAATGGCAAAAATTGTGAATTTGGTAAAAGTGAGAAGAATTTTTTTAAGAAAATCGTATACATATATTTAGTATTGAAAGCAGCCAAAAGTGTTTTGAAAACTGGAAAGAAGATTAACAAAAAAAATATGTATATTTATGCAGTTGAAGTGCTTAGTTATAAACATTAGCATTTTATAACAAGTGAGAATAAGTTTGCATAAAAACATGCACGCAATGAAAATTGGTGCAAAAAAGAAAGTTTTCAAAATGCAAAATACAAAGAAATAAATATGAAATATGGCAGCATTTGTTAATGTGAAACAATTAATATCGAAGTTAAGTTGTAAATCTACGTAATTAAACAAACGAAACTTTAATGTTTGAAATAAAAAATTAAAGGAAATAATAATAATAACAAAAATAATAAATAACGAAATAACAAAAAAAATATAAAAATTAGAAATAATAACAAAATTTGTCGAAAACATAAATTTTTGAAATTTGTAAATGTAATAAAAACACTTAATTCTAAATAATTGTTTTTAATAAATGAAATAATGTTTTTTTTTTTAACTTATAACTGCCGAACTTATGGTTATAATTAAAAACAGAAAATATTCAAGAAATTCATTAATTACTTGAAATATTTAAAAAAGCCATTTAACATTAAAGTTGCAATAATTCAACGCCAGAGAGCTCATGAAATAAATAACAAAGTTAATCGCATTAAAGTGTCAACCATTCGGTGCATGCAACTTTCACAATTGATACAATAAAAAATATATAATAAAATTTAGAATATAGAAGAAAATATTAAAAGGACATCAAATGACAATGCTCAGTGGCAAAATGCCACAAGACGCCTAGTATCGTGGCCATAAGGTTCATAAGTGTGTGCGTATGTGTGCGCTGCTCGTGTCCACCGTGCGCGTGTGTGTAAGTGTAGCATGCCACAAGGAGCATACACCAACAAGCACACAACGTTAGTGTGCAACGAAAAAATCTCTACACCAATTCCAACTTCCTGCCAGCCAGTCAGTCAGCTTGTGTGCCTGCAATGCACATTTGATTGCGCGCTGACAAAAAGCACAAATACAAAAATTAAGTAGCAACAACAAAAACAGAAATCATACCAAATCGTCTTTATAAATACTTGTATGTATGTACACAAAGTGAGCAGAGACATACACTGGCAAAAGCAGTCAAAAGCGTGACTTTTGCTCGGTCATTGATTTGGCATCGTCACCACCATCGTCATTCTTATCACCAACAATTGCGCCGACAACACCATCATCACAATAACAACTATCGCCGACTAATCAGCCAAATTGCTTAGCGGTTTGTCAGCCAATAAAAACGCTTTTGTGCGCGTTTGAGTGTGTGCGTGTATTTGCTGTTTGTGTGCCGCCTTTCTGCCACAATTAAATGAAATTATTTTCACAGAAACCGACAACAAAATGCGATCTCATATGCGCCATGTCCTGCCGACGCTATGCGCCTGTAATATATGTACATATATTATTGCAATATGTATGCGTGTGAGTGTGTTCCGCTTCCGCTCGTTCTAGTCCCCATCCGCTTCGTTATTGTTTTCGTATGGGCCAGTGTAAAGTTTATTAATCAATATGCATACGCGACTCGATTCGATGAGGTAAAATTACACATAATTACGATACGTTTAACACACGCACGCACACAACAACAGGCACGCACATACACATAGCTCAACGCTAAACACCCCCCACCAAAATAATCGAGCATGTGCTACCCCTCCGTTTGTTTTACTTTGTTTTATTTTTCCGCTGTGCTTTGTGGGCTCATTGAATTTTTCGTTTGCGTGAGACATCCACAGCGACAGCACTGCGAGCACGACACAAAGAAAGTGCCGCGTGCTCAGCGAATGAATTAAGTGCATTTTCCTTTCTTGTATTTTTACTTAATGTTTTTTTGTTTTTGGTTCTTTGAAGCGCGTTGATTCTCATCAACAAACTTAACAAAACAGAGAAAAACTAATGATGGAGTTGGATTGCCGAGGAAAGCGACACCAATTATTGGTTGCTAAAAAAGAGGTAACCTCAATTCTATAAAAGATTATATAGGGTGCGCCAATATTACTTATTCATATGTTATAAATGAGAGATTTTTTATAACAAAAATGCTTACTAAGAAATGTGTCAAACCTTATTTAAAGGTACATAGAAGGAATGCTAACATGTGTCTACTGTTTTCAATACTCCCTTAACTTATATCGTCTTCTAAAACCAAAATAATGTTCTCGCACATATATGAGCATCCCCTGAGTGTTGGTTTTAACAAAAAAAGGATAACGTTTTTAATTTCATATAGTAATTTCTTTCTGTTTTCTTTAACTGAGCTTTGAGGTCTTTAGACAATAGCTCCAACAGTGCGATTAAGATTTCTGCGGATAAATAGTTCATTTAAATCGAATTTTAGTTCAGCTTAAAACTTATTTTAAACAATGAAAACAACATAATAAACCGAAAAAATTTCGGGAAAATTCAAATTCATTCATTAATTCGAGAAAATTCATATCTGTTTTGATTAATAATCTTTACATACAATCGCGGTATTTATAGCATTTTAAAGCTGAAAAGTTACAGTGTTGTGATAATAGCAAATCTGGCCAATTTTTTTTAATTATACAATTTTGTTACTAAATAACGGTTCAAAGCTTTGTTTTATTGGTTTTATAAATAACACTGCACAACAGCATGTCTGTTGAATGGAGTTTTTTACATCAATCAGAATCGTTTTTCTACGCTGTTTTCAAAACCATCCTCCGTTTTTATGTAACAGCTCTAGTTTTCGCCAAAAATGGGCGTGTCATTTTTTCGAATTTTCCTCGGCTTTTTTCTCGTTTTCGACTGTAATTTCTGAACCAATAATGCTATCGACATGATTTGTATATAGTTGCACTAACAACATCTCACGCCATCTTTTCTGATATTATTCAATTTTATGCGTTCTAAATTGGCGTTGTAATAAGGCTTCAAAGTAGGAAAATATTGAATTTCAAGGCGTTTTTTCTGATGGCGAACATTGTACAGATGTTTCATAAATCAAGTTACGAAGTACAGGTCTCCCTCGTATAACGCGGTGGTTACGTTCCAGGAAAATTCCGCGTTATGTGATTCGCGTTATAGAAGACTTAACTTTCATATAATTTTTAGGGTTATGTTCCAATAAGCTTTGTCCAAAATAAAATAGGTACTAAAATAAAGATGTCAAAATCAAAATTCATACTTTATTTAAAAAATTAAAAAACATAATGAAAAAAACTGTTTTTTTTAAATCGCGTTATATCGAAAACGCGTTGTAGAAGTACCGCGCTATACGAGGGAGACCTGTATATGAATATCTTAAGAAGAAACATCAAGCAATACAACACAGCCAAATTATTCGGAATACACATTAGCATCGAAATAATACCAACAATGTACCATTAATCATTTTCATCATTTTTCATACTTTTTCCTTAAAAAATTAGGGGCCTAAAAATATGCAAAGTTTTTAATTTTTTCTGTTTCGAGCAACTCGAAATCTTTTTGTTTTTTGCTTGTGTTTCAGACTATAAATGTAAAATATAAAAGAGCATATTTTGAGGCTCCTAATTTTTTAAGGAAACAGTATGAAAAATGATGAAAATGACTATGGTACATTTTTGCTATTATTTCGATGCGAATGTGTATTTCGCCAAATAATTGGGCTGTGTGGTAATGTTTGATGTGTCGGCTTTCATTATACACCTAACTCGTTAATTGATTTACGAAAATTGTGTATGTTTTTGACCATCAAAGAAAACGCCTTAAAATTCCATATTTTCTGACTTTGAGGTCCAATTACCGCGGCATTTTTTTAATTTATAAAAATAAGTTGCATCGGAAAAGAAGCCGTGTGGTGTTGTTACTGCGATAAGGTAAAAATCATGTCAATCGGTAATTTGGTTTAGAAAATACGATCAAAAATATGGAAAAAGTAGAGGAAAAACTGAAAAAATGGCACGGTACCTGTATCTCACTAACTAGAGCTACTAGAAAAAATCTGAGGGTAGATTCGAAATCAGCGCACCCAAATTAGTAAGAAACAGTAGAAAAACATCATGCAACAGAATAAAGTGTTTTTTGTTGTGCTGTGTAATCTACTTCTAAGTCATGTTCAAAAACGACGTCAAATCATGAAGCAAAGTCTTGATCACTTAACTGACTACAATCGCCATCGAATAAGACATCATGAAAACTTGTTATTTGTCGATACCCTGTAAAGAGAAGTACACATATTTATCTTCCTGGAGAATTTTGATATTGGATTTTGCAATAGGAGTACTGGTAATTCATGTTTAAAAATTACGTCATACATATAACCATATGGAAATCTTTTTTACTTAACTGACCACAATTCCCAACGAAGAAGACATTATTAAAACTTGTTATTTGTCGATACCCTGTAAATACAAATACAAACATTTATCTTCCTAGAGAATTTTGATATTGAGGCTTTTGCAAAAATTTAAATATTTTTTTCCTGGATGTGCTGTCTTGTACACATACATACATATTCATATAGATTATATGTAGGTATATGTATTGTTCATTGTCGCATCGCATCGCAGTGGTTTTAGTGTCTTCTCAATTAGTGGCTTAATACCATCTAAGTAAAACCGTTGCAATGTGTAAATTTACTCAATGTTGTAGCTTTACAGCTCGTAAATTTTTACGGAGCCTGTATGACACTTTTAAATATTTGTTTGTGCTGGCCCACTTTGTGTACTTTAACTTCCAATTATCGTTTGTTTTGTGCACGAAACTGGCAAAAAACCACACTCGTCCAGCTGAAGATACTCCTTTCAACACAAACGGAGATATTTTTGTGCCCGTTTGTCTGCTGGCGTAACTCGAGAATGTCGAGTGACACGGCCTACGCAAATATGAAACTCATAAACGTAAATGTTTGCCACTTGCTCGAAACAGCCAACAAAATAAGCGGCCGAATGACAGGAAGCCAGACAGCAAGAATGGACGAAGCGCGTCAACAGCGCCGACTGCGAGTAGCTGCGGTAAATGACGGAGTGACTAACCGACTCACTAACTGACAGACGAGCGGCCAAGCCGAGCCGGGCCACTGACGCATAAACTATTGTAAAAATAACAACAAGAACAACATCAACAACAACGGCAGCAACATTACCCGAGTGCACACCTACTTTGCGCCTCGACGTCGCGCTCTGGCGCGCGAATAGGATATTCAACGCTTTGAAGGATTATATTTATCCGTTCTTCTTGTATGTTTACACAAAGAGGATGTTAGAGAACCATGCAGACACACACACACATTCACACTCACCACACACACTGACGCAAGCTTCAAGTGCGGGAGACACACGGAGCGTGCTGATGAGCACAGCGCGTTGCCCCCTCGGCCGCCACGCGGCACTGTCCTGTATTTCTTTTTTCTCCATTCTCATACGTATTTTGTTCTTAATTTTTTTCGCTTGGTTTTTGTGTCTATGGGATTTTCCAGTGTATTTTTTGCTTGTTACTGCCGCCAGTGACGTAGCGTAGCGTGCGCTGTGCGTGGGAGTGAACTTTCGGCCGAACACAATCGAGCGTGTGGGCGGGTGTCTGTTTGATGCATAGCTGGGACGTTTGTGGGAGGTGCTGCGGAAAAGTTTAACAACGATGTTGGCGTTGCCAACACCAGCGTCGACGCGAGCGACGAGATGACGACGCCGCTGATGATGACAACTGGAGTTGCCTGGATGAGAAGAGGTAACGGAAGCATGAAAGCCAAACAAACGGCATACGGAATGTTAAACGAGCAAAGTCGTCGTTCACGACTTTGAGCAACACTACGTCCGTTCATGTCGGCTTCTATGTCTATGTCTCTGTCGCTGACTGTGACTGTGGATCTCACTACTCTGACTGTCGACTACTATTGTGTGCTGCTCTGTTCGTCCCTTCGTCTGTTGGCCGTACTTGTGCTGCTGCTGCTGTTGTTTGCCATTGTTGTTTTTGTGTTTGCTGTTGCCATACGGTGATAATGATGCCGCATGGTATGCGTCATATTTGTGTTTCTTCATTTCCGGTTTCCACACGACAATGACGTGAAGCTGGCGACAACTGACAGCGTGACTGGCGACAACCGTAGCGTCGCCTAAGCAGAGTTCTGTGTCAAGGGGTGGGTGGAGCGTGCAATGTGCTTGTTGTTGGTGCTTTCTAGTCGCACATAGGTACATCGTCCAGGTGATTAAACATGAGATTTGGGGTTTAGAGTTAAAAGTTTTAACAAACAATTTAATGTTGTTGACTTTTGTTTTTTTTATATTGAATTTTTTACATATTTATGTTTATTAACCAATTTCTTGGCCTGAATCAGTTCTGATGACAAGGTGTGAGGCTGGAAAGGTTTCTAAGTTCGTGGGTTCTGGGGGACTAAATTTTTATAATTTGTTTATGCTGTACAAAAGGGGGAAGGCCTTAAGGTTTGGTCCTTGTGGACCAATTGCATTGCCTATCAAGATCACGCAACCGGTACTACTACTACTACAGTACTACTAAAGTAGCCGTTGGGCTCACTGGACTTGAATCTCCATTTAAGTCTCTAGTTGCCACTCTTGCTTAGTCCGAAATTAATTAAAAACCTATTTTTTTGAGTCTTGTTTTAAATAATTTGATGCTGGTTTTTTAGACTGGTTTCACTTTAAAGTACTGACAGCAGTTTGAAAGCAGATTTTGCAAATGTTGATGTGAGTTGAAGTCATAAATTTATTAACCATTTCCGGTCAATTTCCACATTTTTTGAGATACAAATTTGTCTTCAAAATATTGCCTCTCATTGAACATTTTAGCAATACAACCCAAAAGAAAATATCAAAAAAAATAATTTATGTTGAGAATTACAGCTCAATAAATTTTGTACGATATATCGTACAATGGTCTGCAAAGGAGTAAAAATGTATAAAATTCTGGTTTCGTTTTTTTAAGTTTTATGAACAATTCTTTGATTTTTTTATAGAAAACATAAATTTCATTTTGATCGAAACTTATATAAATTATATATATATACAATTGAGTCACATTTATTCGGCCTTATATAACCGTTTTTGTTGTTGCAAAGGCCTTTTCCCCTCAATAAAACACAGAATCAATTCAAATTCGTATAGCTATCCAGAAAGATACTGAATATAGCCGATTCTTATTATCATAGTGGGAGTGGCAAGTACGCATGTCGAACCTTACATAACCTGTGTCAGCCCA
Source organism: Melieria crassipennis (assembly GCA_963668005.1). Classification (NCBI taxonomy): domain Eukaryota; kingdom Metazoa; phylum Arthropoda; class Insecta; order Diptera; family Ulidiidae; genus Melieria; species Melieria crassipennis. The sequence continues at coordinate 105,003,190 of OY764962.1, read as the reverse complement.
GTACAACACAAACTCGTCTATTAATTCTTATTTTTAATCGAAAATTGCCGAATAGTCGAATTTTATTAGCCACGCGGTTTACAGATGGGTGTGGCAGGCATACAAACTTAAAAATTCGATTACTAAGCCCATAACTTAAAAAAATGCAAACATAACTTGCAACCTTTGCCTTCCGTTTGTACGATATATCGCACAAAGCTTTGCAACGATAAATCGGGAAAGATATTTGGACGCAAACAACTTTTTAATTTAGTGAGTTTTATAAATCAACTGAGAGCTTCGAAATTGTTTAGCTTTTTGCTACCAAAAAGTATTATATACGAGTATTTAAAAATTTTTCCGCGGAAGCACCGTCACTTCCTGGGTTTTTAAATTCTTGCAAAAAGCTGTTTACAAAACTGACTCATACTGTGTAGCTACGGCTATAATGATTTATATTTTTAAATTAAAAAGCCTTTCCATAAATAGTGCGTTCGCTGTCAAATAAAAGATCTTCGAAAAATGTTTACGATATATCGTACAAATATCCGGAAAGGGTTAATAGTAAAAAATCTAGAAATTTATTTAAACAATAAATGCTCACTGTTAATGCTTTGTCTCAAACTTTTACCATTTCCAAAATACTTGTTGAGTTTAGTTCTTCAGTCTCCAATTCTTCTTCTAATCCAATTATATACGAATATTTTGCATTGTTCTCTCATAAACATTGAATCTCTTGAAAGTAGACACATTATCCTGGATCTATAGTTTGTTCACAATATCATCACAATTTTTGTTGTTTTCCCCATATCTTTTGGGGCCAATAGACTTCAATGTTTCCGCTCGTGTGTTGCGTTTCGTTACTTCTAAAAATCGACTGGTTCTTTAAGCTTCAATTTTACAATCTCAAGACGAGAGTTAAAGAATTTATTTAATTATATATTTATATTTATTTTTTCAATTATATTTAATTATTTATACACCCAGGATTAAATGGTGCTTTTTCGACTTTTTAAAATTTCTTTATTATTAATCTTAGTCCACAAAGGTTTTGTCTTGATTGACTGAATTAAATAAATAAGCATTTCCTGATGTTTAAATTTTAATTTCTCTTTGAGAAAATCATTAAAGCAGCCAATTGTTGTTGTAACTATGCCCATTTTTGGTGGTGTGTTGGTTGTATTTGTGTATGAGTGAGTATTTTTATATGAGATCACGTACATTGGAAATGATGTGGGGTTAAATTTCGACCTACTTTTCTGAATGAAAATCAATGTGGCTGTCCGTGTGCTTGTTGTTGTTGTTGCTGCTGTTGCTACTCTGGCGTTCATAAGCAACTGCGAAAAATTACGAGCACAAAAGGAGAATGAGTGAAAAAAACTACAATGTATATTATTGTTACAAACATATATTTAATATGGCACAATACCATAATGATTGCACGAGCCATAGCGAACGAAAGTAGCAGAAAATATTCCAATGAAAAGAGATAAGTAATAAGCAAAGTGGAGCATCTAACGACGCGCTCAACCTCTTGTGCGATGATTTAAATGGCGGTTTTAATTGGTGTTGGCAAAGCGGAGCTTCGAATGAATGGCAGCTGAATGAAAGCAACAACAACAACAACAACAGAAAAACAAAAATCGCCAGCCAAGTAGAGTTGGTGCATTGAAAGGTGCAAAGCGCCCTCGCCATCCACACAATCGGCCACTACGAGCAGCTGGCAAAAGGCTGGTTGGCTTTCATGCACCAAAATACTACAAGCGGTTTCCGTTTTGTGCGAGTTGTTGTTTTTGATTTTGCATTTACCTTCTGGTTGGTGTGTTGATGTTCGCTGACAGCGAGCAATCTTGCGGTGGCGCGCGGCACAAAATGTATGCCACATAAAAGTGTACCTGTGGGCCATTTGAAAAAAGGCAAAAGCGCACACACTCCACACAAACGCGCACGACGGCAGCACGGCATAACCAAAAACAAATACGAGCAAAAAAAATCCAAACAATTTTTATGTACAAAAATAGAATAAAACAAAAATCGTTTTGTGCGTTCCAGGCTGCAATCATGATGTAAACAGGTTAAGAATATGCGTTCATGGCTGGGAGTGAGTGTGTTTAACTAAGCTGACCATCAATTAGAGAGCTTTCATTCAAAAATTACAAAATGTTACTAACCAAAATATGATATAATACAATATTATATATAAAAAAAAAATGCAATTTCTTATGGTTCAAAAATATTTGCTCTCCCTTGCAAATACAAATTATGATACGACTTCATTTTGCATTTGTATATATCGGTCATTTCATAAGAAGTTTTCGTCGTAGTTAATACAAATAAAATAGAAAAACCCATTTTTCCTTTGGCAGCGAAATGGTAAATTTTTGAGAGTAAAATTTTCAATGAAGAGGGCACTGGCAGATTTGTCGAAATTAGGTGGACAAAAATGGATTTTTTTGTGTAAGCTTGGTAAACGTTTGCGAGTAAAATTTCCTATGAAAAAGCCCCCAAGTCATCGCGCAGTGTCAGATTTGTCGAAATTAGGTAAAAAAAATTAATTTTTTTATTTAACCTTTTGGAAAATTTTGTGGCCAATTTGAAAATAGAATATTCAACTAGCTGTATTTTAGATGCAAGAAATATAAACAGTTCACAGTTCACATGTAATGGTTTTTGTCCCCCTAATTTAGGCAAATCTGACACTGTGCGCCGTTCGGATCGGCACGCACAGCCCTGAATGGTCGCGAGAAACTATTCCTTTGTCTCGTAATCTGGCTGTCGTGTCAGTTATATATTTCTCTAGTTATATTTTTCAGAGACCGTAAATAATTATAGGTTAGGTTGCGGTGGCTGCCTCTGTATGAGACACACTTAGGCCTCTTAACGGGTCCGTTGTGATACCACAGATTCCACCCGTTTGAAATGCGTATGCAACACTGTTTTTTAATTATTATCGCAATATTTTTAATCAAAAAAAATCAAGATGAAGGAAGCATTGCAGATATATCATATAGTGCAATTAAGTAATTGTTTTTGAAAGCAGATATAAAAAAAGCAATAAACAAAAATTTCAAAATTTTTGTTTTCCGCTCACCGAATAATAATAATTTTTTGATTTTTTTTTTTCGATCAGAAAATAAAAATTATTTGTTGTTTTATTTTTTTGGGGAAAAATAAAATTATGTGGTGAGTTTTATTTTTCACTTGCAGAATGAGAATTATTTTTCAGTTGTATTTTTTCATCACAAAGTTTTTGTTTTTGATTAAGAAAAAAAAAAATCGAAAAATAAGTTTTATATTTTGATTTTTATATTTAGCTCATAATTTTTACGGCCCCTGATATTTTTTCATTATCTATTATATTTTATTTCCTTTATTATTATTTTTATATTAATTATTAATATTTTATTATATTAATTATTAGTATTTTTATTAAATTACTAATATATTAATTTTTATTTTTATTTTTTATTTTTATGTTTTCATTTATTATTTTTTTACCAACCAGGTCACCCTGGTTGCTATTGGTGCATGCGTGTTCTGGATGCATTCTACGCTGTCCAATGCGGCCTGCTGCGAATGTGTGCTCCGCAAAAAATGTCAATTTAGTATAAAAAAATAAAAGCAGAAATCGAAAAAATGGCTAATGTTGTCTGCCCAAAATATTTTTGCGCAAATTCCTAACGCAGCCAAAAAATGTTGGAGAGGCCAAAGTGGCACAGAAAAGGTCAGAAAGCAGTAGCAGCAGCAGCAACAACAACAACAACAACAACGGGTAGCGACAGCAAATGTGGCACAGCGCATTATTTATTGAGGCAGTCAAAGCATTGTTGGCAAACAATAAAACACCAATTTTCGCAATGCGTTCGCTGGCAAATTTCGCTAACCTATTTTTGTCAATTCGTTTCTTCTATGCATGCATTTTTCTCCATATTTCGTTATTTGCTCTTATATCGATTACGGTGTGTTTTTTTTTAATTTTTCCAGCTTTTCGAAAATGCATATTCGCGTTTAGTTCAGCCTTCATACATGTGCGCGTACACACACACACGTACACATTAAATAGCCTCAATTTTTGCATAGTTTTGCAGTTTATTTTGCACTCTATTGAATGGCAGCAGCTGTTCCTCGGACGGTCGGGCGCTGGCAGTGTGCATTATGCAAATTTGTACACTACACTTATGAAAATATTTACACATATCGCTTCATCTATACTCAGCGCCCGCTGCACCCGCCGCACTGCCGCTCTGCGCTTCGTGGGGCCAGCCATTGTTCGTCCGCTGGGTGGGATAGTGGCGACGCCGACGCTCATAGTTCGTGTGTAAATGACTAAATTGATTCTTATGCCGAACCCATTGAGCTGAGAATATGTTTTGCTCAAGTGATCTGATAGTGGCAAACTGCCGCCGCCGCTGTTGCTGTCGTTGCCACTGTAGGCTTTGTTGTTGGCGGCAGTGCTGCTGCGGTTATTGAATCAAAAGATGATTCAGTTTGTTTATTTGCGCCACAATGCTAAGCGCACACATGAATACACCCACACACATACACACACACACACACGAACACAAACAGGCTGAATGTGCGGGCCGCCGCCTCATGCCGCAGTCGACAGTGAATGATGCAATTCCTCTACGAGTATTAGATACATTCGAGTGCTTAATCGCTTTTTGGACGTGAGTGCCACTCGTACGGATAGATGCGCTGACGTTGCCGGCTGCCGGCTGTCCACTGTCCCACATGGGCTCCGGCCCTCACTGTGCGCCGACCGCTGCCGCATTGCCATTCATTTGCCGTACGCAAATGGGGCACGGCGCGCGCAATGAGCTTCTGATTTCATACACGGGCACGTCGGTCGAGAAAAAAGTGCGCCGCTCTGCTCTGGTCTTTATTAATTGGTTTTTTTTTTGTTCGTTTCTTCTCGCACTGACCCGTCATCAGTACAATTGGCGCGCCGGCCGCTCAACCGAATGCAATTTCGCAGCTTCGTGCTCTCGCATGCCAAATATCTTTTCAATTAATCGCGCTTTCCTAACAACAACAATAAGAACAACAAACAAAAGCACCAATTACAATTCTCGCAATTCTTCGTCTATTTGCAGCTCTTCGATAAAATACACATAACACTATTCAATTGAAACGGTATGGTGAAAATGGAATCCACAGAAGAGCAGGACCGAAAGTTGGTATTGGAGTTTTGCCATTTGCTCGAGAAGTCCAAGCAATTGTTCAATGGCCTCAGGTAAATGTTTGTCTGAAATTGTCTACGGCAATGCTTGCAATGAATTTTGATCAATCTTGCAGAGACTTGCCACAGTATGGCCACCGACAGTGGCAGGCGTACTTCGGACGCACCTTTGATGTCTACACGAAACTGTGGAAGTTCCAGCAGCAGCATCGCATGGTGCTGGACTCGAAGTACGGCCTGAAGCGTTGGCAGATCGGTGAAATTGCTAGTAAAATTGGACAGCTTTATTATCATTACTAGTGAGTAATCAAGAGTCACAAAGTGTTTAAACGATTAGGGGGTTTTGGTTATATGAGAAATTGCGCATTCTGAAAGATAAAATTACGAAAATACGATACGAAATAATAAATTGATCCAAAGAAGACACTTCTTTGCGAGATAATCGTTTATACTTTGACAGCCAAATGGCCATAAAGATCCTAGAATTTCGAGTTCTGAATTCTTAACAACGATTAGATGGAGAACTTAAGGCAGGTTTCTACCTTGTGCGGCCGAGAAAACATGTTTTTTTTGAAAAATTGTTGATGGGAAGGTTTTTAAGATAAACACTGGAAAATTTTTTCAGATGTAGGTATATGTTTATTGTACAAGTAAAAAAAGTTTCAAGATAAAATATGCAAAGGGGGGAGGGGGCCATCGAGCAATGGCGGCAGGACTTCCTTACTCGCGGAAGTCCTGCCGCTGTTTGAGATGACTTGAAACACAAAAATGAAATTGTTTCTTATTCTGTATCCTTTTGTCTATGGCTGGAACTAGGATTTAAAAAAAAAATTGAAAAATGAAGGAAATATGCGATTTTGACTAAAAAACTCAATTTTTACCTACTTTTTTCAATACAAATTTCTAGTTTTAATGAGAAAAAATTATTATTTCTTGAAGATCCTAGTTCGTGCCATAGCTAAGAGCTTGATAAATGACTGTTTAAAATTTCGTAGCTATTGCTCAACTCGTGTGGCCTAAATCACTTCCGCAAGGTCAAAAAATGTAGTTTTGAGAAAAACACGTTCAAAGTTTTGCTTCAGCGGCTCGGCGCGCTCGACACCGCTACCTGTTTCGATAAATTGCTTCCGTAATTCGAAAGATTTCAACTTCAAATTTTGGGAGCGTATTCTACAATCATGTATTAATCCAAAAATGCATGAAAAAAAAAATCGATTTTTTTTACCGCACAAGGTAGAAACCCCCCTTAAGATGGCTGACTTGACAAACGTATCATATGGCTGTCTGATTAGAAAGATATCCAGGGGGTATTACAGCGCGAATGAATTTCGCCCACCCACTTCAACTCAAAATTTGTAATTTTTCAGAAAACGAAAAAAAAAAAAAAACTGTTTTCGAGCTAAAGGTAGTAGAAAAGTAGTAGAAAATCCTTACAGATTATGTTCTAGAATAAGTTACAAAAGTTTTTTATTTTACATCAGAAAATCCAAAATTTTCAGTTATGACTTTTTTGATGATATTTTAATTCAATAATGTCGGCCTCGATAGCTCAGCGGGTAGCGCGCTGGCTTCTCATACCGAGCGCCCCGGGTTCGATTCCTGGCTTGGGCTGGAAAAAACACTCGTCTACTTCTGTCGCTATCCACATGAAGGGAATGAGAATTACAAGAATCGCACAAGTGCGCTCTTGGCAGGCAATGGCAAAACCTCCAAGTGTGAAAGAAAAACTGCCAATCGCCGTTCGGATTCGGCGTTAAACTGTAGGTCCGCTCCCCTCCCTTTCCCCATCCGTTTGAAATGTGTGGTGTATCACATGTTGAAAAAAAACAGTGTTGCATACGCATTTCAAACGGGTGGAATCTGTGGTATCACAACGGGCCCATTAAGAGGCCTAAGTGTGTCTCATACAGAGGCAGCCACCTCAACCTTAATTCAATAATTACCGAAATATTTAAAGTTCTGTCACTTTTACTAAATTTTCCAACTATAAATGACAATTAAAAAGTTGAAAGTAAAATTTTTTAAATACGAAATTAATTTATTTATATGCAAATATAAACTAAAATTGTCACAAGTTTACTTAAAATTAACTCCAACCAAGATTTATTTCGTCAAAAGTGTCACAATTTGAATTAGGACTATTTTGCATTGAGCTGCAGCGATCAAATAGCATTAAACTTCTCGACATGAAGACAGACGTAACTGCATTTTGGCAACAGTTAACAACAACAAAATATACAGAGATTTTGTTTATTAGTAGATAGATGCATTGTGTACAGTATTAACACATAAACCCGAAAAATAAAAGTTTTTAGTTGTGTCTCTTTTGAAGTCGATCACTTTTGAAGGTTATCAGAGAATTCAAAGTCAGCTGAACAGAACTGACACGAAATGGAGGGAAATTGTACCAAAGGTCTGCTAAATGCTTCCTTCGTAGACACCGCGCAAAATGTAGTTGGCCAATCTTGTACCGGAATGAGAGTGGAACGGCCAATTCAGCAGCGGAGCAAATTTAGAGCGAAGTGGAAATTTTTGTACCAAAACAGAGGGAGGCGACAGACCGATTTGCGGCCCAATATAAACTCTCAAAGAAGTGGAACATTAAACTTCCCAACTCGGCTGACCGCATCTCTGGGTTAGGGTTATTCGGTAGAGGAACACGAAGTTGAAGCACCAAGTTGAAGCACTCGCTGTGCCTGAAAGCGCAACGAGCCTGTCGTCTTCCCTGCTGCAGATGTTGGAAATACAAACTTTTCAATTCTCACATTCTCTACCTAATCTGAACTTTGTAGAAAACAAACCAAAAACAGAATTAGGATTTTTATTGGCATGAAACATAGTTTACTTGTTAAATAATTCAGATGTTCACACCGATGCACAGTGATTTGTTCCATAGACAAAATCAAAAAATGTATGGTCTCAGAATTTAACGATTTTGATGCCATTTGAAAGGTAAAACTCCAACTAAGAAAACCCCAAAAAAATCTGTACGAAAAAATAATTAGTGCAAGTGCCAAGAGCTGTTCAAAGTCGGAATATTTTTCACAAAAAATTGTAAACACATATTTTCCGTTTTTTAGTCTATTGAGTAAAAAAAATTTAAAAAATACATGGTTAGCAAGAACTTTTCAATATAGATTAAGAAATAATGTGGCCATTTTCGCTTTTAATTTTTTTTCAAAATTTGCAAAGCTGAATTATTTCCCTTTTAATTTAAAATATTTTTTCAAAATGAAAAATCTGAAAATTAGCAAAACTTAGAGGAAAATATCTAAAAAGAATGTGAAAGTATGTTCCTGTATTTTTTTAATTTTAGGAAGCATTCTTTTCGCTTCTCAAATTTGCAAAGCTGAATTATTTCCCTTTTAATTTAAAATATTTTTTCAAAATGAAAAATCTGAAAATTAGCAAAACTTAGAGGAAAATATCTAAAAAGTATGTGAAAGTATGTTCCTGTATTTTTTTAATTTTAAGAAGCATTCTTTTCGCTTCTCTTTTCGGATAAATAAATAAATAAATAAATAAATAAAATTATTTCAAGTGGCCTAAACACCTATTTTCCTACAAAATTTATTTTTTCATCCCTAAAAGTATGCAATTAGCATGAAAAATTGAAAAACTGCATAAATACAAAACATACATCTATTATTATCATTTTTATTGCAAAACTAACTCATACAATTTCTGTTACTTTTCGCATTCATCAATGTTGACGTAATTGATTAAATGTAAAATCTGAAAAAACTAGCCAAAACATTTGTTGCTAAAGCTTACCAAAAATGACGAGAATTGCCAATTTAAGTCTTAGGCATTGCCAAACTACAAAAGCTTAAGAAAAAAAAGAGATTTAAATTCAGCAGACCATGATTAACTAGTATACTAAATTTTTTGATCCTTCTAATTTTGTCCCGCGGTTGTATGGAGTCGAATCACTGTGCGAGGGTTCAATACAAATTATGACTTATTCCGGTTGGTATGAGACCTTGTGATCCTCTGGTATCAAAATCCGCCTTACAGAGTTCCCACCACATCTTTATCGTTTTTCTCTTTGATCCTTGCGGCAAGTTGCAATGATTTCAATTCATGTACATTTTTATTTACAGTTTAAGAACCAGCGAAACGAACTACCTGAATGAAGCTTATCAATTTTATGCAGCTATTAGAGGTAGGGCTTATTATTCGCGCGCCATTAAGGAGGATCGGCCCGATTTGATGGTGAAGAAGTTGCGCTACTATGCGCGATTTATTGTTGTTTGTTTGCTGTTGAAGAAGATGAAGCTTGTTCGTGAGTTGGTGACGGAGCTGGAAAAGCAAATACAGGAATACACAACAACGTAAATACACATATATACATATATGTACATAACATCCAAATGCTATTTATGTTTAATTTCATTGTTGTTTGGATTGCAGTTACGAGCCAGAGGATCATTTGGAATGGTCATTAGTGTTAGAAGAGATCAAAGGTTTTATAAAAGCTGAAGCTGCCGTGGCTGTTCTTCATGCGGATTCCAATCCCATCATACTATCACACAGGTGAGACAGATCGCTAAAATTCGTACAGTGCGCAACGGATCGTCGTCGTCGCCCGTGCTTTCTGTGGGAGGAAATAGAGTTTTACCTACAAACTACTTACGTATATCAATGTTGTTACTTGATTTCGGGAGGTATACTGGTTATATATCGTTTTGTTTGAGTTGTATTCGATTCGGTTTCCAAAATTCAATTTCGTTATAATGCGCCTGAGTTGTAAATTATTTACATTTCGTTGATTGCGATCTTCAGTTGTACGAATATGATATTTATATAGGTGAATTTTATTGTGCTTATCACAGAAGACTTGAAACACCCACCAAAAAAAGATACATACACATGTACACTCACCAACATTCTCACCATCACACACACCACTCATCATCACTCATCACACGTCATGCACGTCATTTTTATCGCAGCATACCACTCGAACATTGCATACTTACATACATACATACATCACATGCATTGTCTACATCATTTTGCATTTGTTGTGCACTTTCGTAAAAAATAAGAATTTCATTTGATTTCGAAATGCGTGTCAGTGGTGGTGATGGTGTTGATGTGGTCAGCAGCATCATGGTTCATCGGTCAGCAGCCATCGCCGCCCGCGCCGCATGCACACACATCGTATCGTTCAGCTCACACCACACCGCACACCATTCTAGCATCACATTCTCAATTCTTCTGTGAAAGCACGGGCCCACACCGTCGTCTATATAGAATAGTATCACTTCACCAACTGATGATCAGTGGTTCCGGTTCTAGGTTGTCACCGCTGACGACGCCGCCATGCGAACGATCGCCGCACATGACGCTCAGCCTGCAGGAGATACTCATTGTGGGCTCGGCCTGCGAGCAGGCCAAGTTCTCCGAGTTAACAATGGACATGTTCAGGTGGGCATCTCACGCAGACTTGCACTTAGTTTATTATACTCATACATATATATTTTGTTGTAGAATGCTGCAAACGCTGGAGCGGGAGCCAACGGAATCAACGCATCCGATGAGCGCCTCACATGGCATGCACGGGCACGATGCCAGCCCAGCAGCCAGCCGCATACCACCATATGGTGTTCCAGGTTCTAAGGGTTACTTAGAAAATGGCCGTCATTATCGAGACAATCCTCATAAATATTTACTATACAAGCCTTCGATTAGTCAACTTCTGGTGTTCTTAGCTAGTGGATTTAAAGAATTGCCTCCAGGAGGCGCTCTACTCTTATATATGTCAGCTGATGGTTGTTTCTCGACTACAAAACATCCAGAAGACTGTGAGTGCACTCTTAAACATTCTTAAATCGCCTTACACGATGCTATAAGTTTGCCTGTCGCACAGATGGTTATGAATTGGGTGGCCTCGCCACGAGCGTCAAGCGTGATGGCGTCGAGGGCGGCGGCATTGCATGTCGAGGGAAATCGTACAAGGAGAATCATTGTCTGTACCCCGGCGATCTGTATCCGTTCACCCGGCGACCAATGTTCATCATCATAGACTCGGATAATTCGTTCGTCTTTCAGCATATACCGAGGTACTTCGGCCAGCCACTAGTTATACTAATGTCACCGCAAGACGTACCGCCAGCATTCCAAGGTAACTTCACCCTACACTCCGCCACCGAAAAACACTTTCATACATTCGTTTTTGCTTGCTTGCAGCTGATGTGCAACATCACGGCTCGCTGTTTACATTGTTCCTGCATTCCCCACTCACCGCGCTCTGCTACGTTTGCAATGTCGGCGATGTGCCCATACACCACTGGGAGCGCTGCCAGTCGTACGTGGACCGGTTCATAACGGAAGCGTCCAGACTTGTGACGCGATGTCGCATCGATGAAATCGAACAAGGCATCGGCTTTATTGGTGAGTCTGAAAGCGATGTCTTCCATCGTTGATCGCTTCTAAGTGAGAGTTTCATTCTTTCAGATTCATCGTACGTGCAATTCTTTGGCGATGACTTCTTGCGTACACTTATTTTACGTTTTGTCTTCTGTGATGTTGTGCTGAGATTGCATCGAGGCTTTCGCGGACGCCATATGAGGCCGCGGTGCGAACCACCATTGCCATCCAATGAGTTACTCGAACACCCATCATTGTCGCATATAATATTCCAATTAGCGTCGGCGCTCGATGTGCGCGGCCATTTCTCCGATGGGCCCGAATGCGACTGATGATTTTTTAGCAATTATTTGAATTTATTATTACTAATTACTACACAAATAACAACAACAACAAACAAATTAATGAATAATAATAATAATAACGACAACGGCAAGATGGAAAGTATCTATAATTATGAAACAATTGTAATTCTCTATAATACGCATTGCCAGTTGATTTCAATTTAAATAGTTTCGATTCACTTTTTTATTACATACATATACATATACACATACGATACAAACAATAAAAAACAACAACAAACATAAAAAAAATCAATTGTAAAAGAAATAACCCATGATTTTCTTTCGCTATTTACGAGTACGATACTTTAATAATGATGATATGAGATAACAAATTATACAAATGAACAAAATATTATATATATTATTATATATATATATACTATAGTTAAAATATTGCTGAGCTTCAATTGATGCAAATATAAAAAATTCATAAAATCAAACAAACAAAAAAAAATATGCAAATATGAAGTTATTAAATAAGTTTAAATAAAAAATAAAACTACATAAAAAAATCGATAAATAAAATTCAGCAAATTTTACGCTATGACAAAAAAGAAATAAAACAAAAATTAAAAAATAAAGCAAACATTTTAAGAGTGTCTTGCTGGCAGCGTCGAGTGGACTAAATCCAAATGTCTTACTTGCAGTTAGTTGCTTTACATGCAAATCGGAGACGGATTCGTAGTATGGGAAATTTGTTCAAAATTGTAGGTATGGGGTGGGGTGTAGGGTATTGTGCTGATATTTATACATAAGTTGTAGTTTATAGTTATTTGTTGGTGAGAGTTTTGAATGATTATATAAATTATTGTTAAAATCGAACAAATTGCTTGTTATCCATAAATTTTGCATAGATTCTGATGCTGCTTATAGCATTATTGCTCGTATTTATTAGTAATTTGATTTTACGTGTTATTATTTTTTAATAATTTTCTTGGATATTCGAAACCATATTTGACAAAATTCACAAAATCATACAAGTTATGCAAGCAACCTTTAAAAAACTATGTAAAATGCTTAGTTATCAATCGGGACACCGACTAATGTTTAAAGTTTTAGTCGCTTCTTTTAGAGTATTTCCGCATCGCTGCCGAGAATAGTGGCCGATCAGTCTCCGAAATGCGTTCTCAAGACTTATAGTATATGTAACCTATATGTCCATTGCCGCTAAACCTCAGACCTTTCGATCTGGTGCCATTTTGTGTTTCCAGCAAGACGCTCGCCAAAAGTGCGTGTACGAATACAGAATAGATCCACAAGTAAATTTATAGGCAACTATGTTAAATTAGCTCACTTTCTAACAACAACAAAAATTAAAAAAAAAATATATTAAACAATGCAAAACAGTATGAATGATGATATGAAAAGCTAAGCAAACAAAAACAAAACAAACACATAAAAATTGTATTTTTACTGTACTAACGTATGAATCGGTGTGAGTGCGAGGTAATCACTCCACGTGCGTACCGTTACGAATACCACGATGAACATATATACTCATTTTATAATATATTTTTGCGGAAAACATTTTATACGATGCAAATAAAAAGCGAAGAAAATAGAAAATGCAAATGAAGAAAACGCAAAAGCAAAACTATAAATAAAGATAATGACATAATAATAATAAAACATTTATACTTACGGCTAATGGATATAGATGCGAGAGGCAGACTTAATGGTAATAGGCAATTGAAGGGCGCATATGGAAAGTGAATATATATATACAAGTATATATATTATATGATATGATAAGACGGTATCTAAACGAATTGAGACAGGCATATAATCTAGCGAAATAATAGCAAAATACGTAAAATTTATATATGAATGCTGTGCGATGGGCCGACGAGCGCATTTCGTTGCGTTTCTATTTACAATTGAATTTTGAGTTCTCACAAAGTTATTCCGCATCAGACTTACGAATATCGGGGAATACTGAATCATAGATCGCAGTGAATGGCAGACATGTTTTGAAGACTATCGCATATACTTACAACACAATAATCGGTTATAGCAAAACGCATATTAACGAAATTACAAGTAACAAAAACAACAAACAAACAAACAAACGCATTTCAAATTCGATTAAAAACGCTTTATTCATATGGCCATTATTTGTATACAACAAGAAAAGCGAAGAAAAAAATAAAAAATTAAAAAACCGTTGAAACCAACAAACATTTACAACAAGCAAATAATGTGAAATTTATAAACTTGTACGATTTTCCTTCCAGTCTATAACCACTTCTTTTCTTCCCTCCAACTCCTGCTCGATTAAATGCCTCCCATTTATGTTGTTTCGAAATAAATTCCAAAGAAGTTCCAAATAGATTTGAATTTAAAATTGAAACGAGAGCAATGACAACTCAATGGACATGGCCGGGGGAAGCAGTGCAGCCGAAGCTGAACACTAGTTTAAGTTAGACAAAAACAAAATATAAGAATAATAAATTACAAAAAAGCCTAAGTCGCATATTGAAAATATGGACTTGTCATCTGGAACCAAACAAAATAACGAACGAAACTCGAAAAATGAAAAGTAAAAAAAAACAAAAATCGCATATTCACACATAGACCCACACATAGTCATATAATGCGTGCATTAGAGTACATTGTCGCCTCATCCCCATAGTGCATATTGCCCCACGCCCCCTGCGCATCACTCGACTGGGCCGCTTGGTTTTCACGAGGTGGCGCGTTTTCAGTTGTAGTGTGCAACGGTGCACCCATACATACATAGAAAACTTATAGTACATACATGTACATGCATACAAACATACGTACGAACCAGCATAGGCGAATTGTAGACGCCACATTACCACAAGCAGCTAGCGGCAAATGCACACACAACATACATAAAAACAAATCAACATATGTAAACATTTTAAATGGCAGCATCATTATCATGTTCATTATCATTAGCGAAACAAATTATATGAAAAGAGAGAAGCTGAAAAAACTGAAGAAAAGAATGCATATTTGAATCGAATTCATAACTCGAAAAAATAGTTGAGCGAAAAACGCATAAAGAAATGAAGTAAATCATGAAATAGCATAGCGAAGCAAATAAATAAATATAATGAAACGAAGAAAAACCCCATAATAAAAATGCATGAGAATATTATGAAATATAAACAAATGAAAAAAAATCAAATGATAAAAGAATGAAAAGGAAAAATAAAGCACACGTTCGAAAAAATGCCAGCCGTCATGGGTATTTATTTCTGTTTGTTTATTTTTAATAGTGTTATTGGAAATAAGTGGTGGCTTAGTTTGAGAAATACAGTAACGCCTTCACCTATCACCACTTCACTGGCGCCTAGATGAGATCGGCCTGTATCACATTCACGGCAGTATTTTTTTTAAATTCAGGAATAAAATTCCAGCAGCAAGGGCGTTAGTTCTGTTCTTTGATAATTCATTATTCATAGCCCAATGAAGTTCATGATACGAACTGTTCGTATCTGTAAATTAATGTGCAACTAGGGGTTACATAATTACATTACATAATATGTAACTGGGTGTTACATCGATACATCGACTTCTTCAACTGTCCACGCAAAGTTTGAGTGTTTTCCATTTTGATTAGAATATTGAAACACCAAATCATATTAGCGTCTCATTTGTATAAAATACGCAGAAATACATTACATCATCTTTAAAACTATAGTTTTATTTTAATGTTCAAACAATTTTCAACTTTAAAAATATTTGTAAAAAAAGCTAAGCTGTAAACTGTAACTATCATCTCTGTTAAACTATGCAATTTTTTTTAACTTTATATTCAAAGTCGCTCCAGAAATTGATAACCGGTTCTTATGCCCACGCTGCTGTTAATGATTACAATAGCACTTTCGCTCGAAGTGGCAGCACTCTCAATGCGCTGCCATCGACCAGCTGGTGTAGCCACTGAGCAAACAAGTTGTGCCAAAGTTAGTTTATGTTTTGATTTGAAGAGTTAGTAAGTAAACAATCAATTGTAATGAGCACTGGGATGGATTTAAGTCCTTTTGATATAAACAACTGTGTAAACTTTTAAGACAAACTTTATTTGCGTGTTCTAACAATGGCGTCACAAGTAAAAGTAAAAGTAAAACGTAAAGGTAAAGGACCAGCATGAACTTAGCTGCAAGCCCGAGTTGCCACACTGCTTGACAAGCCCAACCACAACAGGGTTGCATTCACCATGGCACCACCTCCACCAATACACTACAACTCGGCCTAACCTGACATTCAATCGACCTCGATTGCTTTTACAATGAATCTTCTTCTAGCTTATCATCTAAAAATTCATAATCTGTACATTCATCACTTAAATTATCACCATCTGTGTTGCCTTCTGAGTCCGTTTCAACTGGCCTACCTCGAGGTTCCAACCATTTCTTCATTCTAGACGAATCAATTACATTGTCATATGGCATCTGAGTAACCTGACAATTTTCAACATCCGTAACAACATAACGATCATGACCTAATTGCTTACGAACTACATAAGGGCCTCTGTACTTCTGAATTAGCTTCTTATTCTTCCCTACCGTAGTGTCTACATTTTTAACCACAACTAAATCTCCTGGTTCAAATTGTTTCGCTGGCCTATGGCTCCTCTCGTAATATTTCTGATTGTACAACTGAGACTTCTGTATTGCAAGCTCTGCCTGCTCCCTTATTTCGGACAAATTAACTTCTTCTCTTGAATACACATCATGCAAATACTCCGTCAATTCATCAACTACTTTGCCGCGCTGCTCAACGCCAAAAAGCAGCTTACTAGGGGTCGTCTTTGTGGCACAGTGTACAGTATTATTCATTGCAAACTCGACATCCGTCAGTTTCTGTTTCCAATCTACATGGTTTATAGGGTCAGTCGTTTTGGCCAATATTGCTTTCAACACCCGATTCACCCTCTCAACCTGACCATTCGACTGTGGCGAAGCTACCGCATTCAAAACATGTACAATGTTATTGTTCCCGCAAAAATCCCTAAACTCCGATGACGTAAAAGCTGTGCCCCGATCATCTATGATTCTTCTGGGACGACTGTATTCAACAAAATATCTCTTCAACGCACAAATCGATTCTTTCGCACTACTATTCGTAGCATACATTTTGACAAATTTTGTGAAAGCATCAATCACCACAAACACATGTTTATGCTTTGAGTTCACACTCTCCAATGGCCCGAAATGGTCAATGTGCACTGTATCGAACGGTTCTGGCTTCTTTGGAATACTATATATATTACGCTCATTGCTTCTAGGCGACGTCGAATAATAAATGCACTTCAAACAATTTCTGATGAACACATTCAGCTTTTCGCGCATACGGGGAAACCAATAATGCTTCCGAATCTGATTTGCACATTTCTCAATACCCAAATGACCATATTTCTCATGTATCAATCGCATAATGTTCTCTTCCATCTCACCCGGCACATACAACTGTCGATTCTGACCACTGACACGAAAGACTAACCCATTCTCCAACTCATATCCTGGCACTTCCCCTTGCTCTAATTCTTCCCGCAGTTTATGAATCACAGGATCACGCGTCTGTATAATCTGAATGTTCAAATCAACCTCATTCTCCTCAATACTACACACAGCTGACAACCGGCTCAATGCATCAACATGCTGCATCTGTTCACCCTTTCGGTGTCGAACTGAAAAATCAAACCCGGCGAGACCCAATGTCCATCTGGCAATTCTTGGATTAATTGTTTTCTTCTCCAATGTCAAGACCAAAGAGTTGCAATCAGTCACAACTACAAACGGAATTCCATCCAACATAGTCCGGAATCTTTCCAATGCATTCACAATTGCCAATGTTTCCAACTCAAAGCTATGATAACGCGACTCCGGATCCGTCGTTGTTTTCGAATAAAATGCCACTGGGTGAAACCTGCCGTCATCTTGCTTCTGTAACAGTATAGCACCATACCCTCGCGAACTTGCATCCGTATGCAACTCTGTCTCCCGCCCTGAATCAAAGACACACAGTACAGGGGGCTCAGTCAATTTAGATTTTAAGGTCTCAAACGCATTCCTACACTCTTCTGTCCATTCAAACTTTACACCTTTTCGCGTCAAATAACTCAATGGGCGCGCAATCTGAGAAAAATTATACACAAATCGTCTAAAATATGAAAAAAGACCCACCGCCCTCTGCACCTCCTTTACGTTGGTAGGTACTGCGTAATTCTTTATCGCTACCAAATGATCTTCATTCGGACGAATCCCCCGTTCACTCACACAGTAGCCTAAATACTTCAATTCTCTATATGCAAATTTGCACTTCTTCAGATTCAAGCACAATCCAGCCCCTGACAATAATTTCAAAACTTCTGCCAAAACCACATAATGTTCCTCAATAGTCTTCGTGGCAATGTTAATATCATCTAAATACACCACAATCCTCTTCGCATCAATCAACGGCCGCAACACTAAATTAATAAACCGCTGGAACACTGGTGGAGCATTAGTCAAACCAAATGGCATAAACCGATACTCATACTGTCCCATCGGAGTCACAAACGCAGTTATCGGTATCGATTCCTCATGCATCGGCACCTGGTGAAACCCATTCCTCAAGTCCAACGTACTGAAGAAACTCTTCCCACCCAAATATTCAATACAATCCTCAACTAACGGCAACGGATAATGATCTCTGACAGTCAACTTATTCAACGCCCGATAGTCAACACACATTCTCAATTCACCGTTCTTCTTCCGCACTAACACAATCGGAGACGCGTATGGAGACGCACTTGGCTGAATAATGCCCTGAGCCAACAAATCATCAATTGTCTTCTGTACTTCTGTCTTTTCCCTATATGACAACCGGCGCGGACCACTGTACACCGGCGCATCACTCTTCAACTGAATTTTCATGCAATAGCCACTCAACTTCCCCCCCTTGTTCTTCATTTTCAAATAGTTCTCAAAAACAACTGATTTCAAAGCATCTGCATCTGTTATAGACAAGTTTTCGTCCACATCAATTAGATCACCAATTTCATCCATCTCAGTTGCACCTACCATCAATATTACTTCATCATACAAATTCAAGTCTTCTGTTCCAACTAAATTTACAACTCCGATACACGACTCAAGTCGAGTTTCACACAAATTTGAATCACCAATTACATTTACCTCTGCATTAACTGAATTAATTTCTGACTTGCCACACTTATCATCTGATTTCAATAACTTAACTCTGTTTGGAACCTCTGTTATCTTAACTACTGGACTCTTTAATAAATTAAACAACTTAAGTGCACTGATATTCAACGGAACTTCATTTTTATTGGCATTATTAATCTCCAGCAGAGTACGTCTACTATATCTCACTGTGTCCATTTGGCACAGGCTTATATTCATTGCCTTAAGTAAATCGCGTCCAAAAAGTAGGGGCACCACTGCCTCTTCATCTGGCAAAACAAACAAATTATGGTCAAATTTACGGTTATCAAACACAATTTTACAAGTCACAAGGCCGTACGTACTTAAATTCATATTTCCCATCCCCCGATACTCTGTCACAGTCAATTCACCCGTCACTTCAAATGGCACAAGAGAACGCTTCACGAAACTAGTCGGACTGCCATTATCAAATAAAGCAAAACACGGAATTAATTCAGTGCACTTATTCTGTTTCAAAAAGGCAACACTTACAAGATTTCGGTGTTTCAGCTGTCGGGCTAAACGTCGGACCTCCTCTACCTCCGTCAATGGCGTCCCTGCCTCCCACTCCTCGACCTCTGCTACTGGCTGCTGTTGTTTCGGTACGGCTGGCATCCGTGTTTGCGTCTGGTTTAGTGTTGTATTCTGCATCCGACTACGACGTGGGCACTGCTGGCGCATGTGGCCTACTTCATGGCATATGAAACACGAGTTCGGTGGGCGTCGCGGGGCCCCGCACGCACTTTGATAGTGCCCATATTGAAAACAGTTGTAACACCTGACGGCCGACAAATCCGTGACTTTTGCAGCTGTGTTAGCAACTGGCACTGTTGTATACGACCTCGGCCTAGGCACGGCACCCGACATGACACTGATCTTCGGCACAACCACTGGCGCAGCTGCCCGACGCTTCTTCTCGTAACGCTCCATCAACCCCTTCAATTCACGCAAGGAAGTGGCACTGTACAGCATCGAAACCATATTCGTATCGTCGTTAAGCCCCTCGATGATAATGTCGATTAGGTCCGTTTCTGACACATCGGCGCGGCTGGCAATGTACTGCATCTCAACAATATATTGTCGTGGTGTTTCGTCTGGTCTCAGGACACGGGCACGTAACTGTTGCAGCACATCTCGAACCGTGAATATACGACGGTATTCAGTCATCAAAGCCATCCTTAGCTCACCATAGCTGCGAACACGAGTTATGTCCGCGAACCGCTTCGCTTGCCCAGTTATCAGATGTCGTGCGGCAACCAGCTGGTCTCGCTCACTGTACTGGAAACTCTCGAACACATTCTCCAAGTCGGCCAACCATTTGCTAACGTCCTGCAACTCCGAACCATCAAATTTGCTCATCATCGCGTCCAGTACACCCAGGTCGATTCTACGACTCTCGAACTCGTTCAACTCACGCTGCAGCTGGACAAGCTCACGTTTCTTGCGCATGATCGCCAACTGCCGATCTAACTCAGCCTCTTCAGCCTCAGTACTGGTCACATTCACCACACTCCCTGCATCAACTGTATCATCTTCTGTATCTGGCACATTCATGGGTCGCTCCCTCTGGCTGGCCCCTGGCATCTGTCGTCTAGTCGTCTGCACACTCTGGCTGGCATCTGGCATCTGTTGATTCAGCGGAACATCAGGCTCGCTATCCGCTCTGGCCGCTCTTCCGCTACCTCCGACACGACCTGCTACCGCTTGTTCATACACTGTCCGCAACTGAACCATCGTGGCGTCTTCCTCGAATTCAGCTCCCGCAGCCCGTAGTGCAGCAATAACCGCATTGCGCGTTAATTTGTTCGCCATTGAACCACAATAACTTTAGAACTTAGATAGAAAAAAAATTCCTGCTCGAACCCCACACTTGACGTTGTAATGAGCACTGGGATGGATTTAAGTCCTTTTGATATAAACAACTGTGTAAACTTTTAAGACAAACTTTATTTGCGTGTTCTAACAATGGCGTCACAAGTAAAAGTAAAAGTAAAACGTAAAGGTAAAGGACCAGCATGAACTTAGCTGCAAGCCCGAGTTGCCACACTGCTTGACAAGCCCAACCACAACAGGGTTGCATTCACCATGGCACCACCTCCACCAATACACTACACAATATTTGTTTAAATTAATAAATAAATAGCTAAATGCTATACAAAGTATTTAATCTATTTAAACATTATTTTAAGAATTTGTAAATATTTCATCACACCCGCACGCTGCAAAAAGCTCTGAATGTTGGAAAAAATACAACAAATCTTTTTTTTACTCTTTTTATTCACTCTTCTTTTGGACAGATTTTGTTCGCTGACCACAGAATTCGCTACATGTGCCAAATTACACACCGCTGGAATTTGCAAATTGCTTTTGGTGGCAACATTTGCGTCTTCAGCAAATGCCGTGATTTGCCGGGATTATTTTTTGCTGAGATTTTCGCTTTGTTGTTTTTGTTCGTTGGCTGTCATCGGTTTCGCCTTGGTGCTGTTTCGCATTTTGGTCTGCCAGAGCATAAAACGTTGTGCACGCAGTGAAAGTCAAAACAAAAGATGGGTTTTTTGACGTGGCATGCAACCTGCCTGCTTTCGGCATTTTTCCTGATTTGCTTCCTTTCGCTGCACACGAATGATGTCGCCGCGCAGGAGATCCACAAGCCCTGGTACGAGAATCTGCCGGCGGTCGCCATGGACTACAAGGTGCACATAGACGCGGGCAAGGAGGACTGCTACTACCAGTACGTGCAGCCCGGTGCGACATTCTATGTTTCCTTCAGCGTAAGTGGCCAATTGTACTGAGACGCGTTGAATAGCTAATGCATGTCTTGTGGTTGCTTGGAACAGGTGGTGCGCGGCGGCGATGGCATGGCCGGATTTGCAGTGCGCAACCCGCAGAATCAGGTTGTGAAGCCGTACCAGTGGCAGGCAACCGCCGACTACACGGACCAGGTGTCGGCCGGCGGCTACTACTCCGTGTGCATTGATAATCAGTTCTCGCGCTTTGCCGGCAAGCTGGTGAACATCTACATAACGGTGGTGAAGTATGACGCGTGGGACAAGTACGCCAAGGAGATCGAGGAGCTGCAGTTGAATATGCAAAATTTCACGGTAAGTGACGTGCACGTGGGTGTGTAGAACAGGTTTTCGCAGGTGTGCTGCACAACTATCGCAACTATTACACTTTGATTACTTGCTCTTACAGGTCACTTTGGGTACTGTGGAACGCAACATCAACGATATGCTCTCCTATCAGTCCTATAGTCGGAATCGCGAGGCGCGCGACTATGCCCTGCTGGTGGACAACAACGGCTACATTCAGACATTCTCCGTTAGTCAAATTTTGGTCATTCTCATAACGTGTTCCGTTCAGGTCAGTATTCCGAAATACATCGCTGCCATTGACTATTTTTCATCTTGCATTTTCGCTGCTCGCCACTTTAGGTGTTCTTCGTTCGAAAACTGTTCGATGTTAAATTGTCATCAAAGAGCCGCATTTAAAATAAATAAATGCTTGCCTTCGCCTTCCGGACAGCCGCTTTAGCAAAGCACTATTACTAACAACAGGGCGCTCATTTACGTAAACTGCACTTTTTCAAACGCAACAATCCCCATTTTCTGTACTATATGTAGACTTCTTGGAGAAAGCAACGCGACAGACTTGAATATTGACATTCTCATGCATTGTACTTGTATTGATGTGCTGTTTTTTGGCAGTTGAATTTTTTGTATTCCATTCTAAATATAAATGTAAACTATGAATAAATGAATGTATGTATTTTTGTAAAAAAAATGTTTAAAAAAGTCCCAAAATATATATGTACAATGTATATTAGCTGTGGCTATTGTTGGCAGATAGTTGTTAGCTAAAAACAGTTGAGTTGACTTAATTGTTTGTTTATGCTTAGATATTTGACAGTGTGACAGACTGACTGTTCGACGGCAATAAGTAACAACATCTTTTTAAAAAGGAGATACTTTTAGTCAAAACATTATTTTAGCAAAAGTTATGGTAATAAGAGTAAATTTGAGGTTTTCTGTGTAATATTCAGTGTTTTTTTTAGTAATTTGTATTAGTTTTCGGACAATAATTACTATGCACATATTTTAATTATTCAATGCAAATGAGATTTCGCTTTTCATAAAATTTATTGATTTAAATATTAGTAATTATTATTAAATATTAGCGAATTAGAAACACTTAAAATTTCTTTGTACAGTGAATCAGAGTAGCCCATAGATCAGATTTGTTTGAACTAAAATCGAACACAGGATAAGGGAAAAACCATCTGAGGAAAAATCACAAATTACATAGTTAAACACCATCGAAGGAGACAATTTTTAAAATGGGACAGAAAAGAGTAACCCAGAACGAGTTGAAACAGAAGTGGCTGACTATTGACATTATATGTCATGTCCTATTCAACTCCAATTTGTAATTTCTACTAAGTTTCAAACTATGCTTATTACTTATATTAAGTAACAAAGAATCTTAACTAGAATCTTGACTATGACATGTCCTTTAACTTGTAAATATAATATTTATATGTATTATCGAGTAGCTTGGGAAGTCAAATTGCATAGTATTAGTTGTACTGCAAAAATTTGCTGGTAATTAGGAGACCTTGCGATGTTGGATACTTTGCTGGTATATACTATACATAAATATTTGAACACATACACACTCACGCGCACACACACACCTTGTGGTAATCAAGCACATTTTATGGTTTTTTAAGTCATGTTAATTATACGCTTTAAGTTATTATGCGCTTATCTTAGCCAAAAGCCACACGTGGGGGAAGGAAAAGGGGCCACAAAAGAGAATGTGGCCAAATAAAATAAAACTCTGTAGACTCGCTAGAACACAACTACTCGCATGCAGCTGGGGGCATCAAATTGAAAAAGCCCAGTAGGACAAATTTTCTACACACAAAAATTTTAAAGGAGCCATATTTTAAATGGACCACATTTTTTGTCAACAAAACAAAATATATATACAATAAAACTATTTATTAAATTAAAGATTCATCTTCAAGTCAAATTACGTTTTAGTCTTCGTAGCAAAAACATTGTATGCAATATTGGCAAAACATCCTTAAAAATGTAATTCCTTTAAGCAAAGATAATAAACTCGTAATATTGTGTTGTATTGTCGTTGGTTCAAGTTTTCAAAATATAAATAACTGAAGGCTGCTATTGTAGAATCTTGAATTGGAAAAACTGTTCTAAAAGAACTGATTACAAAAATTTTCCACCGAAGCATTTTGTAATAATCTGCGTACAAACATAAATGTATACGAATATGAAATACACATATGTATGGATATGAATGTATGTAAAAGTACGTACATACTTATTTACTTGTCGGTATGTGTATGAATGTGTAACTGGGTCTGTTACACAGCTCCTTCAGCCCACATACTTTGACATGTGCACATACATACTTACGATGATATGTATGTATAGAATAAGTATATGAGTATCTATGTGACATGGCAATGATAAGGAATGTTTATGTGTTTTTTGACATTTTGGTTGCCTCCAAAGTGCGCTCACCCACATGGCGCATCTGTAATTTAAGACTCTTAAACTATGTGTTAGTGTTTTCCTTTTCGCACTGCTGTCATAGCAGTTTTGGTGGTTTGGTATGGCGTCGCTTGCTGGCTGATGAGTATAGTGGTTATTGTTAACCGTTGAAACGCCATTGTTAAAGTTCCATTCGCAGAATTCTTGCCGCGGGTCCATGCACTTGCTGGCTCGTTCACTCCTTGGCTGCTGTTCGCACGCATTTCCGAAACCGAAGGTTAAAATGTACAATGCACAGTGGGACAATGTTTTGCATGTTTCGTTTGCAATATTTGAAGATGGTTAGGTAAGTTGGCGGTTTGTCGATCACTTGGAGAATATTCGTTTTTTTTTTCAAATTTATTCCTGCGATCATCAAAAACATTCTGAATTTGAATTAATCTGGCCAGTTTGTTTGTAAGGACTACTGTAAAGATGTATATCGTATTTTTGTTGAACCGAGGAAATGTCATGGTGTTCTGTTGGCTCATAACACTACTCGACACGAAAAATGCATCTAAAAATAAAAATGTTTTCTAGACTACCTTTGGGACTAACTTTCAGGACCAAAATATGTCAGGTATGGAAAACATACCTATTTTGGATATCAGTCTGTGGATTCATACATCTAAATTGTATTATATTTCAAAGTTCTGGAAATTCTTCGGAAGTTCAAAATAGAAAATTTAGTTAAAAGGAGACAATTTGCCTCTTTCACTTGATACTCATATCTTCATCATTGCACTACCGCAAATATTTAAAAAAATATTTGAAATGTGTATGTCCTTAAAATTTTAAAAGCCTTTACAAAAGGACTTTGAGTCAGAAAATGAAAAACTGACTATGCCAGGATGCTATAAATGACCTCTAGTTTTAAGCATATATCAACATTTGGATGGGTCTCGGAAAAAAAAAAAATGTTTCGCACGGTGTAATAAATGTAAAGTTGGTGTTTTCACTCAGTGGATCATAACTTTGTCATTTTTCTTTCGATTCAGTTGATGTTAGGCTAAATATTTGCTCAAATTATATATCTTTCATCTTAGATTTTAAAACCAGAGGAGATCATTTATTTTATCGATAAAAAAACATTTGAAAATTTATGATTTTTGAAAATGGTCGAAAAAATCACTTTTTTACAACTTTCACCGTCAGTAATTTCTCCAAATCTCATCTGATTAGGACAGTCCATATATCTCTGCAAAGGCTAAGGTATTATCTTCTGACCGACGGAAGATTCGATTTGTGTTAGTCGGATGATTCGTTTACGAGATATGTGCTCATAACTGAAACAACAGGGAAAACAATTTTTTGATTTTCAGTTTCGTATTCCGTGGCCCAAAGTTAGTCTAGAAAATATTTTTGTTTTTAGGTGCACGCGATTGACCCATTTTTTTTTCGAGTAGTGTAATCAAGTACTACGAAGCGTTGAGTATAAGCTTTTTACTGATTAGTGCATTAGCTCCCGAAGGACCAATGCGTTAATTTCTGCTTCAGTTTTTCTTTTTCTTTATTTAATATTATTTATTACGTTTATTTCTGCTTACTTTTTTCTTATTCTTTTTTTATTATTATTTATTTATTATGTGTATGGCCTTCAAAACAATTTTTGAATCAGCCCCACCACAAGTACTAAAGATCATAAGTAAGGTTAGGTTTAGTTTCAAGTGGTTAGTTGAATACTTGTATTACAACCAAGTTCAATTCTAAAACAGTTCATCAATTAAAAGCTAAATAAGTGCAAGACAAAAATGATTATTATTATGCAGCTTTGAATGTTTTTTTCTACAGCTCCATAGTACGAGCTACCAACCAACGCCACCATTACCATCGCTCCCCCTCACCATTCACTCCCCCTCCGCCATTCATCACACGGGGCAGCATCTTCAGAGCGGCCACCACCAGTGCCGCGAAAATTTGGAGCGGCTGCAATGCGTGCAAAGTGCGTGACTCCGCCCACTTTGCACGGAGATAACAACGAGCTGGCGTCTGTCCGCTAGCCCATCTATGGTTGTTAGTGCGCTTTGTAGCGCATGCGCCGTCGTTCGAACGACCTGGCATCATACCAGCTGAAGTGGCACTGGCTGCATCCGTGCTACGGGCTGCTTTCTGGTCGTTGGGGGTGGGAAGTTGCTAGCGGTTTCTGGCTGCGATTATCTCGTTGCTGCGACGTCGCAAATTGTGGGAGGAGAATATTGAACCGCAAATGCCAATGCACACACACACAAACGTACACACGCGCACGTAGCGATTGCAAGCGAGACGCCATCTTAAAGCGAATGGGATGATCTGAAAGGAAAGTTATAGCTGGTTTTGGCGCAAAGCCGCCCAAAGGAAGCGCCAACACACTGATGCGCCATTGGTGTGGTGTAGCTTTAGTGCTGCTCTACATCATGTCATGGGAAGTCTATTGAGAACAGCAACAACGAAGAAATTAATAATAACAACAACAACAACAACGAACTACGTCTAGCAAGCGCCGCGTATAAATCGGAACAAAACGTTGCTTTATTATCTGAAAGCTTCAGCGGGTACAACAAAAACAACTATAACAACAACAAATACAACAACAGCTGCATTTGCTGCCCGCCAACGTCACCCCACCTACCCCTCCCCCTCCCGACCGGAGTATTTGCCTGCTGTTGCATACGAGTTGCCATATTCATGTGGCAATAATAATAATGCAAATAACGGTATTTTGCGGTTAAGTCTCACCGACAACAGTCGCGTTCAACTGTCGCTGCAGACGACAGTCCAGCAAGAAGCAGCACCAGTCCAAGCGCAGCGCCGGACCTGCAGTCGGAAGAAGTGCAAACGAGCGCGCAAACGGGCGAGTGTGTCGACAGGACACGAACGGCTCGCCGTGAAGAGTGAGTCCTGGTCGAGTACATTGCCAATAAATTGTTGAAATTGTTGCGGCCTGTTCGCTGCCTCTTCTTCGACTATTTCTTCTGCGAATCGCGCAAAACTGGTGCAACGAAAGCAACAAATACACGTTTGCGACTTTTTTGCAGTGATTTCGGCCGCGCATAGGCTGACACAGCTGGTGGGGCGGACAGCGTGCGTCGCGGTAGGTGGACATAACGGTTAATCAAATTCGAAACGGCCAGCGGCCGCAGTGTACGGT
Source organism: Melieria crassipennis (assembly GCA_963668005.1). NCBI lineage: Eukaryota > Metazoa > Arthropoda > Insecta > Diptera > Ulidiidae > Melieria > Melieria crassipennis. The sequence continues at coordinate 104,975,444 of OY764962.1, read as the reverse complement.
GCGCGAACAAATCGGAAACTCGGACCCCGGCGAGCGGCGGCAAGTGCGGTCGCAGGTGCGCAGACGGACAGTGGTCTGGCAACGCAAAGCAACTGTTGAAGACGCATCGGGCTTGTTGCTGCTTCCTTTCGGACAGCCATTGCGGATGTTTTCGGTTTTTCGGGCAGTCAATGCGACGCTTTGCAGTGGGCATGGAAAGTTGCTCTTTCCGAAATTTGACTTACAATTCGAACAAGAAAAACAATACAAAAATCAGCAATAAGAAATCGTGAAAGCACTTGAAAGTACCTAACTAGAAAGCGTTGGGCCGGTGCCGATTTCAAACGGAAAGACGCGTCAACATAAAAACCAAATCACAAAAAATACTCACACGTGAATGTGCAGTGCGGTCGCGTCGCGTGGACAAATTGCCATATCCGCTGTCTCGCCCACGAAAGAGAAAGTGCGATGCATGTGAATTGTTGGTTGCGTATCCGCTGGTGGCGGTCGGCCGCTGCTTCACTCCACACACAACCGATGGACTCTTGATTTGAGGTGCCAAGTGGGCAGAGATGATACGTTATACAAATGCAGCAAATATTGATGAACATTTAATGCAATAAATTCCTTTTCATCATAAACAAAATTTCAATAATGCGACGGGAAAATTTTTTTATATTTCGTGTTGTGAAGTGAAAGTGAATGAATTTGTATAAAATTGTAAAAACTATGTGCAACTCGTTGGGAGAAAAAACTGGATTAACACATTTACAGTAAAAAGCGTTGTTGGAGAAATAATCCAATATTAGGTAAACTGAAATTTTTTAAAATTATTTTCATAATGTCTTCGTTTGGGGTAAAGATAAACAATGTTTTTCTAGTTTAGTCACTTTTGAAAAAAAATCGGCCTTCTTGCTATTTTCTTGATTTACAAAACAAAATTATTAATATTTATAATAGTTTGATAATTTTTAACTCACATTGACTTTTTCATTGCAAAGTTTTGTACAGTATTTTTTATCTTAATTAAATACGATGTTAAAAAATATAAGTTTAACTAAAATATCTTAAATATTCATTAAGAAAGTTGGTTGTATTTAATTCAAAGTTGAAAAGAATGAAATGTTTGAAATGAAAGAAATAATATTTTTATAGTTCGACAAGGTTTTTTACATAAAATAAATATTTAATTTGAAATTCCTGTATTTTATAAATGAGATACAAAATTTAAAAATTTTTCTGTTATAGTTTGTATTAGACATGGTTTTTGTTTTTTATTTGATTTTAGGACAAATTAAAAAGTCTGCGCTTGCTTAATATATTTCAGTCGTATATAATGTTCCTTTATTCATAATCAAACATGAACTCCAAATGACTGTGCTATGTGTCGATTATAGACAATGTTTTTGCGTTTGAATATAAACAAATTTGTTAACATTCTGTGCTATGTTGCTGATATTAAGCGGAAAAAATCTTATTTGCGTACATTTTGTGTAGCTCCCCATTTAACTTCCTTTCGAGACCAATCTTCCAGCACTTCCTCCTGGACGTTTTCGGACGGGATTGTTGTTTATTGTTAAATTTCCTCGAATTAAAACATTTGCCTGTTTAATGAAAAACTGTAAAAAGCTGTTGCCACTGATTTTAATTGAAATTTAAGTTAACTAAAAGTCAATTAATATTGAACTGAGTTAAAATAGTGGACATATCATGCATACAAATCTTTGTTGCATTAAACTCTCTTTTAGAAATTTTTCTAATTTCACTGATCAACAGCAAAATGGCTTTTCTGGGTTTGACATCAGTTCTAGGGAAATTAGGGACCGCTGATTTCGAATCCGCACACCGTTTTGAAAACTTAGTTTCCGTTTTCGCAAAAAATGGGCGTGCCACTTTTTCGGATTTTCCCTGACTTTTTTCACGTTTGGGATTGTAATTTCTAAACCAATAAACCAGTTGACATGATTTTCATTTCGTGGCATTTACAACACCTCACGGCTTCTTTTCCAATGTAATTTATTTGTATAAGTTTTAAAATTCCGCGGCAATTGGACCTCAAAGTCGGAAAATATGGAATTTCAAGGCGTTTTCTTTGATGGTCAAAAACATGCACATTTTTCGTAAATTAAGTATCAAGTTAGGTGTTAAATGAAAGCGAAAATATCAAGTAATAGAACACAGCCTAATTATTTGGTGTGATTCCCATTCTCATCGAAATAATAGCAAAAATGTACCATAGTCTTTTTCATAATTTTTCATACTTTTTCCTTAAAAAGTTAAGGGCCTCAAAATATGCTCTTTTCTATGTCCCATTTACAGTCTGGAATACAAGCAACAAACAAAAAATTTTGAATTGCTCAAAACAAAACAAAATTGAAAACTTTGCATATTTTGAGGCCCCACATTTTTTGAGGAAAAAGTATGAAAAATTAGTAAATTTTCCATCTAGTACCTATCATCCTTAGTACCTTGTTCCATACGTAGTTAAAAAATTTGGCAAAGTGCACTTTTCCAAAAATATTTTTTATACATTAAAGGTAGTTTCTGAAATTGAATTTACGTTCTCCGAAATTGAATTTACGCTTTCTGAAATTGAATTTGTGTTTCTGAAATTGAATTTACGCTTTCCGAAATTGAATTTACGCTTTCTGAAATTGAAATTATGTTTCTGAAATTGAATTTACGCTTTCTGAAATTGAACTTGTGTTTCTGAAATTGAATTTACGCTTTCTGAAATTGAATTTACGCTTTCTGAAATCGAACTTGAAAAGGTGTAGATATAACACAATATGCGTCCTTGGGAGGGACGCATATTCCTTTTTTATTTTATTTTATTGTATTTTATGTTATTTTTTTATTTTATATTTTTATTTTATTTTTTTTTATTTTATTTTATTTTATTTTATGATATTTTATTTTATTTTATTTTATTTTTTTAAATTTAATTTTACTTTATTTTTTTATTTTATTTTATTTGATTTGATTTGATTTTATTATATTTTATTTTATTTTATTTTATTTTATTTTATTTTATTTTATTTTATTTTATTTTATTTTATTTTATTTTATTTTATTTTATTTTATTTTATTTTATTTTATTTTATTTTATTAATTGTTTATATTTCTAGATGACAAGCAATTCTCAAGCAACTAGATTCACAAATTCTACAAAAATCATTAACAGTGCAAGCACTTTTGACACAATCATCGGCGAAATCAGTTCTACTTAAACTTAAAACCCAACAATTATCACAGACACAATCAAGTCGACTCAAATACCTTCAAACGTGCGTAAATCAGTTGCAATTTTAAGAATTCCAATTTAACCCATCTTTCGACATCCTGATGCCAAAACCACTTTTGCAGACCATAAAACTGAGATTACAGGCCATTAACGCTGCGCGCTTGTTAATTAAAAGTAACGCGCGCAGATTAAATGATTACGGCGAGGGTGCCGTTAAATGTTGCCAGCACACCAGCGAACAACAAAAAAGTGCCAAACATATTTTCTTGCGTTTATCGGGCAATAGGCATCTGAGTGCCCGAAATGTGGCCGTCTGTCCGCGTTGCGTACGCGCCGCATCCGCCGTCGCATCTCGTTACGCAACACGCGCTAAGCCATCCGCCGAGCGCTTCCGGTGCGAGCGTCGATATCAGTCGCGCAGCAATGGCTGCGGCGTTGCGCGGCTAATGTGCGCGCCATTCTTCCTGGCAACGGCGGCTCTGTGGTCGGGTGAGATATGTGGGATGAAATGGGCGTGTGCCGGCCGTTTATTATAATGTCAAATGCTTCATTTTGCATAGAAAGTTTGTTTGTTGACTGTTTGTTGGTGTTGTTGATTATGTTGTTACGAGATTATTGAGATTTTTGTTGTTGTTGTTGTTTTGTTCTGTTACTCTTGGTTTATTCAAATTGTGTTATCGTGCTTTGAATGTTGTTATGATTTGTAGGCACACGTTGAGACGACGTCTGGCACTCAGCAACCCTCGTTTCAGGCTTTTCTCCATTGCATTGAAATCACATTGCTTAATGGCGTTGAGTTTTATGTTTGTAAAAATTAGATTTGCAACACAACAACAGTTTGAACAATCACTACATACAAGTGGCACAGTTTCAATGGTGTCATTAATATTTTTGGTTTTGACATCGATATCATAAAATGGAAATGGAATGTGACTTGCAGAATGTTCGCAGCACATAAACATTTGTAATCTGATTTGCGTTTTAATTAAGCACGCACACACACACATATATTTACCTATTGAATGAATGCAGTACCTTAAGTAATAGTAAAATAATAGTAAAATTAGAAAATAAAATAGAAATAATAATCTTGGCTTGAAGCTTCTGGTGAACGATATTTGTCAGTGGCGGATCCAGGGGGGGTTTTGGGGGTTGAAACCCCACGCCAAATCCTGGAGAAGACCCATGAGAACCGAATCGATACACACCATCTCTTTATCGATTACAAGGCAGCATTCGATAGCCCGATAAGGGATCGCCTATATGCCGCATTGTCTGAACTTGGTATCCCTGCAAAGCTCGTTAGACTTTGCAGAGCGACGTTGAGCAATACGCGCAGCTCCGTCAAGGTTGGAAGTGACCTCTCCGACCCCTTTGATACCGTTCGAGGTTTCAGACAGGGCGATCCTTTGTCCTGCGACCTCTTCAACTTCACCATGGAGAGTGTTCTGCGCAAGGCCGGTGTACATCGTAATGGCACAATCTTCAACAAAAGTGTCCAGCTGCTTGCCTACGCTGATGACATTGATGTCATCGGGCGTAACAAGCGAGATGTCACCGCTGCATTTGCTGCTATCGACAGAGAATCTGCCAAAATGGGTCTGGTGGTAAATGAGGGCAAGACGAAGTATATGCTGTCTACACGCAGGGACTCGCAGCGGCTAGGGTCTCACGTCGAGGCCGACAGGTATACCTTTGAAGTTGTCAAGGAATTCGTCTACCTTGGCACCGCCATCAACAGCAGCAATGATGTCAGTCTGGAGATAAAGCGAAGGATTACTCTTGCCAACAGGTGCTACTACGGTCTCGGTAGGCAATTGAGAAGAAGAGACCTCTCTCGACCGACAAAACTTGCACTCTATAGGACGCTCATCTTGCCCGTGCTCCTCTATGGCGCTGAAGCATGGACAATGACACGAAACGACATAGCGGCCCTTGGAGTATTCGAGAGGAAGGTACTTCGCAAAATCTTCGGCCCTGTTCGTGTTGGTGACGACTATCGCATACGAACCAATAACGAGCTGTATGAGCTGTATAAGGACATGGACGTAGCGCAGCGAATTAACATCCAGCGGCTACGCTGGCTCGGTCATGTCTGCCGCATGGACGACGAAGCTCCGGCGAAAAAGGTGTTCGATGCGATGGTTGGAGGTCGACGGCGAAGAGGGAGGCCATGTCTCCGGTGGAAGGACCAAGTGGAAGAGGCCCTGGTATCTCTTGGTGTGACCAACTGGAGAAGGCGCGCGCGAAGCAGAGGCGCCTGGAGAGAAGTTTTGCGGCAGGCCGTAACCCGATAACGGGTTGTTATGGCCAGTTAAGTAAGTAAGTAAGGTGAAAAAAAGTCCAAACCTTAATGTTTCAAGCAATGTTAATGTAATTTTATGCCCGCGTGGTATTTTACTGTTGATTTTATGACAGTTTTCTTGTGACTTGACATATGTCAAATTTAAATATGCTCAGTTATCATAATGGAAACCCAGACTTACAACTGAGTAACTCTTAAGTAGGAAAGTAGTTATGACTGCTTCAAAGGGAGCACACTGAGTCCTAAGAGTTCCATTGTGATATCACAATTTCTGGACTCATATCGCCAGCTAAAGGAACAACTTTGGGTTTCTAACAAAGCTTATAAGACTTTCGTAAAAGAACTCTTACAGGTGAACCTTTGAAGTATGAAGTATGATATATTTTCCTTCCCTTTCTCAGTTGTTTCAGAAATCATTGCAAACTAGTCTCAACCAGTGTTGCCGTTCTGCGACTAAAGTGTCAAATTGGCCCTTTTTGGAGACCGATGCCAGATGACACCGACTTTTTAAAAATAGGTTTATTTTGACACTTTTCTTCAAAATCTTACGACTTTTGCCCCCTTTTTTTGATCAAAAAGTTTATATGTACATTTTGAAAATTGTTTCGAAAAGTGAGTAAGAAAACAGGGAATAATCACATTGAAAGTACTTTTACGGCAGATTTATTTAAGCTAAAATACGGTAAAACATCTTAAGTTGACTTAAGCTACTCCGTTTTAGTGCCAAAGATATAATTATAGTAGTTATCTACTAATATTCGTGTTTTGTGACTGAACTGTTATATTGAAATATGTACATAATTACTTTTTTTCTTTTCATAATAAATACAAAACATGCATATTTGGACTTTCTAATAAAGCCCTCATCAATTAATTTAAGGGGAAAACAGTTTTTTCACAGAAAATTTTCTCATTTAGAAACTTATTAAAAATAATGAGTTTCGAAATGTAAAATAATGAAAGTATATATATAAATGGTATAAAAAAGTTGGATCACTTGATGACACTTTTTTTCGGCTGTGACACTTTTTTTGCAACTATTTAAAATTTTTCAGCGGCAACACTGGTCTCAACCATTTGTTTACCTTTTGGGTACCTATTAGTGACACGTCTGCACACGAATCATGGTCCTCACTTTGTGTCTTTTTAGTTTAAAAAGTTGTTCTACAACGGCCAGATTTCGTATGTAATAAAACTGAGCATTACTTTCATTTCAATCAATGAAAGTTCTAGCAGCAAATTGCCCAAATTCGTGTAATTTGACGTCCTTAAACTATTTCGTGTAGGGTTTTGTGAAGTCACTTGTCTCTACCGATAAATTACATGTTCAAATTAAAAAAATAATCAATTCTATAAAAAAAAATGAAAACTTGTTAAAGACAAAAAATATCACTTCGTAGAGTACTAATTAATAGTGAGTAGTTTATATCTTTTGAATCAGCTCCAAAACACATCCTTGTGGAATCGTCCTTTGAATCCCAAGCTTTAATAATCGTTATTAATAAAACCTCGATCATGTCATATTGCTTGCTTTTCGCAAACACTGTAAAAATAATAATAATAATTGACTGGCACGACAGCCCGCTTACGCGAGACTAAGGCCTAGCTTCCCGCAACTACCCGTGTTGTGCTTGTGAATTTGTACACGGGTTGGAGGGACCTACAGTTTAATGCCGGTTCCGAACGGCAGGTTGGGAGCTTTTTCATAAGCAATTTTTACTCTCAGAGGTTTGCCATTTCCAGCTGAGAGGACAGCCACCGAAAGAGAAAACGAGTTTTCCCGTTATTTTTTTAGGTGTTATTACAGGCAGTATTTGAACCTGAGGTTGCTGCCTGCGACTCGCGGTCCAACGCACTAACCAACTGAGCCACGGCGGCTCAAACACTGTACGGCGGCGCAAACACTGTACGAATCATTATTTACAGAAAGTTTTCTATGAAGTTTTGATCCAATTATTTGGCTCGTTGCTTTCACAAAGCGAGGCATTATTTTATTGAAAAAATTAGTTACATTATGCATTATTTGAAAAGTAAATGGCAAGCACTGATTTATCGATTCATGTTAAAATTTCATAACCTTTTGTAATTGTCTGTGTTCTTCAATAAAAAAAAACATATTCAATAAAGCCAGAAAACTAGAAATTCGTAAATACGAATTTTACAGACAATTTCCCAAAGTGTTAAAAATCGACACCCTACAATTTTTTAAAATAAATTGCCACCATCGCTAAAAACGTAGAAATCTCAAGTAAAAATGCATGAAAAAAAATTTATGCGAGATTATTGAATTTAATTTGAATTGAATAGAAAATGACCGAAAGGAAAATGCAAATTGAATGGTAATGAATTAAACGGTAATTATATGGAAATTAATAAACAAAACTGAACTAATTTATTCCTCATGATAGGATTAGAGAAAAATTGACTAAGAACACTTTAAATTCATTTTAATGACGATTCCGAGCAATTAAAAGTCATTTTATCGATATAGGACCACAAAACAATGAAAAAAGAGGGGTTGCACTTTACAAAGAAAAAAAAGTGGTACTTTATATTTTCACACCGTTTTGGAAATCATTGAATAAATTTTCTCCTTTTACGATATGCTCGGATATCATTTCGGATTATGAAAAAGCATTAAAAATTACGTCCAACACTGATATTTAGCTCGGTTTTTTACACGTATTTGATTTCTTTTTCATCGCAAAAAACCTTCAGTTTTTATTTCTAAGTTTTTTTCATAACCAAATTTGACACTTTTTTTACACAGATTGTGTTATTGCATCTATTCCCTCAAAAACCACATTAAAATTGATGTTGTCTTATATACCTTAAATGGCGGTAGGAATTTTGTTGCTTAGATTGCTGGAACTTCCAAATCGAGCGGGGGTGGCACATTACAAAGAGTGGCACCCTACAAAGAATTCCCCTATTTCACACAATTGTGACCATTCAAATCTATTCCAAAAGATTCATTCATGAATCAATTTTTTATATAAGGGGCATTTCACGTCAAGCGGACATCCCAAAAAAATTAATTTTGTTTATATTCTGGTCAGTTATACTTCCAGTAGACGTGGATGTGTACACCCAATTTTTTTTTCGTATGATGTTTTTTTGCTGAGTTATGAGCTTCTAAAAATTGACTAAACATAAAGTCATGAATTTTTGGTTGCTTAATATCTGTATCAATTAATTTGTAAAAAAACTAAAAAGTATTGTTTCTGATAGTAAAAAAGGTGTTCTTTTTTGTTTTTGTCGAATTCTAAATTTTTATTTTTTTTTCGATATTTGAGTAACTTCGACACTTTTTTTTAATTATTTTAACGTAATTTAAAGCTTCAAACGTACTCATTCTCCACAAAAAAAATTAAAACGTGATCTCCAACCGTTTAAGACTTAGAGCACATACAGTACATACACATAGCTGAAAATAATGGATTTTCACACTAAAATGTGCTCTAAGTTTTAAACGGTTGGAGATCACGTTTTAATTTTTTTTGTGGAGAATGAGTACGTTTGAAGCTTTAAATTACGTTAAAATAATTAAAAAAAAGTGTCGAAGTTACTCAAATATCGATTTAAAATTTTCACTTCCGGTTTACTATACGTAAAAAAATCGAAAATTTAGAATTCGACAAAAACAAAAAAGAACACATTTTTTACTATAAGAAACAATACTTTTTAGTTTTTTTTACAAATTAATTGATACAGATATTAAGCATCCAAAAATTCATGACTTTATGTTTAGTCAATTTTTAGAAGCTCATAACTCATTCACGTCTACTAGAAGTATAACTGACCAGAATATCAACAAAATTCATTACCTCACTTTTTTTTGGATGTCCGCTTGACGTGAAATGCCCCATAAATACAACACTCCGAAATCTGCAGTTACTATTATTATTTATTTAGTTTACAATATAAAATATTATAGCTACGGTTAGAGTTCCGGCTGCCAGAGCGATCAGCTTAGTTCTCTGGTTACTGTCCCAATCTAAATGGTACTTTTGAATATTGGAGCATCTGAATTTCTAAGCTTGATACGGTGCCTTTTAACTTCTGGTGAACTCAAATGTCGTAGTCACAATTGTGACCATTCAAATCTATTCCAAAAGATTCATTCATTCATTCAAATATGGATTATATTTTATAATAGGGGTACCGGTTAATTCGTGCGGTTTTTTTTGGGGCAAAATTGAAGCTTTATTGTGAAAAAATTGTTACAAATTTAATATTCAAAGTATTGTCCATCACTAGCTATAACTTTTCCCATTTTTCTGGCAATTCACGAATACCCTTTCTGAAAAATTCGGCCGGCTTTTCCGCTATCCACGAATCGATCCAAAATTTGACTTCTTCGAAATTGGAGAAGTGCTGGTCAGCCAGGCCATTTTGCATTGATCGGAAGAGATAGTAATCGGATGGCGCAAGGTCTGGACTAGGTAGGACATCCCATTTGAGCGTTTCAAGGTAGGTTTTGACGACCTGTGCAACATGTGGCCGAGCATTGTCATGTTGCAAAATTACCTTGCCGTGCCTTTGTTCATATTCCGGCCGTTTTTCGCGCAGTGCTCGGCTCAAACGCATCAATTGTCGTCGGTAGACTTCCCCTGTGATCGTTTCATTCGGTTACAACAGCTCATAATAGATCACATCCAGCTGGTCAAACTTTTTTGGCTGTCCGGGCCGTTCATCGTCCTCCAAGTCAAAATTGCCACTTTTGAACCGTGCAAACCACTTCTGGCACGTACGCTCAGCTAGAGCATGCACACCATACACTTCCACCAAAATACGATGACTTTCGGCAGCCTTTTTCTTCATATTGAAGTAATGAAGAAGTACTTCCCGCAAAAACACTTTATTCGGCACAAAATTCGACATTTTCAGAATAAAAAAAAGTATTGTTGTTTACTCTTCAGCTAAATGACACGTACTGATTCTGAAACTATATGACAATAGCTTTCCAACACATATTTGGAAAGGTGAATCACTGTTCACAAAATCAAGTTACGCCATCTGTTAGAAAACCGCACGAAGTAACCGGTACCCCTATTACATTTATTTAGTTTACAATATAAAATATTATACATAGCTATGGTTAGAGTTCCAGCTGTCAGCACTAGAAGTAATCTGATACTTCTCTAGTTAGTGCCCCAATACTTTTTTTTTTATATTGGGGCCTATAAATCTCTAGCTTTATATTGTTCTTAAATACTTTCAATTGTTATAATCACAAAATATATTCAACAATAAAAGTTGTGAGCCAATACATTTTTTTATCCATTTTTTTTTTACCCATATTCGAAATGCATTTTTGCATTTTTTCAACGCCAAAAATAATATTTGTTTTCGAAACGAAAGTCTCGACAATTTAACGGCTTTATCGTCCGTGCGGCTGCCTGCGAATGCAAGCAATGGGCCGGCACACAATTGACTGCGGGGGCGGCTATCGGTTGGTATAAATTCGGAGGCATAAATCAAAATACTCAGACTTCCGACGATACGGAGGACGACAAGTAAATTTGAATACGAATACAAACCAGTGCGCACAATGGAGCGCGTCGAGCGTAGGGTTCGTGTACGGCGGCGTGCAGATAGATAGATGGAAGATATTCGCATACGCAGCTGGGCGGCATTGTGCTCGACCATCCTGGACACTGCACATGGACAATCATAGCGCACACAATGCGGCCGAGATGTTGCAGTTTCGAGTTGAATTCCAGCACACGCGCAGCTGCGCGGCCAATTCGGGGCCTGCGGTGGGTGGTGGCGCAAGGTAATAGAAATTTACGCTCAAATAGTTGGCAAATGAAATAGGGACACGGCGCACGGTTGCGTAGTGCGCGCTGATATTGGCCGCAGGATAACTGTTTTGTGCCTACGCACTGTCTGCGATGAGAGAGGCGGGAAGGGGGAGGGGGGGGGGGAGAGGCAGCAATTTAGAGAGCGCATAAATTATGAACATAAATTACATAAAATAATTATTTGCTTGCCGGCAGACAGCTAACGAATGTATGAGGGCACACACTTGCGGCCAAATTGCTGCAGTTGCACTCACGCACACACACACTCGCATACTCGTATTGTATGTGTATTCGCTTATTAGCTCGGCGGCAAAATCATATTTTTAACCAAATAACTGCGCGCTTACGTGGGTTGTACAGTTGAAAATTGCTGTTAATTATATCTCGTCGAGTGTGTGAGTTATTTATGTGCAACGTGGCGGCCGCTGTGCGCTGCGCTGCTGGCAATTAAAGGTGTACAATTCATGGGTTGCACCAGTTGCGCCGTCGCTGCCATAATTTGCGTTCCACTCAGCTGTGGAACGGCAGACAAGTAGTGCGCTCTAAAAAAAATAAATTTTGCATTTTTTTAAGAATTTTTTAACTAATGACTGTTGAGCGGGAAATGCGGTGAGTTGGTTGAGGTTATGTGCAACGCTAAAAAATGTCATTTAAAACTAACCTAAACTAAAACCACATATACAAAAACGTAAAAATTTCGCTTTCTCATTGCAGACTCAAGTGGACGCCGGTTCCGCTCGATCACCACCAGCCGCCACAGCAGCATTGTGCGCTGCAACCAGTCGCCACGCCCCCCACATACGCCATTATGTACGAGAATTCGTGTTCGTATCAGACGGCGCTCGATCTGAAGCGCGTCTCGCCGCCAACGCTGGCGCAGGTCAAGACCGAAGACTGCCTCACGCTGGGCCAGTGCTCGCCGGATTGGACCTCATATCGTTTTCATCAGTCCACCTTCGAGCAGCTGAAGCAGAGCGTCGAGAAGGCCAAGGCGGCGCTGCAGGATCGCAGCACGTTTTTCGGCGCCACGAGCGCGTTTAGGTGAGTTCGTCATTAATTGTGAGCAAAAATTAAAAAACGTCAACATTGTCCAAATATTTTTTGTTGCATCTCACAGCGACATCTACTCCAGCCAACGACTGAGCGACACGCTAGAGACGCTGCCCCAGGTGCAGGGCAGCAATGGCGGCAATTGTATCGGCATTGTGCACAATGCCGGCGGCATCAGCAGCTCGGCGGCGAACACGCCGAGCCTTGTGCTCAACGGCAACTGCATCACGACCGTCTCCTCGGCCACAACGGGTCAACGCTATCGCTTGGACAGCTTGCAGCCTGCGGCTGGCTGCTCGCCAGCTGCACAGCACGGCGTCATCACGTCAAGTGCGCCACCACCGTTAACGCCGTCCGCGCTAGAGACCACCAACAATGTGGACATCAAGCCGCGAGGTGAGTGTGTGAATGGTGCGGATTGGGGTAGTGTTCGGTCTTGAACTCGGTGCTTTAAATTTAGTTAAAAAATGGAATGGAATGGAAATGTGGTTAGTGGTAACTAAATTGAATACAGATGAATTGAGTTTTGGTTTTGAGGGTTTAAAGGAGTTTTTGCAAAGTTAAAGTGGTTAGTGTGCGGTTAGCGGTCACTAACACTGGGTATACTTTTATCAACAAAATTTTGCTGAACAATTTTATTAACTCATTAGATTAATGCTAACTTGCTAACTTTATTTATAAGTTTGTTTAACGTGAACTGAAAATAAAGTGGTTAGTGTGGGGTTAGCAGTAACTAACTCTGGGTATACTTTTATCAACGCATTTATTTTAAAAGGTATTAGTAATTCATCAGGTTAATGCTAACTTGTTTCCAAGTAAATGAGTAATCAATTTAATTTATTAATTTGTTAGTACAAATTTTTTGTGAAATAATAGAAATGTTCGTAGAGTAGTTACCATTAGGTTAATTCTAACTGATGTTTATTTTAACGAGAAATTAGTTTAAATTTGAATATTTCTTCAATAACACTGATCAACAGCAAAATGACTTTTCTGGTTTTGACATCAGTTCTAGGGAAATTAGGGACCGCTGATTTCGAATCCGCAAACCGTTTTTAAAACTTAGTTTTCGTTTTCGCAAAAAACGGGCGTGCCACTTTTTCGGATTTTCCATGACTTTTTTCAAGTTTGGAATTGTAATTTCTAAACCAATAAACCGGTTGACATGATTTTCACTTTGTGGCATTTACAACACCTCACGGCTTCTTTTCCAAAGTAATTTATTTTTATCAGAGACCTAAAATAAATATTATCCATATTTTTGGGAATAAAAAAATTGCCTTAATTTAAGAAATTTATATAATTATTGCTTTATCTTATAAGTAACAAGTATATTTTTCGTTGTCGATAATTATTATTTTGAGATTTTTGTTTTTTACATTGCTTCATAACTTTTATTTATGACTTTTTTAATTTACGTTACCGATAACTATTATTTTGAGAAATTTTTTTTTTACGTTGCTTCATAACTTTTATTTATGATTTTTTTCATTTACGTTGCCGATAACTATTATTTTGAAAAACAATTTTTTTTACGTTGAATTACCACATTTTTGATATGAATTGATTTTTAATTGTTTTAAATTGACAAAAGCAAATTAACAGCAGAAACCTAATTTCTATCAACAACTAAACAATTAAAAATCAATTCATATTCAAAATGTGGTAAGGCAACGTAAAAAAAAATTTTTTAAAAGTTATGAAGCAACGTAAAAAAATTGTAATTCAAATAATAGTTATCGGCAACGTAAATAACAAAAAATCATAAATAAAAGTTATGAAGCAACGTAAAAAAAATGTTCGCAAAATAATAGTTATCGGTAACGTAAATAAAAAAAGTCATAAATAAAAGTTATAAAGCAACGTAAACAAAAAAAAATCTCAATATAATAATTATCGAGAACGAAAAAGAAATTTGTTTCTCATAATAGTTATTACGCAACGTAAGAATTAATTGTCGCAAATAATAATTATAATTAACAAATAAAATTTATGTTGCATTGTAATAGTTACATTGCAATTATTTTCTTAAAAAACTTATAATAGTTAAGTCCCTGATTTTTATAAGTTTTTCAATTCCGCGGTAATTGGACCTCAAAGTCGTAAAATATGGAATTTCAAGGAGTTTTCTTTGATGTTAAAAAACGTGCACCCTTTTCGTAAAGCCGACCATCTGGTTATTATTCGAACGAGAAATTTATATAAATGTAAAAATGTTTTAACACAAATACGTTACGATTTTTTCTGTATATCTATAATGTAGTTACTATTAAGTTAGCAATAACTTGTTATTATTTTGACGTCAAACTAATTTATATTCAAACATTGTCTATACAAATATAAAGGTTAGCGCTAACTGATTTGTATTTCGACGAGAGTGTGTTTACACAAATACGTTACGAATATATTATGGCTGTCCAGAATGTGGTTACTATTAGGTTACCGTTAACTTATTTGGATTTGGAAGCGAAATTAATTTAATTTAAAAAGTTTTTCTATAGAAAATACTTTGTAAATACAGAACAAGTGTTCGTGAAGTAGTTATCATTAGGTTAGCGCTAACTAAATTAATTTAAATTAAAAAGTTTGTCTACAAAAATATGAATAAATAAGGTAGTAGTAGTAGTAGGAAGTAGTAGTTATAAGGAAGTAGTTACCATTAGGTAATCACTAACTGTTTTTAATTCTATTAACATTCGATTAACATTTAAATTAATTTATACAATTTTTTCACCAATTTTTTACAAGTACCCACAAATTTTGACTGTTAGGTTTTCGCTCATAAGTTTTCGTTTTGACAAACATTTATTCTTATATACGAATTGATGTAACAAATACGCCATGTTGGCCTCAACTAAAGAACGTTGGCACTAAATTTACAGTCTTTAGAATTTGATAATTCAATTTCCACCAGAATATTTTCCAACGTCCTCCATCTCAATCAGTTTATTTCCTTTCCAACTCACTAAACTAGCCGGGCGGCCAACAAAGCGCCCACGAGTGACCGTCAAGTAGCTGCCAAAAATGCAAACATCTCCTCAAACCGGGGCATTTTTTTGTTGCCACTTGCTTTTATAATAAATTTGTGCTAAACATGCAAGCGGCAAACAACATGGAACGAAATTTCAACTTGCACTTTTGATGTATCCATTTGAGACAGTTGGCTGTAGAGCACCGCAAGACAGCCAAGAAAAACTGGCGAGTTAAAATCACTTAACATTCGAGTATGAAATGTCCAAAAATGAAAAAAAACCAAAAAGCATAAAAAGGTGAAACAGTGCTGCTTACGTTCGCCACTGTTCGCTGCTCACTTGCTGGCCCAGCGCGACGGGTCGCCGTATTATAAGCCGCATCCGTTTGGGCAGCAACCGGATTGACGGTGGGCTAAATTGATAAATCCGCGCAGCTTTGGAATGAGCCCAGCCGCGTCGGGCCGTGTCCGCGGCTTGCCACCTCAGCCGGTTTTATGGAATTTCGTGCAAATGTCCGCGGCACTTTTTTCAGGCAGGTTTTTTTTTACAAGGATTTGTTGACTTTTTGTTGGCTTTGTTGAGGTTTGTTGTGTGCGCTGTGAGCTAAGTAGAAGAAGAATTTGAAATAATATTGTTAAAGGGAGAAAAAGTGAACTACATTCTTCTGGCTGGTGTGCTGGAAAATTAAATTAGCGAAAAAAATTGTACTTTTAGGAAAGAAGAAGCGGAATTGTCGACATATGTTGTAACACACATAAGCGATGTTTATGGGTTTTTGCATGAAATTTGCGCCACAGCGGAAGGTAAAGATTTGTTTGTTTTTTAGAGGTTTTTTGTGTGAGAAATTACAATATGAAAATGTTTTTTGTTTGCAAATACCAAAACTCAAGGATCCGAACTAGAACATGTTTGAGCAAAGAGATTAGGCTTCATGGAGAAATAAATAAATAAATAATAACTCAAAACCTAAACTCAAATATTATTCAAAATAGCAGCACTACGATGTACGTTTCAATGAACCTAAAAAAAAACACAGAGTTTGCTTTGAGCTGCTTTAGTTTTTCGTTTAACCCTTTCGCTATTTTGTTGCCATATGGCAACATGCTACTTTGTGGACGTCTGCATCCTCTATGGTTGCAAGAATACATTTTTTTGTTGGTCTTTAGAATAGTTTGAAGTTTTAGGAAAAATACGAAATTAATAAACTGAATATTTAGGTTTAAAGAAGAGAAGTATACACGTTTTTTTAATGGTATATCTTGACATAGTAAAGGAAACAGAAGCAGAAAAAATTAGAGAACTTTTTAATTTTACGTTTTCTTTCAATTTAGATAATTTTTTTTTTTAATTTTAGCTGAAGTAAATGAAGAAATATTCAAATTTTCGTTATGCGTAAAAAGTTTTATGTTTAAGTAATTATTACAGTCACAACGATGTGGTTGCTCTCTTAGAAAAACACTCTAAAATACAGGGTCCGAGTATAAAAATTAAAAAAACTCTTATGAAATGTTGCTAATATAACCACATAGAAGTTTAAAACGTAAAATTTTAAATTTTAACTTTCCCCAGTAAAAACCTGTAGCGAAAGGGTTAATACTTAATCGTTGAATACTACAACGTTTGCTCAAACATTGCCAGCACATTTTCACTGATTGTTAGAATCACTATTTTTCTGTGATTTTATCTGACTAAAAAAAGTCACTTTTGTTAGTCTGATCTCTATTTATGACAATATTAAATCGATTTGATTGCCCATTTATCGTTTTATTTTATTGTGTACCTATTTTAATGTGAACCTTTGCTCAATGGTTTTGAATTCCTTGTGTAGTTTTTCAATCAATGCAAGATTTTCTGTAGTGCTGAATTCATTTAAAGATAAGAATCGAGCTAGTAGACTTTAACTTACATTTATTGTTTCGAAAACCGTTTCAGCTTTAATTTTAAAAGACCACATATAAGACCAATTTTTCTAACACTCTCCTTATTTTGAACTGTAAAAGCCCTCAATGTACTATAAAAGCTCATTCAGAGCGATTGAGCAAACAATTAGTAAGGCTGGAGACAATTTTTTTAATGTATCATTGAAGGTACAGTACAATCTCGATAATTCGGATACTCGCTAATACGGACAACGCGGTAATCCGTACACACAATTTCTTTCTACTGACTCTGTAATCCGGACACCACACATTCTATTTACCTAAAAAATCCGGACATTAATTTTTATCTGCTTTTTAAAAATTATAAAAGTTTTGTCTAACTGTGTAAACTAAATCAAATATTAGCAATGACACTTATAGTTAAGAAAACACGTACAATCTTAACGATGGAAAAAAAATTCTAAACAAATTAAGTCGAGGAAAGTCACTTCGTCAACTGGCAGTAAAGTACAATGTAGGCACATCTAGAATTTCTAAAAAAAATTAAACAAAACTTCGCCAAATGAAAATAAAAAATTTCTTTCAAAACCACCAAAAATGTTGATAACATATTAAAAATAAAATTTTTAAGCAAACATAATTTTAGTTTAGTAAAAAATACGTTTCATTGGTGTTCAGTAGTATTTTTATCGATTTTTTTTGTATTCTTGGTAATCCGGACATTTCGATATTTCGGACAGTGCCTGGTTTTTAATTGTCCGGATTATCGAGATTATACTGTATTTCTTTTTATCTTTTCTTTTTAAATTTTAAATCTTTAAAAAGGATTAGGTTTTGTCACACTGGCCGCACATAGATCAGTCAGAAGCTTAGCCCTTTCGGTACAGCTTTTTACTGGTTAAAGTTAAAATTTTAAATTTTACGTTTTAGGCTTCTATGTGGTTTAGTAAATTAGCAATAATCCATAAGACATTTTTTAATTTTTATACTCGGACCCTGTATTTTAGAGTGTTTTTCTATGAGAGCAAACACATCGTTGTGGCTGTAATAATTACTTAAACATAAAACATTTTATGCATAACGAAAATTTGAATATTTCTTCATTTACTTCAGCCAAAATTTTTTTAAAAAAGTATCTAAATTGAAAGAAAACGTCAAATTAAAAAAGTTATCTAATTTTTTCTGCTTCTTCTTCTTTCACTATCTCAAGAGTTACCATTAAAAAACGTGTATACTTCTCTTCTCTCAACTTAATTATTCAGTTTTATTAATTTCGTATTTTTCCTAAAACTTCAATCTATTCGAAGGAACAACAAAAATATAGTATCCACAAGTTTTTTGACCTAAAACAGGCACTGAAAAGAGACTATGCCATATGGCATAGAATAACCGAAAGGGTTAGCAACACAAGAGACTTCAATGCTCTACGAATATCCGAGCATCATTGGCAAACGCTTCTTTTTGGTTTGAAGATTGCTTTCTGGAAACTCAATTTTAAAATAAGAAAAAAACCAAATGATTGCTTAAGTATGTTGTGTACTCGAGTCGATAATTTACACACATTGGTGCGAACTCCGTTCCGGCGCAAATTTCATACAACTTGAAATAAATATCTGACTAGTAGCTCCAATTTTATTTTAAAGCATTTCTTAAGTCAATTCTGTACCGCAATTGTCGTCAGCGTACTCTTGCACTTAAGTAACTTTACATTTCCACTCATTATTTGCAGTGCTGTGCCAGCGTTTATGTTTTGCCACGATTAAAATCAGCTCAAGTGTCAGAAATCTTCTTAGATATTTCTTAAGATGAATGTCCTTTGATTTGAATAAATTGCTCGTAAATTTGTATACCTTCATTATCCCTGCGGCGGAGGCCATTGCTTTGCACAACTGGCGGCACTTTCAAGCGCGCTGAAGACAACCCACCCGCAAGCGATGCTCTGAGCACGCTGGTGATTTTATTTCAAAAGTTGCCAGTTGCTAGTTATCAGCAGCACAATAAATAATAAAAGTTACTATAAAAAGTAAAAAAAAAATACTAAAAAAAAATAGAAATTGAAACGCCAGGATCTTAGCACAGCGCAACATCATTATGAGTCGAGTAAACGCCTCTGTGACTTTACGGCATTTTAACGGCAGCGCCTTTACTCTCGTTTGTGAGTGTCCCTTTTTTAAGTTGGCAGAGGCAAATATTTGCTCCCGGCGCGCTGCTGCTGATCATTTTGCACAAGTTGCTGGATAGCGCTTGGAGAAAAAAACGGCGCCGCAGAAGAAGTGGCGGGGCGAGGGGAGTGGAGTCGGCACACAA
Source organism: Melieria crassipennis (assembly GCA_963668005.1). Taxonomy (NCBI): domain Eukaryota; kingdom Metazoa; phylum Arthropoda; class Insecta; order Diptera; family Ulidiidae; genus Melieria; species Melieria crassipennis. Next base: position 104,955,900 of record OY764962.1, on the reverse strand, counting down.
AAATGGCAGCGCTGTGTGCCATTTTTGTTATGGCAATTTTTGTTGGTATTTTTCGGTCGCCATCAGATGATGCCCCGAAGAAGTTTTCATTCACGTTGTACATGCAAACATATATACACACACACGTATATATATTTATATATGTGTGTGTATGCGTGAATATGTATGTTTACATAAAATGTTGCGTTGAAGGATGAATCCTTTTTATGTGCTGCCAGAGTTGTTGTTGTTGTTGTAGTTGCCACAATATCATTGCACTGGTACTGGTGCGCTGGTGTGGCACGCTTGGCTGAATGGAGTCTCTCATGCGTAACTCATTATTTTTCTTCTGCAGCAAAATAATTGCAGAAATTGCCAAGAAAGTACAGTCTTTGTTGTTGGCCCATGTGCGGGTGGCTGGATTTGCGTATAAATTATACGCTGCGCTATATTGTGTGTAATTGCGGAAGATACTTTTGTATCTGACGGTTCTAATGACGCGACCGACACAGCCACACACACACAAATAGATAAACGCTCACAGCGACTGCCATAACCTTCTTGACATACGAGCATGCTGTTGTTGTTGTTGTTGCAGGCAAACAACAAAAACCCAAAGCAAAGAACAACTTTGCATGGTTTACATTTATTTGCAGTCACGCTTTTTCATTTTTATCTTCATGTTGTTTGCATATTTTTTTGTTGCAGAAATTTGCAACAATTCTGCGCTGCAGCGTGCGCTCATTTCACTTTTCATTCACTGCTCAACAATGCAACCTTTCGCATCCATTAGTAACGCGTGCGTGCGCCATTGTGCAAGCCGCCGTGCATTGTCATGCCGCCGCTGGCCGCCCGGCAGCGTTTCCATCTCGAGTTTGTTTATACCAAACGAAGATTCACGCCAATTAAGCATTTTTAAAGGCCTTCAAAAGGCCAGCGCTCCACCCCTTCGATTAATGCGGCCGAGCTGCGGCCGATTGCCCACTTCTGCTCTGCGGTGCGTTACGCGGTTCCGGTCGAGTGCGAGCCGTGCGCCCGAACCTCACTGACTGCTCATCGGCTCGCCCTCCACGCCACCAGCTATAAATAATTGTCTTCGTTGGCTGTGATTATGTGACAATTATCGTTGTTGTAATTTATGCCCTTGGGAATGCGCTCGGCCCAATTGTACGGCCACTCGAATCGGACCGGTGCGCTCGGCTGTGGGAATTGCACATCGAGTGGCGCATTCGGTCATGCTTCGCAGTGTGGCGAATGCGAAAGTGTGTGGCCGGCAACAAAATGAGCTGTCAAACGATGCGAGCTGCTTTTCAACGCCGTGTTTTGCAGTAATTTCAATGAATATTTATTGTCTTTTTGCTCTTAGTTACTTGTATTTGTTTTTTTTTTGTTTTGTTTTAGAAAAATCCTCCTCGGGCTGCTCCTCCTCATCGACGCCGCACGCCACCAGCTCCAGCAGTGATAACCATCGCAGTTCCATCAAATGCATAACGGGTAAGTGGCTCGACCCCTTCGGCCCATTGAAAGGACTTGTTCCTGCTCAATCCCTCACAAAACTTGTGCTAGCTGTGCTCTACATAGCTTTTTTATAGCATTATCCGAGACAATCACCCTTTTTGTTGCGTGCTTCTCACATTGGGCGACAGAGTGCGTTGCGAAAATGTTTGAGTAGAGAGGGTCGATAATTTCAGTGTTTATTTTTTGCGGGGCATAAAAACTGCCAAGGAAAATGCTGAAGAATATTTGTTAGAGTTGCTGAAGTTGAAGTTGGTAAAATCAATCAGTAATCATCAGTAATTTTTTCGTTTTGCTATGAAGACTTTAGTGTTAAAAAGATATAGTTCGAATTTATATAATTACGTATGAATGATTCCACTTATTAGGCAAACTGTTATCTTTAATTTATTTTGCGTGAGCGATTTTAACTGACTTCAGCGATTATGCTGAATTTTTTCTTGATGGTTGACCCTTGCTGGATGGTTGACTTTTTCTGACTTGAAACTTGTTGTTTCTTTCTACTTTGTTTATTAACCCTTTCGACCACGAATTTTACCCTGTATCTCGATATTAATTTTTGCTATGTATTGCTAGAGTTCTAGAGCTAGTTTACTTATGAACAATTTTAGCTTAAAACGGGTTAAATAAATTTTGTATCAATATTTTTTAATTACAGAAAAATTATTTAATATTTATGGAAAATACAAAATTATCACTTATTGATTTTATTTAACCATTATTAAAGAAACACGGGTTTGATCAAACACGCCCAATTCGTAGACTTCAATTAGAACACAAACTTTCCCTGATATAGCTACAAATGATTGGAAATTATTTTGGGGATAACAGTAAAATTTTTATAATTTGCTTTGAATTCACTTCTAAAAATATAAGTTTGTTGGTGCCTACTTAAATTAAACCCATAAATCAATCGTATTTTGCTATAAGATGACAAATAGGTAAAGTTGCTCTCAGGCAAGTTTGGGGTCGAAAGGGTTAATACAAAGGAGTTTCAGGAAATATTTTGTTTAATTTACTTTTTACTTTCACTTTGCCTCCTGCCAGATGGTCACATCAAGAGATAATAGGCCGTTTTCAACTTAATAATAATAGGAAAAAAAACTGACAGTTTCTATTGCGTCTTTTTTATTTTCAGTGTTTTCAGTATTTTTATTTGGAACAATTGCTCAGCTTGGTTCAAAATTTTGGCTATTCTTTAAAACTAATAGTTTTATTTATTAGCTTTACATTAGAGAGTAAACTTATTGACTTTGGTATATATGATTCCAAAATTAAGTTGAAAGTAATAAAAATAAACTAAATTTAAAAAATGATTTCTGAAAATAAAAAAAAATTGCAATAAATAAAAACGATAAACTTACTATTTGGAACAATTGCTCAGCTTGGTTCAAAATTTTGGCTATTCTTCTAAACTTATAGTTTTATTTATTAGCTTTACAAGCCACTTTAGGGACTAAACTTAATGACTTTGGTATACTTATATGATTCCAAAGTTAAGTTGAAAGTAATAAAAATAAACTAAAATTAGAAAAACGATTTCTGAAAATTAAAAACAATTCTAATAAATAAAAACGATAAACTTACAGCTCTAAAATAACTTTAGTTTCAACCCACTTTGATCTTATCTCAAATAATTTTTACTGTAAAGATCTGATAAAAAATGTAAATGTGTAAAAATATAAGTAAACATTTGAATGCAGGTATTGAACTCTACAGGTCAAACACTATTTTGCACAATTAAAGTCTGCAACATTGACCAATAACTAGAAATATTCGCCTCGCTAAATTATGGTACATATTTTTTACTTTCTTTAAATCAATTAAATAACAAAAATTATTATTAATATTGCCAGCAATCACTGATCACTTGAAATGACAACCTAACACCCTATCATGCACAACTTAAGTAGTTAAGCTTAACTAATCGGCGATAATGATAAATCTCTTGAAATGCTCTTCAGAAATCAAGCAAAAAAAATCAACGCTCGAGAGCGAAATGTCATTCGGCGTTGTGTCGCAGCGGGTGTTGGCGGTGGGAAAGTTTGCAAACAATTGTCAAGATTAGTTCAGATGCTACTGTAAACAATAAATATAATTCACAAAAACAACAACACTACTAGCAGTGATGGCATTGACTCTTAAGTGCTCTTCAGCGTTAATCCTATTAAAATGGCATGTAGCAGACGTTCGCTGACAGCGACAGCGGCGCTCGGCACCCCCAAAGTGGTTGCTGTGCACTGACAGTGACTGCGAGTCGAGAGCGAGCGCCGCGTCGCTTCCCATTGTTGGCCGAACAATGAAGCTAATCGAGGAGATCATAAAATGATCAAAATGCCATTCGACGGGGAGGGTTGGCTGACGGAATGGGTGAACGAATGAGCGGTTGCGGCATGCGTGAGAAAAGCAGTGAAACGGCAAAAGTGCCTAACAATTAATAAAAATGTTAAATAAAATTTTGTGAATTGATTTGTCGAAGTGGAATGATTGCTGAGAGATTTTAATGCAATATTTTATGCAATAATTTTTGTTTGCTAATGGCAAAGGGAAGGTAACGAGAGGGAGAGGTGGTGGAAAGACAGTTTTGTTTCATTAGTATTTGGGGTTTTGGTAAATACAATTTTCACTTATGAATTGAAGAAATAAATAATAAATAAATAATAAATAAATAGTTTATTATTATTATATGAATTGAAAAATAAAATAATAAAATAATTTTGATCAAGTTTTGCTAAAAAATTTTCATATACTAAATGTTGCTTGAATCGGTAGTTTGCTTTAAAGCTAACTTCATGGTCCTTTGATGCTGTTCAGAATTTGTTTATGAAACAATGAAATGCCAGACACATCCCCAGTTAATTAATAATTTTAATAATTGACTGGCACGACAGCCCGCTTACGCGAGACTAAGGCCTAGCTTCCCGCAACCACCCGTGTTGTGCGTGTGAATTTGTACGCGGGTGGAAGGGACCTACAGTTTTATGCCGGTTCCGAACGGCAGGTTGGGAGCTTTTTCATAAGCAATTTTTACTCTCAGAGGTTTGCCATTTCCAGCTGAGAGGACAGCCACCGAAAGAGAAAACGAGTTTTCCCGTTATTTTTTTTTTTTTTTTTTTAAGGTGTTATTACAGGCAGTATTTGAACCTGAGGTTGCTGCCTTCAACTCGCGGTCCAACGCACTAACCAACTGAGCCACGGCGGCTGCCCCCCCAGTTAATTAGCTTTCCAAACAATCCGACAACTTTCCAGGGAAATAACATAAAAAATTCCAGATTTTCATATCACTCTAATTTTGAAAAATCTTGCACTAAACCATGATACAAAAATATACAGGTAGATTCAATCGAGCAAAATTAAAAGTCATTTGCTTTTTTGACAAATAAAAATAAAATTTTAAGGGTGCAAAAAAAAGTAAGAAATACAGAAACTGAATCATATACTACATAAACTAATTGTGTGAAATTGCAGCTCTGTAGCAAAAATGAAAATAGTAGTACACAATTTGTAAACAAATATTTTTTTCCAATTGTCAATTTTATTTTTATCTGTCGCATTGAAACTACCTGTATATTTTTGTATCATGCACTAAACCATATAAATTTATTCTTTAAAAGTAACTATTTCAATACGAATTTCCAAATGTGTCCCTCTAATTGATTGGGTGCTGCTGAGACCTAAAATATTCATACTACTTTGCAGTTTTTAGCACACTTCAGTGATTTTCCCACCAACTTGAATGTAACTTTATTGCTCTACTCCGTCCACTACTGAGGCAAGCAAGTTGATAACGTTTGCCATATTGCTTCGATCATCAACAACAACAACAACATTATTGACAACATGCACATTGTACAAGAACATGATTTATGATGAAATTGTGTGCAACAACGCACCGATTCATTGCCCACCAACAAGACACACGCCACACCGACCAACCAACCAGCCACGCCAACCAACTCACCAAAGCAATAAAATTCCCTCCGCAAAAAGTATGCCACAAGGGGATGATAATGACTTGACGGAAAAATGGAAAAGTTAAATGAAGTGAACTGCGAAAAGGGCCATGCATAAAAATATTTACACATATAATAAAAAGGCATTCGGCCGGCGCCAGTCACCCTTGAAAAGCGTCTTGGACCTATGCATACATTAGCTTTCCAATGTGAAATGTGAGAAAATTCTCGATGATTTGTGTTGTCCATGAAAATGCGCAGCGATTGAGTGATGTGGGCAATTGAGGCTGGCGGGAGCTGGGGAAATTAAATTTGATAGATTTCGGAAACTTACTTGAAAGTTATGATATTTAAAAATTGTTTGATTGAAAATGAAAAATTAAATGGGGTTTGTGTTGTTGTTAAAAAATGTAGAGAGAATTAACATTTATATGAAATTGTTGGTTGATATTTAGTGATGTATTTAGGAACACTGCCAATGCTGGTTGCAGGTTGTCCTGTAGACCCGCTGTTCTAAGTTCTGTTTAAGTTGGTGAGCTCTTGGAGTTCCGGTCAATGTTTCAATAGTCCGCAGTTCTTTAGATAATTTTGTAGTAGGCATCATTGTTTTCTGTAAGATATAGGGTTCTAGTAGAATATCTTCAATATGTAAATCTTTTCCACCTTTCCAATCTTTCCTGTTGAAATGGGATCACCCAAAAAACGATTGCTTCCCCGTTTTTGGCTGATTAAAAGGAGGAATCATTACTAGGAAAGGTAGGAGGAATCATTGGCGCATAGTCATAGTTGAAATAAGGTACACTTTAATATCAATAAAGTATACTTTTAAATAAAGTCGGCTCTAAGTCAATCATAGTCGAGTTAGAGCATACTTTAACGCTTAAAGTATACTCTAACTTTAAAACAAGCAAAAGCTGTTGCTAAACCAGTTAGCAATGAGTCAAAATGAGCAGAAACGTCACTTTTTCAAAATAACGTGGACGTCCAGTATAACGAACTTTCCATTTAACGAATTTGCGATTTAACGTACGGCCAAATATTCTCCATTGATGGTTCTATATTACGAACAAAAGTGAAATTGCTATTCGATATAACGAATAGCCAAGGCTAACACTAGATGGCAGAGGATGGAATCCTGTAAAATCAGTAGATCACTATGGCCAGCATATGACAAGAACAAGACCGCGGAGCTCTTGAACAAAGGCCGACGGGATGTGGCAAGACTAACGGCAGTCATCACTGGCCACTGGCCCATTGGAGAGCACGCGGCAAAAATGGGGATTCCATACAATACCAGCTGTCACAGCTGCGAAAATCCGGATGAGAAGGAAACCGTCCATCATTACCTCTGCGCCTGTCCGGCCTTATCAAGAAGGAGATGGAAAACGATGGGAAAACCAACATTCCAGAATTTCGAAGAGATAGCGAAGTGCACCATACACTCGCTACTCTCTTTCATCAACCTCACGGACTGGATATAGGGTATATATTGTAAAGGGTCCAGAAGACAAAACATCAGTATACCGTAAAGTACCTACCGGGAATAGTGGTATCAAAACGGCGCCAACGCGCTAATTGGATGTTTCATGTTGGATGCAACATCACCACTTAAACCAACCAACCAACCAACCGATATAACGAATATTTATGTTGTTTGACACCCTTCGAATTGTTTTTATTTGAGTATTCACATTCTTTACAATAACAATGAATGTTTGGTTTCGTCAAGTGAACGGTACCTGAATTGTTTTTGTTTTTGTTACGTTAAAACTTTAAAATTTATGTCAAGTTACCAACATTTTCAAATTCTGTTTGTATGCATTGCTGATCATCTTCACAGGAATTGTTTTGCGTTCGGTTGCTTTTTAAATTTTAAAAATTTTAAAATTTCAATAATCATTCAAGAGAAATTGCAATACAGAAAAGTTTACTTGCCGTAAAGAGGCAATCGAGCATCGAAGACTTTTTCACTGTACACACATAGCCATATTTGTATTCTGAAAATGCTGGAATAAAATAAGATATTTGTTTAACCTTCTGTCTGTCCTTTGCTCAAAATTGCGTTCGCTGTCCTTTAGGGTCAGGATGACCCCAATCAAACGGTTATATAATTTACTGACAAAACATGAAGAAATGTTACACATAAATCACAAAAGAAAAGGGGAAGCTCCGAAAAGTGTTTTTCTCGATTTGTTATCGGGTTCTAAGTGCGATTAACACTAAATAACACAAGTAGACGACCGCTCAACCGTTTTTTAATTCCGCCTGGGTTCAAATAGACCCCAAGGGACAAGCAGAAGGTTAAAAACTGAATATGTGAGACTTATTTCTTTAACAAGAATGGTTTAAAACAAAAAAAATTTCGATCGATTTAACGAATGTTTCGATTTAACAAATTGGGGGTACAACATAAGATTCGTTATATTGGACGTCCATTGTACTCTAGATTCAAAAAACCAAATAAATCGAAGTAAAATGCTTCATTTCTAGGAAATTGAAAGAGATTTCAATATTATGAACGACGACATTGTGCTGAGTTGGCGAAAAGTATATAAAAGCCGGATCGATCCCTTCGAGTGCGATGACGAGGACTTCTACAGTCGTTACCGGCTCGCTAAAGTTGCTGCTCAGTTTGTAATTTATGTTTTGAACATTCAAGAACCAAGCAGCAATAGAATACAATTGTTTTCTTTACCCCGTAAAGTAGGCAATAATTTTCAAATCACTCAGCTGTTTGTTTGGTTTGTTTATGTCAGAGATGGGCAAATTAATCCTCGGAAAATTATGCACTCGATTTTTTTAGGCTGCCGTCTGTTTTTCACAAGTAGTCGACCGTAGTCGTCCAATTTTAACTGCTAATTAGTGTTCAGGAAAACAAATATTGCAAAATAGTTGATTACAAAATAAATCGGTATGGTATAATTCCGAAAATAAATTCTCATTTGTAACTCCGAAGTTTTTGTAGAGTTGCCGTTGCTTTCGTTTGCTGTTTCAAAAAGTCGCTGCTACGTTGAAGCATGTTCTAAACTGACTATGGTAACTGATAAATTAAAGTTGACTTTATCTTTTTAGTCTTTTGCTAACTAAAGCCGGCTTTTATGCGGGACTATGATTATGCGCCATTAATTTTATGTCAATTTAAAGTAAAACTAATAGGAAACATTTTATTGAAAATCATTCTTCATCAGGCAGCATAGACAGAGCAATAAATACATTTTAAATTTTTTGCTGTGTGAGTAATTTTATCATTGACTACCGTTTCGCACGCCGAGCTTTATGACTTCAAATTATCTATCTCGCTCTTGAGATGGGAACGAAAGACATAGTTATGTTTCTATTGTTGCTCATTAAGTTGATGTACAAAATGACAACCTTGTAACAAACACTCTGTCTATGGGTAAATAAAAGTTTATAATTTGCATGTCTTCTCCAGTTGGTCACACCCAGAGATGATAGAGCGTCCTCAGCTTGGTCCTTCCACCAGAGAAGCGGTCTTTCTCTTAGCCGTCGAACACCTTTTTTGCCGGAGCTTCCTCGTCCAATGTAGCCGCTGGATGTTGATTCCATATATCTAAACAGCTCAAGCAAAAATTGTAATATTGGTTTACAATGCAAAAGTTGGCAGTGCTTTTGGCTCGTTTTTGAATTTCGAAGAAAATTTACTCAACCTTAAAGTCCACCAAGTGTAATTAATTTCACATCAATTCAAACATCCAAACATACACATTTACATGCATAACGTCGCCGACAAGCAAACAACCAGAAAGGCGACAGTGCGCGCAAAATGACGTGGCGCGTTTGTTGCCAAAATGAGCGCAAAATGTTGGCGTTGTCATTGCGCTTAATGCTTTTTCTAAATAATTTCATATTTTTCATATCTCCTGACACTGTCGCACACAAATGTGTGTACGGCCTGAAATGGAAATTATGAGGCGAAAATTGTATTTTAGCATACGGTGCCAGCAGTAGCGGCTTAACGGGGGGGGGGCGGAGGGGCGGATCGCCCGGGCCCCGGGCTGCGGGGGGCCCCCGAGAGAAGCTTGTATATAAAAATTTAAAGTTTTTCAAAACTGAAACTTGTAAAAAACTATTTGCGCTCCACAATGGTTGTTGAAAGATTGTTTGTCACTTTTATCAATTGAAAGATACACAGTATCGACAATTGACTTTGAAATTGCAATAACAAATTCAGTTCAATAAAAGCAAGAAAACATCCTTTCTAAATAACAATTGTTTGCAAATTTTCAAGAAATTGTCCCTCGAAGATTGCAATATTTAATTTTTTACTTAAAATTTTGTGCAAAGTATGCAAATACAAAATTCTAAGTTAAAAATTAAATATCGCAATCTTAGAGTTTGCTTGTAAACTAGTGCAAATTACGCAATTACTTAACCTCATTAAACTTTGAAGACGTCAACAAATTTACAGTTATTATTATTATTTTTATAATTATTGGTTGGATAACAACACATCGTCCCGGAAATCCGGTTTTCTTCTTTGATAGACCCTTTTACGAAAGCAATTCTATGCTCCTTGTAAGTAAGCTACTGCTACTGGGGTTTATAAAATATTTCTGTACATTTCTAAACTACTCGACACGAAAAATGCACCTAAAAATAAAAGTGTTTTCTAGACTGGAACTTTGAAATATAATAAAATTTAGATGTATGAATCTACAGACTGAAATCCAAATTATGTATGTTTTCCCTACCTGACATATTTTGGTCCTGAAACTTCAAAATTGAAAATTTAGTTAAAAGGATGTCTTTCATTTGGTACCCATATTTCCATCATTGCACAACCGCATATATTTAAAAAAATATATATGAAATGTGTATGCCCTTAAAATTTTAAAGTTTTTTACAAAGGACTTTGGGCCAGAAAATTAAAAACTGACTATGCCAGATTACTATAAATGATCTCTAGTTTCACGTCTATATCCAAATTTGAATGGGTCTCGACAAGAAAAAAATGTTATCCATTAAAAAAATATTCGAAAATGTATGATTTTTTGGTCGAAAAATTCACTTTGTTACAACTTTCCTTTGGGGAAGTTACTGACAAGTAAAGATCTGATTTGAACAATCTATATATCACTAATAAGGCTAAGGTATTATCTTCTTCTTGAACGACAGACAGCTCGTGTTAATCGGATAATTCTTTCAGGAGATATGTGCTCATAACTGAAACAACAGGAAAAAAAAACTCGTTTTTCGAAGGTTTTTTGAAAACGCTTCTTAAAAAAAATGTGTTTATTTTCAGTTTCGTGTTCAGCGGCCAAAGTTAGTCTAGAAAACACTTTATCTATGCACGCGATTGGTCCATTTTTTGTCGAGTAGTGTAATGATGCACTGATCGCAAAACAATCTAATCCTCCTGCTCGGGTTGCTTAAAATAATGGCCAGATCGTAGTAATGAAGCAAGATTTTCTGTTTTTTTTACTTTTAAGATGGCTTTTTGAAATTACGAGTTTGCTCTCCCAAAAGTTTTCCTAATTTCACAAAAGTTTTTATCAAATTTAGAAAGATTTAGTAAGATTATCCTTTTATCCATTTTTTCATTTTTTTCTCTGGGATTCTATTGCTTTCTTTAAATTTGAAGCACATATACGTTTTAAAATAATGTTTCTCTTTACTGTCCATTTACTGTTCAATGGAATACAAATTTTCAAAAAAAAAATTAAAAAGCATAACCGGAAATTCCAGTTATTAGTTTTGTACGCAAACTTATTCTGCACCGTTTGTGGGGGCCCCTCAGCCGTCGCCGCCCCGGGCCCCCGAGCACCTTAAGCCGCCACTGGGTGCCAGCAAGCAGTCGAAGTCGCTTAAATGCTAAAGCCGCCGCCTCCTCGCGCCAATGCTTTTGCGTAGTTAACGCGTCAGACAGTTCGGGCATTGGGTGAGCAGTCAGTTGGGCGCTGGCCGTGTGGGTGTCGGGCAGTCGTTGGTGTACTCGCGTAGCTTTTTGGGACCCCCCTGTACTGCTTGTGCGCGTTGCCACCCACTGTGAGATAATTCGCCACCGTTACAGACACAAATTCGTAATCATAAATGCACATATACAAACAAAAATATGAATTTCATTTGTGTTTGTGTATGTCGAATGTGTTGGCTACGGGTTTCAGTTGCTAAATGTTAGCACGACCCAGCAGTCGTCATGTTGTGACGTTTCTAAAGGGTTTTAAAATAGGTTTGTAAATACATACATTGTTACATATACAATACATATTTCAATATACATATTAATGTTTTATTTATTATAAAATAATAAGTAAATATTTTGATTTCAATTATTTTTATTTATTTTTTCCAATTTTTGTATGTATACATTTTTGTATTTTGCACTGTTTGCCCAATTATTTTTTTATTATAATTTTTGCATTTATAATATTTTGTATTTTACACTATTTGCCCAATTTTAATATATTTTATATAAATGAAACGACCGACAGTTGGATTGTGAAATCGAATACCGACTCAACCTAAACAATTTGAAGAAAGTTTTTCTAGCGGCATTAAGCCTTTGAAAATATATTAGAGAAATATACAATAAATATCCAATAAAAAATCAACGAACTTGTTGTTCAGAATCGGATTGAAATTGTTGATGATTTCCAGTGATGCAATTAGACTGTGACCAATTCCCACTTTTTTGGAAGATGCCGATGCCGATTCCGTTGAAAATATAAAACGAATCGATTCAACCAAAATTCCACGTGTCCACTGGGATAAACAAAAATACTGACGTAAAGTCTGCTTATAAATACTGCATTCAAAATCAGTTTCTTCTTCAACTTAAAATGCGATGTGGTACCGGCCAAAAAAGGCGGACGCCGATACCAATTTTTGTGGCCGATACTAGCCGATGCCAATGCCGATCAATCGGTCGGATTCTAGATGCAATGCAAATGGTTCGGCAGTAGTCTCTCAAAAGGTTGTTTTTTTTGGAAATTCCTGAACTGGTGAAAGTAAAAAAAAAACTATTCTCAGATATGATTATTTGAGGAAGTGCCACTGGGAATGGATTTTTTTCTGTGATCACCGGTGATTCTATGTCCCTGAAGTCATGTAAGACATATTTGTGATACACTTGTCGTCGAAAGGTTAAATAAATATGAAAAATTTTTGCTACGCGTAGAGCCGCTTTTCAATACATAACAAAGTTTTCTAAAATGCTACAATTAAAGTATTATCATATATACAATGTTAGTAGTCATTTCGAAATCAATCTCGAGATGTTTAATATATGGAAATATGAGTTGAAATTTTGAACCCCCTCCCCAAAAAACATCCTCCTAAAAAGGAAATGGGCGCTGAGCGTGTTTGATACTGTCTGCTGCTACTAGTCTTGTTGTTGTTGTTGTTGTTTTTGTTGTTGTCGACAACGACACAACAATGTTGATGATGACGACTGCTGCCCGGTGATGATTATCGCAAGTGCTGTGATAAGCTTTGATGCGCTGCAGCCGTTGCTGCTGACTGGAATCCAGCTGGCAAATATTGTTCAAGTTTATTAACATTCAAACATGCTGAAAATTAAATTATGAGTTTTTTTTTGCAAAGCACAACGAGAGCGCAGTTAGCAGCAACTGACTGTGCGAGGCAGGGGACATGAAAGCAATTTCGAATGAAAATTGTAGACCTGCCGGAAATTAAATTACGTAGTTGGGTGTGCACGAACGCTGCAGCAGCAACGAGAAATCAGATTTGGTTATATTTTGGACAGGGAGAATCGAAGATGCACACACACTGAGAATCACATTGTTTTTGTTTACAATTTGTTGCTGCTAGCGGCCGTATTGGATTTTGATTTATGCCAATGCAGTGGTAGCGAAATGTTCGTAACAACGAATAGCAAAACTGTGACCGCAACTAATCGCCTGAAGCTGGGCTGCACTTGAACACTCAGACACACACGCATCGGCATAGGCACATACGTACATACATCAAACCACAAATATGTGAATGACAGCGCTAATTCTCGCATACCTTGGCCGCAGCACACCTCAAGCGGAAACGGAACTCGAACCGGAGGTAACGCCGTCGGAGCGTCTCCGGCTGAGAAACCACACTGCCGCGATGCAGTGTGCTCCAATCGACGGCTTTAGAAGAGTGCGCCAGCCATACATGCGGTCAGCACAATGCGTGTTGTTGTGTTTTGAAATAAAAAGTGAAACAAAATGGAGAAACTCTGAATGTCATCTGTGGCCGCCAATAAATATTTGCAGACCACCGTTTGCCGCAATTTAGTTGTCAATGCGATTTATGTGTCTGGGCGATAGTACAAACATACATACGCTTTAAAAATCGAATAACAACAAAAGATTGGAGTATATATGTACATACTATGTAAGGCTAAAGTCAACTAACCTGGCTGAACTGGACAATGGTAAATTTATGGCGATGAGAGTGTGGCCGTCACAACAACTAAAGTTTGTCCTAAAAGCAACTGAACACATTTGAAAAATAACCATGAAAAAATATAAAGCAACAATTACACTTTACTGCTATTTGACTGGGACTAAGTATCAAAATTTTATGACATTTAGTGCTGACTGGGCACATGTTCATGTATTTTTATATGAGCGGATCTAAGTTTGCTGGTCAGTGTACACTTAGAGGGGCAAGTCCCCCAATTTTTTTTTAAGTCGAAAAATTTTTCATCATTTTGGAATCATATCAGAAGATACAATTTTTTAAATAAACAAATTTGCTTCTGTGTGGGCGTGAAACCTATATTTTGCGTGCCTTAAGGCCGTACTGGGCACATAAGCTAAAAAATTTAACTGATGAACAGTTTCACGTTTTATTGATTACACTACTCGATACGATGAGCAGCCGCCGTGGCTCAGTTGGTTAGTGCGTTGGACCGCGAGTCGCAGGCAGCAACCTCAGGTTCAAATACTGCCTGTAATAACACCTAAAAAAAATAACGGGAAAACTCGTTTTCTCTTTCGGTGGCTGTCCTCTCAGCTGGAAATGGCAAACCTCTGAGAGTAAAAATTGCTTATGAAAAAGCTCCCAACCTGCCGTTCGGAACCGGCATAAAACTGTAGGTCCCTTCAACCCGCGTACAAATTCACACGCACAACACGGGTGGTTGCGGGAAGCTAGGCCTTAGTCTCGCGTAAGCGGGCTGTCGTGCCAGTCAATTATTAATTATTACTCGATACGAAAATTCACCTAAAAATAAAAGTGTTTTCTAGACTAACTTTGGGCCGCTGAATACGAAACTGAACACAAGCTGTCCGGCGGTCAGAAGATAATACCTTTGCCTTTCCAGCAATATATAGATTGTCCAAATCAGATGAGATTTGGGGAAGTTACTGACGGTGAAAGTTGTACAAAGTGAATTTTTTGACCATTTTCAAAATCATAAATTGAATGATATTTTTATGGATAAAATAAATTGATCTGGTTTTAAAATTGTTGATGAATTATATATTATTTGAGCAATTATTAAGCCTAACATCAATAGAATCGAAAGAAAAATTACAAAGTTATGAAGCAGTGAGTGAACACCAACTTTACATTTATTACACCGTGCGACAAAAAAAAACATTTTTGCCAAGACCCATCCAAATGTTGATATAGACGTGAAACTAGAGGTCATTTATAATATAGTCAGTTTTTCATTTTCTGACGCAAAGTCATTTTTAAAAGACTTGACCATTTTAAGGACATGCATATTTCAAATATTTTTTTTAAATATTTGCCGTTGTGCAATGATAAAGATATTTTTGCCAAGACCCATCCAAATGTTGATATAGACGTGAAACTAGATGTCATTTATAATATCCTGGCATAGTCAGTTTTTCATTTTCTGACCCAAAGTCATTTTTAAAAGACTTGACCATTTTAAGGACATGCATATTTCAAATATTTTTTTTTAATATTTGCCGTTGTGCAATGATGAAGATATGGGTATCAAATGAAAGAGGAAAAATCTATCCTTTTAATTAAATTTCCTATTTTGAACTTTTAATCTAACATAGCTTACACTTCATTAACGGTTTCTTCATCATTTTCTTCATCAGTTTCTTCGAAAACATCGGAATCCAAGTTTTCTAAAACTTCCTGTACTTCTTTGTCCCATAAAACCGACAATTTTTTTTTAAATGCCGATTGATATCTATAAAACGGGGAAACCATATACAATTATACGTTAGTGACCAAATGCATTAAATCTTTTCGCTTTGGTGCCTGATGCTGCCTAAAGGCAGTCTGCTTTCCCAAGCCGAAAAAGTAACTGTAAATCCTTTTTTTCCACTATAAAACACCTCAAATCAATAAATTACATTACAAGGTACTCACTTATAATTTTAATGTTTTAATTTTTTAACGAAAAATATTTTTAATAATTTTTTCTTTTCTTTACTTTTCACGAAATAATTATTTCTACTAATTTCCAGGAAGCTCAAATTTCAACTGATAATAATGGGAAATATGTGATGCTTACAGCCGTGCTACATTATAGAAATGACAACTTAATTTATCTATAACATGCCCTAAAAATTTCATTTCAAAAAATTAAAAGTTATGGGGACTTTTCTAGGTTTTGGTGGACCGTGCCTTAAGGCCGTATGGGGCAGTAGAGGGTTAATCTCAAACTCCGATTGCCGTATCACTGTCATGTCTTCCAAACTCAGGTCACTGCAACACTTATACTATCAGATTAGCTTAGGTAAAGAGGATATTGGTTTGGGATATTTTGTTTTTATTGAACAGCTAATCAGCTGTCAGGGCTCTGAATGCAGTGTTAGTAACTTTAAATACTGTTCTAAGCTTTAAAAAGTCTCTCAATGAGATCGTCAGACAGACTTATGCTTTGTTCCAGGACACAGAGACATTTCAGGTAGCTATAGGACAGTTCGAGTTGTTTGATAGGGCATTACTGAGCAAATGGCCAATATGTGGCAACGCTCGGAATCTTTCCCCTTACCTGTAAGCATAAAACTTATACAAAGTCCATAACAAAGTGAACTTCGAGGGGCGAGAAGCAATGCTGGTTAAATAAGGAATCAAATCTGGTCCATTCCAAACCTTCTAAACTTCCTTCATTTGAACTTGAAGGAGGAGAAACAAGTTGGTGTCCTGAAGAGTAATTGTTTAATAGACACCCAGACCAAAAGGTTGGGACTATTTTTCAATGAACTGTGCCAAAGCTGCATGGATGAGAAAGAGGAATAAAACGTACTTTTCTTTTATGTACTTGTACTGCACTATTTAGAAGAAGACATATGCATTTGGATGAGCTGATCCTTGGAGATCGACAACCTAGGGATCTAGCCTATAAGATTATACAGACTACAGAAGCTCAAACTGTTTCTCCATCAAATTTTAGTGTCACATTGGGCCTCTTTGAAGTACGTGTGCTCCCTTCGGGACAGCCAGTACTATTTACCTACCTAACCGTATTTAGAATACGCCACCTATTTGCCAGACACTCAGTCATTCGGACTGTACGCGCAGCATATTGCAACAGTCGCCGAGGCAACTGTGACTTATTGTTACCGGCGCTGATCTAATGAAGATATCACTCTGCATTTATGGCCTGCCTGGGAGCAACTCCCGTGAAGCACGTGGGAAATAAATGAGTATTTTCTTTTTTTAGGAAGAGGGTGTCATAACTACTCTCACGGCCGGCGCAGCGAAACCCAACTAATGGCGCAAAGTCAAGCTGGCAGTGTTGGCAAGTAGCTGGCAGGCGGCGAGCCGCTGGTAATTTATAGCATTTGACACGTGCGCTCAACTGGTAGTCGGCACCGCCACCGCCGCCACCACCACCACCAATCGGTCACCGCACCACGCCAGCGCTAACCTGAATTGCCCGAAATGTTAATTGTTTATTTGTCTGTTTGCTGTCATTGCCGTGCCGTGTGTTTTGAGTGCTGGGGTGGGTTTGACTTTGAGGTTATCAGTAGAATTTTTTTTTGGCCGGCAAACTGCATGCAATATTTGCCTCGATTTGAAGTCGAGTGCGCGTGTGCGTGCGTGTGTGTGTGTGAATTGATTGTTGCACAAATTAAAATTACAAATACAATGTGCAGAGAAAAATTAAACTACACGAACATCGTCGTTGACATTTCCCAGCTCGTGTGTCACACATTGTTGTTGTCCAATACCAAATGCCCAATGTTTGATTGCTTTGTTGTTGGCTAACCGGCGGTAATTGGAGAAGTGCACCCTTTGCCTTTGGCTTTTGGCTTTGTTATTTTTGTTGTGCAATTATGGGTTGCATTGTTTGTCAGAGAGACACTGCGACAGGAGCAAT
Organism: Melieria crassipennis; assembly: GCA_963668005.1. NCBI lineage: Eukaryota > Metazoa > Arthropoda > Insecta > Diptera > Ulidiidae > Melieria > Melieria crassipennis. The sequence goes on along the minus strand of OY764962.1, from coordinate 104,938,179 downwards.
ATGTTTGAAGGTCTTTTACTACGCGTAATTTGTTTCGGCTGCATGCTATATATGAGATAGTATAGGAGAGACAGACATATGAGATAGCTTAGGAGATATATCGTTGGTGGTTATGGTGGGAAAATGTTGTGGGACTTTAGTGTGAACACAAAATAAATATGAGAAATGCGGCGAAATAGTGAAAATATTGCGATGAAAAGAAAAATGCTATAATCATAATTTAATTTTAATTATATTTAATAATTTGAATCACAATTTAATAATTTTATCGATAGTGCTTGTAGTAAAATTGCTAAAAAAGACGTATTATTCTCCATTAACCCATTAAAACCGGACCCCAGAAAGGCTTGTGCGATTTCCATAAAATTTTACACCATCTTATTAATTGACCTAATCAAGAAAAAAAATCAAGCAAAAAATTCATACCATGTTTTTTTTTGTCATGTTTTTCGCAAACATTACACAAATAAACAAAATCAAACATTTGCGGAAAATAAAATGTGCCAATAAAATATCAGCTGATTCGATTTTGACATTTTCACGCGTTGCGTTGTATGAAAATTGGCAGTGTTTAAGCCCAACGTTGCATTCGCGCAACACAAAACTTAAAGCATATTTTTTGTTTAAAAAATAAAAAAAAAAAAATTTTCGAAACTTATTTTTAAATAGTTTAGCATTGCAAAATGCAGCCCACTAAGGGATTTTGATAGGTTTGAAGAATACATAAGTATTTTTGATTGAATTTCAAAAATTCCCCAAAAAAAACCTTTGACTTTGGATCGAAAAAAACGAATGAATATTTAAATAATTTTGAAATTTGAGTATGGCAGAATCTAAAACGATCAATTCTAATCCAATTCTACCCATTTGCAAGTCTTATGTCTTTATGAATTACTTAATATAGCGAAATTCCCAAACGTTGCGCAAACGCAACGCTCAGGGCTTAATGGGTTAAGGTCTCATTTAACCCTTCGTTACATGATTTAATTTACGCGAAGAAAAACATTTTGGTCATATAATTATTGTTTGATGGTAAAAATGAAATTTTGTTGAATTCCTCTGTCTGTGAGAACGCTACCGCCGAAATGAAAGTACGCTACGGGTATTCGAAACTAGGACGATCGTCACTGTATACTCGTAATCCAAGGCACTAAACAGCTGAGCGACGGCGATCGCCATATCACCAACGCCATCAATAACAACAATTTTTTCACAAAATCGAAAACAGTTGCTGATTTTTCGACTTTCAATATTATTCGCAAAATTCGCAAAACTCAAATGTTTTAACATAAAAAAGAAGAAAAATGAATGACTGTAAACTGGTGAATAGAATAGACTCCAAATCTATGAAAAGTTAACATTGCATATATGCAATGCCATGCAGCAAAGAGTTAATTGAACAAGAAAAAAGTATACCAGTTCATTACGATTTTCGTTTAGATTTTCCGAAAATATTTTACTATCTTGGTTTGAGCTATCTTGGTACGAAACGAGTTTATACAGAATTGACGTTTTACTGCCACGGCCTTGGATCTTTTTTTTAGAATTATTATTTTAATTTTTAAAATTATTAATTATTCACTGTGTTGGCAGTGAAAGTCACAAGAATGTGGAAATGTGTGGCAATAGTCTGCCTCCTCCAAGTACTTAAGTTCGAAAGACATAACTCATTATCAAAAGTTTCATACACGCGACGAACGCATCCCATAATGGTTCGGGGAAGCTCTTCTAGTCTAGTCGGTTTGTAATTTTCGGGTTTCGATGAAAATTAAACAATTCGAGTTGTACGAGTTGCCTCTGTGTAATGTCAATCCTGTGAAGCAACTGCGGCTGCATCCAAACAATTTTTTTACTTTCTTCGCATGTAAACAACGGCAGGAAGAAATGGGTCCTTGAGAACAAACAAATTTATGTTTTTTTCCCGAAGCATGGATACTCTTATGAGAGTTTCAAAATGATTGACCAAGCAGAGATCTGTCGGTAGAAGTGCAGTCCAGAAGAATGTCAATCCTGTGAAGCAACTGCGGGTGCATCCAAAAATATTTTTACTTTCTCCGCATGTAAGTAACGAAAGGAAGAAATGGGTCATTGAGAACAATCAAATTTCTTATTTTTTTTCTAAAGCATGGACCGACTTATAAGAGTTTCAAAATGATTGACCCAGCAGAGATCTGTCGGGAGAAGTGCAGTCCAGAAGAATGAATAAGTTTCACATAAAACGAAGGGAAGATCCGGTTCTCGCAGTGTAGTCAGAGTTTTCATTACCTTTTGTGTTACTCAATATCCTAGAAGACTCGAACTACAGTCGTGTCTGGATATAGTGAACTAATTATTGCAAGGCCTGTTCACAGTATTGAGGTTGTTCACTATATCAAGGTTAAGATTTTTGTTCAAAAACTCGTTTTATTTGCTCAAAATACACTTTTTGCTTTTTGTTTGAAATTGTTTTCAAAATTTTGTTCAATATTAAAAGGCTACATGTCAAAATTTGGGTGTTCTGGGAACTAAATTTAGTGCACGGGGGTGAGTATGTTTGAAAGAAATGTTCAGTAAGGAAAACTAGAGGGGTCGGTCATCGATTTTAACCCTCTAAGAGCAACTTCTGACCAGCTGTGGAGCAATTTGTCGAATTTCCCAGCTTTTTTGTGAACTTTGACCTCGATGAGACGCCATTTAGCCCCACCCTAGCCCCAAAATTTTTTGGCTCATGCACTTTCTACCAAACCGCATAAAATGAGAGGTTGCGGAGCATCGAGAATCCATTATTAACACACAATATTCTCCATACAACACTACATCCACTCTAGTGTTCACTATATCGAGGTCTTCACTATATAGGGTGTTCACTATACCCAGACACGACTGTATTCGGTGAGAGCATTTTTTGCACTCGTTAACCAATTTAAAAGTTATTGAAACTTTCTAGCTACACTCGTATTTAGATAAAACAAATTTAAACGAGTTAATGTTTGCATGATTCGATAATGCTTTGTGGGTGGCAATCGTTTTTCCCACTATGGCTCGAACCGCCGACTTGTCGATATTGTATTACAAGTCTTAATGCCCGTCCAAGTGTCATTCGCTTCCTTCACGCTGACTCCAAATCGATGCACAGCGCCAGCACGCGCTGCACTACCCAGAAGTCAACGAGGCGTCTGCACAAAGCGCTCAGCGTGCAGCGCCACTGACGCCTGCAGTTTGCCACCGTTCTTCCCCTCGCACACAATTGCCGCCTGTCGTCATCGTATTTGATTGCGGTGCGTTAATAATAAGACGCGCAATCAGTGCGCGATTTGTTTTCTTAAGAATGCCCGTCGACACTGCGACTTGTCGTTGCGTCAGTTCGATTCGATTCGATGCGAAACGTAATATTGCTTGGGTGTTGTTTGGCTTGCAGCAACAAATATGAAAAAAATATATATAAAAAAATAACAACCAGCACCAGTACAACGTTACTGACAGTAGTAGGAACAGAAACAACAACAACTGCAACAACTACACGTGCCCATTAATGACGTATGAATGATGTAACACGCGATTGGCACGTGCCGTTCCAGCGTTATTCCGTTAGTCCTTTGCTCGCGCTGGCATATTTCATTGCCGTGATTGCTCCTTTAGCCAGCGCCCATGTCGGCCTGCCATGTCTGCCTTTATTGTTATTGCTATGATGTTGTTGATGTTGTTCTTGTTGTTGTTGTAGACACTGTATGGCAGTGAATTGTGCGGCGACCGGCCGAGACCTTCTCGGCCGGTTGGGCTGCGGCATATAGAATGCAATAATGCGAATTTGTTGAGTGGCGGCTACTTATTTCCGCCTCTAATGCGTCTGTTCGCCTCCGGGGCAACTTTAGGCTGAGAGTTGCGTTGCGCAGTGGACAGGGAAACACTAACAATTGTTGTAAGGAAACAAAATTCTAGTACGTTCATACATAGGTTTGCAGTGTTTGTTAATGAAATGGATGGCCGAATGCGGAAATACTGGAACTTATGGCGAGAGCAGCGAATCGCTAAGGAGAGAAAGAAAGAAAGATTTTTAGAGAATGATCAGAGATATTGGGAAGAGAGGAAAGGGAGATGTATCTAAGATAGAAGAATATAAATACAGGAAAATTTGGAGTTAAAGAAGAAGAAATGTAGAGACGGAGTCAAGAGACATCCAGAAAGAACTATAGAGGGACTGAAGAGATATAGAAGGATTTGAGAGGCAGGAGGATAGAGGCATGTGAGAGATACAGAAATGGGAAGAGACTTACTGGAGAAGGTAGAAAGAGTACCCCCCCCCCCGAAATATTAGGATCGACTTTAAAACTACATACAAATAATAAGGGATTTTTTTGTTTGTATGATTATTAAAGAATTACTTCCTGAAACCCCCGAAATATTTTTCTGAAGCCGCCCCTGACAAGAAGTACGGTGATAATAAGAAAGTTGGTCGATTTGTTGGCACTGAGAATGAGAAAAATGGTGATTAGTAGGGAAAGTAAGATCTGTAAGGAGATAAAACAAAAAGGCAGAATAATGAAATGAAAGAAATAGTAAGTAAGAGATAATTTTAGAGATATTGAAGAATTTGTATAGTAAAAATTTCTAGAGATATTGAAGAATTTGAATAGTAAAAACAAAATTGAGGAAGGAAAATACCTACAGGAAGTAGAGGGCTCAATATATATGATGCGAATGAATGAGGGGTTTGAAACGAATGAAATGAGAATGATTTGATCAATACAGAGAACCAAGTAGTATTATTTTTGTAAAGATAATACAAACAGGTAGAAAAGTTATGGTGGCTGCCTCTGTATAAGACACACATAGGCCTATTATATGGCCCGTCCACAAATTCCAGCCGTTTGAAATGTGTGTTGTTACCTACTTACTTACTTACTTACTTAACTGGCCATAAGAACCCGTTATCAGGTTACGGCCTGCCGTAAAACTTTTCTCCAGGCGTCTCTGCTTTGCGCGCGCCTTCTCCAGTTGGTCACACCAAGGGATAACAGGGCCTCTTCAACTTGGTGCATCCACCGGAGACACGGCCTCCCTCTTCGCCGTCGACCTCCAACCATTGCATCGAACACCTTTTTCGCCGGAGCTTCGTCATCTATACGGCAGACGGCATGTTGAAAAATAATTGTTGGGAACGCGGGAGGGGACCTGCAACTCAACACCGATTTCGAACGCCGGTTGGTAGTTGGACATTTTTTTTACACTTGGACGGTTTGCTATTATCTGCCAAGAGAGCACTTGTGTTTTTCCATAGTTCTCTTCTACTTCTTGTGGATAGCGAGAGAAGTAGGTGAATGTTTAAGGGGGGGTAAGGGTTTCAGCGTACAAAAAAAACACTTTTTTTTATTAATTTTTTTGGAAAGTATGGATTGATAAAATTTATTTAAACCTTTTGTAATTTTTTCATGCAGAAATATTGCAAAACAAGCCGGTGACAGAGCTTGCCCCAGAACGTCTTTGAAAAAATACAATTTGCGGTGTTCACTGTATCTCGGTCGGAAATTATCTGAAATCAAAAACCATTAAAATTTAGTCAAAGTATTATCAAATCCTCCCCCTAACGTTCTCCGATTATTTTTTTTTTTCATTTCAAAATTTTTGGTGGCCAACTTAAGTGTAAACGGCTATTTTCCACGAAAAATTCCGCCATTTTGTGGGTGGGAAACCCCCTTAAGTAAAAAAAAAAATTGTGTACTAAACGTTGGGGGGGAGGGGGTATTTTATATGTAGAAAATGTGTGTGGTTTAGTAGTTTTTAAATGACAGTGAACTCGGACTTTGAAAAAGTAGTTTTGAGACCAGAACAATAGAAGAGAATAAGCTGTATACCTGCACGTATACCTGCACTAAAGGACAGGGGACTAACTATAGACCATAATTTCAAACTAAGTGTAAGCCCCCCCTTAACCAGTCCACGCTAGGAATCGAACCTAGGGCCTCTGGCATGAAAGGAAAGCACGCTTCCCGCTGGACTATCGAAGCCGGTATACTCAGTTCATAAGAGATATGATGAAAGATAAATGGAGAAAGTGAAATCTGAAAGTGAAACACATTAAGAGAGGGGAGAGACTAATGCCTCCCCAAAAAGAATTATGAGTGAGATTGTTAAAAACAAATGTAACGTAAATATGAATATGATGATATGATATGAAATATGTAAATATGAAGAGATGAAAATATAAAATATGACCAAAATACTAAGAATACTAGAATATCTGAAGAAGATGTAAGAAGAAGATGTATCGGAAGAAATGTAAAGAGCGTAGTATTACAAAATGAGAAAATGCTCAAAAATATTGAGCATGAAATTTTATGTTAGTATGAATGTTGAGGGCAAAGGTTATGGAGATGAGAATTTAGATATGGAAAGTAAGGTTAGGTTAAACTAACAAAGAAAAATGTCTACGAAATGAAGTCTAATACTAATACCAAGATAAAAACATTCTGGCTTCTGTAGACATGCGTTATAGAATATTTATTTGATTGTTGTCCTTCGGAGGAAACTCACTGCTTAAAGAGTTCGCCCGTAGAAAATTCGATTTGTCATGACTTTCGTTGTAGTGGAAATTGAGGTCGTGAGCTTTTGATTAGTGAACTATCGTTGGCCGTCTTCACCCGCTTCTACTACCGGCCGTCTTCTACACGTAAAGCGCGAACATGCAACTACAAAACGAATATAATTAATGCACGCCCCGAAATTTATCCCTTACTCCATATTTCCAAAAAACCGGAGCAAAAAATATTGTACGCTCCGCTACGCTTGCACACATCAACATCAAAACGCTTTTCTGCGTCCTGCGCCATTAACAGCGAAAGTACAAGAAACGTTCTGGTTCTTATTAAATAACAGCGTGTCAAATTGATCCCACCTACCCGCACGCCCACACAATACACAGCGCCAAGCCAAACATGCCGAGGCGCAAATTTAAGTTTCAGCACGACAAGGATTCGCGTTAAAGTTGTTTGAAATGTGCGCACGAAAACGTTAAAAAGAAATAATTAAAAAATAAAACCAGAAAGCAGAGATATTAAAAGTTAAAACAAAATGCGCTCTCATGCACGAGGAGCTACATGAAAACGCCGAATGTGCGACGGACGCAGCGGACGGACGAGCGCAAGTCCAATTTACTCGGCTGCTGCACACCGCAGGCTGATGGAATATGCACATAAAAACGCTTTTCGTTTTTCAATGATCTCAAAAATTAATTAAGCGCTCGCACTCTGCACTCCCACCCGCCGCCGCAGCAGTCGGCAATGCTTTCTGCGCACTGACACAGACGCTGTGGAAAACTCATTTGCTGTGTGCGTGCGGGTGTGTGTGTGTGGTGAAAAGTGTAATTTGCAGGCGTTACTGTTGGCATGTTGAGGCACAATCAGCAGGAATTGGCGGCATGAGTGTGCACCACTTAACTGTTCCTTCCTCTATCATATTCCATCAGTGCGCTGCGTGCCACACCAGTGCGCTCTCGCCACCCGTAACCCCCCGCTCACCCAACACCCATCACCCACTGCGCTTAGTTTGCGCCACGAACTGTTGGCTGCCATCGATGGCATTGTTGTTGCTACTGCACGGCCACCTCAATAGGCGACGCGCAGCTGGCACACTCGCCCCACGTGCTGCTCTAATGTCTCTCGCACCCGTCGACATGGCCGCCGCATACTTTTCACACGCGGCCGCTAGTTGCAGTCGGCATATTGAGAGCGCCAGCGACTGCGTGCCGCACTGGCGAATGGTGGTGGCCGCTCCACGCTTGCCGCGTAGCACAGCACAGCACAATGCCAAGCCCGACAACAACAACAACAACAACAATACCGACAATGCCGTCGACGAAACGGTAATATCCTTGTGTTTGGTGGAAGGAAAAAGGAAGTGGATAATACATCCGTCCTTGTTGCTTCGTGTGTCACCCACTGAAAACCGCGCGCGCCACACTCAGCTTCGCCCACTCGGCCTCACCGCTGCGACAGTGCGACGGCCAGTTGGAACCAATACTGCACGCATTGGTGTGGGGGCGAAGTTTTGCCGTCACTCAAGCGAAAACCGTTACGTCCTCCATGTTTATGGGTTCAGCAGTTCGGGCAGCTTTTCGTTGAATGGCTGAGAGCTTTTGCACTCGAATAGAAGCTTTCGGGTGGATAACTCTATGAGGATATGACAGTTCGGAAGGTAGGGTTTTATTAATTTGGGCTAAGAGGAACCGTTACAAAAAACTCTTCAGTTTTTGAGGTCATTCTGACCGAAGCTTTAGTAGTATTCGTCAGCGAGGATTTCGAATTTAATTTGAACTTATGGTTTTGTTGGAACCAATAAAGTTAGAGTAGTGAAATTTTGACACGTGATCAGGGAGATTTGAAGTTTTAACATACTTACTTTTTAAGAAAATTCTATATAAATTTTCAAGTATATATAGGATTCAAATTTTCAAAGGACCTTTTTCATACCCTTTTTTTACAAATAGATAAAAAATAATTTTTATTTAAATTTTTGAGCCTTTCCTCTTTCATTTGATATATATATTGTATTATTTTAACGAGAATAAGTATTTTTTTTTAATTTTTATCCCCTTCAAAATTTTGAAGTCCTTTTAACCCATTGCTGCCTAATGGGTACAATTTTACCCATGAAAATTGATTAAAAAAAAAAATAAAAAAAATTCAATGTTTGAGATCTCTCAAAACCATTGATAGGGATAGTTAGGGTAAAGATGGAACTACCTTAACCTAGTGAAGGTCACCCTAAAATTTTGCCATCTAGCTAAAGTTACCAGACTCCAAAAATCGTGAATTTTCCGGAGGTGGAAAATGTGGCGAAACGTAGTGGCCTTAGAACTTCACAAAAATCTGCCTCCTAACTCACCTGTAAAAAATACAACTTTTGTTCACGTGTTAAGCTGATCACTTTACAAAGTATGGAAAAAAGCTACCATTGCTGCGTAATGGGTACAAAATACCTAATGAATATCTCAGCAACATACAGAGATATAAAGCTGAAATTTTGTTTCTGATCATTTTGGGTCACTTCTAGGTCGTGTATGAAATTTTATCAAAATCGTATGGGCGGAACTGGTACCCGGCAGCAATGGGTTAAAAGGACAAAGTATGTAGAAATGAAAAACGAAGTATGCAGTATTACTATATTTGGTCTCTAGTTTCACGTCCATATGGATTTTTCTGGGTGTAATAAATAAATATATAATACATAAAAATTGTTCTTTTAAAATGATTCAGTCAAACCACAGCAGATTACAATATTTTTAGTGGGACCGATACTGAAGGCTTATGACGATTAATCGGCCGGATGCAGTAACGAGGCTTTTTAGTTCAGCAAGCGCTGCCTCTGCTATTTTTTTCGGATTCTAATTTTTGCTTCAAAAGTGATCTTTATAAACTGCTCAAAAGGTCTGTAATGCGATCGAAATTTGTATTTCTGAATTCAAATTTAAACAAGATTTTCAAACATTTCATACTGCAGTTTTCAAAGATTCGAACGAACAAGGAACATTCTCTCTGTCTAAATACATCTTCTTTATCCTCATACATGTCTGTCTAAATACATCTTCAACGGATTTTTTCGACAAAATTTTCCCCAGTTTCCCTTTCGTAAAACTCTTTTAGAATGTGCAGATTTATAGTTTCAAAAACGGCTGGGATTTAAAAAAAATAATGTACATTGAATTTAGATTTAGTTTCAGCAAATCAAGTGTCAACTAGCAAATGTTCCTAGCGAATTTTCCATAGCATTGCAATCTATCGAATTTTTTATTTTGAACTTAAACTCCTAATATTAATATTTCCTTTTAGAATATTTATGTATATTTGTCAAGTTTATTATCTCAAGTCAAAATGTTTCCTCTAACATTTAACTTAAAATCTACTATTTCTTAAAAATCAGCCTTGCGTATCTTTTCAATGTTGTCTTTTGTTGTTGTTTTATTTAAGTGTAAAGTGACTTTCCTGCGCAGGCAGTTAGAAAGAGTCAAAAAGAGAGTGCAAGCAATCGTAATTTGGCAAAAATTTCCGACAATTTTCCTTGTGCTTTTCCTTTTTCCTATCCGCATCCTCGCCCGGCTTCCTCTCATCAGCTCATTGAAGCGTGAATTCATTTGGAAGCGACCAAGCCAGAGCTTTTCTCGGCTGCCAACATGAAGTACACTCACACACACACACACACACACGCAGAGCGGCGTGTGAGTTGGCCACACCTTGTCTCGGCGCTGATTGGTGTTTCGACGGAAAAAGGGGTGTCGGTGTTGGTGTTGCAGATATGGATTAAGGCGTAAGTTTGCTCGCCGCAGTGAACGTCTCTGCCGCGCGCGCGTCCAAAAGACACCCCTAAAGCTAAACAACCAGCCATCGAGCCAGCCAGACAGCCAACCACCCACCAGCCACCAGCCACCAGTCAACCAGTCGGCCTGCCAACACTCAACCCACACACACACACACCCCACACCAAACCGCACCGCATCCGCCAAGTCACCCCCACGACGTGGACAAGTGATGGGCCGTGCCGCAGGCGGAGGTGGGTGTGTTGACTGTGCTGGTGTTGTTGTTGTTGTTCGTTGTAGAGGCAGGCAAATAGCGCCGAAATGGGGTTGCAAAGTGCGCAGCCAGAAAAACCGCGTCAACGCCGCCGCACCGGTAGCCGGGCAGGATATGTGCGATTTTACGACGGAATGAAATCAATTGTTACGTTGCCGTGCCACAGATCGGTCGCAATCCGGTGTCATTTCAAGCAATCGCAGTCGCCACAGCAGCAAAGTGCGCTCTACGCAATTTCGCGTCTTGGACTCGTGCTCGTGCCGCGTCTTGCCGTTTCTTAGCGTTTCGCTGTGCAGCTCGAGTGCGCTTCTTGGCCTCAGAAAGGCCGTCGTGCTTTTGGCAAATTGGCAATTGGCCACCACCAAGTGAGCGGCTTCCGTCTGCGGTCCTTCCGCTCCGTTCCGCCGTTCAACGTCGCTGACGACATCAGCGCACGCCAGCGGTCTATGGCCGTGGAGAACGCAAATTCGCCGCGTCTCCACACACACACACACATCGAACACACACGCGCACACAAGCGCGCGCTGTTAATTTAAACACGTAAATACCCACACTCGAGCACGCGTACGTACGGCTTTGTGTGTATACGTGCGGCCAAAGTTGGCCGGAAGCCGAGGTGTCCGGTAACGGTAACCGGTTCCGATCGTCACTTTTCCTGTTCCGCCTGCGACGCTTTGGACGCGCGCCGCACCACAAACACCCAACAACAAACACTGTCAAAAATGCAAAAACAAATCCGAATTCACTGAGCATTCGCGGAAACATTTTAAATAAATTGAATTGAAGGAGTGTTCACATACTTTTTTATTGCTGTGAACTCTTCACGGTGTTATATTTGTTTTTGGTGGCCACCGTTGCTTTTGTGTTTGTGAGCCGATAATTGCCGGACTGGTGTTATTGCCTTCCGGTCCGGCGAATACCACAATTTAGCGGGCGCTCACGCATGCTTTCGCCGCTTTTATTGCCCGAATCGGAATCCGAGTCGCAGTGCTGCTGCCGCCTCGCATGTGATCCATAAATCGATTTGTACTTTTTAACTGCTCGCAAATTGGACTCGCTGCCAATTTCGTAATTTGAGTAGATTTTTGTGATCCAATCGTAAAGTGCACTAACCGTAAAAGATGGCCGCCGTGCTGAGAAATTGCGGGTGATTGGTCTCGTGTCGCGAAATACTCTCAAGTGCTGACGGCGCACGCAACAACAATTGCGCAAACATACCGTCGGCGGTGCAAACGAAACGCTACAAAACCGCCGCTGACTTGCCTGTGCCATGATGATTGACATTAAGCCCTCCGCTGATTATTTGTCACGTTCGACGGGCGGTTTTAGCAATTTTTCAATGTTGTTCGCAGGTGAGTGGGGTGAGTGCGGCCACTGCCAATTCAACTTACACATTTTTGTTAACATTTGTTCAAGAATGATGAGCAGGGAAAGGATTTTGTGGAAATTGCCTTTTTTGCTTGCTGCTAGATCGAGCATTTCTGATTGAAAATGAGCATGAATTAGGTCCTCCTGATTAGAAATATACCACTTTTATTTTGCCTTTTTATTTTTATTTTGCTTTCGTTTTAAGTATTTTCCCACTTTTGTTTTGCAAAAATACCTTTAAACTAAAAAAAAATTAAGTGGCAACATTGCAATTTCGTTAACTTATCGATGTTTTTACATTGATTTGATCATTCCTAAACCGTTATTTCTTGTTGTGCAGTGGAAAATTTAAAGAAAAAAACATGCCAAAATCAAAAAGTTCGGTTAGCGCAAAAATTTTATTTATTTTTTTTGTGATACAAGTACGGCTTTTATGCTTTTATATGAGAAGTTAAAATATGAATTTAAAACATGTGCCAACATTTCAATTAAAATATTTTAGTTTTAGTTTTTAAACTATCTTTGAAAACTTTGATGTTCCTTTTCTTTTACAAAAAACGAGGTATAAATATTGTATGTTCGTCAGATGAAATAAAATTATTAAAAAAACATACCGTTTCCCTTTTTTTTAGATTTTCTAGTATTTTTTTTTCTTATTTTTAAATGCCTGTTTTTGCCTTTTTAACAATTTTTAATGCCCTATTTTGCCTTTTTATGCAGTTTTAAGTGTCTTTTTCTGCCTTTTTGGTAGTTTTTAGTGCCTTTCCGTGCCTTTTTTGCTATTTTATTTTGGCTTTTTTATAGGTTTTTAGGTCCTCAAAATCCTTTCTCTGGTGATGAGCAATGATTAGGTCGAAGTTTAACCCACTGAGTAAATATTTGTTGAAATATTTTGTTTGAAATATGTACTTATGCCATTAAATATTATTGAACTGAATTAAAAAATTAAATATTCAAGAATTTCAATTTTTTTTAGAAAATGTAATCCCAAAAAAAATGCCTGAAAATTTGTCTATCTCTAATGAAGCATAACAACAAAAACTGCCATTTGGATTTATTTTGTTAACTTTAAGCCAAAAGCTCAGGCAGGCGAATCTAAATTTTGCTCATGATTCATCAATAATTTTTAATTACTCTTATTGCTTTAAATAATTCTAACTAGAAAAGAAAAAAGGTGTTCTCAGAGTCTGAAAGAGGCAGTGGACAGGGGGAATTTTGGGAGTTCAAACCCCTCAGATACAAAAAATTCCTGGTGCAAATATGGTTTCAAATGGAATCGAGCTCAAAAGTTGCAAACTATCGGCCCAACATGAAATCCTGTGTGCGCCACTGGTCAGATGTCACAAAAAAGTAGCATTTATTGTTGTGTTTATTAATTTATTTATATATATTTAGTCTACATTATTTATTTACTGATTAACATAAGGCAGAGCAAAGTTCTCCGCTCACTGAGAGGATTTAAACGAAGGGAGATGAAAAGAGACAATTGGTTTTCAGACACCAAATCTTCTAAACATTTCTTTAATCATTTCAACCGTTTAATCATTCAATCATTTAAATGATTTTCTTAATAAGGGCTCCAGATTATTGAAGCGAAATCCAGGAGACTCCGAACAGGTGCTGTGTAAACAGATTTAAGAGTTAAAACGCTGTCAATTCCTTTCAACAAAAGTCAGCGTGAAAAAAGCTTTCGACATAATGTAATCCATGTGATAAGCAAAGCTTAGTTTAGCAACATGAAGTCCCATTTTCTAGCTAGGTAAAATAATCAATTATCATACTTGACATACTTCGAGAATATGAGATCATGGAAAATTTTTCGACATTGAGGCAATAATATTCTGAACTAGAGGACAATGCTTCAGATTTGTGATGTTATGGAATAATTTAATATTATCAACAAACAAAATGTAGTTCGAAAGTTAAAAATGCTAATAAAAGCAGTCTGCAATGAGTTACTTGGGGAACACCCAACGAAGCATTAATTATTTCTTCGAAATTGATTAATGAAAGCTTCACTATTAATTTGCATAAGTACCTACTTACTTAACCCATTTCGCACCGATATTAAAATTTTTGTAATGGAGGTCGAACTAGATAAAAAAAGGCATCGAAAATGAGTTTGAGAAAGATCGATGATGGCATTGGTGAGCAATTGCAGATAAAAATTTGATTTTTTTGTAACACTTCAGCGCGTTCTGTGGCCATCTAAACATATTTTACTGTAATACAAAATTACTTATTTTCTGTTTTCAATCATTGTGTTTGGGTTTTGTACAAGTCTAGTTATTTTTTGTCGTTTTTAAAGAATTTAGGTTAGGTTAGGTTGTTAGAATTTAAGAAAAAAAAGGTCTACATATTTAATTTATTCAATGTCAACCCATCTTTAATAGCGAAGGCGTGTCATGGAAAACAAATATTTTTTTAGAAAGCCAATAGATCTAAGTATAATATAAGAAACATAAACTTTGGATTACTTACACAAGTTTATCGTAATAAAAAAAATTCCAACTTTACTAATTTCTATGATTCGTTAACGAATCAAAGGTACGAAATGGATTAACTGGCCACAATTAACATGTACCTGCGTTTCGAACTGCCGATTATAATCGCTAATTAGCTTTCATTGGCATAAAGGATTTACGTGGCAGCATCAAATCCTGCGACTAACCTAAATTTAATGTCCTGGGGATTGCATACACTGAACATAAATTACTGTAGTTCACTGTTTAGGGGGTCGAATCGCTATCTATGAGGGCCGTGAGAAGCCTGTGTGTCAACTAGCATTGGACAGGGACTAGCATTGCTCTGGCGTTCGCCGAGTTGAAAGAAATCTTTGACTTGCATATCGGCTTCCATCATTCTAGAATATGTAGAAGACTTACCCACCATAAGAAAATGTATAGTTCATGTTATGAAATGCATTGAAAAGTCTTATGCCATAAGTAGTACACATTTTTTGTATTTCAATTGAGCCTCGAAACAATTTGCTGAGCCACAAATACATGGTTTAATATAAAAAAATTGTATTAATATTTTAAATACTGTTTTCCATATATACTTTAGAAATATATTAAAAAAAATGGCAATAATTTTTAATATTTTTTTAATATTATTATTTATAGAAAAAATATTTTCTTTTCACAGATTCTTCGTACAAATCAACCTGGGGATCACATGGCTCCACGCAATCGCAAGGTGAGTTAAAAGAAATTTGTATATATTTTCTAAGAATATTTAGTAAATGTTATATATGAAATCTGAATCAATCGAGAGTAGTATTTAAGCAATCTATTCAAGTAAAAATTTAATGAAAAATCTTTTCAAGTGCTTGTTAACACCATCGATTCAAGTCCACAGCCTCACAAATTATGTCTTCAAAGCCTTGTTTCTTAACCAAAACATGCTTCTTTATTTTTCAATTTTCATAATCACTCGTATTGCTTTTTATTGCCTTAAGTTTTTAAATAAAACTTCTGCATTGAAATTATAAATTGCACTCTTTATCAACACTCGTACAACATGCAATGAAAAAGTTTTAAGTGCCAATAATCAAACTTTTCTGCATTATTGATGACTGCCTAAGGCACTCCCATACACACACACACCCCCCACTTTATATTCACCCAATTTTTTTTTTCCATATTTGCTGGCATGAAAAAGTTGAAGGCGTCAAAATTATGATTAGCCTTTTTCGCGCATGAAAGGCGTTTCCCACACGGTCACACAACGCATAATACTTCATGCATTATGCATCGCTTCACGTTCCCTGTGCTATCGCTGCGATGGTAATGTTTGTGTGTGTGTGTTTGTGTGAGTGAATTCCCCTCAAAAGCGCAGTGAAGCGTGCAATTTAAACAAATCAACAATCAATATAACAACAGCCACACAACCAATGAATGAAAACCGCTCATAATAGCGGAGAGAAATAGGCATTTCGTGCAGATAAAGGTGCGCATTACACGTGTAGAACATTTGTGTAACTTTACGCCTTTATTGTACGTTTTTTTCTTCATCCTTTCTTTTGGTTTTTGCATATTTGACTGCACATGCGGGTTGTACGAGTGGTTGTAGTTGTGTCACAGTGAAATCTTTGTGTGGACTTCAAACAAAAAAAAAAAAAAATACGTAATCTTATTTGCGATTCAATGATTTGAGAAAATCTGTGGTGGAGAAAAACAAAACATGAGGTCGATTGGAGTCGGATAGATATTTAAATGCTCAACAGAAATTATTCATAGATTGGTACAATCAAACATCATACAGTTCTCATTATAAACAATACAGACCAGGGGCGTAGCCAAGTGGGGGTTGAGTGCCTATCATTAACCCTTTCGCTACAGGTTATTACTGGGGAAAGTTAACATTTGGAATTTATTGATTTCTATTGATTGATTATTGATTTTATACCAACAACAACACATAATAATTTTTTTTTATTTTTTTATTGGACCCTGTTTTTTAGAGTGTTGTCATATGACAGAAACCTTATCGTTGTTCCTGTAATAATTACTAAAACATAACAAATTTCATGCGTTACTCGAATATAGAATATTTCTTCATTTACTTCAGCTAAAATGATTTAATTGATTTGCTTGGAGTTTAAATCAAAAAACAAATGAAAAATGTATTTTTTTGCTTCTTCTTTCTTTACTATGCAAAGATATAACGTAAAAAAAAGTATATACTAATATTTTTTAAACTTAAATATTAAATTTATTAATTTCGTCTTATTCCTAAAACTTCAAACTATTCTAAGGACTAATAATAAAGTTTATTCTTGAAACCATAGAGGAGTGAGACGTCCGCAAAGTAGCATGTTGCTATATGGTAAAAAAATAGCGAAAGGGTTAATAAAAATTTTCAATCACTTTGTACATTGCCACACTAGCAAAAAGGCCTTTTCACTTTAAGAATAACAAGACATTTTTTTGGCAAAACCGATTTGTTTCATTCAAAATATTCCCCGTAGGACCAATAAAGTGATTTCCACGATGTAAAAGCATGTCTATTGGGTGTTTTAGATTGTCCTTCAGGATGTCGTTACAAGCAGGGACTATTATAAGTTTTTTAAGAAAATAATTGCAATGTATCTATTACAATGCAACGTAAATTTTATTTGTCGATTATAATTATTATTTGCGAAAATTAGTTTTTACGTTGCGTAATAACTGTTATGAGAAACACATTTGTTTTCGTTCTCGATAATTATTACTTATTTTGGGGTTTTTTTTGTTTACGCTGCTTCATAACATTTATTTATGACTTTTTTTATTTACGTTACCGATAACTATTATTTTGAGAAAATTGTTTTTGCGTTGCTTCATAACTTTTATTTATGATTTTTTTTATTTACATTGCCAATAACTATTATTTGAAAGACAATTTTTTTACGATGCTTCATAACTTTTATGAAAGAAATTTTCTTTTTTTACGTTGCCTTACCACATTTTGAGTATGAATTTATTTTTAATTGTTTAGTTGTTGGTGGAAATTAGGTTTCTGTAGTTAAATTGCGTTTGCCAATTTAAAACAGTTAAAAATCAATTCATACCCAAAATGTGGCAATTCAACGTAAACAATTTTTTTTGTCAAAATAATTGTTATCGGTAACGTAAATTAAAAAAGTCATGAATAAAAGTTATGAAGCAATGTAAAAACAAAAATCCCAAAATAATAATTATCAATAACGAAAAATATACTTGTTACTTATAAAATAAAACATTTCTTATTGGGAATAATTATTATAAAGCAATAATTATAGAAATTTCTTAAATTAGGGCAATTTTTTTATTCCCAAAAATATGGATAATAATTATTTTAGGTCTCTGGTTACAAGCCTTTTGGATCACTTGTACATCCAACGTTTTCCTTTCATTGGCAAATGCATTTTTCCGAAAAATTTAAGTCCCAAAAATTTTGGGGCTAGAGTGGGGTCAAAAAAGCTGAACAAATTCCACAAGTTTCTCCACAACTTTTCAGAAATTGCTCTTAGAGGGTTGAAATCTATAACTGACCCACTAGTTCAACCTACTGAAAATTTGTTTCCAAACATATTTATACCTTATTTCCAATCCTTAATAGGGCTCCCATACAAAATGATGGTTTTTATAAAATAGGCTTCAACTGCTCCCATGTTGGCTCCAGGTGTGTGAAATGTAAGACAGACACTCATTTATTTTTTCTTCTGAATGTTTCTTCCAAACATACCTACCCGCTATCTCCAATCGCTCCTATCTGCCATACAAAACTGGCCATTTTCTATGAAATTGGCACCCCACCCGCAAATGTAGTAGTGAAGTAGGCGATGAAACATTGTATTTCAGAAACTACTAAACCGATTTGAATGATTTATTCAGCGATCGGCAACATTCTTGAGTACAAAAAATACAAAATTAATTAAGGCTCAGAAATTCACCACCAGAGGGCGTCTCCCATACGATCGGAGTTGTGAGGTTGTCAACTTTTGGGTTTCCACGAAACGATAATCAAAATGTATTGTCGAAACCCCATTAACTCTCAACAAACATTATAATTGATTGTACAATGGTTTATAAATGTTTTGCTTTATTTAAACATCTAATAGAATCATTTAAAGTCTTGTTTAAATATTTATTTGGGAAACATCCTTTCTTTTTGAAGCTTTGCTAACATTTTTCAAACACAATTTTATTAAGATAGTTCAACCCGCTTATCTACTACCCAATTATCTGTAGCATATGTGGGCCTTAATGTAACCGTTTTTATGAAAAGCCCTTTTAAATAGCATGAATTGTGTTTCTCAACCATCTTTAGGAAAACATTTTAGAGTCATCAGGAATCCAACATAACTAGGATTCCTGCGCCAAAAAACACCCCGGTTGGAAATTCGCCATAGCAGTCCAATTAATCGGGTCACCTTTCGTTAATGGGTTAAAATTTCAGCACCTATTTACTTAAATTTATTTATTTAAATTTCAGTATTTATTTAAATTTCAGTAACTATTTACTTGATGTCTATAGAGACAAGAGGCACCTACGGATTGAAGACGATGAGTGGGAATCTTAAAACAAAATAACCACAGTTGCAGCTTAAGAAAATTCTTCAATAAAAAAAATGAATTAAATTCAAAATTGTATGAACAAATTTTTTTTTCCAGTTTCATAGTTCGGACTGTCATTCTGAAAATCCACTTACTTGAGGAAGAAAAGACCCTGCGGCGTAACTGTTAAAGTTTTTAAAGTTCATCTTCAATTTTACTCATAATACCGCTTTTTGACCAACCCTCAAAAAATATATCAGACATATATTCTTTTTTTTTTCAATATAAAATTTTCTCGCCCAAAGTGTCATTGTCATCTTTATCGCAACGAAGTCTGCCTGCGGGGTTTCAGCTTTGTTGTGTGTGCAACGCTCGCACCGCTCGCAAAGCCTTTCGGCGTTGATGCCACACTACAGTGCAGGCGAAAAAAATTAGCTGCCAAAGTTTGGCTTCGACATCACCGCAACGCATTTTGCGCTGTCGGGCTTTGTATTCCTCGCACTTGAGTGGCGTTACAAAGGACATCAGCACCAACAACAACAACACCAACAATAGCATCACACACCAACAACGCAGCGCGCACCATGTACGCATTTGAGCTGCGCTGTGATTGTGCATTTGGCTAGCTCGAACGTCTGTCCGCCCGTCGCCTTCCACCAATGTGACAACACAAACAAAATGATGATGATGATGATTTTATCGCCCGAGGGTGTAATTTGTGTGTGTAGCGCCAACTTTTTTGGCACGTTTGTTTTGTTGTTGCTTGCCTTTTTGGCAGCGTTGCTTGTTTGTGTTTATGTTGCTGTCGAGTTTGTTGTTGTTGTTGTTGTTGTTGTGTTTCGAGCTATTGCGTTTGGAACAATTTTAAATTGAAACGCTTCGGGCATTGTTTTGGTGCTTTGTAATCACAATCTATTAAAAAGTTGCTCACACCGCAGTTCTGATTTTGTTGTTGCCGCAGATGACATGATGTGGTTTGCCGTCTGATGAAGGCTATTCGATGCGGCGTGTGACTGAAAGTGGGTGGATGGGGATATGAGAGGTTAGGGTTTGAAAGTGTCACTCAAATGTTGGATGTGTGGTGCGCTAATTCAAAGTTTTTTCTTTAAATGATGTCTTTTATTTGAAACTCGATTGAAAAGACGTATACATGAATTGGAGAAAATAATCTCACAATTGCAACAACAGACTTGAAATACTTGGAGAAACAATTTGGAGAAAGTTTTAAACCTAATTTATAATTAAGAATAAACTCAACGAATTTTTGTTTTATTAAAGATGTATTTAAATTTTCAAAACAAAAATTAAACGAGTATACTTATTAAATATTGATTACAGATAGGTATTAAAATTTGAGTAAAGACGATGATGGCAAATTTTTTATCAAGAAATGCCAAAGGACAAAGAAATCATTGTGATGTATGGAGTACAAGTTAGTTTGGTCTGTTTTCAAAAGTAGGCTTTGGCTATTGTGAATAGTTCATAGTGAAAGCTGATTGCGATGGTTCCAGAAAGGTTAGACATCGGTCAAAAATATTCATTTAATATCGCTTTGAATTTATAAAAAATTTTTTTTACTATGTTAAATATGTTCAACTTTCTGTTGATTTTCTTTCTGTCGATTTTCCACTTGTGAGCAGCTGATTCAAAGACAAAAAAGAAAAAGTTGTTTACATTGAAATGTGGCTGTGGATGAAAAATGGATATTCAACAACAACACTAAGAAGAAAACATTTTTTGCTGTTTCTTTGTTTGGTCATCATCGACCTCAACATCAACGCCAAAATCGAATATTCATGGCTCTAATGTTGTGTGTCTGGTGAACCAAAAGGGACCTGGCGATTTCATCACAGGCAATCGTTGTAGGCTACAATTGATTCGTTAAAGCAATGCATTACGAGACAAATGGTGGGAGTACAAAGAGAGAGACTCTCGGCCGCTTGTCGCAAAAGTTGTAAACAAATATTTGGAAACACTATTCTCCGGACATTGCTCCTTCCGATTACCGGTTGTCCAGATGGATGCAGCACGATTTGGCAGGTCGCCTGTTCGCCTTTTTGATGAAGAATAGATCCAAATGTTCAGCCTTGCTGCGTTGCTCAAACTAGACAATTTCTACATGGCTGGTTGATTGGTTGCAGTGGCTGTCTCTGTGTGAGACATATTTAGGCCTATATGACCACAAATTCTACCTGTTTGAAATGTTAACATGTGATACAACACACATTTCAAACGGATAGGGAACGGAAGGGAGAGGACCGACATTTTAACGCCGAATCCAAACGGCGGTTTTGCAGAAATCGCAAATTCGCTTCTAACTTGGATTGCCTCAAAAGATGAGACATTTTTTCGAGATGGCGCTATTGGATCAGTTGCCAGTCGGTGTGTGGATGTGGTTGAAATATTGATCTGTTGGGATGCTGGTGAATTTTAAAAAAATATTTAAAGAGGTTTGACACTCTCCTTCGGGACCTGTTTGTGTCCTGAAAAGGTCGGCGCTATTAAGTCAGACAAGTGAGTTCTGGAGATGACGTAGCAGTGGCATAGTAGTTAGGTCTCCCAGGGTTTCCCTGCTGCCCATCTCCAAGCAGTTTATGCAGCTGTCGTTGTTCTTCATGCCTATTTTATTTCTGAACAAAATAGCGAAAGGGTTAAGAACGAAAGTGAAAAATCGAACATCAGATTTCAAATATACGCCAATCTTGTTAATTTCAATATATTTATTTCTGCTTCCGGCTTTAGCTACACTCATATTAATTATAAACACATTTTTAATTTCATTTAATAAATAAAACGGCTTCAATAGTGCGCACTTGTGTGAGATTTCCTTTATTGGACTTAAAGCTCCATGTGTGAATTTCATATTCAAGTTTTTCTTTTGCTTTAGGCAGTGTTGCCACATCAGCAGATTTCTTCCTAGATTTAGGAGATTCTTGGCCTTTTAGGAGAATTTTTAGGAGGAAGAACTGTTTCGGAGAAAGTTTAGGAGATTTATATTTATGTTAGGGGATTTTTCGGATCCTTGGTAGATTTTTGGGAGATTTTTGGATAACGAAATATGATGTATTGGGAACACTGGCAACAATTGTGTTAAAAATTGGTAAGCTTACAAAATGTAAGCTCGTTCCATCTCGTTCTCACTTATTGCTGTCACAATGAAATCCTGCCAAAAATTGTACTTTATATTTAATTCATTTGATATATGTTTTGTTTTTGCTAAGTTTTTGTTGTTAAGCTGAAGAGGAAAAAACAAGGCTTCATTAAAAAAATTATATGTACATATATAATTTTATTTTTTATGAGAAGTGTAATTCTTTGAAAACGACGCAAATTTTAAAAAAAATTTTAGGAGATTTTTTTAACTTTTGGGAGGAAATTTCAGTATTTTTTAAGATTTAGGAGAAAGTCATTTCAGGTATCTGGCAACACTGGCTTTAGGACCATCTGTGGCCTAAGGGTGGTCAGGCAGCCACTTGAACCTAACATATTATTTAGTGAATTTATCTAAATTTAAAACATGAATAAATAATTGCACATAAATTGTAAATTATTCTAGAAAAACTTGTAGTTTCTATAAAAATAGAGAATTTACTTCTTTAGACAGAAACACTCCCTCAAGTGATTTACTATGTTAAAGGCTACAATTTCATTGAGGGCGTTCCGGTTAGGTTAGGTAGGGAAGGGTGTGTGCCGCACAAAGACCGCAGTTCCACTCGGAGGCCAAATTGGCCCATAGTGAATCCCTTCTTAAATGGTTCTGGAGCTAACCAATCAGTCTCAATTCGGAGTAATCCAATTCGAGTTCTTGATAAAGGAGAGCAGATCCGAAATGTCACCTTTTACCGCGCAAGCCAGGTCCGCCAGGAATCTTGTCACCAGAGTACGGAGTCGTAATGCAATCAACTAATTAAATTGAATCACCAAAATATTGAAACATTCTCAAAATTCTGCTTTAGTATAGCAAATTGTTAAAACGATTCTAAATCTAGTTTTTTTCTCATTTTCATATTGCAGGCTACAGCTCGAATGCGCTGAGCAGCGTAGGCGTGAGTGTTGGAAAATCATCGCTGGATCCGCACTCACATCTGAGGCAACCTGGTAAGTTTCATTTCATTCGATTGGCTGAATTTAAAAGTATATGTTTTATTATGGAAAGTTTGTCCCATGGCACGTGTTGTTGGGCAAACTACGACGGCAAAATAATGGAAACGTGCACAGCTTAAATCTTGAGCCGCACTCGAGAACTCTTGAAAGCGAAACAAATACTTTAAATACCCTTTTAAAGCGATACAATAGCGACGCATTTACGTTGGCAAATCAAAGCGACATTGACATACAAATGCAGTACACACACAAATGTACAAACAAACAGCGTAAAGTTGTGCTTTAAAGTGCGCCCAAAAACCTGAGCAAGAAACTTCCCTTTTGCCGGCGCGCTGGCGAATCAAACCGAAATTCGCCACTTAAGAGTGCTTAAAAACGGGCATAAAAAGCGGCAAGTTGAAATAAAAGGCATTGAAATGAAATCGCAATTGAATTGGAATGAAAGCAGGAGGCGAGAATGCGTCAGGACAATGCAGAAAAAGTACGAAAACGCCGAAATGAAACAATTGAAATGCCATAAAGCGTGCTCAATTAGAGGACGAAGCTCGATCGTGTGTAGCGGCTAAAGGGGGGGGAAAGAGCGGTGCGTGGTGTTGTGCGTTGATGTGGCTGTCAGAATTGACGGCCGTCGCACAGTACGCGACGCCATTTTCACCGAGCAATGTTGCAAATATGAGTGAGAAAAAATGAAATGAAACGTTATGAAGACGTGCGCGTGCCACGGCTGCAGCAACACACGCGCACAAAGCACACAAGACGGACGGACGGACGGAGAGCAGTGGCTGTTAGCGAGTTTTTTAAACATTAAAATTACTGTGTACGCCACTGACGGTTGTCAACGCAAGACGCAATGGCAACAATGACCGCGTAATGTAGACCTTCACGGCACAAAAGGCGAGGTGGGGGTGTGTTGTGCGGCGGGCACAACAATTGTTTAGTAATAAAGTGCACAAAATCAGCACAAATCAGGGAAATGCCACCTTCCTGAAGCATTTGCACTTCGACTGCTGTTGTTGTTGGTTGCTGTTGTTGTTGTTGTTGTTGCTACTGAAGTGCACCGGCTGGCAGACCGCAGAATGCGTCGTAATGAAGCACTCCACTCGAATGCCATGTGCTGGGCAGGATATGAAAAGTATAAATACAACATTGTGAAACTGCTACCCACTCGGCCGCCTAATGGTTGTGTGCGACTAAAGTGCGGCAGAGAAAACGACGCGTCAGTATTCAAGCACCGAAATATTCAAGTACCAGTCACACTTGAATTGTGTATTGCGGGAAATGCGAGCGTAAATGTGTTTTTGAAATGCATTTAGGCGCTGCGTTTGTCCTTCGGTCGCATACGAATGCAGCGTGCAACACGGTTAGCACTAACCACTTGTGACCGCACACTTGGCGAGTAGTGGTTAGTGGCCGAACGCTAATTGTAGTGAATATTTGCAGTAAGAGGTGTGTGCCTAACTCGATGAGAGGGTGAAAGGAACTTGGTTCCAGTTAAGCTTTAAGCCAGTCAAAACCCTTTTTTAAGATGTATTGAGTCATTCATATCGTTCTGTGAAACATTCTTTAAATCTTTCGCTATAGGTTTTTACTGGAGGAAGTTAAAATTTAACATTTTTCAATTTAGTCTTTTGTGTGGTTCTAAGAACAACATCCCAAAACACCTTTTTAATTTTTGTTACCGGACTATGTTTTTTGGAGTTTTGTCATACGATAGCAACCATACCGTTGTGGCTGTATTAATTATTTAAAAAAAAATTGTAAGCATAACAAAAAATTGCGTATTCTTAATTTATTTTAGCTAAAATTATTAGAAAAAATTTATCGAATTGAAGCAAAATGTCCAATTATTTTTTCTGCTTCTTATTTCTTTACTATGCAAAGATATAACATAAATAAGTGCATTCTCTTCTTTAAACTTAAAAATTTTAACTTAATAACTTTGAATTGAGTATTTCTTAATTTATTTTATCTAAAAATATTTGAAAAATGTATAGGAATTGAAGTAAGAAAACAAATTATTTTTTCTGCTTCTTCTTTCTTTACTATGCAAAGATATAACATTAAAAAAATTTTATACTTCTCTTCTTTAAACTTAAAAATTTGAAGCATAATTAAAAATTGAGTATTTCTTCAATTTTTTTAGCTAAAATTATTTAAAAAATGTATTGAAATCGAAGTAAAAAGATAAATTAGTTTTTTCTGCTTCTTCTTTTTTTAGTATGCAAAGAATAATTAATAATTTAATAATTGACTGGCACGACAGCCCGCTTACGCGAGACTAAGGCCTAGCTTCCCGCAACCACCCGTGTTGTGCGTGTGAATTTGTACGCGGGTGGAAGGGACCTACAGTTTTTATGCCGGTTCCGAACGGCAGGTTGGGAGCTCTTTCATAAGCAATTTTTACTCTCAGAGGTTTGCCATTTCCAGCTGAGAGGACAGCCACCGAAAGAGAAAACGAATTTTCCCGTTATTTTTTTTAGGTGTTATTACGGGCAGTATTTGAACCTGAGGTTGCTGCCTTCGACTCGCGGTCCAACGCACTAACCAACTGAGCCACGGCGGCTGTATGCAAAGACATAACATAAAAAAGTGTATTCTCATGTTTAAACTTAAAAATTTGAAGCATGGCTAAAAATTTAGTATTTCTTGAAGAAACTAAAAATTTAGTATTTCTTCGTTTATTTTAGCTAAATCTATTTAAACAATATATCGCAATCTTTTTTCTGCTTCTTTTTTCTTTACTATGCAAAGATATAACATTAAAAAATTGTATACCTACTTCTCTTCTTTAAACTTAAAAATTTGAAGCATAACTAAAAATTGAGTATTTCTTCAAGTTTTTTAGCTAAAATTATTTAAAAAATGTATTGGAATCGAAGTAAAAAGACAAATTATTTTTTTCTGCTTCTTCTTTCTTTACTATGCAAAGATATAATAAAAAATTGAGTATTTCTTAAGTTATATTTAAATTTCAAAAATATATTGGAATCGAAGTAAAAAGACAAATAATTTTTTCTGCTTTTTTTCTTTTTTTCATAGATACCTATAACATTAAAAAAAAATAATGTACTTCTCTTTTTTAAACTTAAAAATTTTAGTTATGCTAAAAATTGAGTATTTCTTAATTTATTTTAGGTAAAATCATTTAAAAAATTTATTGGAATCGAAGTATAAAGACAAATTATTATTTGTTTTATTCTTTTTTCTTTACTATGCAGAAACATACAAAAATTGACTTCTTTAAACTTAAAAATTGTAAGCATAATTAAAAATTGAGTATTTCTGCATTTATTCATTTATTTCAGTTAAAATTATTTTAAAAATGTATAGGAATTGAAGTAAAAAAAAAATTAAAAAACAAATTAAAAATGTCTTATTTTTTTGCTTCTTCTTCTATTTTATTGCATCCAAGAAACCTTAAACTTAAATATTCAGTTTATAAAACTCATATTATTCCTAAAACTTCAAACTATTCTAAGGACAAAAAAAATCATAAAGGGGCCAGACGTCCGCAAAGTGGCATGTTGCCAAATGGCAACAAAACAACGAAAGGGTTAATAAGCGCGTATTTAAGTATAAGACAGTTAAAAACTGTATATGCATTGGGTAAAGAAACTGTGGTCGAAAGCAAAGAATATGAATTGTAGTTTCTTTGTCGAAACTAAGGCAGTATGTGACGATGAAAGGAAGGGCCTTGTCTTTCACGAAAGGTTCAGATTGAGGGACTCTAAAAAATTATATATGTAAGTATTTGACCAGTGACGCACATAATGCAGTTGTTGAGGTTCAAACATCCACCAACACAAAAAATGGTAATGAAAAATATGTTTTCAAATGGTATTGGGCTCAAAAATTGGTCACAAGACCCGCTTCACCCAAAATGAAATCCTGTGTGCGCCACGGTACTTGACAAAGCCTAAGAAGGGGACCATGTCTGTGATAGAAATATCAGTGATAGAAATATCAGATCGAACAGATTCTCGATCGAATAGAACTTGATTTGACTGAGTTAAAAAAAAGTAGAAGAGAACACGAGCCCTGTCTCTAATGGAAGCATTAGATGGTGGAGACCGTATGCGCACTTTGGTTAACTGATAGATCGACTGAGATTTAATTACTGTAAATAAATCTATCTGTTTGTATTGTTGTACTAAAATGACTCGAGGTGTTTGTCATCTTACAGTCCCTGTTCATCGAACTATGACTAATGAAAAAATTTCAAAATTTCTACTTTCATCATCGATGAAACAAAAACTAATAAAGTAAAAATAACAAATGAGGTATCAATTTATTTATTGGAGAGTTTTGTACCAAGATATAAAAATTATAGTTTTTAATTTCTAATATTTTGTTTGTCCACCCTTAGTTTTTAGAACTGCCTCTATTCGTTGAGGCATGCTATCAATGCAATTGGACATCATTTTTCTTAATTGGATATCGTTTTGCCAAATATCTGTGATATTTTTTTAAGAATAGCTACCAGGGGGTTTCCCCGACTATGATTATAGCATTTAAATTGAATTTGTAATTATTGGGAGCTACACTCCCTGCCTTTCAAGTTCGGTCTGCACCGACCAAGACTGCAACGTTTTTTTTCGAAATGAACCCTTTACGAGTTAAATTTGATAGTTTTGAGCTTCGCTTGAGTCTACGCAAAACTTGCATTTATCCAAAAAGTACTCGAGTGACATAACCTTTTTACTCCCCTTATCACCTGACCACTTCGGAACGCCTATTTGCATATTGTAGGGCGGGTTTTGAGTGTTGTTTTAGTTGTAGAGTTCATTTGATTGCATTGCAGCTCTTAATACATGCAAATAATATACCGTTTCCGTTCATTTACAGATCCATATCAAATGTTTGGACCAACCAGCAGCAGACTAGCGAGCTCAGGTAAGTCGAAACACCGAGCGGCCAGTTTAAAGTCATAAAAGCATAAAGATGCAGGTGTCGCGATTAGCGCGCGCCGGCCGTGTGCCAAATCGCAGCGTTGCGCCGCGTCACGCGGTGAATACGAACGGCAGACAGGCGCAACTGTCAAGTGCGCACGTGCACACGTCACTTGACTTGAGCGCCAGATAATAAAAGTCAAACGGCGCACACGAACATTAGCACAGAAAATTGACTCCCTTAGCCTAAAATTGACGACTGACGGCCTGCTTAAAAATTCACTCGAATCGCATTAACATAAACAACTCGTGCGAAACTGTTTTCTACTTTGTTTTGTTTTTTTTTGTCTCACTCTCCTATTGCTTGAGCTGATATTATCGCCAGAGTTGCCGCTCCTTTGGTGTGCACTCCGCACCCCGTGTCCTGCACTCGACGCGCCGCCGACGCTAATGTGCGCAGTGCACAACACTAAAATTGGGACTAGCTGCGGCAAGTGCGTGATTTCTATCGCACCCAGTCACTGTGTGTCTGACTGGCATTGCTGGCCAGCTCCCACAGTCGCCACATCCTTTAGCGCACTCGAGCCTAACCCCGAGCTGGCGCATGTGGAAAGTCATCAATGGCTTTAAGAAAGCACCAACAAAAAAAACAAAAACAATAAAAATGAAAATGAAAAAACACCTCAGCAACTTAAAATTAATTGCAGCGTCGCCGCCGCCGCCAGCCCGACGTACGAATTATTCGAGTTGCCCTTGCAAATGTACAACTCATTGTCTGTCATGTTCGGTCTGCACGGGTCGAGACGGCAAAGGTGTTTCTCGAAATTATCCCCTTACGAGGCTGACGTCGGCCCGCATGTGCATGTTCGGCGGGTGTGTCCGCAAAACTATACATAACGATTTTTATTTCCAGCTCGCATAAGTCACTCAGAATTTTTTATACATACATACTTAGTATGGATATAATTTTTCCATAGCACACACGTGTTGTACATACAGTCGAATTATTTAAGTTTGACTATTGTGTGAAAGTATTAAAATCATAATTTGTTAACAATATTGAAAGGTTTCAGCTGGCGTTTTAATAAAAGGGTGCTTGGGTGTGATAGAGCTCGCTACTTTTTGCCGTTCTTACCCCTTTCGCGCTGCACATCATTTGCTCGTTTCATGTTGTTGCTGTTGCTGGTCATTTGAAGTTCATTAAAAATGCATGTCGTATGTCTATAAATAGAAATTAATGTAAAGTGGGCGTGGTCAGAGCGTGTGCATACATTACCAGTAATGTTAGCGATTTTTGAAATGTGATAAATCACATCACATAAGTTTATCAGTAAAGAATCTTTGGATAAATCCTATAAGAATATCAAACTGAATTCTTATAAGTATGGTTGGGTATGTGTGTTCCTTGTTCAATTTCCAGTCTAAACATAATTTTAGTTGGTTAAAACCAGTGTTAAAATATGCTCAATACTCCAGATTTCGACTCCCGACTACTGTTATCGAAAATAAAAATCAGGAGCTGGGCTTCACAATGACTTCTGTAGTACAGTCGTGTCTGGATATAGTGAACTAATTATTGCAAGGCCTGTTCACAGTATTGAGGTTGTTCACTATATCAAGGTTAAAATTTTTGTTCAAAAACTCGTTTTATTTAATTAATTTAAAATTTTGTTCAATATTTAGAGGCTCCATGTCAAATTTCGGTGTTCACTATATCGAGGTGTTCACTATATAGGGTGTTCACTATACCCAGACACGACTGTAGTTGTATTAACGAGGAAGAAAACACACTTCACCTTCAATGCACTTATTCTGCTTAATCTAGAAGAAGGAAGGCTCACCTGGACAAATTCTTCTTTGACAATCGATCGATATGATGCCAGAACTGCGGCTTCAGCTTCGCCTTACTAAAGAATTTTGTAGATATACGTCGCCTACCAATACTCACCCAGGTGACCCGCCATTTTGAAGAAAGCAAAACAATAAAAAAAATAAATAAATAATAATAATAAAAAAAATTTGTTTCCGTACCTCATTGTGTGCTCAATAACCCCTTTCCAAAAAAATCGTCTAAGTTTTTCCATAGTCGCAAAAAAAATCGTTAAAGTTAGACCTTTCTACGGCCGCTACCCATCCGGATTTAAGTGAGGCAAAGGTTAACTTTGCGGCAGCCGCCGTGGCTCAGTTGGTTAGTGCGTTGGACCGCGAGTCGCAGGCAGCAACCTCAGGTTCAAATACTGCCTGTAATAACACCTAAAAAAATAACGGGAAAACTCGTTTTCTCTTTCGGTGGCTGTCCTCTCAGCTGGAAATGGCAAACCTCTGAGAGTAAAAATTGCTTATGAAAAAGCTCCCAACCTGCCGTTCGGAACCGGCATAAAACTGTAGGTCCCTCCAACCCGTGTACAAATTCACACGCACAACACGGGTAGTTGCGGTAGTTGACTTGATTTTCCAAAACAATCGCCGCCAATATTAGAACTCTTCGTAAACAACCTTTCAGGTCTTATTATCACAAAGAGATTTGTTACAAAACTCCATGCGAGAAGATGACTTGATCTCATGTGAAGGTTTTGCATAAGTCGGCCTGGATCTTGCCAATGATTTGATTAATTAATTTTCCCCAGTTTCAGAATTGTTGTTGGTTTGCTGCCATAAGCCAGCGAATTAATGTAGCTTCAGAGAAAAAAGCTCAAGTACATTAAATTAAATTGCACGATCCTGACGGACTTTTGAATTATTCCAACATATTGTTGAGTGGTGTCTATGATGTAATACAAATGTCGAAGAACGACAGCCACCTGAAACATGAGAGCAATAAGCTGTTGAAGCTTAGACATAGCTGCAAAACTTTACAAAAAACTAAGGACTGTATCAAAAAGAATGTGCACAATTTGTAACGTAATTTTCTAGCAACATATAATTTTATAAAAAAATTCTAAAGACGCCGTTAAATAAAGAAGACCTTGAAATACCGGTTTCGCATAAATTTCGTTTCTTATATTTTTCTATTACGAAAATGACGCGTATCGAGTTAGACGTCCGCAAAAAATTTGTACAGTTGGAGCAAAAAGATTATTCTTAAGTATTGTGAACATTGTATTATCTACGACCTACCAAAAAGTTACCGTAAAAATGGTCCTAAAGACGAGTATTTTGTTTTGATCTCATTTACCAACTAAACCACCGGCAATGTTGCAGGACAAAATCAAGGAATAAAGTGATGGGCCAACTATATTAAATACGGCTGCGCTACGCCGTGGCTCAGTTGGTTAGTGCGTTGGACCGCGAGTCGAAGGCAGCAACCTCAGGTTCAAATACTGCCTGTAATAACACCTAAAAAAAAATAACGGGAAAACTCGATTTCTTTTTCGGTGGCTGTCCTCTCAGCTGGAAATGGCAAACCTCTGAGAGTAAAAATTGCTTATGAAAAAGCTCCCAACCTGCCGTTCGGAACCGGCATAAAACTGTAGGTCCCTTCAACCCGCGTACAAATTCACACGCACAACACGGGTGGTTGCGGGAAGCTAGGCCTTAGTCTCGCGTAAGCGGGCTGTCGTGCCAGTCAATTATTATTATTATTACTTTAGCGATTGTTCAACCAGTGTTTGGAGTTCTGATGTCAGCTAAAACACCACCGAATCTTTGAGTGGCTAGGTTAAAAATTAGTTTTTAACATATTCTCTGTCTATTTGTTGTATTTTTAAGAAGAAACCTTGTCTCATTTAAATTTTGTTTATCTGTGCAATATCTGACTATCTGATCCCATACTTGGATTTTGATACGCACGCACTTACTTCATATCCCACAAGGGAGGAATAAGGGACTACAGGTGTGATGAGGGACGTGTTTATCACCATTTGCACCGACGGTTCTAAGATAGATGAAGGTACACGGGCTGGTCTCCACTCAAATATACTACGCATCCAAAGGTCATTCAGACTCCCGGACCTCTGCAGTATTTTTCAGGCAGA
This sequence comes from Melieria crassipennis, assembly GCA_963668005.1. Lineage (NCBI taxonomy): Eukaryota > Metazoa > Arthropoda > Insecta > Diptera > Ulidiidae > Melieria > Melieria crassipennis. The sequence goes on along the minus strand of OY764962.1, from coordinate 104,906,281 downwards.
GATCTTTGCAATCAAGAAAGCTGCAGATGTCACAATGTTCGTGGATAGTCAGGCAGCAATTAGAGCGCTGGAATCAGCTGTGGTGATATCGAAAGTAGTGCAGAGTTGCAGCACTGTACTTCAAGGTATGGGCATCACCGAGTCACTCTCTGTTGGGTTCCGGGCAGGGAACAAAGCAGCGTACGAGATGACAAGAAAGGGGGTCACCTTGCCTACCGCTCAAGTATGTAGATAACTCTGTGCTTCCTCCTATATCTGCCGATGTATATCCTCCGATATGTACATTGACAGGTTGAGCAAAAAGAACATTGAGTCCTCATGCCGCAGCAGAACGGACTGTGGCACCTGCCGGGCACTATGGCCCTCCCTTTCCTTGAGGAGAACACGATTTGTACTGTCCTTGAGTCGAACCTCTATTAGACAGGTCGTTAGAGTCATCACTGGACACTGCGCCATTAAATCTATGCTTGTCAAATGGCGCCTCTCGTCCAGTGATGTCTGTAGAGGGTGCGAAGATGAAGAAGAAGTAGAAACGATTCAACACTTCCGGTGTCACTGTCCGGCTCTAGGGTCAAGATTCCAAGCGGACCTGGCTTGCGCGGCAATAGTTGAAATTTCGGTTCTGCTTTATCAAGAACTCGAACTGGCTTAACCCGGATTGAGACTGATTGGTTAGCTCCAAAACCATTTAAGAAGAGATTCACAATGGGGCAATTTGGCCTCCCAGTGGAAGTGCGGCACACACCTCTCTCTGCCTAACTTAACCTATCTTCCTAACGAATTAAGCTTCGACACAACTCAGTGATTTAATTAGCTGCTTGAGCTTATCCGACTTTCCTCTATTTTAATGGTTTGCAAGTAAAATGTATGCAGGCAAAATATCAAAAATCAACTGACAAACTGCAACTATGTAACCTTAAATCACAGTCAGTGCTTTTTTTTTGTCAAACTGTATTGAAGCGTAGAAACCTTTTATTTATGATTGTTTGACACGAAAGCTACAGTCCAGTCGTTGTACCTTGCACGTATCTGTCGGAGTGGAAAAGGGTTGGCATTTTTCACGAACGGTTTGGCCAAGAAGTGTTCATGCAGACAAACACAGTTTTGTCTGTAGGTGTAATAAATATTTAAATAAAGCCAGCGACCAGATACATTCAAACCGAAAGGAGAAAAACCGTGTATTTAACAATTTTATTTCAAATGCGCCATTTTTAAATAACTTCTTTACTTTGTAAAAAAAAAAATGCAGAAAAACTCGCACAGTCTGACGCGCATATGTTGACCTTATTTTGCATAACCTTTGCACAACCGTGAACCAGAGTCAGAAGGCAGTGGCGCGGGGCTCGGGCGGAGTGTTCTAAAAATTTCACTTTGCCACACTGCGCCAACACCAACACCAACACTTCTACAACAACAACCAACGACAACGAACCAAACCAAACCGAAATTAGCATAAAAATGTCCTATCACCCACCATTTTCCGGCGCGACATTCAAATTGTGCGCGTACAATATTTCGAGACGCGCGCGACAGGCGGCGAACAACGAACAGCGAACAGTGTGGGCGTGTTGTTCTGCAGGTCTTTAGGTAGTTGGCGCAGTTAGGGTAGCGCTGGCGATGGCGTTGGGGTCGCTTGCACCGCGCAACTGCGAGTGGGTGGCCATGTCGCGTTGTTGTTTTTGTGCGCTTACAAGTCTTGCGGCACACAAGTCACAGTCGTTCGACAATTGCAGGCAAGCATTTTTGCTGTCGCTCGATGTTGCTTTGTTTCGCTTTTCGTTTTTCTGCCTCACTTGTGGAACTCTCAAACAGTGCGCCGAGCAAAGCGGGTCGCTGCGAAGTGTGCGGGCAGCTTGTTACCTTTGGCCGCAACATGCGCCTGTGCCAATTTTCTAAAATTTTTCCAGTTTTTATTTTTTCTTTTTCTTTTTTTTCTATTTTCCTCAACTTGATTTAAGTTCTTGCAAGCAACTGCAGAAAGCCATGGCAAGTGAAATGCAAAAATAAAAAATTTGCAAAAAGAAAATAAAAGAAGGCAAAGCATTCAGTCGGCGACCCATTGCGATGCCGTGCGCTCTCGTCCTGATGGTGGCAAAAATGCTGTTTTTGATTAATTATAGTTTCCTTTTTACACGGAACCGCTTTGTTACTGAAGGTCCGGCGCTGGCACCGTCCACCAGCGCAGCGCGACGCTTCTGCTGCCGCCAACTCAACTTAAATGCACTCGAGCATGCAACAAGAAAATTATTGCAATTTCGTAAAATATTTTATTGTTATTGTAGTTGTTGCTGCTGCTGCTGGTCTGCCTGATTGCTTGTGGCTTGCTTGCTTGCAGCACTCAGGTGGAAATTTCAAAGTATTGTTTGAAGAAATGATAAAGAAATTAAGGGCGGTCCTTGAGACAGTTGCAGCGCCGACAGCTTTCTTTGTTGTGCTAAATATGACCGCTTGCATGGTTTGTTGTGGTGGTTTGTCGTATTTCGAAATTATTTCAACATATCAGTGTTGGTTCAATGAAGCAAAGGACATTTGAAGTAGGTTTGTAAGAGCTTTCTAAACTATTTTATGTAGTCGGCCTGTACAAAAATATGCAATTTTGGCCTGTACGGTTCCTAATACATAAATCTATTGAATACTATATTAGTACATTTTTTTAACCCTTTCGCTACAGATTTTTACTGGGGAAAGTTAAATTTTAAATTTTACGTTTTAGGCTTCTATGTGGTTATATTAGCAACATTCAATAAGAAATTTTTTAATTTTTATACTCGGACCCTGTATTTTTTCTATGAGAGCAAAGACATCGTTGTGGCTGTAATAATTACTTAAACTCGTTTTTATCGGACGACTGTTCCTTCTCGGACCACAACCGAATACTTTTCGATGTCAATTTTGGCACGGTTTGCAATCCACCACCTCTGAACCCAAGGAGTGCGAACTGGGAAAAATTCACGACCGTCGTTCGTTCAAGACTGAGGCCGAAACGTTTCGCCCTAGTCACAGACGAGCGTGCAATTGAGAACTCGGTTGAACTCCTAACGGGAACTTTGAACGCTGCCTTTAAGTCTTCCTGTACGATAAGTCGTGTCAAGAGGAAGCACAGCGACAGCTGGTGGAATCCTGAGCTTCGACTACTACGTCAGGAGACTAGGCGACTGTTCAATAGGGCAAAGCTAAGCGGGGAGGAAACGGACTGGAACGCGTACCGATCCAGTTTCAACGCCTTCAAGAAGGCTATCTGTAAAGCCAAAAGAGAATCATGGAGAGCCTACTGCGAATCCATAGACTGTGTCAACGAGGCGTCCAGGCTAAGGAAGGTTTTGTCTAAGCAGCATTGCGCTCTTAGCTGCATCCGCAAGCCGGACGGATCATGGACAGAGTCTAGTGAAGAATCGCTTGAGACTCTAATGGAGGCACACTTTCCTCAGTGTCAGGTTCCTACTGACTCGAATAATCTTCGAGAGCAACTCGGAACCACTACACCACCTGAAACTGTCGCCAAAATAGTGGACAAAGATAAGGTCGAATGGGCCATAAGGTCGTTTGACCCCTACAAGTCCGCAGGTCCTGACGGTATCATTCCAGCAATGCTACAACAGGCCGGAGACTGTATTCTGCAACCCCTAGTAAACATCTTTAAGGGATGCCTATTGGGGAATGTAGTTCCAAAGCAGTGGAGAGAGGTCAAAGTAGTCTTCATACCGAAGGCAGGAAAGCCCAGCCACACTACGGCTAAAGACTACAGACCTATCAGCCTCTCCTCATTCTTATTGAAAACGCTGGAGAGGCTGTTGGATAGATATATAAGAGACAACCGGGGACTATCTTCTGAACTATGCAGGGCACAACACGCCTACCTCCAGGGGAGGTCGGTAGACAGTGCACTGCACAGTGTTGTAGACCCCATAGAGAACTCTTTGGCCTTAAAGGAGTACACAATGGCTGCTTTCCTCGATATAGAGGGGGCTTTCAATAATGTCACCACTGAGGCCATAACAAGAGCACTTCGTGCACACAATGTGGAAAGCTTCGTTATCGATTGGGTTGAAACGATGCTGCAAGACAGGATAATCAACTCAACGATAGGACCGGCTTCCATCAGAAGGAGAGCCACAAGGGGAACACCCCAAGGTGGGGTGCTTTCCCCTCTCTTATGGCTGCTGGTAGTGGATGAGATTCTAAAAGTCTTTCAGAGAAGACGCATTAGAATAGTGGCCTATGCGGACGACATCGTCATCATGATACAAGGCAAATTTTTGCCTACTATCAGTGAATTGATGGAATCCTCATTAGCCGACTTGTCAGTGTGGGCAAGAGACAACGGTCTAGGGATAAATCCCGAAAAGACCGAATTAGTCCTGTTCACCAAGAAAACGAAGATTCAGGAATTTTCTCTTCCCTGTGTGGAAGGGCGTCCCCTGAAACTATCAAAAGAGGCCAAATATCTTGGCATCATTCTGGACTCAAAACTTTCGTGGAAGCGAAACATTGAAGAGAGAATGAAAAAGGGGCTCAATGCGCTGTATGCCTGCAAGCGAACCTTTGGTAAAAGATGGGGATTAAAACCCTATATTATCCATTGGATGTATACGGCGATAATCAGACCCATCATCACCTATGGTTCTCACGTTTGGTGGCCAGCCATGGGCAAAAAGAGCAACCAGAGCAATCTGGGGAGGGTGCAGAGACTTGCCACGATGGCGATCACGGGAGCGGCCAAAAGCGCTCCACGAATGGCTCTGGAAATGCTTCTGCACCTTCCCCCAGTGGACCTGTTCGTAAAGGCCAGCGCAGCAAGGACAATCCTCAGATTGAGGGAGTCTAACCAGCTGAGGCCAGGCGGATACGGACATTCCAGCATCCTGAACGTTCTTACGACTAGCTCTACTGGACAAGGTCTTCTAGATAAGGCCACCGATTTCCTGGTAAAGCGCAGCGATCTTGAATTGAAGATTCCCATTGACTATCCCTCCAGGGACGACTGGCAACAGCCCGAGGTGGAAGACTCTGCAGGGGTCTACTTCACCGACGGCTCGAAGACAGAGGATGGAACTGGGGCGGGTGTCTACTGTGAAACGCAAAATGTCTACTGGTCTTATAGACTACCAGACTATTGCAGCGTTTTTCAGTCGGAGGTTTTCGCCATCATGAAAGCAGCGGAACACATAAAACACTCGGCACTTAGTGTGGCCGTCATTTGTGTTGATAGCCAGGCTGCTCTAAAAGCAATTGAATCCACTGTAGTGAAGTCAAAGGTAGTACTAGACTGTCGGAAAGCACTAGGTGGCATAAGACAATGCAGGGTTCGTCTGTGCTGGGTTCCCGGACATAGTGATATCGAAGGGAACGAGCAAGCCGACGGACTAGCCCGTGCAGGGTCAGCTATGCCGGCGTGCGAGGCGGTCAACACGGTGCTACCACCGATCTCTGCTATGATGGGTTCAATAGGAGAGTGGCTCACACAAGCTACAAATAGAGCCTGGACAACTAGGTGTGATTGCAAGATTGCACGCACCTTATGGCCAGCACTCAACATGAGAAAAACTAAGAGCCTCCTGCTCCTCGACAAACATGCTGTACGCATGGTCACGGGGGTAATCACAGGTCACTGCGCCATCGGTGTTATGTTATGCAAATGGCGTCTGGCGACCGACGATTTATGCAGAAGCTGTGGAGATGAGGATGCAGTAGAATCAGTCGAGCACCTGTTATGCCACTGCCCATCACTACAAGGACGACGGCTCCAGACTCTTGGGGCAAGGTTCTTTGACGGGCTCGCGGAGGTAGCAGGCGCACAGTTGACTGATCTACACAACTTCCTCGCGAAGACCAAATGGTTCCCAAAAGATCCCATTTGGATCTACAGGGATCCAAGCAGATAAAAGAAGGACACCGGTTTTTCCGAAAAATGAAGGGATTCACAATGGACCCAACAGGGTCTCCGAGTGGAAGTGCTTTGCCGCACACACCCCTTCCGTAACCTAACCTAACCTAAACATAAAAATTTTTACGCATAACGAAAATTTGAAAATTTCTTCATTTACTTCAGCCAAAATTAAAAAAGTGTCTAAATTGAAAGAAAACGTCAAGTTAAAAGTTATCTAATTTTCTGCTTCTTCTTCCTTTACTATGTCAAGATATACCATTAAAAAAGTCTATACTTCTCTTGTTTAAACTTAAATATTCAGTTTATTAATTTCGTATTTTTCCTAAAACTTCAAACTATTCTAAGGACCAAAAAAAAAATGTATTCTTGCAACCATAGAGGATGCAGACGTCCACAAAGTAGCTTGTTGCCATATGGCAACAAAATAGCGAGAGGGTATATATATATATATATATATATAGATACCCTTTTTCTATATATATATATATATATATATATATATATATCTAGTCAGAAAATTATGATAGTATTGATTGATAGCAAATAAAACTATATATTTAGCACAAGTAATTAGTATCGTTTCTAGATTTTGAATATTGTTTTCTGAAATGAATTGCTTTACTTAATTACTTAACTGGCCATAACAACTTGTTAAGGATGATAGGGTGTCCTCAACTTGGTCCTTCCACCGACTTTCTCCGTCGCCCTCCAACTATCGTCCATAAGGGAGACATAGGAAACCCAGCTGGTTGTTGATTCGCTGTGCTACGTCCATATCTTTAAACAGCTCATACAGCTCGATGTTTCTTTGTAATCGATAGTCATTGCCAATGAACAGGACCGAACATTTTACAAAGCACCTTCCCTAAAAAACCCCAAGGGCCTCTATGTCATTTATTTAGCCAATGAACAAATGTCCTTACTGACTATAGGAAATATTAATAATAATTTCGCAACAGATTTGCTTAAGTGTTACAAAAAAAAATCGTTATGGAAGAACACACCTGCAACACTGCCACACAAACCTGGCTATTATTAAACAAGAGATCCCGACCTTTAGGCCTGAATTTGATCAAGAGACAAGGTCTAATGGGGAGATATGCCGGCGCGACAGAAATCGTTGTATGATAGCCGGAAGTTATCATGCAAGAAGGAGTTGATTCAAAGAACAAGTAAAAATGGTTCTGCCTTTTATGTACAAATGTTCGTTTCTGACTAGAAACAGACACAAATCCTGCTTGACTGAGTTTTCAGCTTTTAGACATCAGCGAGATAGCGAGCCTCTCCTGCTGGTTTTCAGTGTCGTAAAGAGGACTTGCGCTATTAAAATATGGTTTTATAATGAGCTCAAGTGCAATTCTCTTTAAGCTTAAATTATCTATTAACCTCTGGGATAGTTACAAATTTTTTTCAATATTTTATTTTACTTTTAGTTAGAGCACTTAACACCACAAGCCGGAAATAAATATGACAGCGAGATAGCTTAGTTAGTTAGTTCATGGAAGAAACTACTCAAGAAACTACTCTTGCTTATCCATGAAATTAACTTTTTAACTACTATTTATGTTTTATACTAATTTTTAATTTATTTCCGAATTTATTCCTTCCAAAAATGGATCACTTGGAGCATTTTTGAGAGTGTTAGAACGACAAAGATGATGAAGGAAGGAGTTTTGGTGGCTATGATTTTAAGTCTACAAACGAAATGCAGAAAATTTTTACATTCTGAAAGATATGTAGTCATGTCGATTGTAATTTGTATTGTTGGTAGAGGCGTAAAAGTCTTGTGGCACTCGACTTCCATGGCTCACATTTCACTTCTTCTTGTTATAAGTACTCCCAGTAAAAATCCGAGAAAAACGTAATAAAACGAACTTCTAATCTCGCCATTTAAATTCTTTGAATAAAATAAAACTAAAGATAGTTATTCCCAGTCTCAGTCATATCTATGTTATGCCTATAGTGAACAAAATAGCTTTAATGGTATAACTATATAACTAGTTTTCAAAATCTGGTTTTATCACTTTCATATCTGTTCCCAATTCAAAGTAGCCCTTAAAAACTGTCCTTCCCTCGGCGCTAGAAGTAATAAAAATGTACACCAACAAATCGAAAGCAAAAAAAAAGCAGGACACACACACACACTTTGGCCGCTTAATTGCCCCACTCCGCAAAGGACACGCATACACACACACACACACACACCGCTTCCCGTTGTCGAAATTAAGTTCACTAGTCGTGTCAAAAGTGGCAGCACCGTAAACACTGCACTGCTGCACTACGAGTTAATGGAAAAAGCGCATGCCACGAGAGACCTCCCTCCAAAAAAAAAAACAGCGCACAGCAGCGAAACATAGGCAGCGAGGCATTTTGCAGAGGCTCTAAGAACATGGCCCAAAGCAAGATTAAAGAAACTAATTATTTCCGGATTTTTTATTAAATTAACATTTTTGCAAAATAGAGCGAGAGAGAGGAGAAAAAGCAAAGAGAAGCAAAAGAAGCTGAAATTAAGTCAAAGTGTTGACGGCGCAATGGGTGTTGTCGTCGTTTATGCGTTGTTGTTGTTTCGGACGCGAGTTGGCAAAAATAGTTTGGACTTGACGATTTGAGGTTATGTAAGTGCATGTGTGTGTGTCTGTGTATAAGTAATGCAAATTACGGCAAACAATTTTGCGTGGCCACCAAGCAAATTTTTCCCACTTTCGTCGTCTGACAAAATGGCGGCAGACGCTTTGTGGCATTTTGCGCAAAAGAAATTTTGCATTACTTTTTGTGTTTGTATTTTTGTTTTTTCTGGTAAAAATTTATGATGCTCACAGTGGTCCCTCATGCAATTAGCTAAGAAGTTGACATGTTTCAAGGCGGGCAAAGGGGGTAATTAAAAAATTAGCGCATTCATATCAAATGCAAAATGATTTTCCGCTGTTGAAGTTTGCCGGACATTTGGCGGATGCGAACTGCGCTGCGCCGGAAGTGAAAATTTTGAAATTGGATGAAAATATTGTTATTAATTTTCTTTAAATTTAAATTGTAAAAAGTAGGGTTCTGGAATGACAGAGATGGAAAGACTTAATTTTATGGAATATTTAAAGTTTGTATTTAATAAACGGGTTTTCGTTTTAAAAAAAGTTAGTTTTAATTGTGCTGCTTTAAATAAGGTATATAGCATTTAATTTATTTAGTTTACTCAGTTAAATGTAAAAGTAGTCTATTTTCTATATAAAAAATGTATCGAAATTAAAAAAAAATTAAAAATAAAATAATAATTGTTGACTCCCTCGTTAAATTTTATTTCAAAACAAAAAATTTCATTACTAGTTATTATGCCTTTCATTTTTCACTACAAAAAATTTAATTTAATTTAATGGAAAATTTCAAATTCCACATTTTGTGTTTTAAAATTAAAAAAAATTAATTAAAAAATAAAATAAAAATAAAAATTGTTGTCTCTCTTCGTTAAATTTAATTTCAAAACAAAAAATGTCATTACTAGTTATTATGCCTTTCATTTTTAACTACAAACAATTTAATTTAATTTAATGGAAAATTTCAAATTCCACATTTTGTGTTTTAAAATTAAAAAAAATTAATTAAAAAATAAAATAAAAATAAAAATTGTTGTCTCTCTTCGTTAAATTTAATTTCAAAACAAAAAATGTCATTACTAGTTATTATGCCTTTCATTTTTAACTACAAAAAATTTAATTTAATTTAATGGAAAATTTCAAATTCCACATTTGGTGTTTTGCGTTCAAAAGCTTTTAATAAACAATAATAATTCATTAAATTGTGTTCTTATTAAAAATATTAAACTTAAAAATAAACATATTTACCTATTTAACGGTGTTATATTTAAACTATTTAGATATATTTAAAATGTCTAATTTATTAAAAAATTCCATAGTTTAAACCATTGTTTTCTTCTTCAACGGTTCTTTGTTATAAAATGTTTGTAAATAGAAAAATTCAAATTTCTTATGTTATGTTCTTGTCTCTTCTTTAAAAGCTGAAAGCTTAAACAAATTTTAAATGGAAAATTCCAAAATCCATACTTTGTGTTTCGTTTTCAAGAGCTGTTATTTAAAAAAAATATATTTCATATTTCTTGTTTGTTACTAAAGAATTTTAAGTAAAACCACAATTGTGTTGTTTTAAAGTTTTGTTTATTCTTTTATATTAAAAATATGTAATATGTTTATATAATTAATATTTTCAACATTTGTTTTATATTCGTATTTAACAGTTTTATATTCAAAATGTTTGCAAAACATGTAATAGTTTTTGTTTATTGAAAACAAGCTTCAATAGGAATTTCCAAAGTTGAAACAATTCTTTTCTTCTTTTACTGGTTTTGTTAATTTGGTATTATTTAATTAATTTATTTATTTTGTTGTTTTGAATTTTTATTTATTTTTTTATATTAAAAATATTTAACATGTCGATATTATTTATTTTTTCAAATATCTTTTTAATATTATGTTTTATAATATTAATATTATTATAATATTATTTTATTATTAATTGCTTTTTATTGAAAATTAAAAACAAGTTATAATGGGTAATTCCAAAGTTTAAACAATTCTTTTCACCTTCAACTGTTTTTTTTTAATTTAGTTTAAATTAGTTTTGTTTTTGTTCAAAGACAGTTAACTGTGTTGTTTTCAATCTTTATTCATTCTTTTATATTAATAATATTTAATATGTTGATATTATTAATTTTTTTAAATATTTTTTGTATATTAATTTTTAACCGTTTTTTATTTAAAATGAAATTTCAAAATGTCTAATATTTTTTTATTAAAAACAAGTTTTAATGGGAGTTCTCAAAGTTTAAACCATTTTTTCACCTTCAACCGTGTTTGCTAATTTTTTTAATTTCACAATTTCATTTTAAAATTTCCATTTTTTGTCCTCTTTCTCTTTTCAAAAGCTATTAAAAACTGTTTAAATAGAAAATTGTGGGCCCCAAACCATTCTTCACTCCCTCAAAGTCTTCTCGTACACAACACATAAAAAATTGGTAAACATCAAAAGATTGCAACCACTAATGCGCACGAAATGTCGGTTTTCATACATTGTCTTCACATTTTCCATTGCATTCGTTTAGCTAGAAAGTTGTGTTGTCAACAATTAAACACCATTAGCGGACACGTGTGCAATATTTTCGGTGTCATCTGCACTTTAATAGCCCGTCAATTCGGTGTCTGAACACAGCAATTGGAATGTGCCGAGCCAAGCCCAGAAATTTGCACCCAGTAAGCCAGAGTCTAACGTGTCACTTGGCATCAAATACTCCGCGCTTAACATCCACCCGACGAACGCCGCACTTCGCTGTCCTGGCTTTCAACGCTTTCAGTCGCTTACCATGATTTGCAATTAACGCAATATTCATGACTTGTGACGCTGGCGGCGGCCTTATCACACATGAGTGGTGCTAAACAGCCATGAAACGCACTACGGGCAAAACATCCCCCGCGTTGTGGCCTTTTCATGACTGCAGTACTTCGACTTTATGCTTCGCCTGGCAGCCTGTCAGCCTGCAGCGGGGAGAGCGCTGCCTCAAAGCGCCTAATTGCCCAATGATTAAGCGATTTGTGATGTACGCGGCGTGTGGAACTGCATAGCGAACTTAAAAAAAAAAAATTAATATTTCTGCGCATTGTTCTGCGATGAAGCGATCCATCCGTGGTTGATGTTCGGTGTCTTGTAGCCATCTTTTTTGTTGTTGCATTGGCAAATTTCCTCACGTTTCTTTTTAAACGTTGCTATTTCTTTGAAGTGTTTGGGGGGCAGTCTGTGGGCTGTGTCGAAAGTCGGTGTTGTTAATGGGCGTGAAGACACACCCACTGGAGATGGTTGGCCATTTTGCCAACATGACATGGAATTAATGATGCTTGCAATAATTCGCAAAACTGAACGATTTCAAAGGTTGCTGAATGTGAATTATCTTTTTTTATTCACTGATCCAGGGAGCATGGGAACGTCAACAAGACTGAATATAACAAGGTTAGCCATAGCTAATTCTGATTGAATTTACCTTCGTAGTTTTTTGTAACTTCTACTCCTGTTTGTGGGCTTTGAAGCGTTATTCTTGTGTTGCTTCTGTGCAGTGTTTTGAACATGTGACAAGGTTAATGATTTTTTCGAGACTTAGACTTTCATTGAAAATATTTGATAACAAATTTATTAAAATGATTTTAGTTTTATATTAGAATTTTATAATGAATTAAATCCTTACTAAACAACAACAACAACAATAGTAGCCATTTGTATTGGCTGTAAAAATAAAAACGTAAAAGTACCTAAACAAACAAACAAGTTTAATAACATCTCTGCAACTGAAAGAATTCACTAAATGCTTAAAAAATATAAGTGAACTCTTAAATTAATGCTATGTTAACGTATTTTTTTTTATTAATGACGGGGATAGTGCACTGCGACCTAAAAGATCTATTGTGCCATTCATGGCCTCACAGTTCGTCAGTGAGTCCAGTGAGTTTTTAGAGCAAAAAAGGGCGAATTTAAAAAAAACACGTTAAAACGATGCCGCGGGTCCAATTTTGATCAGATCGGGTTCATTATAGGTCATCCTTTAATTGGAGTAATGCTTTTTAAGAGAAAATTTTAGGATTACATTTCAGACGAACAGGGACAAAGTTAGGATGGCGCAAACGCACCCTTACAAAAAAAACATGACCGGTACTCAGCTGGCGAACCCCAACAGAGTTCGCGGTAGCACGTGGAAACAAATTTTTTTTATATATTAATTCAATATGTAAAGAATAAATATACGAAGAATTATCTCATTATCATTTGCAGTTTCTAAAAAAAAATCCCAAAAAAGCTTTAAAAAACACCGTTTGTACGAGAGGACCCCCTTCATAAATCTCTGGAAACCCAGTCTGCATCTGGTATAAGAAAATCCCTATATACATATGTATTTCTTTCAATTAAGCAGTAGTACAGGGCATTCTCCTAGTATATCTATTACAGTTTCATTTTCCTGTAAGCAGAACCAGCAGTATTTGTTTACACGAATTCCTAGTTTGGTTAGATGATACTTAATTCAAATAGCAATGCCCAGTCAGTATGCCTGTAATAGTCCTTGGATTAGTGATGATTTGAGAGACTCATACATTCCTCGAATCTTTACTTTCTATATGACCCTATAACCGCCTTGGAATGTTCTAAGCCTTCAAAATATTTGAAGATGATTTGAGAGACTCATACATTCCTCGAATCTTTACTTGCTATATGACCCTATAGGAATTTTCTAAGCCTTCAAAATATTGGCTTCTACTGATAATCTCTTATGATTAGGATGGATAAAGCTCCCTTTCCCAAACCACAGAAGGGCTCTGGGCCAATGAAGGGGATAGAAGCACCCATCCTTGCAAGTTTGTCGGCCTGTTCATTTCTTTCAATTCCAGCGTGATTCGGAACAAAGATAACCCATACCTGATTGCAAAGGCCAAGTTTGGTTAGACTCTCAAGGCAATCCAATACTAGCTTCGAGGATACCTGGTATGATTTTAATGCCTTGATTGCCGTTTGGCTATCAGAAAGGATCGCTATCTTCCGGTTCCGATATTTTCTTGTTAGATTGAAATAAGCGCATCTTTCAATGGCGTATATTTCCGCCTGAAAAACGCTGGTGTGCTTACCAGGTTCCGCGTATTTTAACCTCGACCTGTATACACCAATTTCGGTTCCCGTGTATCCGTGTACCATGATATCATGTACTGATCTATAAGATACCTAAGCACCCAGCTCTTTTTATTCGGTTCGGTTTTGAATCTTTTGACAAACCTGAACTTCGGTGTGGTTTTGTCCCTCGGTATTGCAATCTCAGGATATTGGTTTGTAAGAATATCTATCCTCTTACGACTCTAGAATCCCTCAGCACCGATATTAACCCATTAAGCCCTGAGCGTTGCGTTTGCGCGACGTTTGGGAATTTCGCTATATTAAGTAATTCATAAAGACATAAGACTTGAAAATGGGTAGAATTGGATTAGAATTGATCGTTTTAGATTCTGCCATACTCAAATTTCAAAATTATTTAAATATTCATACGTTTTTTTCGATCCAAAGTCAAAGGTTTTTTTTGGGGAATTTTTTAAATTCAATTAAAAATACTTATTCTTCAAACCTATCAAAATCCCTTAGTGGGCTGCATTTTGCAGTGCTAAACTATTTAACAATAAGTTTTGAAAATTTTTTTTTTGATTTTTTAAACAAAAAATATGCTTTAAGTTTTGTGTTGCGCGAATGCAACGTTGGGCCTAAACACTGCCAATTTTCATACAACGCAACGCGTGAAAATGTCAAAATCCAAGCAGCTGATATTTTATTGGCACATTTTATTTTCCGCAAATGTTTGATTTTGTTTATTTGTGTAATGTTTGCGAAAAACATGACAAAAAAAAAACATGGTATGCATTTTTTGCTTGATTTTTTTTCTTGATTAGGTCAATTAATAGATTGTGTAAAATTTTATGGAAATCGCACAAGCCTTTCTGGGGTCAGGTTTTAATGGGTTAATAGCAGTCATCCGCAGAATAGCCCTTTTCGCCTGGATTTGTAGGTGTAAATGAAGAGGTGTAATTTCAAGAAGAACCTTCATGGATGCTGTGGGACACCCACAGCCCCCTTTATGCATATACCTGCCAGTCTTTGAGGCTTACTGAGCGCCTTGATAGAGGTTAGTTGACTGGTTCTGTTTATCCAGACAGCTGATATGTTACATAAAGTAAAGTAATGAAATTAATTTGAATTAAAAAAAATTTTACAACTTTTTTCCAAAGTCCACAAAGGGGTTTGATTGTCTAAAACCCTCTAAATCTACATGTCAAATATACGATCTGGCAACCTCACATATGATTCATTCTTATTAATTTCCATTACATTATTTACTTTTGTTCTCCATTTCCATTGCATTATTTACTTTTTTGACTGTCAATTTGAAATAAATACAAATATTTTAACTTAAATTAAAAGACAAATCTTTTTCTATGATTTATTTTTGTATAAACTTATAAACTTCTTATTAATTTTTTAATTAACTTCAACACTTAACTTTAACTTTTATTCATTCGGCATTTGCTCAAAGCTTCAAGTTTGACCACATCTTTGCTCACGATAACAGCCAATAACAACGGCAAGCTTCAACTAAAATCGTAATGATATACATGGAGTGCATAAAGGATATGCCATATCCTTGAAATCATAAATATAAATACTAAAAACATTTGTTTTGGTCGAAGCGGAAATGGCTTATGGCGCGTTCGCATGCCATGCGAAAATGTTTCGTAGCAGCGGTAAAAGCGAATAACGTTAATTTCAGTGCTACGGCAGCGTATCCTGTGAGCCGAAGAGCGCCGCCCGAGGATACGCTATTAGTTATTTATAACCGTATATTTTGCAGCTAACATCTTCATGTGGTGAATTGTGTAATTGGCAACAATGGTGGTTTTTTCTTGCAGGTTCGGGCCAAATACAATTGTGGCAATTTCTGTTGGAACTGCTGTCCGACTCGAGCAACGCGGGCTGCATTACATGGGAAGGCACAAATGGCGAATTCAAATTGACGGACCCCGACGAGGTGGCCCGACGTTGGGGTGAGCGCAAATCGAAGCCGAACATGAACTACGATAAGCTGAGTCGTGCGTTAAGGTGAGTTCACTGAGCAATAACAATAACAATAACAATTGCAACTGCAACAAACACAACACACACAAACGAAAATCTAAACAAATGATGAATATAGAAAAAATTCGGCTTTGTGTGAACTGGAAGGGGTCGTGCTTGCCGTGACCGCATTTAAAGCAGCCAACAATTGCGACGCACACAAAGCGAGACAATGACAGCGGCGTGTGACAAATCCAATTTGCAACAAACAATAATGCCGGTCGACAATGGCGCTTTGCGGTTCAAGTCTTTGATTTTCAAGTGTCGTCTTCACTGCGGCTCTAACTTGCCTCTTAAACTCAAAGTGCCAAGGGTTGACTGCTCACATGGCCGGCGGCATTCGTTCTAACCCCCTCGACTTGCCTAATTAACAATCACAGCGGCGCACAAGTGGCGGCGTCACACTGCGTCGCTGTGTTTGGAATACTTTAAGAGATTAACTGTCATCCTTTGTTGCTTCAACTACTTATTTATCTGCGCGCTTCACGTATTTCTTTTTTTTACTGTGCGCCCAGAATGCGAACATGTGCCTAATTTGCCGCATTTATCGGTGTAATTGCATGTTGATTAGCTCGATTGATTTCGAATCATGATTTTTCATGATTTTACCCCAAAAACATTGCCAAAATTTTACCAACAAACGAGCAAACATTTCACCAAGTCTGCACATCGCTCGTGAATTTGTGATTTGTGCAGAGTTTTGCTGGTTTCTGTGGGAAAAGACTTCGTCTTCGTTGTTGTGAGTTTTGGTGTTTTGTCTATGTGACCCTTAGGACTGGTTTTATTTGCCCACTGCGCCCACTGGCAACCGAAGGCGGCATATGTCATATGTCACACTTTTTTGCGGCACACTGGTGCAATAAATATCTGTTAAGCTGTTTGATCGCAAATCAAATCATTGTACTGCCCCAAATGTTCTAAATGAAAATGAAATTGCAGCAACAAATAAAAATTGCGGTGTGTTTGCTTTGTGCATTAAATGGTTGCCGCAGCACCCTACAAAAGTCGCGCAATAAATGCCCACTGTGCGACCTAATTGCATTTACGATTTCATTTTCAATATAAAGCGAAATGAGAAAAGGTCACAAAGCAATACCACCTGCTAGTAGTTTAAATACGATTTAGTTGCAAACAGTTTTTGAGGGGGTGACCAAATTGTATTTGGCTGTGAAAAATTGTTCTACAATGGTGGCATTCACGATATGTGATGGGTAGATTAGGGGATTCGGGGTTTAGAAGGCAAACGTTTGTCTAATAATGTCTACAGAGAGTTGAGTGGGGGAAAACTTCGTATATCACTGCTCTATTCTACAGTTAACCAAATAAGTATGGATTAAGATTTCTGACAAGTTTGACATATACGGCGAACAATGAGTTATCAACACTTTCTCAAGAAGCCAAATTTGTAATGGACTGAAGCATGAAAGTAACTCTTGGGCAGTCTTCCAAAGCTTCGAAGTTAGAAAGAGCTATTTTAAAAGAGCAATTTTTAATATTGTTGTTAAGTAGAAGAAAACAATTACTAAAAATCGGAGATATCCACTCTTTTGAACTTTGTTTCTCACTACTAATCGGTAAAAGAGAAATTGTTTATGTAGAAAAACGCTAATGAAAACCCCATGCGACAAAAATCAAAAATTTCAAAACACACAAAAAAATCTATATGGTTAGGTTAGGTTAGGTAGGGAAGGGTGTCTAAAATCTATATACCTATTCGCAAAACTGGGGGCCAAATTTAGTAAAACTGCATTTTTGGTTTTTCCTTCTGACGTTAGGATTTAAAAAAAATTCAAATTATCCATATGCTAGATAGAAGTATTACATTTATTATATCGTAAACTAATAAAGTTAGAAGGACGAAAGTCGAGGATGTGGTAATCAACATATTTGTCCTTAAGAAATATTTTTTCAAAAAAAAACTATTGGAAATTTCCAAGGATATTGAAGAATAAAGTTTTAAAGGACATTTTCACTACCTATTCGTCCTTTTGCACCGAAGCATTAAATTTTTTAAGATTCTAAGAATTTTTTTCTTTCATTTGATATCCATATTGTTGTTCTACATTGCGCTCAATTTTTAAAATAATTTTTTGTAATAAACATGTCCTTCAAATTTCAAAGTCCTTTTAAAGTAAATCCTGTCGTCAGAGAGAAAAACTAAAAACGCCGTTTTACCACATTTCGCCCCTAGTTTCGCGAGTATATAGATTTTTTCGTGCGTAAAATTTTTATCGCACGGAGAAATAGGAGGAGAAAATATAGTGAAATCTTTCTCAATATTTGTGGGCAAATATGCATGACATGAAAAATTTGTGTATGTATCTGCTAATCTTTTTTATAAAATTTATTGATTTAATTCTTTTGTTTAATTCTTAAATATGAGCAGGAAACCTTCAGCAATGTATTTTGAAGTTATAAAAAAATTATTTTATTTTATTATTTATTATTTATTTATTTATTATTTATTTTTAATTATTATTTATTTATTTTTTTTATATATTTTTTTGTGAAAATACTCTTTTAAACTATCTTTCTCAATATTTGTGGGCAAATCTGCATGACATGAAAAACGTTTGTTTGTATGTGCTAATTTTTTGTTTTTTAATTTATTGAGTGAGTTATATATACAGTCGAACTTCCCTATAGTAAACTTCTATATAATAAAGTTCTCCGTATAATGAATTAATTTCAAAGACACAGCTTTATCGTTCTATCTAAGTGCATTTTGATCTCCTTATAATGAATTTCCAATTAGTGAATATTTCTCTACTATGAATAAATTTTTTAGTTGAAAACTTCGCTTTCACTCGTTTTTGTCTCCATATAATGAATTTTTCCATGCTATTTTCTGCCGTACATATTGACAACACTAAATACCGAAGAAAAGTAAACATATTTAGGGGAACCCCAGAAGTTAAAAATAACAACAGCATAAGAAGAAGAAAATCACATCACTAACAAGAAGAAATGGCCAGTAAGAAGAATTGGCGGATGCGGTGTTACCTATTGTTACCCATTGGGACGAATTTCTGCTTCTCTTGATGTACTTCGAACCTTTGTGGAGATGAAGAGCAATGTACCGAATAATGTTTTTAAGTCTCTAAATGTATAAGAGGGCTTTGTTGAGGAAGACAAGTGGAAGGGTGTAATACAAACCAAAATACCTCATTATTTTAAATAAAAGAAGAAAAAAAAAACCATTATTTCTATATAATGAAGTCTCTATATAATGAAGCTTCTTTCTGGTCCCGTGCGAATTCATTATAGGGAAGTTCGACTGTATGTGATATGAGTTATATAAGAAAAAATTTCTCAGTCATGAGGTGGTTTATATTTTGAAAAATGTGCTTGATGTTTTGAAACTAAAAACCTAAAACCAAAAGTACTCATATGCATTAAATAATTAAGTTTGCTGCATGTTTTGCTATAAATATTTATCTGCACTGAACTACACATAGAATGCCCCAATAATTCAAAACACAATGCCGAACTCATTCATTAATAATGTTTAGATGAAGGTTTAGTGAAAGCGATACCACATTCTCTCATATTTACTATTTAATGCCAATAAAACCAAAATCAATGCATCACTCAAGCGCTGATTGTAGACACAAAATTACACACAGAAACTGTCAAAACAAGCAAAATAAATAAAGGACAATCAATACGAAGTGTAAGAAGGAAGAAGAAAAAAAAACTTGTCCATTGCAAACAAAATACCAAGCAAAGGCTGCGGAGCATAAAGAAAAGGATTAAAGTAAACCATTTACTGGCAGGAGCTCAAGTGTTACACACACACAAGCACATCACACAAATACAGCATACACACACACACACATACACGCAGTTAATAGACACACATGAATAAACAACACAAATGAAGCATTAAGGCGACAACCAGACTGCACGTCTTGATGAGTCTCCCCTGACTGCCAATACCGCATACACACTAATACACTCATATATATATATGTGTGAAGTATAAGCAGCATAAGAGACAAGTGTGTCTATTTGTGTCTTTGAATGGTTAATTTCGCAGTCAGCGAAAGTGTAAGCACACTTTTGGGCTGAGAGAAGTCGTAAAGCTCGAATTTCTCGGCAAACAACAAAGGCACACACACACTCACTTCAATACACACACAGACACACTTCAACACACACACACACACACTTCATCTTCAGTCGCATGAATTGCATTGAAAGTGGCAAAATATAAAGTGTGAAGATGCATTAGTGGCGCACGCCTTCCTCCCGCCCAATCACTTTCCCCGCTTGCCATCAACGCAACACATACAAGTCGGAGTTATGACAGCAACACCCATTGACATCAAAGCAATGCTGTTGTTGACGGAGAATCATCGACAGCAACAATTTCACTCCTTTTGCCTCGCATTTGCATGCAACACACTGGCATTGTTGTTGTTGTTGTTGTGGCTTGTTAGCATCGCTCAGAGCAAAAAATATAAAAAAGGACTGAAAGTAATGCAAAAAATCACCGCCACGAAATTGGCTTAAAGTTGTTCGTTTTTTCCCACTTTTCTGCTTCAATTGTCAGCTCAGACACATTCGGCTTATTTGCGTATTTGCACAGTTCAGGCGGCTTCACATTTGTGTGTGCATGGTTGTTGTTGTGTGCAGTCAAATGTGCGTGTGAGTGAAAATGGCAGTGCTGATTGCCAATGACAGTTGAATTGAAAGGCAATTTTCGAAAAAAAAAAAAAAATAGTTGAGTGTTTAGTTACCCTAAAAGGGATAAATTTGCTTGTTACACATTTATCAATTCTTACTTTTCTTCTGCTTTGGTCCATGCATTGATTTTGTTGATGCTGATGTGTACCGTAAATTGGCCATGTCCAACGAGTTGTGCGAGCTTTGGACATGTCCTGCTGTCTGTTTACATTTTCAATTTAAGGCTTCAATAGTCAGCAGACTGAACTGAACATATGTCCAAGCGTTGTTTATTTTGCGCTTACGAGAAATTTCGGAGGGCAAATAACGACTTTGTTAAAATGTTGTATGAGAAGAAAAAAATATAAATATAAAAAATAAACTTGTATGAGAAAAAATATATAAATTGTTTAATTCGACGTTAGCAAATTTATTTTATTCAAGATATTTTAAAAAATGATAATAAAAAATAACAATAATGGAGTGAAAATACATTTAAAAGGAGATATAAAGCCAGAAGGTTAAAGATGGAAGCAAAAATATAAAAAGGAAGATATGCTTAAATAAAAAGTAGGTACTCGATTTAATTTAATAAAAACGCAAATTTTTTGATTGAGTGGTGATATTTTAATTGCATTTTTAGGTAGCAAAATCAAATCAAATGCTTTCATTCTACGTTTTCGAAACCCACAAATACAGTAAAAACCTCATATTAAATGACTGGCTCTGTTCTAGATTTGTTCAAAATTTCATATCTCTTCCCATGTTAGCTTTTGTTTGCCGTAATAGTTCTTCGTTTTCCAAACCGTATATGCCCAAGCTTTTCTACCATATTTGTAAGGTTCAGACTGGGCAAACTGGACTGTTTTCTGGATCTAAAGACCTTTTCACGTTTCTTATTCAGGTCGCCTAGAACGTATTCAAAAGGGCTTTCTCCGGTTTGCTCTTCGCTCTCTTCATTTTTTCTGATTTTATAGGTGTCACTGTCTACTTTTAATACTAACATTCCTAAAAAGTAGAAGGTCTGATGACATTTCCATGTATTTGATTTTTGATGTAGTCAATGAAAAGTTTGCTGTCCTGTTCTTCTGGAAAATGTCAAAGCTCCATCCTGTTCCCTTAGACACTTTTCCGCTCTTTGTAGAGTTCTCTAGAACGAGCTGCAATCGTAACGCAATCATTTTACGAGCCTTGGTTGAATTAAATGCGCTGTCGGCCTCTTTCATGTTTGATTTGTCTGTGCCCATGTTCACTTCCTTCCTCAACTCCAAGTTGCCTGTTTAAACTTAAGTTATAAGTTCATCTTTGTAAGTAGTCTTTAAGAGTTAATATTCAAGAACTAAAACATAAATTAACAAATAAAATTAATTTAAAATTAGCCTCGCGATTCGGATCGGCACTTTAAAGGTTCTTTTCATTTAATTTTCGATGATATTTTGACAAAGATGTGGCTTTATCTCATCGATGACGCATTGGATGTCGGCCTCAAGTTTATGAATGGTTTATTTGCACGTTGCAATATTCTAAAAAATTTCCATCGATTGACAATCTTTACTTTACTATTTTTAAGCTGTGTGTAAATTTCCAGTTGGGTTAGCTTCGGGTTTAATATTTAAGACTATATTAATATTTCAAAAATATAGACTTATATTCAAAGTGCGAGCAATTTGCTATCAAAGCAAGTCCATTCAGTTTGCACATTCGATGGGTTTTGGTTGGTATGTCCGAGATGTTCCACTTTGTCATACAATATGAAGTCTACAACCGAAAATTGACCGGAATTTTGAAGGGTCTTCTACAAGTGGTATGTGTCAGTTTGAACTCTGTCAATCAAAGTTTGCTGTTGTGATGATTTTTGTATGAGAAAATTCTATTGAACAAAAAGAAAAATCATAAAAAAATAAATAAGTGTTGGCATCATGAAAAGAACCAAATTCTCTTTGCAGTTTTTTTTGGATGGAAAATACCGTCAATCATAGGCAAAGTATTGGTCAAAGTATTTTTATTACATTTTAGTTTTTATACTCGTAATTTAGTCGTTTTGGACTATTGAAAATGTTCTGTAAAAAATCAATTTATTGCTATTAAAACTGTTTCCAATTAATTATAAATCGAATTCAAGTCATTAAAATTGGTTAAACTTTATATATTTTATTATATGATTTTGCATAATGAAACCAGAAGATTTTCATAGTTTTGCCTGTCAATCGTTTTGAACAGTTGCGCACCATGCAAATGTGTCGTAAATATTGAATTCCCATAAATTCGTTAATGATTTTTATTGAAAAATCCGACTTAAATTGCATGCGACGCGCATTGGCATGTCAGAAGTATTAACATTAAAACACAATGTATGGATTTTCTGCATACGATTTGCATGTGAAATGTCAGTTTCGACCGTTTAAACGACTGAAGTATGGGGCGAACATAGGAGGTGACGCTGCGGCACTTTGCATGAAATTTCAATAAATGCTTATATGAATTTCGTTTAAAACTTTTGTTTCACTCTTTATATATATATTTGTTGTTCTTGTTTTGCAATAAAGTTTTGCATGCATAATTCATGCGCTCTTAGCCACAAATTACCAACAGCCATTGACAGCGGTGGCAGGCAACAAACCAACAACAGTAGCACAGCAACGATAATGGCTTTAATAATAGCGACCACAACAGCAACAACAAGAACAGTCATCATAGCAGTTGTCACTTTGGTGCCATTACTTGCATTTTTTACTTGATTTATATATTTCTGTCGTTGCGTCTTGCTTGCCTTTTGGCTGTTTGTTCTTAACAAAAGGCAAAAACAACACAGAAAAACAAAATTAAATAGTACGAATGCGCCTGTCCACTCTGTTGCTGAATGCGAATAAAATCCAAAGACCGAAAAACAATCGAAATTAAAAGAGACAAAAAGATGTTGACAAAAGAGACTACAACAACAATCACACACACACACACACAGAAGAAATTGCAAACCAAATTATTGTCACTGTCAAATTAAATTCGTGCCAATTGTCATCGAATGCAATAAACAACAACAACAACAGCTACATGATTCTGTTGCACAGAAAATGAGCGCAAAAAAAGAGCGAAATTACAAAATAACGAAGCGCTGCTCCGTTAGTGCCGTTGCTGCTTGCCATTGGGTCGCCATTGTTGTTGCTGCACTACTGTGCAGTCTTGCTTGTTTGTTTGTATGTGTGTGTGTGTGTGTGTGTGTGTGTGTTGGTGTGCTGATGTCTGCCATTGCATTGCAGCACATTTCGTTCATTCATTTCGACCGGAAGTCGCACAGCACTCCCCGCACCTTGGCCCACTCTGGCACCCACAGTCCGTCGCACTCGTTTTCGTTGTTGTTTTGCATTGCCATTGATTCGCCGCTGCTCAGCGCCAGACTCGCCGTTATTCATCTATCGTGTGTTGCGCTCATTGGGTGCCACCGGTCGCCCTACCGTCAGCCACCCATTCATGGCCATCGTTTGTCAGACTTTTCATTGCGCATCGCATCGCAATTTCATTTTGTCCATTTATTTGGAATTTTTTTTGGTACTGCTTTCCATTCAGCTGGTGTTGCGCTTTGTTTTCCAACTACTCGCACAGCGCAGCAATTATTTTTTCATTTGATTTTCGCTTTTTTTTTGGGCTTTTTGTCGTTTTTCTCTTCACTATAGATTTTCTCTTTCTTTTACTGAGTTTTTGCTTTCCATTCGAGGTTTTCTGCTTTTGTTGGCAGTGCACACAAATCGTTTGCAATCAAGTGAGGCGATTTCATTAACCACCAACCATAAGCGACACCACTACCACACATTCTGTGTAAAGTGTCCAGCAAATACACTGAAAAAAATATTGAATTTCAGAAAGGAGTAGTAGTCGCTTTGAAATAGAAAACATGCTCAAATAGAACTCAAGCGGAATATGTTGTTGAAAACTTTTTGAAAGATCATACATAAATATTAAAGTAGGACTAAGAATTGTGAGCTGATTAGTTTTTGAGCAAAACTTTGAATTTATTCGTTCTGAATTATTTTCGCAACAATAATAATCTGAAAAGCAGTTAAGGTATCATGGCACGTTAGAAAGGGGAATTTTTAATGACTAACAAAATTATTTATTTTTCAGCTCCTTTATTATCAATAAAGGAGCTGAAAAGAAAAGATATTCCAGTTCCGAAATTTCTAATGTGGTTGCAATTTCAAAAGCCAACGAAATATTCCAAAATATTCATTCACTTAATTTACAAAAAATACGAAAGAAAAGGTGAATTTTTGAGTAAGCATCTTTCAGTTAAGCGGTTTTGACTGTATCAGTCGCTACTTGACTTCGATTAAGATTAAAATCTGATCTACGATGATCTACCATCTCTATGTTAATTTCTAATTTATTTTCCACATTCAATTTCAATACAAACTTGACACACTGCACAGTGATTGGACTCCATACAACCACGGAACAAAATTAGAAGGTGTAGTCTGTTTTTAATAAAATTTGGTATGCTAGTCAATCATGGTCTGTTGAATTGAAATTTTCATTTTGTTTTTGCCTGAGACTTAAATTTTGCAATTTTCGTAACTTTTGGGAGTGTGTTGACTAGGTTTTTCAAATTTTACATTTAATCAATTACGTCAACATTAATAATTGTAAAGACTAACAGAAATTGTATGGGGACCCTTTAGTTTTGCAATAAAAAAGAAAATAATTGATTTATATTTTGCATTTGTGCAGTTTTTTTTTTTAATTTTCGTGTTGATTGCATACTTTCAGGGACAAAAAAAATATATTTTGTCGAAAAATAGGTGCTTAGACAACTTTTCAAATTGAATGATTTTCTGATATCGGAGGATGTGTTTATATTATTTGACAAAGAAAGAATGGTTTTTAAAATACAAATAAAATCTAGGAGAATACTTTCACATATTTTTTAGAAATTTTTCTCTAAGTTTTGCCAGTTTTCAGGTTTTAAATTTTGAAAAATATTTTTAATTAAATGTGAAGTAGAAGAATGTGAAGTAGAAGAAGTACTCAATAGACTAAAAAACAGTAAACATGGGTATACATTTTTTGTGAAAAAAGTTTCAACTTTGAGCCGCTTTTGCACACGCACTAATTAATTTTTTGCATACATTTTATGGGGTTTTCTTAGTTGGAGTTTTACCTTTCAAATGACATCAAAATGGTTAAATTCTGAGTCTATAAATGTTTTAAATGTTGTCTATGGAACGAAACACTGTGCAATGTCAACATTTGACATCAACATCTTTCGCTCTCTGTAAGGACTCACTACTGTCTCTCACTGCTACACAAAACCGCAACAGTTCGACTTGACGTCATCCGAATCGAGTTACGCATATATCTAACTTTGTAAGAAAATCGTTTTCCATTTATTTTCTTGCTTGCCGCTTACCGCTCACTGTTCTGTTTGCTGAAATTTTATTGCCCAGCAACTCCCATTGCAATTTGGGCCGATTCGGTGGCGTGGCTAACTCATTTGCCGTCGTTCGTCTGCATGTTTGTGCGTTTGTGTATTTGATTTGTTTTGTGCACAGCTCGGAGATTTAATTGCTTTGCAAATGTCAGGCAAACAAAACCGAAACGGCCAGCGGCCAACGGCAAACAGTGAAAAGCACAAAGGGACAATGTGCTGCGGGAGGACAAACGCCAGCGGGAGTGTGCGACTCAAATGCACGAAAATTGACTTAATTCGCATAATGCGCGCATTATTTTGTAATTTTATTTGGTATTTTTATTTATCGCACTTTTCGTGTGTATTTGCCATTCCCACCGAAATGCAGCGGCGGATGTAACTTTAGGGCTGCGTGACCTGTTCGGAATTGGCGAACGGTGTCTCCTCTGCGTCTGTGTCTTCGTTGTTGGTGTAAGATTTGTGTAAGCCGTGTTTGTTACCAAAGAATATTAAGTGTATATTTATTTTATTTGGTGCTATCAGCTGGTTTGAGAGCGTTTCATGGATATGTTTATGATGTCTTTCAATCAATGCAATGAGTTGTTTGTTTTTTTAACTGAATTTGTATTTAATTTATTTCTGGTTCTCAAGTGTGTTTTTTGTGTAATGTTACGCAAACATTTATGCAAATTTGTGAATAAATTTAATCGCACTCACCTTAAAATGTCGCATTTTTCATGTATGATGTGTGGAATTAATATGATTTCATTAATTTATGCTATAAATTAATTTAGCACGAAATATTTTCGCTCCAGTTTGCTTAATGTGGTCGCACGTTTAAAAGAACAAACGATTTTAGCGGCACACGCTACAGTCAGCATTTAATGAGTTTTATTTGATTTTGAATTAGAATGCGAACTATCAGTCATTATTTATGGAGTTTTATTTAATTTTGAATTAGAATGGGAACGGCATTGCAAGCATTGTGTTGTATCCAGAAAGGATGTGAAATATATTAGAAATATGAGACAAATTTAGTTATTTTGTTATCTCCAGAAAGAAAGTGGGGTTAGGGCTTTAGAAATATATTACAAATATGAGACAAATTAAGTTATTTCGATATCTCCAGAAAGAAAGTGAGGTTAGGGCTTCAGAAATATATTAGAAATATGAGAAATATTTAGTTGTTGCGTTGTCTTCACAAAGAAAGTGAAATCAGGGCTTCAGAAATATATTAGAAATATGAGACAAATTAAGTTATTTCGTTATCTCCAGAAAGAAAGTGAGATAAGGGCTTCAGAAATGTATTAGAAATATGAGACATATTTAATTATTTCGTTATATCCAGAAAGAACACTTTTATAAGGGCTTCAGAAATATCTTAGAAATGCTTAAAATATTTAGTTATCTTCAACAAGAAAGTGATACAAGTTCTTCAGAAAAATATAAAAAAGGATAGGAATATTTATAGTAATACTTATGGTCATGTGAAATATGTGCCTCATAACTGACAATACATATATTGAAAAATCCCCCACTTTATTTATTTTATTTATTATAATTTTCTTTACACTTTAGTCCAACGCAATTGTCTTCTTGGCCCATTGCTTAGAACTTGTAGACTTCATTGTGGGAATGACTTAAGATAGAAAAATATCTTCAGTATTGGTCGAATACTTATTTCGGAACATTATTACATTAAAGATGAGCAAGTCAGTGGTTCTTGATTAGTCACACGACTTTTTTAGTTGTTGGCTTTGTAGAACTCTGCTCATTATTTAATGGCAATTACTCAAGATGAACAATTATTTCACCAAAGATGTGTTAGTTAGAGCCTTGCATGGTACTTCATTAGAGGAATAGTTTCGCTAGAGATACCAAATATGAATTTAATTCATTTTTAAGACGAATGTAGGCGACATAGATCTTGTCACTGAACCTAAATGGTTTTGGTATTAAAAACGGCAACATCAAATTTTGCACTGGTGTTGAAAAAAATCTCCGGGACAAGTTCCCTTTGATTGCAAATGAAAACAACTCTTTGGCATCACTGGTGATACCTTCGTTTCTGCGGAAGCTTCCTTTTCGAGTTCACAATGCAGCACAGTGGGTTATATTTCAGTGTCGACTACCTAAAATGACTATAAACGCTGATAAATATCAACTTTGACGTTGATAAATATCTCAATGGAACCTTTTTACGTCACCATAAGCATTGGTCTCCAAAACTTTTGTTGTCGCAATGCTTTTGAATTTCAACACGCGTCGCTTAACGGTATCACACGCCAGCTAAGACAATAATTATGAATATTTAGTGAACATTTTTGCTTTAGCAATTTCAATTTGTTGACTTACTCCTTACTTACCCTTTACTTACTTCTTACTTACTTACTTGTTTCTTGCAGGTATTACTACGACAAGAACATCATGACGAAGGTTCACGGCAAGCGCTACGCATACAAGTTCGACTTCCAAGGCTTGGCCGCCGCCACTCAGCCCGCCGCCAGCGATCCCACCTACAAGTACCAGAGCGACTTATTCATGACACCATATCATCATAGCGCGAAGTTGAGCAGCTTCATGAGCCCCCACCATGGTATGACGTCGTCATCAGGTATGGCGCTGCTTATTCGCTCACATGCCACACCATACTTGTCTCTCTCAAACTTGCCCCTGGTCGCTGTCCATTGCATTTTACTAACATTGTTGTTTTGTTGTTTTTCGTTTCATATTGCAGCTTCGATATTTCCCTCCGCCGCTTCCTGGGGCAATTGGGGCAATCCGGCTACGAATCTCTACCAGCCGCACTCGATGGGCCATGTGACGCCGTCGCACGTCGCGCCCCATCTCAGCTCGTATCCGCACTATGCATGACCATCATCGTCCGGCGGTGGCTTCTAATATGAGAGCAACGCCATCGTCAGCGGCAGCAGCGCGCACGCTGCACACGCCGCGCATGCCGGCAGCGTGAATGTGAGCGGCAGTGCCAGCAGCAGCAGTGCGGCTGCCATCAATGCCGCCGCCACGCTGCACTGCCTCACCACGGTGAATGGCGCCGGCGGCGGCGGCGGCGGTGTGGCGGGCAGCGGTGTGGGCAGCGCCAATAGCAGCAGCAGCAGTGTTGGCGGTGGCGGCAGCGGCGGTGGTGTTGCGCTCGGTCTGGGCGGGGTGGGAGTGGGTGTGGGTGTGAACAACGGTGGCATTGGCGGCGTTGTTGGCAGCAGCAGCAACCACAATGGCGGCAACAATTTGAATATAGCAACGGCCACCCTCACGGCCGCGCCAACGCACAGCATGGGCGCCGGGCACGGCGGCTTCGGCAGCATTGGCGGCCTGAGCGTCGGCGTGGGCATGGGCATGGGCGGCGGCAACATCAACTCGATTGTTGTTGGCAATCGATTAATGAACACGGGCTTGCCGACAATATTGAAATGATGCCATTTGGAAAAGTTTTGCATGTCGATGAATGGCGCCAGCGCGCCCCTAATGCCGGCCGCGTTCAAGCACCCGCACCCGCATTCGCATTCGCACTCGCAGCTGCAACAGCAACACGACGACATCGAGCAACAACTACAGCTGCAGCAACAACAACACCAATATCGCTACATTTAAAGGGGGCCGAGAGCGCAAGCAACAACAGTGTATGCGGAGAGAGGGGAACGAGCGCGCCGCCCTTTCAACGAGACCACCAAACCAAGTCGAATCGAATCGAATCGCTTTGTTGACGCCTTTGTCAACCTGAAACAGGGTCTTAACACATCTGCATGACTACAACTACAACAACAACAACACAATACAATATACATTCATACTCTTAGTTAGGTAGATACGAGTATGTGGTTGCGTTATTGCAGACACTGTGAATTGTGTGAGTGTGTGTGTGCAGATACTCGACGCATACAAAACTTTTTGTTATGGCCGCGAAAAGGTCAGAGCAAGTCTCGAATGCAATTCTTCAACCACTTTTTATCAGACAATATCATAGAAAATGTGCGGCCGCCACTAATGTCGCTGCTGGCGACTTTTACCGACACCCAACCAGCGAAAATGTTGTGCAAAATTTTGAAGCAAAAAATCAATTTTAACTGAAACCGTGCAGCACTTCTAGTAGTCTTCTTGCGCCCGAGACTTCTCAATACGGTCCCACCCCAGAACTTCTGTCATTTCTAGTCACTCACTTCTAGCCTGTTTGTGAACCTTCATGTAAAGTTTTATGAACAAAAAATTTAGCCACTTAAGCACTCAACTTTTGTAAATACTTGAAGGCAGCAGAAGAACTCTACATAATAGCTTAGGCGCGTTGACATATGTACGTAATCTACATGTAATTGTAAATTATGCACTTAATTATAAATAATACAAAAATGTAAAACAAAACACAAAAATTTATTTGTAATTTTTAATGAATCTTACAGCGAACAAAACAGTAAATGAAAACAAATATCATTGTTCCCTCACGAAAACCAAAACTAACAGAGTACCAAAAGTATTTGTGTAAATTACGGCAGACTTTATTAAAATAAAAATGCTGTTGTGTATTTTTAGCAATAATTACAATACAAATTTTCTCTAAATATAGTCAACAACAACAACAAGAACAAGCTTTTTAAACTACACACCTTTTGAGACACAGTCCGTTTGGCTGTTTGTATGTGTGTCAGTGTGAGTTGGAACTTTTTTAGAGCAAAAAATGTATAGAAAAATTAAATAAGGAATGTAATTTTAATGTTGGCAGAAAATATTATGAAGAAAAAATAAATTAAAAACAAAATTTTACTTAAATGTACAGAATTTTAATAATAAGCACTAATTGTTCTGTTTAATTTATGAAATTTGACAAACAATTTTGCATCTTTTATTAAATTTTAATGCTACGTATGATTTATTTATATTTTTTTAATTGCGTTTTTAAAGAAGATTTTTTAAAAATTTGTTGAGCAATTATTTTGTGGACACAACTTTGCGTATATTTAATATTATTATGAAATTATGAATATAAAATAGTTTGGTTTAAATATTAATATTTAGGAACTGTGAAGACTGTAATTTGTAAATTTTGTAATCACGGAATTATTTTTTTTGAACACTTGGTATATTTTAAAAATTTTAATTTTCAACTGTTAGTGGAACGGTGGCTGCGATTTTTGAAGACGCTTAACTTTTGGAGAACACAAATATTTTTCCATCATCGGCAACACTATGGGTCAATTAGACCCCGTTCACGTTCGATCGCTTATAATATCACAACTATTGAACTTTTTGACGTAAAAAAACAAGCTTTGGAACTGGTGTAGTCGCTCAAAGAAGGAGTATGAGTCTACATGACCCAGTGTGTTCTCCAAACCTTGAATCGAGTTGCCATTCTCCGTCGTAGTTAAAACCAAAAAATATAAAAACAATTTTCTTTCTTTCGATGGTTGTTCTTTCTGTAAACAACGACAAATTTCTACCTAAAAATTGTTCCCAATTAGCTGTTCTGACTTGGTCTAAGACCTGTGGGCCCCTTTCATTCCATACGAATTCAAGCGCACAACACTGGAACTTGAAAAGTTACTGGAACTGAAACTTCAGAAGTTTGATTTTTAAATTGTGTGCATTTTTCCGTAACTTGAACAATATTTTCAATTTGTTAGTTAAGAAAAAAGTTTATTGCTTTCATTTTTTCGAAATTTTTGATCGATCGGTCAAGTAGTTTTCGAGACAAGCAGACAAACATTGATAGACAGAGTATTAGTGAAGGGATTTTTATCCAAAAATATTTCTTATTTGTATAAGAAAATATATTATAATTTATAATATAAATAATTTTTATTTATTTATTTATGTATTATTTTTAATTACAATTAAAATTATAATTAAAAAAAGAGCACTAGCTTCTTATTTGTATAAGAAAATATTTTATAATTTCTTCTGGTGTTATGAATGTTAAATTCATTCTAACTATTTCTGCTTTTTTCTATATTTCTTCTCCTTCCATTTCGTTTCATTTTTTCAGTTGTTTTTTTTTTGTATTTATCTAAAATTTGTTTTTGTTTTTCATGTTTATCTTAATCTGGAAAACTGTGATAGATGAATGTGTACAGTTTAAATATTTTATTAATTTTATCAACTACAAAAACAACAAAAATATAATAATAATAATTATAATGAAAAATTCTTAGCATAAGTTCCACAAGGTTTACTTTTAAATTTAAATGTAAAATTTAAAGTTTTATGTATGTATGTACGTATTCATGTTTGTACCTTAGCGTATGTTGTGCACAAAAATGCAAATATCGATGTATCTATGTGTGTGTACAGTTGATAAGCAAGCAAACAAAAACAACAAAAAAAAACAAATGAATTTTTAACATCCAACTTAATGATTACTGGGATTTGCTCGTTCAGAGCACACAACCCAGCGTTGGCTAAGCATAATTAACTAAAATTAAGCAAGTAACTTCATCAATGTGTACAATAACAAATTTAAGTGTAATTACTCCAATGACAAGTGGAAAAGTGTCTAACTGTATTGAATAAACGGAAATTTTTAATTAATCTCGATGTGTAAAAATCCAACAAAACATAAATGAACAAACAATAAAATAATTGTAAAATCTTTATGGCAGTACATTGAAATTTTTAGTGCAACTAAGTCAGCCGAAACAGATAAATAACAGGAAACACAAAAACAATAATAAAAATAATGAAATCTTAATAAAATGGCAGAACAGAATTGAGAATTGTGAGAAGCGAAATAAAACAATTTCAAAATTCAAATCTTATTCTCGTTTATTTACCACTGGGCAGCGCACTTAAAAAAACGAAAAATTAAAAAAAAAATCAAAACAACAAAATAAAACATATTAAAAAAAAATTAAGAAAATAAATAACTAAAAAAAATTACAAAATATATAAAATACTTAAGAAAATAAATAATAAAAAACTTGAAGCATTTTTATTAATTTCTTTAATGAGGTAAAAATTAAGCTAATTTGTTTTCAAAGTTGTTTTTTATAAAACAAAATGTTATTTTTTTATAAATAAAAACGACTCATTCCTTCTTGAACCACACAAACTCGTAGTCCTTGAGCGTGTTCTCCTTGACCTGAACGGGCGCGTCCAACTTTCGCCAGCGAATGCGCGGCTGGTAGCCGAACTCGTTGGCGATGTACTCGATGGTGCGCTCCACGTTGTCGTCGCCGATGGAAAAGAAGCTGCCCTGCTTGTTGCCGTTGCGTGAGCCCGTCTCCGTGTGACCATTGTAGTCGAGTGTGTACTTGAAGCGGTACAGATCGCCGGTGTCGCTGCCGGCGCCCTTCGCACCATCAGCAAAGCTGCCACCGCCGCTACTAGAGCCCGCACGACTGGCGGGTACGCCACTGCCCACTTTGCCTGCTGCGCTACCACCTGCGCCAGCCGGTTTGCTCGCAGCGACGCTACCACCGCTGCCACTGCTGCCGCTTCGAGGCTGCAATTCGGGGTTGTTTGCGTCGTTGGACTTTGCGTTGAAAGTGCCTGCAGAGGGCGCTGCTGACTTTACTGTGAAATAATATTGGAAGGGATTTATGTTGAAGCGAGTTTGTATGGGAAATGTTGGGTTATGGCAGCTTTACAGTTTAAGGGGGATGAAATATTAAGAGCGCTTGTTATTTACCGTTATTTGTGTACGTCTTAGGTGACTTTGGTGTGCTGTTGGTGATTGTCTTTGCTATGCTGGTGAGTGCTGTGCTTGTGCGCGTGCTAACAGTTGGTACATTAGCTATGAGGGGGAGGAAGTGGCAAAAAGTTGGTGTTAGATTTGAAGGCATTGCATGGTTTTCTATAGAAGATTTATCTATTTTTATTTAAGAGGTAGAAAATAATAAAAACCCATTGAAAACAGAATTTCAATTAATTTTTTTTGCAAATTATGAAAAGGTTTATGAGTAAAATGTTTTCTTTTTTCGCAAGTTAGACCTTTTTTTAGATGGAAAATGTTTAACCCTTCTGTCAATACGACAAATTTCCACATATCATCAATACGAAGGTACCCGGGTACTTTCATACAATCTGTATGGGACAAGTGAAAATAATAGCGAACAAATTTAAAAAATCGTTTTTGGCTTATAAAAGAAAGCGTTATTTATTGATAATTCAAGTTTAAAATACTAAACACATATTAATAGTGCAATAATTTTAGCATTTCCGTGTTTTACGTTGTTGCTTACGTTAATCGGTAACGAATATAGCACGATTCATGGGCTTTTGACCGGTGAGTAAGTGTTTCTGTGTTCCGTAAACTGTTTGAAAACCGTTTGTAGTGTAAACATTGTGATAACAAGGGCATTGTTGTGCCTATTCTGAGTTTTCGACATCAGCGGCGCACCCAGGATTTCAGTTTAAAAGGTGCTCTGCATACAACTTTTGACCCCAATACCATTTGAAATCAATGCGTCACCCACAATTTTTGTAGCTAGCAAATATTTGGGGAGTTTGAACCACCAATACCCCCTCACGTTACCTTCTCAAGGTATTCTCCACGGCCTCTGACTTTTTGTTGTATCTAATTTATGTATGCTGCGAATAATATATACTGCCAATGTGCAAATATTGAGACTGCGACCACTTATCACTTTTTCGTTCCACTTTTAGTAATAAAATGGGTCAACATTTGAGCCATAACGTCAAGTGACCCTTGTACTATTGTAAATGCGAACGATTTTTTGTCTTGGATTGTCCCTTGGCACTGCTTTGCCGTGGTGCATTGCTGAAAGAACCACCCAGCTTCATTACTCTTTGGAAGATACAGCTCCAAAGTTTGTATCGCCGAATATCGATGACTTTAGGGGGTCGAGGAGTGCCGCAGAAGTAAAAAGGTTATTCGCTGTAGCATGCGGACGTAAGGTTTAAAGCTTTGAATTCAAATTTGTAATATTTTTCCGCCTACTTGGGTCTTACATACGTTGACAATTGCTTAGCTTTCCTGAGTAAAACTCTCCTTGGAGTATCTTGGAGTAACTCGCATGTGAAGTCGAAGACAGCCTTGATTTCAAATTTAAAATTTGGTCCACTCGAATATGAACGAGTAATCTCACGTTGAAACTGTATGGTTTTACTGTATTTTGTTTGAAGGTACCCGGGTACCTTCGATATAGTACAAAGGGGTAGTGTTAACAAACAAATCGGGTTCTAAAAGTTATAAAGAAAAAGTCTTCTTTCTATATCAGTTATCTAATAGGTAGTCAATTGATTTTTGGAAGATACTAAAATTATCATCATAGCGTTCCTTGGCCGAAAGTGGGATATTTTTACTTCGAAAATGCAAAAGGTACCCAGGTACCTTCGTATTGACAGAAGGGTTAAATAAACTTAAAAAAAAACATTTCCCTAAAGAAGCTTCTTTAGAAGAAATAAACTTTTGACGCTCACTGTTGTGCATATTTTCTACAATTTGTTCGCATTTCCCCTACTCACTCTTTGGGCTTTTTGTGCGTTTTGGGAGTGTTAATTGTTGTTGTGTTGTTGTTAAATGCTGTTGTGTTGTAGTTGTAGTTGTAGTAGCTGTTGTTGTTATTTGTGGTTTCTTTGTAGTGGTGAACTTAGTTTGTGCTGGTGCTTTTGTTGTTGTTTGTGCTGGTGATTTTGTTGTTATTTGTGTTGTTGGTGTTATTTGTGGTTTCTTTGTAGTGTTGAACTTAGGTTGTGCTGGTGCTTTTGTTGTTGTTGTTGTTTGTGGTGTTTTTGTTGTTTTTGTTATCTGTGAGCCCAGTGTTATAGTGTTTTCCCTACCAGCCGGCGTACGCTTCGGTATATCGGGATGTGGAATTATAGTGTCGCGCGCTTCAATCGCTGCGTTTATTTTATTCTCAGCCGCCGCACTTGCGGCCAACGTTCTGTGCAGTTGCGCGCCAATGGTTGCCTTCAGCGGCTGCTGCATTGTTTTGCTCGTCTGCTGCACATTGCTTAAAACCTGCGGCAACAGCCTCTCGGCCATTTTCTTACCATTCTTGCTCTCAATAACGGCACCGGCGTTGTTGCCGTAGTCATTGTTCAGCGGACGCGACAACGTTCGTATCTCCACTTTGCCGGGTGTCTTCTTTGGCGCAGTCGTGTCGGTGGCTTTCTTGGGCGCATTGTTGGTCAGAAAGCAGCCCGAGCAGGCCGGGTTGGCAAAGTTGTGACGCGGCAACGCTTGCGGTGGCGTGGTTGTTGTCAATGCTGGCCGTGGCTTGGGCGCCACAACCATCTCGATGGTTTCTGTAAATGCAATTAAAAACAAAGTGACAACACTTTTGTGCTCAAGTCTGAGAAGCGAGCGAAAATGTGTCTGCAGCCGGTGCACTCACTTGGACGCGCCTCGTAGGGATAGTTGCGCATGGCCAGTATGCGAAATTTGCCCTCCTCATCGGTGGCGTAGACGGTGACGTGGTAGATGCCGTCGGCGGTTATGAAGCCAAATTCGCCCATCACAATGCCGCGTTCATCTTAAAGAAAGATCATACGAATAATTATAATAAAAGCGAAGAAGTAGAGCCAGTAGACATTGGCCACGATGGGCGTTTGAATTAAAATTAAATGATAATAAAATGATAATAAAAAATGATAATAAAATGATAATAAAAAATGATAATAAAATTAGAAGTTGTCGAATTCTGAGAGAATTTCTTTCAAACAGTTTTTGGTGCATCGTTTTGGCGATTGTTTTTGGTTGGCGTTGTTTACTGGCGCGAAAACGAAGAGGCTCTGACAACAATCAAACTGGCTTAACAGGACTTTTTTTTGCTGCTGTCAGTCGTGTTGTTGTCTGTCTTTTTCGCACTGCCTGTTAATGAAAGGTCACTAGCTTTCGAACAACACAGGTTTCTACTTTCGTATGGGAATGTGTGTGTGTGAATGTGTATGTGGCGGCCTGTGTGTGTGTGTGTGTTATACGCCATAGGCTCTTAATAGCCCCTAACCAGCTACTAAAAATCATCATCGGCAATTAGTTTAGCATGCAATCGTAAATCTTCCGGCATATTCGTGCACAGCGTGGTACTTCATTACTTTCGCTCTCAACTTTTGTTTTCTATGCTTACGTAACACCATGAAACGCTTTCATAAATTTTCAAGTTTGCTTAAAATGAATATTAAATAAAGAACGAGGCAGATGTTTGTAGAACACGTTCTCCAGCCGCTCAGTATGTGTGTGTGCGTGTGTGGATAAAGCAAAGATTTGGGATCAATGAAATCTTAACATTTTATTTATTTACATTTATATCTGTCGGCGCCTGGAGAAACAACTAAACAAATAAATAGTTTTGCAAAAAACAAATTTTTTTCAAATTCGAAGCAACAAGCAGTGCTAAGAGCGGAAGAAGTGTTTACAAAAAGTCGTCAAAAAATCATAAAAAAATACATGAAACATTTAAATTCACACTTCAAATATTCAAAATTGTATACAAAGTAAACAACTGAAGTAAATTACGTTTTATACCTTTAAAAAAATGATATGAACATAAATAATAATATAATAGAACTTGATAATAGAAAGAACTTGAGGAATGGTCTAGTTCGTTTTCGAAAAATCTGATGATAACAAAATGCATTTTCATGCTTTTTGAAAAAATATGCCGAATATTCCGATGAGACTGTTGGATTGCTAAGTTTTCTTAAACTGGTTCAATAAGTGAGTGGTCTCATGCTTGTAGTATCACAATGGGCCTTCATGGCCTAAGTGAGCTACGCATTTTGGCAGCCACTCCTACCTACCCACTTTGAGTTGTAGAAAGACTATGAACCATGCAAGTTCTAGTTTCAGGCTTTCAGCTTGTGACTTTTCGACTAAAGATTACCCGGTTTTATTGTGGATTAAATTTTGTATAATACATCTTTTGACAAATGCGCGGAAATTAAAATAATCAGACCTTTGGACAGCTTTTTAAACTAGATACTTTTTAAATAGATACAGTAAACTAAAGTAGAAGTAGTAGTAAAATTTCTTTAAAAATTAAGTAAATGCTCAAGTCATGGTAATCTAATTTAATATTTAGTGGTATTCAATACTATTTTCACCTCTGTAGTATATCAATTTTTGATATCAAAGACTGCTGTCGTAGGCTGCTTCAAGTTGAACGTGCAGGTTTCAGAGTTTTGAATGACAAATGAACAGTCATTGGTAGCAATAATTCAACAACATGTGCTTCACTTTTGGGAAGGTAAACCAAACAAGTTCTGGGTCAAACTTTTACGTAACTCGCCCCAGGACGAGACTGGAACTGAAAATCAGCATACAATTTTCTACTACTTAGTTATCAAGAGCAGCTTTTGCTCCATCTCCAACACTGAAACCAACAATGCAACCAACCATAATCTCTCTTCATATGCCGAAACACTGATCGTAGAGGGTGAATATCTCTGTAGTAGAATTAAACGAAGACTAAAAATCAGTCCAAAATTGTTTACTGCCGAAGTCTTAATTTCTGTGAATCTCTTCAAACCTTTTTTCAGCGTTCAATGAAACCAACCACAATGTCTCTTCTTATTTCGAAAGAAGAATATTTTCAACAACACCAGCAACTCTGTGAGAACAGTAAGTTCAAGCTCAATCTCAGCATTTGTCATGCCAAAGCAACAATTAGCATTTTAGACAGGAATTGTATTTTTTAAATTCGGATATAATTACCAATAAAGTTATTGTTTCCTCTTAAAAAAGTTTCATTTATTGTCTACTGCAGCTGCGCGCCAACGCGTCAACGTAAACAAATCCAGCTGCACTGCTGTTGTCTGTCGTCTACACTTCACTTTATAGCTTTTAGACAACTTTTAATGGCGAATCAAACAAAGTGTCGACTACGTAATAGCTAATTCTAAAAATACAATTTCGAAAACAGCAAACACGACTCGAGGGGTTTCCAGTTTTAACTGAACATACATATTTATTTTATCAAAATATGTTTGTCATATTTTTGTTTATTTAGAAACGTTTCTGCACTAATTCCAGTTCAAGAATCCAGTGTGTTGAATTTTAGACACTCGAAGACCAGCCACTTCACTGTGTCGCTTAGTTCTTTCACAAATACATTTGTCGTTGACTTTATAACGTTTTTTTTTGCTTATATTTACGCTTCAAATTTAATTAATTTGAATCTAATTTATTTGATTGTGTTTGGCTTAGTTCAAACAGGTCCACTGTGTTTTAGTTGAGCACTAAATGAATTTATAACGCAACAATTTCGTTCCTTGATATACGTTTATATAGATGCAAGGCGGTGTGGACGGTGTTAGGAAGCATAGGTTTCCATTTGTTAAAAATATACTTCAGGAAAATCGATTTACACACATACACACTTTAAATGATTCAAAACATTGAAGCTGTCAAATTAAAACGGCAAAATCAATGAGAAGGTTGATGGAAAAATTATGAAAATAGATAGAAAAACTTGAAAAATAGCAAAAGAGATGAGTATATAGTATCATAGATACCAATGACAACCATATAGGGTCACGAAGATTTTTCAAAATTTGTTTTCAATGCATCTGTTTGAAAATAGTGTCCAAGCAAAAAGATCTTCGTTGTATAAATTTACAAAATTAATAAAACGCGTGGAAAAGGGTTTACGTTTGACCATTTCAAAGTAAAATACATGAAAATTTCGACTACAGAGTTTTAAAGACAGTGAAGTCCTGAATGAAAGTATGAATCCGGCAAAAAACCACGAATATTGAAAAACTTAAAGCTAAATTCAATAATAGCAATAAACTAAGCCAATTTGACAAAGCCAAAGAATTTAGTTACCACAACAATTTTATCTCTAAAGTGCTTAGAAAATTCAACATAAGTGAGCTTCAAAATATTCAGAAACACACATTTTGGCAGTTAAAAAACAGTGTCACTGGATGGTAAAAAATTATTAATTAATTTAAAAAAAAATACCTTGTTTTGGATGACGAAAATTATTTCCCATTAAGTAAGCCGCAAGTAAATGAAAATTACCATTTTAATTGAAATGTTGTTTGTGCAACTGACAACAGTGTAAAATAGAAATTTAAGCACAAATTTGAATCAACAGTCATACTGTACATCGTGTTTTTCCAAAAAGTAATTTAAAAGTCATGTTTTCAATAGTCGGGTATCAAAAATAATGTTTGAAGAAAGTTCTTATACCATTTCTCAGGAAATACCATAACAATGATAATTCATATTTTTGGCATCATAACACAGTGTAAAAAAAAAATGAAAAAGAAAAGAATTGCAAAAAAAATGAATTTTTTCCGAAAGAATGTAAGCCAACAAATCTTACTTAATCTTGTACAATTGAAGATTTCTTTGGAAATTTAAGTTCAATGGACTACACAAATAATTGGAGAGCAGCAACCTGTTAAGGATTGAAAAAAATGCATACAATTATTAACCTCCTCGTGAGAAGGCATGCAGAGAACGTTACGCTTTACAGCTCACCATGGACCATTTTTAGCTTAGCATTGATTTTTTCATAATTAAATTTCTGTCCATCCGGTGTTTATAAACTCATAAACCCAATAAATAAAGACAGGTCAACTGCTGATGCCTAAACCAATTCTCAACACTTATTATGTAGCATTCTCGTACCACTGCCGATTAATAGGTTAAGCGGCTAAAATATGAACCTGGCGCAGACATGGAAGGGGCGCTGCCTTGCCCGAGTGTACACAGTGAGCACAAGCGGCTGACTGGCCGGCAGTGAGTTGACCCAATTTAGCAGTGCAACGCGTAATGTGCAAAAATCGGGCATGGATGGAAAGCTTCTTAAGTAATTCTGCGTATTGTTGGCCAAAAGCGCCAAATGGCGCTTCTAATTTTAGAGCAATTGAGTGTTCCGATGTGTTAATAAGTATGTATGTTGCTTGTGTGCTATGCAAATTTGCTGTCAATAAAAAATAAATGCTTGCTTGATGATTTTTTTGACGCGACATTGACAAACACGGCCATCAAATCACACAGTGACATCATGCAGATGTTGTACTATAAACATACATACATACATATATCATGTGGCTAGTAGACTTGTGACAAGTGCACACAAATCGGTGTTGTGTACGCGCTATGTAGCGCCAATCAACTTCGGCCATGCCACCGCTTCGTATGTACGCAATTTTTGTATAATTTCTATATTGTCAAAATATTTTTTTGCAATCAATTCTAATCAATGCATTAATTTCGCATTAATGTCATAACAGGCGGTGTGTGAATTAATTGCGCCCGAAAAAAAGTGCTCACACATCAGCAGCGAAAAACACGAAATTTGTATAACAATACAACAAATAAACAGCTGTCGGCTGTTTGCCATAACCTGTTCGATTTTATGGTTAAATTGAAATCAGCTGAAAACTTGTACGTTGAGTTATTGCCACTAATAAATTACAGCCGTTTGAAGTTTGCGGCCCACGAACGCAAAACTATCGATCGCTCTGCAATCATTTAGCCTACACTATTAAAAAATTATTATTTTTATTATCCCACCAAGCAAAATGTGAGAAATAGGCAACAATCGTCAGTAGCAACAAATTGGCGACTCGCCGATTTATTGCCGCAGCGACAAATTAGCAACATGTCCCAAAAACACGTTGTTTTCCAGGACTTTGAAATATCGAATGGATATGCTTTGTATTTCAGTGAGATTGATTGCATTTAAACAATTTTTATTCATTCGTCGACGGTTCATTGATCAACAGCATTGATTCAAACTCAAACAATGAGAGCAACATTGAATCTTTGTATGCAAATGAAATTCCATCTCAACCAAAACTAACTGACTTTTTATATATAATTTTCCAAAAAATATAATGTATTTAGATTTGAAAACGAATCGTCCAGGCGATATGAAAACAACTCGTCCAGGCGATATGAAAACGACTCGTCAAGGCGATAAGAAACCGACTCGTCACGGTGATAAGAAAACGACTCGTCACGGCGAGTTGCTTTCGGCGGACGTTTTAGAACGACTGGTGATACGAAATCGACACGCTGGCGATATTACCGGCGATAAATTTGTTGCCGGGGGCGACCCGTTTTCTTATTGCCGGCAACAAAAAATGTCTGGTGGGATTATTCTAGTTTTTAGAACATTTCTAAAAAAAAATAAAAATAAATAAAAAACTGGCAAATAAATACAAGCAGCACATAAAGCATTTTTTTGACACGCAACGCCCAAACGTCTTTGAGGCGCTCTTCGCTGTTTAGTGTTCGGTCGTCGACTTATAGTTGACAATCTTTATGGTGTTCTACGAAAAGTTTGCAGCAACAGGGGCTCAACGCTGTTTTGCTTAATATTTACTATAATATTTTACTACAGCCTACACTGACCGACAGTGGTGGATTCAGGGGGTTTTTTGGGGTTTGAACCCCCCGAGATATTAGGGTCGACTTTAAAACTACATACACATTTATGAATATTAAAGAATTACTTTTTAAACCCTGCCCCCCAAAATATTTTTCTAAATCCGCCCTGCTGGCCGAGGTTCCAGTTGGGTCATTTTGGTAGTGGGTCTGTTAGTATCTAAATTTGTGGTCCGCATAATTTGAAGAATTGATCCGGAAAATTGAGGTGCCAGGATGGAGTTTTGTTCATAGTGGATCTAACACTAACACTTCGAGGCCGGTACAACACAATTTTGTGATTAGCAACGTTCGGAGGCTCTATTCAGCAGATTGAGGTTAGTAAAAATTCACTGTGGTAGTGGGTCTACAACACTAAGAGCCGGTATTGAAATTATGTGAAATTATTCATTCGGAGAAACGATCTATCACGAAGCGAGAAACAGGAAAATCTGGTGTAGAAAAGTATAAAAAGTACTAGGTCAGCCCTTGGGTCCCGTAGGTTTGTCAACCAGTTTCCATGCTCGATTACTTTAAAATGTGTATAAATATAGACATGAAATTTGGTGTAGCTGATCCACTAAAACTTAAACTAAGTACCGA
This sequence comes from Melieria crassipennis, assembly GCA_963668005.1. Lineage (NCBI taxonomy): Eukaryota > Metazoa > Arthropoda > Insecta > Diptera > Ulidiidae > Melieria > Melieria crassipennis. The sequence continues at coordinate 104,863,735 of OY764962.1, read as the reverse complement.
CAAGAATTTTCATTGAGTAGTCAGTTTAAACTAAGGAAACTTATTATCCGTAAGAAATGTTATTTAACTGACAGTTCTTAGTGTAACTTTCAGTATCTACTTTTAAGCAACTAGAAGCAATAGAAAGCAATTTATTAATTAATAATTTTAAGAAAGCAAACAGCTCATTAATTTGAATCAAGTTTGTGTAACTGTTAAAGACCTTCTACATTACAAACAGAATTTCAAATGTGTGTGTCACACCAGTAGCGGCTTAAGAGGGGGGGCGGAGGGGCGGACCGCCCCGGGCCCCGGGCTGCGGGGGCCCCCGAGAGAAACTTGTAAATATATAAAAATTTAAAGTTTTTCAAAACTGAAACTTGTAAAAAACTATTTGGGCTCCACAATGGTTGTTGAAAGGTTGTTTGTCACTTTTATCAATTGAAAGAGACACAGTATCGACAATTGACTTTGTCGATTTTTTGCAAATTTTCAAAAAATGTTTCCTCGAAGATTGCATTTTTTAACTTAAAATTTTGTGCAAAATATGCAAATACAAAATTCTAAGTTAAAAATTAAATATCGCAATCTTAGAGTGAATTACACAATTACTTAACCTCATTAAACTTTGTAGAAGTCAAAAAAATTTACAGTTATAATTATTATTATTATTACAGTTATTGGTTGGATAAAAACACATGTCCCGGAAATCCGGTTTTCGAAGGCAATTCTATGCTTCTTGTAAGTAAGCTAAATATGGGCTTCTTACATGCTGTTATGTAGGGGAAATATGTTTTTTCAGGACTTTTTTTATAAAGTCACTGCTACTGGGTTTTATAAAATATTTTTGTACATTTCTGAAGATTTCTACTCGACACGAAAAATATACCTAAAAATAAAAGTGTTTTCTAGGGGTAACTTTCTTGAGAACTTGAAATAGAATACAATTTAGATGTATGAATCTACAGACTGAAATCCAAAACATGTATGTTTTCCATACCTGACATAGTTTGGTCCTGAAAGTTCAAAATAGAAAATTTAGTTAAATGGAGACAATTTCCCTCTTTCATTTGATACCCATATCTTCATCATTGAACTACCGCATATATTTAATATTGAAATGTGTATCTCCTTAAAATGTTAAAGTCCTTTAAAAAGGACTTTTGGGTCAGAGAATTTAATACTGACTATGCCAGAATACTATAAATTATCTCTAGTTTCGCGTCTATATCAAAATTTGGATGGGTCTCTGCAAAAAAAAAAATTGTTTCGCACGGTGTAATAAATGTAAAGTTGGTGTTTTCACTCACTGCATCATAACTTTATCATTTTTCTTTCAATTCTATTGATGTTAGGCTTAATATTTGCTAAAATAGTATATATTTCATTTTAGATTTTAAAACCAGAGAAGATAATTTATTTTTTCTTTAAAAAAATATTCGAAAATTTATGATTTTTTAAATTGGTCGAAAAATTCACATTGTTACAACTTTCACCGTCAGTAACTTCCCCAAATCTCATCTGATTTGGACAATCTATATATCACTAAAAAGCCACTAAGGTATTATCTTCTGAACGACGGACAGCTCGTGTTAATCGGATAATTCTTTTAGGAGATATGTGCTCATAACTGAAACAACAGGAAAAAAATCGTTTTTCGAAGATTTTTCGAAAACGCTTCTTCAACAATTTTTTGGTTTTCAGTTTCGTGTTCAGCGGCCAAAGTTAGTCTAGAAAAAACTTTTATTTTTAGGTGCACGCGATTGGCCCATTTTTTGTCGACAATCGAATCCTCCTGCTCGGGTAGCTTAAAAAAATGGCCAGATCGTAGTAACGAAGCAAGATTTTCTGTTTTTTTTCGAGATATAAGATGGCATTTGGAAATGACAAATTTGCTCCCCCAAAAGTTTTCCTAATTTCACGAAAGTTTTTATCAATTTTGGAAAGATGTAGTTAGATTATCCTTTTATCCATTTTTCATTTTTTTCTCTGGGATTCTATTGCTTTCTATAAAATTTCAAGCACATACTATATATGTACGTTTAAAATAATTTGTCTCGTCGTTTAAAAATAAAAGTCCGTTTACTGTTCACTGGAATACAAATTTTCAAAAAAAAAAGCAAAAAGCATAAACGGAAATTCCCCTTATTAGTTTTGTACGCAAACTTATGCTGCACCGTTTTGTGGGGCCCCCTCAGCCGTCGCCGCCCCGGGCCCCCGAGCACCTTAAGCCGCCACTGTGTCACACCCCTTTGATATGATGCAATTAAATTAACCTATCGGACTTGTCTTCTTCTTCTTCTTCTCCTAGCGTCCATGCGGGAGAAGCATTACAACAATGCAAAATATCAACAAATCGCTCAAGATCGACTGAAACATTCTGGTTTTTTTGTAAGTGCATTCTAAGTTTTGCATATCTATTGCTTGCATAGGTTCGACTGCTCATGTCGACTGCATGGCTGCATTCAGCACAAATTTTTACGACCATAAAGCGTGCAAGCATGCTTTTGCCATGCGGCCATTTACTGCGCACTCCAAAGGCTCGTAAAAAACTTGCATGTTGTATGCGCATCTGCAGTTATATGTCAACGATAAATATAACCACAGACGCATAAGACGCATAAGAAAAACATGCAAGTAACCAATCTCGCTTGCCTTAGGCTCAAATGCGAATATATTTTGAAAAAACGTTTTGTCTATTGGCAAAAAGTGGCAACACCCTCAAACAGACAAAAATAAAGAAGTCAAAAAATTTTTAAGATAAATGTCGGCTGCTCAGTGCTTGTGAAAAAAAAAATATTTGATTGTGAAAAATGTTTAATTTTCAAGTGCAAAGTTGGTAAGCAGTGGAGTGAGCAGTTAAATTTAATGACAGTCGAAATATAAAACGCGCACAGGTCAATGAAATATTTTTAATTTCACCCAAAGCGCTCATTAAGCAAATTGCACAAAATTTGCAATGCTTTCGTTATTGACGATTTTAGTTATGTTTGATTAAAAATATGTCAAGACTGGCTATTAATCAGAATGTTTTGAATGTATAGTAAACAGAAAATTATATGAGTTATACAATGTTTGACTGTTACAAGTAAAATACACTTGGAAAAATTGTTTGCAAATTAGTTTTGCTGTTAATTGGTTATACAAAATTGAATTCTTCTTATCAATCAAAATTAGTTGAAAAGTTGTCCTTTTAAATACAATAAACTTTCTTAAAGTTTAATTAAACTGAATGTACAAAAATAAGGACCAAAATACACTGAGCAAAGTACAAACAAAAGCAGCCCACTCTTTCTCATCCAAAACAAGCAGAAGTCTTAAAGCACTTTAAGAAATCATTAGTGATGAAACATTGGAAAATTATCAGTTATTGAATACTGAATTTGTGGGTCAAGATCGTCAGTGCTTGTGGTCAGGAACTCAATAAAACTTCTTGACCTCTTAGTTTATATTCAAAACAATGCCACAGGATAACACTAATTAATACTTATAGAGTATCCTGTTCTATAGTGCAGACTGTTCTGTTGAACATTAATAATGTTTATAAAAAATGGATTCATTATGTGTTTAAAGTTTTCAGAAGATATCAGAACCATTTTTAGATAAAATGTGGAAATATCAAAAAGATTTTTTTTAGCAAAGAATGTGCTTCTGTTTTTTCTCGATTGATTTTAAGGATATTGCACACTAAATACAAAAGAGTTACAACTAAAAAATCACAAAATTTCAGTAGAGGCGAAAAATTCTGCAGAAACAATGCAATTAACATAAAAACAGATATACAGTATTTTTCGTTTATAACGAACCAATTTCAAAAGTACGTGCTTTATGTTTTCGCTTATTACGAAACCGTTTAAACTGAACTTTCGGTTAAAACGAACCATTTTTCCAGTCCCTCGAAGTTCGCTTTAAGCGAAAAGTACTGTATGTATGTTTAATATTTTTCCAGATAAAGACGATGTGATAAGAACGCAATTTCTGAAGTAGTTAGAGATGTGTACTGAGAATTGTTTCATGGAATTCGATTCTTTTTTAAATAAATTTGAAGTTGTAACCCTCTTGAATTTAGTGTACTAATTATGTCAGAATTATGATATTTAACAAATTTTGCAAAACAAATTTCACGTTAAGCGTCAGTGAAGTCACAATGAAGTTCATGCAAAAAAGGTGTTCGACGCGGTTGTTGGAGGTCGACGGCGAAAAGGAAACCCGTGTCTCCGGTGGTAGGACCAACTTGAGGACGCTCAATCGTCTGTAACTTTGTAACGTGTTGTTGTAGCCAGTTAAAGAAGAAGAAATCAGTAACGTAAAGAAATCAGTAAGCAGTAATTTTAGTTCACGACAAGTCATGGATTGCTGCGAACTGAACGTAAACTGTAGTAGAGAACGTGTTGCAAATACAAAAAAAAGGTTATTGAACTTAAAGTCCACAATACTTTTAAAAAATTGAAATATTATTTTTAAATAATTTTAAACCCACAGCTGCAATGCCAGACTAGAACTTAGTGCTTAGCCTAAATGCCAGACTAGAACATCGTCAGAACTGGACACATGAGTAGTAAAGCAATGTGTAAACATTTTAAAAGACCCATTTATTGAAACTTTTTCTACCAATTTGCTGACAGAATGTGATAAAATCTCACTCCACTTGATTACAGGTTGCTTAGCATTTATGCAAAAAAAAAACAAAAAATGCCTGGAAGAACATGTCATGCACGAAAGTTGACTCCAGCAACTTGATTCATCCAATATTCATAAATTTTTAGCAAAGATTGGTTTGACAAAGAATCTATAGATGAGATCTTCCTTGAACCATTAAGGTATCTCAATAGATCTAATATGTAGTTCACAGTATATAACACTTTTTTCTGTGTCTAATGTTATCATATCATCTGTACGAGTCTAATAAGAACCAATTGAATTTGAATACAAAATTTATAGTTTGATGTAGCCGTGCAGAATATTTGCAATATTAACTAATTAACTTTTTATTTTATTTCCCACTTAAAAAAATGTGATATCAGTAAAATTTTTCAGCGTTATTTGTGTTTTTAACTCAATTCAATTTCAATCTTTAACAAATTTCAATTTTATTCCAACACATCCGCGAACCAGCCACCCACTGTTTCTATGCTATTTTGTTAGTCTAGCAATTCCATATTACAGTTCCCGGACTTGTGCATATTTTCTGTTTTTTTTGTTTTGGTTTATTGGTTTATTTTTGCTTCTATTTGTTTTTTTGCTTTTATTGTTTAGTCAACAAAGTGCGCACCTTTTTTCTCCGATCGATGCTGCTGCTTGTCAATGGTGAAGCCGAACGCGTACGGCCGCTGCGTCTGCGCTGCAATGCACTTCAGATTCACGCCCAGCATTAATAGCTTTAAATACAACAATAACAACAACAGCGATAAGAACAATAACATATTTATGTACATGTCCAATTAAAATTGCCATCACACAACTCGCATTGAACACTCGAATATTTTGCACATACCACAAGAAATGACGCCAAAAAATGCATTTTGATGCGTTGTTGCTGTTGCTTTATCTTTTTTTATTTAGTAGTTACGCAATTAAAAGAATTACAGTTTAGAAATTGTTTAAATTTACAACTGGTTTTTGTTTTTGGCTGTGATATTTTTCTAAAATAATAACAATCTTTATTTTCAAAAATAACACAACAATTTTTTTGTTTTTTTTATATTTTTATATCGACAATTTGCGTTATTTTCTACATTGGTGCACAGCACTTGAAATTTGTTGGGTTTCGAAACAACTGCGGCGTTGCCGTGTTGGGTTTGCGCGATTGGCCACCGTTTTGAAACACACCCAGCGCTGTTCTGCGTTGAATTGACAAAGTTAATAATATTAAGTAAACATTATAAAATATTAGAAGCGTCGCTGTGGTCGGCGCCGACGACGAAAGTGTATGCTGAACGGCTGGTCAGATGCGCGGCAATTTGCTGGCTGACGTTGCTGTTGGTGTTGCTGCCGCTGTCGGCTGCTATCAGTGCTTGAAGATGTTTGCGCCTGTCAGCGCGCTCGGGCGCAGCCACACGACAAACAGCAACTTGCAGCCGACCTCAGCACGACCCCCAGCCATCAGGTTCGAGCTTAGAACAACACCAGCGCCACTGCCGCAGCGGCGGCAGCAGCGCGACGACAATTGTTCGTTTGCCTCGCAACTGGTTGTCTATTGTGAATGCGTCGCATTTGCCAATCGTGTGTGTGTGTGTGTGTGCCTGTGGGGTTATTAGGCTGTGAGGTGGACTGTGTGTTTTCTGTGCTTTCTGACTTTTTGTTTATGGCAAAAGAAAAGTGAGAGTGTGTTGACGCAAAGCGTCTGACGACGTGCCAACACAAACTTTTTATTGGTACATAATTATTTGCTAGCGAATGCTCTGAGGATCGGAAACTGAGCAGCGAAAGAAATGAGAAAACGGCATGACGACATTATTAGTCGAGTGTTTTTCATTAATATGGATTATGGCGAGACGAGGTGATAAGCTTAGTTAGATTTAGAATGGTTGAAACTTGATTTTAATTTGGATATTCAAAGTATGTGTATGTGAAAGAGTTTCTGTTTATTTTATTGCTTAATTGTTTTATTTTATTGTTTATTGTTTTATTTTTTATTATTTTTTTATGTTTATTATTTTTTATGTTTAATTTCATTATTCTCGCTTCATTGATTTCAAAGTTACTAAATTGGGGAAATAAATAAATTAAAATTTTTGTACTTCATTAGAATTGCAGCTTCCGCCTTTTTTAATAACTTTATGAAATTTTGACACGTGATCAAGGAGATTTTGGGTTTTAACATACTTACTTTTCAAGAAAATTCAATATAAATTTTTAAGGATATAAAGGATTACAATTTTCAAAGCACGTTTTTCATATCCTTTTTTTACAAATAGATAAAAATCAATTTTATTTAAATTCTTGAGCCTTTCCTCTTTCATTTGATATACATATCGCCTTGTTCTAGCGAGGTAAAGTATTTTTCATATTTTTTTTATTTTTTATCCCCTTCAAAATTTTGAAGTTCTTTTAAAAGGACAAAGGATGTAGAAATGAAAAACTGAGTACGCAGTATTACTATGTTTGATCTCTAGTTTCACGCACATATGGATTTTTTCCGGTGCGAAGAATGCTGTCGCACGTCTTATTTATTATTTTTTTTATTTTTTTATTTATTTATTGAATTATTTGTTATTGTTTATTTTTGTTATGTATTTTTTGTAATTTGTGATTTATTAATTTATTAATTTATTACTTATTACTTAATATTTACTATTTGTTATATTATTTACTTATTATTGACTATTTGTTATTTATTAATTTATTTTTATTTATTTATTTATTTATTTTTTATAATTAGTTATTATTATTTATTTTTGATTACTTATTGTTTATTTTTGTAATTAATTATTTATAAATTGGTTTATATTATTTAATATTTATTACTTATGATTTCTTATTTAACCCTCTAGTTCCCAAATTTTTAATCTTGTTAAAAAAATTACCAGTGATAGTTTTGTGGTAGAGAAGTAATGTTTGTTCGGGGAAAAAAATTTCATGTCAATAGGAGGCGTGATAGAGAGTGTAGAAAGGAGAAGGCCTAGAGGCCCGCTTGGGAAACAAGCCAAAAAAAAAATCCCATATGAAAATTTCTTTTTTAAATAATTTTAATTTTTAATTTTTTTTTAGTATACGTAAACATAAATAACGGGTAACAGTTTCATATATACTGCTTTTGGGGGGTGTAGAAACTAGGAAAACTAAAAAAATCGATATAGGTATATATATATGGCGGTTCTTATTATTTTTTAATGCCTTGTTATCTTTTCACACCGATGTCGGCAAATCTACTCCATGAAAAAAAGGACTAGGGGAGAGTAGTTCTCTCATCTACCCCCGCAGACTACGCCTTAGTATACATTTTTGCAGTGATATGATCTTATTTACATTGCGGTGTATCAAAATGTCGGTTCAAATTGAAAAATAATGCTTAAATAGCGAAAAAATATCATCAATGACCGTAAATTATTTACGCTTATCGTCCCAAGCAGGCCCACAGACACTCTAGGGTTTGGGTTAGGTAGGAGGACTGTAACAACTTTTGTTCATAATTTTTTTTTATTTTCTCAAAGAACACATTAACAGCTACTCACCAGTAAATTTTTTAGTTTTATTGAGGCTCACAATTTATTTAAAATAATTTTTGATTTTCACACAATTTCAAAAATAATTATTTGCTTACTTTCTCCCAAAACTTCAACTTTGTCTTACAATTACTGCCGTTGTGCATGTGGCAGCGTTAACTGACTACATTTATTTTGTAAAGTGAAGATTCCCCTTTCCATACGTGTAAAATCATCTATAAAAATCATAAGGTGTAATTTACAGAATTTTTTAAGCTTAGATGTCTATGTCTTATTAATGTTATTTAATGTTGTTTAGTTTAATTTAATTGAATTTAATTGATTTACTGCTAATTTGTTTCTGATTTCAATAGTATTCGAAGTAATTTTTTCGAAATCACTCTTCAGCACGCATTTGTGTGATTTATTTATAAAAGCCAAATTATTGATTGGTATAAGTTAGGTTAGGTCGAAGTGGCAGCCGTCTCATGGAAAAGCTCTCATAAGCAAATGTAGATGGCTCGATGTGATACCACAATGAGAACGATCTCTTTTCCATAAAAACGCTGGGAACCATGAGTTTTCCAATATGAAACTCGCTATCTTTCTTTCAGAGTTAAAAGTTCGATGTAAAATGAAAAGCCTTAGTTAGTTGGTTTATGTAATAACTGCAAAATATGAGTGTTTTCCTATTTAATATGAGTATTTTCCTATCAATTAGGACATGACTTGGCGTCACCTAAAATACAATAACAATTTTGAAATTTTGAGAAAATTCCACAATGCACTCGCAGCCCACACAAATTTACTTGCAGATTCCAAAACTTGTTTGAGAAGCTCATCCAAATGCCATTTATTGGCCAAATAACAAGTCGTCAATGTAGTTGCTGTCAATTTTCAGCTGCCTGCAATCAGCATCAATGAATACTTATGAACGCTAATAGCTGGAAAATCGAGAGATTCGGCAGCGTTATTGCCGAATTGTCTGTGGCCTTGTGCAAGTTGCCGTAAACGTTGTGGGCGCCTCAGCACGTACGCATAAATTTCCGACCACAGACAAAGGAGCCGAACAGCAATTAATTGAATTGACACTGAGCTGATGATGCCGACAATATATCATGCAGTGTGGCAAATTCGATTTAGCCAACAGCAGTTAAAAGCCAAAAATGCCCACGAACTGCGTTCATTGCAATTTAAGCGCCAAAATTTACTAAGTGCTCGAACAGCTGAACAGCAGCCAGTCGTGGTGTGCAACCAAAAGAACTTAACTGCGGTTCATACATCTTGTTGCGCAATGCTCGAAATGTGGCGTTGCACTGCTCACCACTACCAATGCAAACAAAACGACAAAGCGACTGCAATTAACAATGACAAAAATAACTACAAACAACTGTTTTTCAACCGTCATTGCACTTGTTGAATAAATACCAAAATTGCGAAATTTTTAAAATGCTTGAAAGCAAAAGCAACTAAATGCGGAATTCAACTAACCACTTGGCAGTCAACAAAAATTTACCAAACATGCTAAACAAGAAGATTTTCTTTTTTTAGATTATTGTTTCTGGTTAAGTGACAACAATGCTGGCAATTTTATCAAAACTCATTCTCATAATGTAGCTAAGCATTAGGTGCTGTCCAACTGTTTCTAACTAACTGGGCGGGGGGCAAGTGGAAAACTTTATTGATGCAAAAATATTGCATGTGTTTGTATGAAGTAATTTCTAGCGAGACCACAAAATAGAACCAGTTTTCACGGTTTTTTGGTAGTAAAATGTTCAAGTGTTGAGTAGTGTTGGGCGAGTAATCGGGTTTCTTACGCTTCTTCTTGTTCTTGTTCTTCTTCTTGTGGCTTCTTAACTGTTAGGTTTGGTTCGCCTCATAGGGATTACTGTTACTGCTGCTGGGATCAAAAGAAAATAGAGTATGTAATTGGAAAAAGACTCTCCTATGCTGGGAGAGTTGGTGGGACTGATTAATGTTGATCAGCTAATTGCAAATTAGTTGTTCAAAAAGGTTATCCTTATAGCGCTGGACAATTAAAGGATGATTAAATGCATGCAGCAGTTGAAGATAACTTCTCAACTGGCTTTTGGAAGTGTTCAACAACTCAACAGATGTACCCGAGGAAACAGGGTAACTGTGATATGGGTACAAGGACATGTCGGTACAAAGATAAATGAGCTAGAAGACAGTCTAGCAAAGAAAGCATCAAAATAAAACTTTTGTGGACCCGAAGGGTTGAGGGTCGACGACTCAGTTGGGTGACCTTAGATACTGTAACACCATGCGCTAAAAATTAAAAAAAATTTTCACACCGGAAAAAATCCATAAGGACGTGAAACTAGAGACCAAACATAGTAGTACTGGGTACTCAGTTTTTTATTTCTACATCCTTTTTTTTGTTTTTTTTTGACTCGAACAAACTCGCAGGGGATGACCCCTATTAATGCGAGGCATTGCGTTGGTTTAGAAAGGGTATAAAGGTTAGGTTAGGTTCGACTTCAAAATTTTGAAGGGGATAAAAATTAAAAAAAAATTTAAAAAATACTTAACGTCGTTAGAATATGGCGATATGTATATCAAATGAAAGAAGAAAGGCTCTAGAATTTAAATAAAATTAATTTTGTATCTATTAAAAAAAAAGGATATGAAAAACGTCCTTTGCAAATTTTAATCCTTTATATCCTTGAAAATTTACATCGAATTTTCTTGAAAAGTAAGTATGTTAAAACCCCAAATCTCCTTGATCACGTGTCAAACGGGTTAAATAAATTTTGTATCAATATTTATTAATTACAGAAAAATTATTTAATATTTATGAAAAAATACAAAATTATCACCTTTTAATTTCATTAAACCATTATTGAAGAAACAGGGTTTTAATCAAACGTGCCCAATTCGTAGAATTAGAATTCGTTCAATTAGAACACAAACCTTCCTTGGTATCGCTGCAAATTATTGGAAATTATTTTGAGAATAACAGTAACATTTTTGTAATTTGCTTTGAATTCACTTCTAAGAGTATTTATTTGTTGGTTCCTATTCAAATTAAACCCATAAATCAATCGTAGCTTTGCTATAAGATGACAAGTAGGTGAAGTTCCTCTCAGGCAACTTTGGGATCGAAAGGGTTAAAAGGACAAAGGATGTAGAAATGAAAAACTGAGTACGCAGTATTACTATATTTGATCTCTACATATCTCTCACATATGGATTTTTATCGGTGTGAAAAATGCTGTTGCACGGTGTAATAGGTGGAATGGAATGACCAACTGTAGACAGTCTGGAGCAGCATGAAAGGGAGGTATTACCTCTGGTGGAAGCACCAAGTTGAGGACGCCCTACCATCTCTTGTTGTGCTCAACACTCTTTGGACAATCCATACCCACCTAACATAACCCATTGGCAATGTCGCTAAAGAACGCTGCTCAAATTAGTCTAGAAATGAAAAAGTCTCATTGCAATCTGTAAATCAACTGCAACTTAATTTATTCGATATTAAATTAATATTTTAATTGCATAACTATCAGCGTCAAAATAATTACACATAATTCAACAGTTGGCTTGTTACTCTTGTCAACCACCCATTCCCCATCGTCGGCCAGCATTGAATCATAATTATATATTCAGCATTGCTGATGTCCATCAATGGCAGTGTTTACGCATTTTAAACAGACACGTTAAGCCTATCGCGTTAACATCTTAACCAGAAATGGCATGAAGCGCTACAGCTGCCAGCGGCCAACAGCTCATCCATCTGGCTTATCGTCGGCCGCATGCAGCATGCCGCTTGCAATCTGCACTTGCCATCAGCTGTGCGCGCTAAATGTTTTCAGGAAATTATTTTTTCATTAGCTGCACCGTTGGCATTGAAGTCGACGCAATTGCCGAGTTGTTAGCAAAAAAACAAATTCGCAAATTGCACAAACAAATTAAACAAATTCGCACTGCAACATGAGCAAACTCTGAATTGGCCAAAGCTCGGTGCGCATAATGTCGTGATTTATGTAAACTTCATTGTAATTATTCAAACATTGACGATTGCCAATCGAACAAGATGAGCGAGTGCTGCGCTAACATCGAGCCGGATGCGATGGCACGCATGCGCCGTGCGCTGCCGCATACTTTATGCTAATGAGCGACGCGTCACCTATTCGCACATGAAATTATTGTGGAAATTGACTGGCTTACATGTCGGCGACATGGCTCTCACACGCTGATGACATTTGAAATAGATGCGACGGCCGCCGCCACCGAGTCCATTGCTCAGTTTGTTGCTGCGACTTTCAGCGCGTTGCTATTTGCCGATGGCCGACACGGGCGACAAACCACCAACAGTCGCTGTGATTCTTGTTGTGACGAATATGCTTTGTGTGTTGGTAAATAATTACAATTTTTTTTATATTGATTTGCATTTAAATTGCAAATTTCTCACATGTGATGAGCTGTGATTGTAAATAAAAATACTAATAAATATAAAAATAAAACTAAATGCAAATAAAGCGACAGCTGAGTTTTTGTTTTATGTAGTTATTGCTGAGTATGTGGCTTTGTGTTTGTGCATATCGCAAATTTGCGGATAATTGTTTAATAAATGTATTTTGTACTAAAACATTTCCTGGTGCAACTGTTGTCGCACATACATATTTACTCGTAGACGTGTTTGATGCGTTAAAATGAGTAATTAACAGGTTCACTGCAATTTGTATTTGCCATCATTGAAATTTCACTTGAATGATTGTATGGGCGGCAGGAGTATACAAAAAGTCATGTCATTGCGGGCAAGCAGTGATGTTATCGATTGGAAAAGTTGTATTCATTTCTGAATTAGCTTTTTCCTCTATTAATTTCGAATAGCAAAGCGAACAACGAAGGTTATCTAAATTATTAAAAACAACTCTATTTGAATTATGAGAGATGTGATTGATATAAACTATTATATAATATATATATTTGAAAAGGATATTACAGTTAGAAGACTAGTCATGGTTATCGATTTACGGTCTAAACTTCTTTTGTACAATACTTGTACGTTATTATTGTTTAATTATATATGGGATATAGTGCGCGACGACCAATGAGACCTTTTGTGCAGACTGGGTCCTAACTGTGTATAGTTAGGCTTTTTATGAATTTCAGCACTGTGTGGGGTTGTAGCATTCTGAGAGTTGAGATGAATGTTGTCAATTGTTTCTGCTCGCACGTGGAATGACATTTTGTTGGAATAACGTGGAATGACGTTCACACATTCAGCACACATCCGTAGACGAATATTGGAACATCCGCATGCAATATTGGAAAATGACTATAATCTTTAAACTAACTGTCTTCCTGCACTAATTAATTTTTAATTTTAATAAATTAAAAATTTAAAAATAAACACTTATTTTGTAAACCTTACTTTCGTGCCATTTTTATTAAATTTTTTCAAAATGATTCTATATTATTTTTCTTCTTCTAGTATCTATAGTCTTTTTATTTTTTGGTATTCTTTTTTTTGTAGATATATTTTTGAACTTATTTTTATATTCATTCCAAAAACTTAATCCAAAAACAAATTTTGGATTATTTGGATTATTAATTAATTCATAATTTGGATATTTTTTTTGGCTTTTTTTATTTTATTCAACTTTATATAAAAAACATAAATTTTTTTCTTAATTTTTGAAATCATTAGTTTTCTCCTTTCGAAAATACCAATTCTATTGATATATCGAAAAAATTCAAAAATGCCCACAACAATTTTCACAGTGTATTTACTACTACAACAGTTCTTTTATTAAAATTTACCCTAAAAGTAGACGCAAACATTAGAGCAAAAGTCAAGCAGGTTTGTGCTTTAAGTCTTTTGTTTCGCGCAAGCAAGTTGGCTGCGAGTTGAAATCCGATATTTTTGAAGAGCCTGTAAGTAGGCGACATTTTTGAGAAATAACTTGAAATAAAGCTTTCAATATTGCTAAATATTGCTGAAACTGGTTGAAAGAAATATTGCATTCAACTCAAAAGTGTCAAATTTACAGGAGAGGTAAACATTTTTGATCCTACAGAAACGACGCAAATAACATAAAAACAGACAACAGTATTTTTTTAGTTAATGAAGATAGCAATAACAATGAAACTTGCAGTAGTAAGCAATGTGTATTGTGAATAAATTAATGGTAAAAAGTTGATTTAGGAAAATGTTTAGTTGTGATTCTTTTGTATGTAATGTGCGATGTGCGTTTGTGTGTGTGTGTGTGTAAAATGATGGTTTTTGTACGATTATAAAAACAATTATATGTATATGTGCGGCAGGCCAATCACCTACCCTGGCAGAACAACACAACCGGTTCACGTAACCAACGCAAGGCAAAGCCTCAGATACTTCGTATAAGATGGAAGACTCTTGTGGAGGCCCTATGCACCAGAGAGAAGTGAACAAGGAAAAAAATATGTGTTATATTCTTCAATTGAGAGTCGAAAACTAGTTATTGTAGTAGGAATTAATTAACAATTGTAAATATTTACATACTAGTATTTAGGCAGGATATAGACAGGATAAGACTGTCTGAAGCAAGGAATAGCCAAGACTCATTTAGACCAACTAAAAGGTGCAGGGATTACGCTGGTTTGGCCATGTCTCTTGTATGAACAATGAAGCTTCGGTGGAAAAGATGTTCGATGCGGTAATTACAGATCAACGGCAAAGACTGTGTTTTCGCTGGAATCAAGTTGGTCCTTGGTGTCACAGAACTTTTGCGGCCGGCCGTAACCCGATAACGTTGTGATACCACGAGTAAAGTAGACTATTTCTTCTATGTTTGCTATTTAAAGTTACTTTGAAGTCAACCAGATAGCTGAATAAGCTACAACAATTTTCTTATGTTGCCCGATCTGAGATTCTTCAAATACCGAAAAATAGAGACACGCGAGTCCTTTCCCAACTTCGTCTGAAGATCGCCAAATATTGATAGACATTACGGTATCCTCATTCACGTAGCAGAGAGGTCGCATTTCCAGTAATCTTCCTCCAGTATTCGGCACAAAGTAGAGCAGAATATGACTTGGAAAAAATTTTAAAACAAGCGTAGACAAGTTTATCAGTTGGCACTACTTGGAATTTATTTTATTTATTTTGTTTACTAATTCCCAATGTGTATCTAAACGGCAGTTTATTTATAGTTCAGCACAGCACTACTAACTTGAATACCTGTTCCAAGAACGCCACATAGGACTAAAGGGAGCCAAAATTTAAAAGTCTAAATACACATGAAATCTAAAAACTTGAAATCGCGCCGTAAAAAGCATCTTCCACTAATCTTCGTTGCGGCCTCCACGAATCGACAACAAGCATTTGATTGCCTTATCTGTTTCGTATAATCAGTCAGTGTGACCGCAACTGCCTGACTGGCTCTGTAACCTTCCAACACCTCGGCCTTACCACTTCCAGTTTTCGATTGTTTTCGATTTTGGCATTTCATGGCAAGTTAAACAGGAAGTCTCTCAGCACGCAAAGCCATGCAAACGTTTTCGTCAAAAATAACACTTTTCTCACATTTGTTGTAAAACTTAAACAATTTTTTATTTTTGGAACTTGGGCTTTTTCTGTTTTTGTTTTTGTTTGGTAGCTTAAACTAAGGAATAGCAGGAATAACAGTTCGCGTTGTCCGCACACACTCAAAGTATTAGTATAATGCCCAGCATGGCCGACAACAGCAATCGTTATGGGCAGGACGACTAGGATAAGGAGTGGAGAGGATGACAGCACTTGTGAGGGTATTCTGCTAATGGGGGTTTTTTTTTTTGTTTTGGATCTCAAAAGGATGGGACAAGGCAAGCAGGGATGTAAATTCCCAGCTAGGAAATAAATTAAAAACTGCAAACTTCTGGTGAAGTGTTGGTTAAGTTAGGCTTGTGGTGCGACTGGCAAGTGAGCGCCCTGTGGCTGGAAACCGTTCTCGTCGGCAATGTATGTCACCGTGTAGGTCTGGCCGTCATCGCCGATGAAGCTGAAGGAGCCTTTGACAGAGATGGCCTCGTTCTCGGAGCCAATGTTCTGCAGTTGTCCGTCGGCCTGGGCGGAAACGCCATCGCTGGTCTCGTAGCTGCAAGTGCAAGAGTTTCGTTAGCTGGGCGTGTTGCAGCGACGTGCGGCGACGCATTGACACTTACGCATATTTGAAGGATTCGGGGCCGACTTCGGACTCGGAGCGCAGAATGGTGGCGTCCTCGGGACGGGGCGCAGCCAGGGCGACGGCGAAGAGCGCGGCGAAGACAATGACGAATTTCATGTTGCTCGAGTTGTAGGACGGCTCGTACTGCACGTTGTGAGTGGCGGATTGTGAATGCTGCTTACGTGCGGCGCTTATTACATTTTATACTGACCCCAGCTGGCCCAAAGTGCCTGAAAAAAGCACACAGAAGTAACATCATAAATTAAAATTGCTTTTTCACTCCGCAAAACACTACAACAACAGCAGCAACACAGACCCTAGACGAGACGAACTAAGTGACACGGCTAAGCGACCAACTAAACGACCAACCGACGAACTAACTAATAAGAATTAAATGAAACAGCGCATTAGTGCGAAGGTATGGCATCGGCAACTACAGCAACAAAGTTGCAAGAAAAAACGAAGCAAACGAAAACGCCGTAACTGGCCGTGTGTAAGTAAAGGCAGAAGGTGTTGGCGGCAGACTGGCAGAGGCAAAGGCGGTGCGGGCGCGTGTGAAAATCAAATGAAAAAAGCAAAAACAAAAATAATGACCAATGAAGAAGCTACAGCAGTTTTTACTACCTCAAAACAAACAAACACACACACACACACACACACACACACATACATAGCAAAAAACTAAAGCCAAGAAAATACGGCTGAGAAAAACAACGCGACGCGGCAGCGCAGCCATTGCCGATCAATCTTCAATCTTCAATGAAAACAGCGACGGCGGCAGCGGCGGCGAAAAAAAAGCAAAATCAAAACCGAAACTGAAAAGCGAACTCAAATCGGTTCAATAGTCAAATGTACAATTTGTATGTTCAAATTTTGGCCGGGCGGTTGTAGCCAAATGTTGTTTATCTGCACTGACCGGCAACGGTGGGCGAAGACTACACAAATTTTACAACAACAGCTGCTAGTACATAAACGTAACAATTATTCAAATTCTTGGAGGCTGGCGCAAAGACTTAACATGTTCCGTCTGCCCGCATGACGGATGTAAAAATGTTGGCTAAGAACTGAAGCAGACACACACACACACACACGCACATATTTATGATTTGTTGGCATGTGTGTGTATGTGAAACACAAAACAGATTTTATTTAGCTGATAACTAAATAGCAAACAAAGAATGCAAAAACAAAAAAATGCATAAATAACAAAACTACAAACCAAAGAAATAAAAAAAATCTCACACATAAAACTTGTTTCGTTCAAAATGCGTTTAAACTTTAAACACATTTTAAGCCTTTTTATTTTACTATTTGATGGCTTCGTACAAATTGTGTGGCTGGCATCTTTTCTTCGGAATATTGTATTTTATTTTATTTTATTTTGTTGTTATTTGTTAGCGTTGGTATAAATAATTTGGTACAACGTTTGCTGTGGCTTCTTTTGTTCATCTGCTCAGCTACTTCTTCTTCTTCTTCTGCTGTTGAAATTAATTAACGGACAAGAGCCACAATGAGGGCAACGTGGGGATGGGGGCAGAAAAGTTAAACAGCATATCTGGGTATATGCTAATATCGCGCATCGAGTGACCTTCAAAAAATTCAACTGCCGCTGTGGTCGTTTCGACGAATTCTTCTACGACTGCTTCGAATTTGAAATAAAAAAAAATTAAAAAACAAAAAAATCAAAAACTGTTTCTAGCCAGCGCTGTTTGTTGTTGTTGTTATTGTTGTTTAAAAATTAGTCGTCAGCCAATCGCGATTTTATGGTTCCAGTCGCATCGGCCAGACATGGACATGGACAGACAGTGCGCATAAGGCCTGCGTCAGATCTAGTAAATATTGAAATCATATTAATTAAACATACCCGCAGCTAGTTAACGACACAACTCGTACATATCAACATACTCGTATGTATGTGTGTGTGTGCGTGAATGTATTTGCGTTCGTTGTCGGCCGTTAACGTCTATTCAAGTCGCTTTTTGTGAGATTTCGTTGTGCTGCTTCGAAAAATTATAATTATTTGTCTTCGTTTTTATAAAAACAAATTTTTTGAATATTTATTTGTACTTTTTATGTTTGATTTGCAAAAATCCACAAAAATTTAAATTGCTGTTGAGAAAAAAAACATTAAAAAAAAATAGCCGCCGCGAAGGTTAAAACTAAATTAAATTTAATTTTCAATGCATATAAAATGAAAAAACAACAACACCAACTACCATGCATACATTTCGTATATCATATAAAATTCGCACATTTTGATTTCGCCTCACCACAAACGCCGCCGCCGCACGCTTTGCCTCATCGATTAAAATTTACGTCTTTGGGGCTTTTGAGGTTTTCGTGTTTGTAGACTTGCCGCAACTGACAGTGGCATAATTTTTGGTTTTAATCTTTTCAGTTTTGTTGTTGCTGAATTAATGCATACGTCTGACGCTGACGCTGGCGCTGGCGCACTAGGCTAGAGCTACGTCATGTCACTCGGCTAAATACACCGCTATTGCGTTCTTTTTTGTTGTTGTTGTAGTTTTTGTTGCGTCCTCAGCCATCTCAATCAGTTGGAGTAATTAATAATTTTGTGCGAGTATTCTGCTATCACCGCGTCGCTCCTGTCGCCAATGAACTAATCGCGATTACTGCCGCAATGCGCCGCGCTATAAAAACTCACTTGCATTAAATTTTCAATTATTATTATAGAAACGTTTGTTGAGTCGCTTACTTGCTGGCGCTGAACTTGTATTAGCGTTACATGTGACGACGACGCAGCGCAAAGGTGGCATTAGTGCCCGCTAGAACAACAACAACACCAACAATAGCAACAACTACTACACCTTCAAGAAGCAATTACAGCCTATTGAGCAACGTTCGAAAAACAACCAAATCTGACATAAGCAAACGTCGTTGAATTGCACGATTTGGGCGTTGTGCGAGCTCATAGATTAAGCAGCAATTATTTCAACTATTCGAGGGATAGAAAAATTGGTTTGGGAACAATATTATTGTTGTCAGCTGTCAGTTGCATCACACAGACTATTAAAATCTTGGTTGACGATTCTGTAATGCAAAGCAACGTTGAACCTTAAGGAATGTCGCAATAAAGTTGAACAGTTCAAGCTAACAATTAGTTGTGGTTTTCTAAAAAAAAAATCACCTATTTTGCGAAATGAAGCCAACAGTTTCACTAGTTTTAGTTTTTTGTAAATTTCACATTTTACTTACACTTTTTAAGCTTTTACTTTTTTGTTACACATTTCCTGGAAAGCCTTCATCCAAGTCATGTAATCATATTTCGTCTTAAATCGTTTTAATTCGTAACATTTTGTTGTAGTAAGTAACTTTGATTTAGCCAGTTTAAGTTAGTGGCCAAAGTGTCTGCCAAAAGTATGCAATCAGAGAGTTCATTGGTCTTGAATAACTTAGCTGTACCCAGGAATACATGAAAAAACAACAACCTGTTGTTTTAAATAACCATTGTGGAGAATGTCCTCGTAGTCCTTTTTATAACTATTGTGATTTAAAGTAGTCGGAATTAGTGTTAAATAAAGCACAAGAAATTCATGTAAACACGAAAATTTAGTTTGCACACTTCTTCTATGCAATGTTTAAAGTTAAAGTCTAACATTACTGCAATATTTGCGTTTGCGTTTGAAAAAAAATATTTTTCAGAGAATTTCAATCGTAAGACAGAAGAGAGAATACTCTTCTCTTCAGTAATAGTTTTTATTTTTAAGTTTTGAAATTCTTTTTAAGACATTTTTTATTCATTTCTTGATTTATTTATCAATTTATTCATATATTTATTTATTTATTTATCTATGTATTTGATTATTTATTTATTTATTTATTTATTAATTTTTTATTTATTTATTTATATATTTATTTATTTATTATATATTTATGTATTTATTTATATATTTACTTATTTTTTTGTTTATAGAATCTCTTCTCTTTGGAGATTTCTCTAAGTTGTTTGTGTTTCTAATATTGAGTGAGACAGAAGAGAGAATACTCTTCTCTTCAGTAATAGTTTTTATTTTTAAGTTTTGAAATTCTTTTTAAGACAATTTTTATTCATTCATTCATTCATTTATTTATTTATTTACCTATTTATTTGATTATTTATTTATTGATTTACTTATTTATTTATTTATTTCTTCATTTATTTATTTATTTAGTTATGTATTTATTGATTGATTTATCTATTTATTTATTTATCTATATATTTATTAATTTTGTATTTATTTATTTTTATATAGATATATTTATTTATTTATTTATGTATTTATTTATATAATTACTTATTTATTTGTTTATAGAATCTCTTATCTTTAGAGATTTCTCTAAGTTTTTTGTGTTTCTAATATTTTTGATTTCTAAGTTTTGTCAATTCTTCTTAAAACAATTTCACTACTCGACAAAAAATGGGTCATTCGCGTGCACCTAAAAACAAAAGTATCTTCTGGACTAACTTTGGGCCACGGAATACGAAACTGAAAATCACAATTTTTTTAAGTAGCGTTTTCAAAAAATGTTCCAAAAACCAGTTTTTTCCCTGTTGTTTCAGTTATGAGTACATATCTCGTAAACGAATCATCCGACTAACACAACCTATCTGTCGGTCAGAAGGTAATACCTTAGCCTTTCCAGCGATATACAGAGTGTCTAAATCAGATAAGAGTTGGGGAACTTACTGACGGTGAAAGTTGTAAAAAAGTGAATGTTTCGACCAATTTAAAAAATCATAAATTTTCGAATGTGTTTTTTATAGATAAAATAAATGACCTCCTCTGGTTTTAAAATCTAAGATGAAAGATATAGTATTTGAGCAAATATTAAGCACAACATCAATAGAATGAAAGAAGAATGACAAAGTTATGATGCACGGAGTGAAAACACCAACTATACAGTTATGACACCGTGCGAAGCTATTTTTTTTTTGCCGAGACCCATCCAAATGTTGACATAGACGTGAAACTACAGGTCATTTATAGTATCCTGGCATAGTCAGTTTTTCATTTTCTGACCCAAAAACCTTCTTAAAATACTTTAAAAAGTTAAGGACATACACATTTCAAATATTTTTGTTTTAATATTTGCGGTTGTGCAATGATGATATGGTTATCAAATGAAAGAGAAAAATTGTCTCCTTTTAACTAAATTTTCTTAATTTTTTTGTTATGCTGCAAAAATTTAATAAAAAATAATTTAACTCGCACCTGTTTATGGAGCTTCGAAAACACCATTTGGAAAATCGAATTTTTTTTTTGTCTTATTGTTAAACATTTCAAGAATATATTTTCAAAATTTTAAGTCACTCGGAGCAAAACTCTTGAAGTTATGG
Organism: Melieria crassipennis; assembly: GCA_963668005.1. NCBI lineage: Eukaryota > Metazoa > Arthropoda > Insecta > Diptera > Ulidiidae > Melieria > Melieria crassipennis. Next base: position 104,842,121 of record OY764962.1, on the reverse strand, counting down.
TCTATAGTTAGTCCCCTGTCCTTTAGTTTCTTCTCTTCTATTGTTCTGGTCTCAAAACTACTTTTTCAAAGTCCGTCATCACTGTCATTTAAAAACTACTAAACCGATTCATTTGAAACTTGGTACACATTTTCTACATATAAAATACCTCCCTCCAACGTTTCGTAAAAAATGTTTGTTTTACATTAAGGGGGTTTCCCACCCACAAAATGCCGGAATTCTTCGTGGAAAATAGCAGTTTACACTTTAGATGGCCACCACAAATTTTTAAATGAAAAAAATAATAATCGGAGAACGTTGGGGGGAGGATTTGATAATAATTTGACAAAATTTTAATGGTTTTTGATTTTAGATAATTTCCGACCGAGATACAGTGAACACCGCAAATTGTATTTTTTTCAAAGACGTTCTGGGTCAATCTCTGTCACCAGCTTGTTTTGTAATATTTCTGCATGAAAAAAATACAGAATATTGTTAAAAGTATGCTTAATAATGCACAAAAGATTAAAATAAATTTGATCAATCCATACTTTCAAAAAAAAATTCATAAAGAAAGTGTTTTTTTTTTAAGCTGAAACCCTTACCCCCCCTGATGGTCACTGTGGGACATTCAGCGGAGCATCATCGAAACATCACATGCGTGATGAGTGATAGAATCGGATTGGTCATCTCCTCTGAACATTTGCCAAAAAAGTATCTGTAGTTATTCTACAGATACATCATTTTCTCAACTCCCAATTCAGCTTAAGTCTGGTACCACTGAAATCTTTCGCTGCAAACATGTCAAACTGTGAATGCCGCTGTTCCATCAACTCACATACACATTACATAAGCCAAGTCTGCCAATTAAAGACAAGATTTAAGATTTTAAATAATTCTAAAGTAAAAAAAAATTAACATTTTTGGAGCAAAACTTGTTGAACGAGCTCTGAACATGTCGTGGTACGATTATGCAAATAAATGTTAATAAATTCGATGATGTTTTTTATAATGTTACGTATAGTTAGTATCTGCGATGCGGCTGGCTAGGAACTGTGCTTAACAACGCGCTGTGCCAATCTTCAACAAACTTTCAAAAAAGTGCCCGCATTCAACCAGATTGTGTTGAAAAACAGCAACCGAATTGCTTCAGTTCGACAACGTACGCAATGCAAACATAACAATTTGTCACTGACGTGTACCGTGGCAGATGTGTAGGTATGTTGCTGTGTGTATTAAAGTGTGTATGGTTGTTGGATTTGCGGCAGACAGCAGAAGTGGAAGTGGCAGAACTGGTCGCATTGTGTGCTCTATTGATGAACACACATGAACAGTGCCCAGTAGAACCGTGGAAGCAATTTTCAGATAATATTTATGGCCATAATTTTTCGAAATGTAAAGCGTGAACAAAACTTGAAAATGCCAAATTTAAATAGTATTTATAAGCGTTGTATTTCCGTTGTTATTTATAGGAATTTTTTTGAAACTACGAAATTGTATGTTGCTACAGCATTGTTATTTCCTCATCGTGTGCGAGGCAACAACTTGGCTAACATGGGTTAAGGTGTTGTATGAAGAAATGTGATTGAATGGGCTAATTGATTTCAAAGTTGGTGCAAATACTTCAAATAAAAAATAATTCCACACGTATTTTACATTTTTCGAAAATAAAAATTTAACGGGCTCAACAATGGGTTAAGGTTTGTATACATATGGGAAGATTACGAAAAAAACATGAACCCATGGGCCTATAGACTTGATTGGTGAAAAGTCTTGAAATACAAAATAATTAAACACGTGTTTTATAATGGGTTAAGGGTTAACAGTTAAGTTAAGGGTTAACAGTTTGTATGGAGAAACATAATTTTCAGAAACATAATTTTACATGTGAAATAATTCCATGCGGGTTTTTAAAATTTTTTTTTTAACCCTTTCGACCCCAAAGTTGCCTGAGAGCAACTTCACCATTTGTCAAAGCTACGATTGATTTATGGGTTTAATTTAAGTAGGCACCAAGAAACTAATATTTTTAGAAGTGAACTCAAAACAAATTACAATATTTTGTCTGTTATCCAAAAAATAATTTCCAATAATTTACAGCGACATCAGGGAAAGTTTGTGTTCTAATTGAAGTCTACGAATTGGGCGCGTTTGATCAAAACCCTGTTTCTTTAAAAATGATTAAATAACATCAAAAAGGGATAATTTTGTATTTTTCTGTAAATATTATATAATTGTTCTGTAATTAAAAACTATTGATACAAAATTTATTTAACCCGTTTTAAGCTAAAATTGTTCTAAAGTAAACTACCTCTAGAATTCCAACAAAGAGGCGTGGCTACTTAAAACATCGTGTGCACACTTCTTAGGCAAATGTTTCATGATTTAAATACCAAAAAGTAATATCGAGACAAAGGGTAAAATTCGGGGTCGAAAGGGTTAAAATCACAATCTGGCGTTGTCAATGATGGGTTAAGAGTTTACATATATGAAGAAACTATGAAAAAACATGTATTAATATAATAGGCCTATTGACTTCTAACTCGGTCCAAGTGCTCCAAATAAAAAAAGTGTTATCAAAAACTGACGGGATCAACAAAGGGCGAAGAGAAACGTGATTTATTGAGTTCAGACTTGCGTGAAACCGCACCTTTATAAAACTAATATAGAAAATTTTCAATGGAATATTTACAAATTTGTAAATGCTGTTCAAAGCTCACAAAAAAGGAAGAAGAACTTGTTTTGAAGTAGTAATGCCCATGGATTTGGTTTTATTGCCCATGAAAGTTCTAAAATAGGCGAGAGCTACTACTGTGGTCGGTGATTGTGTAGTCGTCAAAATAAATGTCTCCATAAGAAAGTTCTGATTTTATATTTGATAAAATCTGATATTATATTAGAGCATAAATTGTGAATCCTGTTCATCGACCACTACTTTAGCAAGGTTCTCAACCATCAACTGTATTCACTTTCACTTCACTCAGCATTCTCTAACTACGGTTTTAAGTGCTTATTTATTGGACATACTGATATATGTATAGCGACTAAGTTCACAAGTATGTCTTCCTTCAAACAGAAATGGAAGGTGTTGTTGAAAGGAGTGCACAGTGTATACTCCAGTTGGAGTAACTGTGTAAGAAGGACGCTTGTATAGAGACCAAGTTTTGGCTTTCGACTTTTAATTGTACTGGCAAAGCTTCCACAGCCTACAAATATGTCTCAAGGTAGACATTGTATCTTTCTCAAAGTACAATAGGAACATGAGTTGGGACAGTCCAACCGAGGCGGGTTAGGTTAGTTTAAGCAAGCCATTGCAATGGCTCATTGCAGCAAGTGAGCCATTGTCAAGCCTGGGTTACATTGACAGCGCCGACTTTTCACTGTCGCATAGTGTGATTTTTCGCTGTTTGCCATATTTAATTACCCACGCAAATTTTTGTAGACTGCACATGGACAAATATGTACTTTTGCGAGTAATTATAGGCTGAGCACGTTGTCGTTAAGCTGTTTGCTAGCTGACAACTTGTGTTGCTAGCACTGATTGTTAACGAGCCACAGCAGTGCCGCGTCTTTACTGAATTTTAACATTTGACATCATTGTTTTTTTCCCCACATTACAACACGCAAGCAACTCAGCAACTCAAGTAGAATATTTTCTTGCTTTTGCAATTTCTTTATTTACTTTCTTACAGTAGCACATTTACTTATTTCATTTGAATGCCAATTTCAAAGACGGCTAACCAGTTAATTGCCTAATTTGAATGAAGGATGATAGCCGGTCTCGTCAGCGGTGAAGACAATTTCGTATTTCTTGCCATCGGGCGCTGTCCACGATGTGCTGCCGCGCACCACAATTGCCGAATTTTCATCGATGGTCTTCAGTTCGCCTTCCTCGGTGCGCGAGATGCCGTTGCTGGTATCAAAGCTGTGGATATAAAAGCATTTTTAGTCCAGTTAGTGGGGCGTATGAGTAACATTTTAAAGCGCTGCATTTTTTTTTAATTCTAAACTGCACACCACACCACACAAAGCATACTCACGAGAAGGAATATTTGTCCACGCCATTGTTTTCGCTCTCCAGGCGCAGTGTCTCTGCATTTTCTTCGCCGCCAACGGGCGCTACCGGTGGCGCTGCCATGCAGGACGCAGCAAAGAGCGCAATTAATACAATTTGGTATTTCATTGTGGTGTCGTTTCGAAGAGCACAAATTTTGTAAAGCCAGTTGCTTGTTTGCGGGTTCTTTGTAATCCGTTTGCGTTGCTGTACTGCAGGCAATTGCACTTAACTGACTTATTCAGCGACAACGCAACGCCTTTTATACGTTTCCCGAAAATAATCAACAACACAAAGCGTTTTGTTTTATTTGTGTGTAATTTATTGTAAATGTTTGTGCCTTGGTGGTTTTTATGATTTCGGGTTAAAATTTATAAAAATGTCCTCATCGTTAAAAAATGCAACGACTCATCAGCAGCAATGGCCCAAAGCGTCAGTGCCACTAATAGCGCCACGCATCCACAACAACAACACGCCGCACCGCACCACATTGAACCACACCACGCCACACCGCACCTCATCCTCATCAGCGTTATTGCCCTCAACAGGCAAAAACTCTTTAATTGCACATTAACACATTTTGCGTTTTTCTCTCATTGTTGGAATTATTTCAACGCCTTTTTTTTACTTGGTTTGTAATGGCACATTTATTATATTTATTTATTTTCACCTTTTTTGTGACACCGATCTTTATGGCACTGCGGGCAGTGAGCCGGCTACAAAATCTTTCAAGGCTTTTTTTCACACACGGCACAGATTTGTGTTCGACAATAAATTATCTCCTCATAACGCGACTTTATTAATTTGCTACTAATTAGAATTTCATTGTCGGCTACCGTACAGTGATGCCATCGATTAGCAGCACTGCTGTCAGAAGAGTTATTGGTTATTGCCAACAAAAACAACAACTGCAACAAGTGCATTAAAACAAATTGATCTGCAATTTGAAATGATCAGATTTTGTATTAAATATACATTTGTTGTCCAAAGAAAGGGCAACAAATTAAACATTAAACTTGTATTCAACATGTGACATGCTATCAATTATCATTTGCTTTCACGGCGGGCAATCGGGCAACACGCTGCGTGCCAATTTTGAATGGTTTGCATTGCGTTCATTACGAGGTGTTTTGCACATTGCTTTCGCATCAGCACGCACGCATTGCAATCGATGGCTTCGTACTTGAGATAAATGTTGAATGAAATATTAATGACAATTACGCTGCACATTAATAAAGTAAACGGATTGCAAAATGTCTGTGGGTGACTCGAGCTGTGATGCTGTGCCAGTGCCCCATAAAATGCAAAAATCAGCTGCATATTTTTAGAATTACCAAAGCGAATGCGAGCTACAGATATCGGTTCGCAGTTGGCACAACAACAAAGCGAATTGATTGCAGCCGTCTCGAATATGACCAGCAAAAGAGCAAACCCAGCTTTGACTGGACTGCTGCAAGTGTTAACAAGCCTTAATTAGGTATTCACTTTATTTATGTTAGTAAATAACTATAAGACAAAAGTGAAATGAAGGGCATTAGGTTGCAGGAATATATTTAAAAAAAAATATATTGCAATGAAGAGTACCAAACAAAACCAAGTTTTTACCACAACATTTTGTGATTCTACTTCAAAACAGAAACTACGGCTTTTACTATTCATTAATGTCGGAAAAAGTGAAACTTAGAATAGTTGCAAAGCATTTTGGGCAGATTTCTGAGTTCTTGTTAGCACTGAAATACCAATTTTTAAAGTCTCTTCGACAAACATTGCGTGCGTCTTGTGATATAGTTGCAAAATAAATTTAGTGTTCATGATTGAGCTGACAAGGACCAAAGATGGGTAAGTCCCATGAAAAATGTTTTACTATTTTTGCTATGACAATTAGTTACAGTGGAAATAAAAAACATGTTGATTTCCCAACAACTATTAACGCTTCTGTATAATTTTGTTGATACTACCACTTAGAGTTTTCGACTTACAAGAAACCATAAGATTCATTAGTTTACTGACCTATTCAACTTCCTGGCTGGACTTAAACAGTTGCTGCTCCTAACGACTTATAGAAAGCAAAATAGTTATTTAATACTTTTCTACAAACTGTTTGAAGTACGTAGATTTTTATCAAAAAGTGGTTGACAATTGAGGATACAACTTGGGTCTGGTTTCATCAAAAGAAACAATTGAAGACTATTTTGGTAAACAATTTTGGAATTACTACTGAATGAAGGAATTACTACTACTACTACTACTGCTGCTACTACTACTACAACTACTACTACTTAGTACTATTATTTCTACTACAACACCAACTACTAATACTACTACTACTACTACTTCTAGTACTACTACCATTACTACTACTACTACTACTACTAATACTACAACTACAACTTAGTATTAATACAACTACTACTGCTACTACTACTACTACTACTACTAATACTACAACTACAACTTAGTATTAATACAACTACTACTGCTACTACTACTACTACTACTTAGTATTAATATTACTACTACACCAACTACTACTACTACTACTTCTACTACCACTACAGCTTCTACTACTTATTACTATTATTTCTACTACAACACCAACTACTAATACTACTACTACTACTACTACTACTAGTACTACTACCATTACTACTACTACTAATACTACTACCATTACTACTACTACTACTACTACTACTACTACTACTACTAATACTACTACTACTACTTAGTATTACTACAACTACTAAATACTACTGCTCCTACTGCTACTGCTACTACTTTTACTACTACCACTACTACTAGTATTACTGCTATTTGTACTACTACCACTACTACTACTGCTACTACTTCAACTACGACTACTACTTAGTATTACAATTACTACTACAACAACAACTACTACTACTACTTAGTATTACTACTACTACTACTACTACCACTATTACTACTACTACTACCACTACTACTACTTTTACTTCTACTACTATTACTACTCAAACTACTATTTGTACTACTATTACTACTACTAATAATACTATTTATACTACTATTACTAATACTACTACTACTACTACTACTACTAGTAGTACTACTACTACTACTACTCTTACTACTACTATTACTTCTATTTGTATTACTATTACTTAGTGGTGTTACTACCACTATTTTGGTGAAATCTACCAATATTTTTATAATACAGCAATCCTACTTTCAAAATTTATAATAAAGTTTCTGCTAGAGCTAAAGAATAAGCAAACAAAATTTCCTTAATTTGTAAGCTTAATTCCCTAAAGAAAGTGATTAACGATTGTTGGCAACGAGCATGGTTTTAAATTACAAAATCAAGTTGAAAATTCCAAAAAAAAATAATAATCATAAAAATGATAGAAAACAGCATAAACTTACGCTTGGTGCGTTCTTTAAGTATAGAAACGCAGTCGAATTACAAATTGTTAGACTTTTGGTAATTTTTCGATATATAAACTTTACCTTTTATTCTTCTAAGTTACGTTCTGGTCTTGATGCTGTTCTCTAAATGCTATGAAAGTACGAGTAAAATGTTCCTAATTTGTTTTCTACTTAACCCATTCTCGGCCGCTGGTCGATTTTTCGACCAGCCACTTTGAAGGATAGTAGCTCTGCACTTAGACATTATATCTTTGAACTTTTGATGCAGAAAATAGCTTTGGTCTTTTGGTAACCCCTCGAAAAAATAATTTTTTTTTTTTTAAACGATAAATTTAGAGATGTTGGCGAAGGCACGAAAAAAGCATTTGTTTAGTCATATTTTGAATATTCTGAAAAATATATAACCTTTTCAAATTATTGATTTATTATTGATTATTTACGAAGCCTAAAGACCAAATTACCACAATCAATTGATATCCATAAGATTATGAAAATATTTTTGCCTCTCAGCACCGCGTACTTTTCAGTGGTCGAAAAATCGACGATTGGCCAGAAGTCGTCATGTATGTACATATATGTATATATAAGCCAACAATTGTTTGTTTTCATGCTTGATTATTATTTGACTAAAACTATGAACATATATATTTGTTTTTATTTGAAATTGCATTTTTATTAATTTATAAAAAAAATTAAAAAAAAAAACACAAAAAAAATCCAAAAATATTCTTGATTAAGGTCCTAAATGTAAGTCCTTAAAAGGAATTACAAAAATATTGGCTATTTCTGGTAGCGGCCGAAAATGGGTTAAATAGATCTGGTGGTTAACTTTTCACTTTTACTGTGTCACTTCAAAACTGAGAGTCAATAAAAATTAAAACGTGACTTTCTCAGCTCATTTCTTCAGCCACATTTTATAGCTGACTTTTTTTATAAACAGATGTAAGTACCATTAAAACAATGTTTAAAGTATTTATACAAGTATTATTTTATATTAATTATTATTTATTTTATATTATTTTATATTAGGTTCGATTCCAAGCTCGTTCTACAAATGTTGGAAAAAACGGAGTTGCAAACGCATTTCACATTTCAGGTAGAATTTGTGGTATCACAATGGGCCATACAGAAGCAGCCACTACAATCAACCATTATATATTGAGCTTCCAAAACTGACATCGTTGTGTATGCACATTGTAAATTTCAAGGACTAGCAACACCAACTCTCACATGTTTGCAATTATTGTTAAAATTACGTAGCGGAAACTTGAGGTACGATTTGCATGCAACATTTTTATGTTTACAACTACTGCTGTTTTAACTCTTTACAATTAGTATTTTAAATACTAAAATAAAAACGACATACAATTTAATAACTTAATAAACAAATGAGAAACAAACGTTTTGTTTTTCTTGGAAAAAAACAACAAATACTTAGTAATTATATGTAGAGAATTGGTCTACGTATGCGGCAAATGATCGCCTTGCGGCTGGAACCCATTTTCATCGGCAATGTAATTCAGTGTATAAGTCTGACCATCGGGTGCTACCCAACTAACCGAGCCACGCACCGCAATTGCCTCCTGTTCCGTGCCAACATTCTTCAGCTGTGCTTCCTCTTGGCGAGTAATGCCATCACTGGTCTCAAATCTGGCAACATATAACAATTATAGTAGGAAAATATTATTAATAATAATAATAAAAAATATACATAAATATGGTGTGGAGTAAAAGATATAAAATAATAATAAATAAATAAAATTTTAAATAATATTTAGATATGCGTCTGACGAAAGTGAGGCTCAGACGCTTCCTTTTTCTTTCATATTTCATGTCGTTCAATAAAAACAAATATTACAAAAGTATATCTTATTACTGCTTAACGTTGGAGACCGGGTACGATTTCAACCTCAATATGTTAAATTTTCGACTGGTATTGGCTGTATTATTTCAAACTAGCGATTTTCTGTTCCATTATTCTGTTTCTGTCGTGTTCTTTGTTCATTCTCTCGGGAGGTTACGTTAATCGGTTGTTTTTCAGTTTCTATCGCCGCTTAGAAATTACGTCCCCGATGTTGTGAGCTACCGCTCATAGCGCCATATGTTGTGTTAAGAAGGCGATAGCAAGATGGTTGGGGACTTTGCTAAGATCGGTTTGGTGCGCTGTTTTTCGCTAATGCCCGCTTCCCCTTGAAGGCTTTGCCATTACTCTGTTAAGGCACGTATAAGTTTCACTGCTTGTCTATGTAAAAATACAAATTTTGTAATACAATTAAGTGCTTAACCCTTTCAGACCGTATACGCAAAAATGTCAAAAATGTGCGGCCAATTCGAAGTATTTATGAATAACTGATAAGAATACAACACTACACAACTACACAAACAGAACCATAAGTCAAAAGGGATTTCTTATTTGTTAGAAATTGCACAAATCTGTCAATAAGAGTATTGAAAGAATAACAACTAAATACTCTATATTTGAATCAATTTTTACAGTGTTCATGTATGTCTTTTAGAATTTGCTGCACGTTTCACAAAAGTTCTTTCAAAAACTCGCTAACAATTTACATGTTAAAAATCCCACTTGACTCAGCGTCAGACTTTTCACTACAACAGAGTTGCGACCGCTTTCCGACTCACCCGAAATTGTAGCCGTCCACGCCGATGTTCTCATTTTCATAGCGCAAGATCTGCGCTTTGCTGGAATCGTCCAGGGGCGCTGCACTGGCCAGTGCCATTAATCCACAGAGGCAGAGTGCAAGGCAAATGGACTTCATGACTGCTGCGAACACTATTCCTAAGACCTGATTTCCCTTCGATTCCAATATTACAAGCGGTTGCTTGATTGCGCGCAAACTAATGCAAAGCCCTATGAATTCGAACGCTATTTATATACGCTCCACAAAATCCAAATCGAATTGGTTTGTACTCCACTGCAAACAAACTCAACTACGCTCAATACAAATGCAAACAATGCAAACAAAAAAATATGCAAAACAAAAATAAAAACAAAAACCAAACAACAAATTGAAGTACACATCGTCTTTGCCAACTGAAAACTAACGCCAAGTGCAAATATGGAGTGAAAAAAAAGAAGCTTAATTATAGAAACGTGTGTGCGGCATAACTGAAGATTGTGTAATTGTGAACGAAGTGCACACACACACACACAAACACGTGTTAGCGCCTAGGCAGAACGCACCAAAGCCATTAGCGTTGGCCGAGCTTGAGGGCGCAGACGATTGGCGCTGCGGTGGCCTAAGTGCCGCAGCTAATTGCAAGCAACAATTTACTGCAACACATTGCTGCGTGTGTAGTTACAATGTTGTCTCTCTATGCTTTCATAGTGATGGGTGTCTGAAGAAGAAGACTCAAGTATTTGTTATGTGTGTGTGTTTGTTGTGGAGGTGGCCGCATAATAAGTGACAGCAAATGTTTATTCATTGTGCTGCGATAATTTGACAAATGTTGTTTTTATTGCTGCGAAGAAGAAATGTCGTAGGGAGCAAAACTTAAGACTAGAGCTGTTTAGTGAACATAAAAAATAATTACAAAAATTAATTAGTTTCAGTATGGCAAGCATTCATCTTTGGAATGCTGCCAAAGTTCTTAGCGAAATATGCTGAAATGTTCTAAGTGGTGGCAAGTTTTGGTTAACACTAGAAAGACAATTGCGGTCATTTTGACGGTTTTTCATTTTTCAATATCTGTATTTTCTTTAGTATTTCTATCAACTTTTGCTTTGATGACTTTTATTTGTTTATCGGGTTCTACAATTAGTTCTACAATTAGGGTTCTACAATTACAATTAGCCAAATCCGATGTGTTCTTTTCGTCTTTGTAGGTATGGAAAACTTGCAGTCTTTCTAGTGTTAAAGATTTCATTTGGGTTTAAGAGATTTGAGAAGATTTTTTTAGTTAACTGGCCATAATAACACAGCTGAAAGGTGGAATATTGAAACATTGTGGTATTAATTTTCTATACAAAGAGTACTGAAGGTAAAATAAGAATTCGAGAATTACTTATAATCTTTGCCACATGAAACAGAAAAAGAGATGTACTAAAGTAGTTGAAAGCCATCAACAGAAAAGAGGTTTGAAGGTTAGGTTAGGTTAGATTGGAGTGGCAGCCTTTTATGTGAAAAGCTCAATTAAGCACAACTTATGGCTCATTGTGATACCAGAATGGATGGCGCGACTCCGCCTTACAGCGCTGGGAACCATGAAGATTCCGCTATAGAAATGGCTATATCTCTGATGTTCAGAGGTGATAGTTCGGTCAGACTATTGAAGAAAGCAGAGCCGATATACTTACATATGTCTTCTTCTGGCTAATGAGGGTCTCCGACACAACAGGTGTACCTAGAACGGTCCACGGTTCCTCCTCCTCGGAGCAGTGTTGCCACATACCTGCAATTACTTTCTCCTAAATCTTAAGAAAACGCTGAAACTTCCTCCTAAAAATTTAAAAAATTTCCTAAATTTTAAAAAATAATTTCCTAAATTATTTTTAAAAATTATTTTCGTCGTTAAAAACTAAGGAACAAACTTCCCATAAAAAGATAAGATAAAGATAAAAAGATAGGTTTTTTTATGGCAGCTTTTTTCAGTTTCAACTTAACAACAACTTAACACAAACAAAATTATAAAAAGTGCGATCGCATGTAATTTTCTTTTGTAAACATCCTTCATTCATTGCATAAATTATACTATTTGAAGCGTAAAATTTCATAAAATTAATTAGACGTTTTTTTGTTTCCGCCTGACTGAGACTGTTGGAGCTCCAGAAAACCATAAGAACGGATTCACAATGGGCCATTTTGGCCTCCGAGTGGAAATGCGGTCCTGCCGCACACACACTTCCCTACCTAACCTAATTAATCGTTTTAGCTTTTAATATTCAAGGCTTCAGTGCCACTAATGATGTCAAATATATCACCATAAAAATCTCCTTAACTTTCTCCTGACAGGCCAAGAATCTCCCAAGTCTAGGAGGAAATTTACTGATCTGGCAACACTGCCTCGGAGCCACATAAGCCGTAGGATCATATATAAAATATATGTATATTTGATAAGATCTCCGCAATTAAGAGATGAAATTGAATTTACTTTAAGTTGAAACTTGTTAAGGTTTTAGAAGTTTGAGTCACTGAGTTGTTGAGGCACAAATTGGTAAAAGGGCATTAGTTCAGTTGTGACCGGATATTATTGATAATTGCTTGAGTTGAGGGGGAGCTGAGAAAGCGTTAAAGAACATTGTATGCAAGCAGTGTTGCACAAAGGGGGTTCAACCTCCTCCCAGTGGCTCACAAGATTTCATTTGGGGAAGGGGCGTACAGCTTTTGAGCTCGATTCCATCTGGAACCATATTTTTCATCAGAAATTTTCATATTTGAAGACGGTTTGAACCCCTAAAACCTCATGTGTACGCCACTGCTCCCCAAATACAAAAACTTCTAGTACAAAATAGAGTTTCAAATGATTTTGCGCTCAAAAGTTGTAGGCAACACAGCCTCTACCCAAATAAAATTATGTGTGTGTCACTGCATGAAAGCAATTTACCATTCATTTTGCTAAAAAAAAATGTACTCTTTTGACTACATTCATGACTTTTGAACCTGAACAATTTAATAATAAAAAAAAATGTGTTTTTTAAACAACTTCAAATCCTATAAAACATACAAAATAAACTCTGCCGATTATTGCAGTACGTTTCCAAGTTATTTCGATATTCAATTAGCTTTAAACGTTGTTACATTTATTAAGTTACATTTATTAAGTTTTTTTTTTAACGTAAGTATTTTGCTATAAATAAATCGACAATGGCTCGTAAAAATTTAATCGCTTCACTTCCTAGCCAAGCAATATTTTCAAAAAGGGTCATGCAGTGTTTCGGAAAACGACTCAACACAATGTTGCTGCATAAGCGATCGAGACGCGTCGCAGCGATGCTATCGAAGAGGAGTCATTTCAAGTTTCCGTCAACTTGGCCAGCAGCAGTCGCTGTCGTGTCAGCTGCTGACACAGTTTTCGGTGTTGGCGTTGTTGTTGCATTTAACTTGCCATACCACGTAATGCTGATGGGCGTTTTAACCTCCAAACATACATACTTGTGTACTGCGATGAAAACGCATTGCTGTTGTTGTTGTTGTTGTTGTGTTTGTAGTCGCTTAATGGTTGGTTGTTGGCCAAAAATGCCGCCAACGAAACATCAGCGACAATCGCGCTGTCGAAGCGTTGAAGATGAAATCAAGATAATCACCACAGCACAGCACAGCCTCGTCTCTTTTGCCGGCATTAGCTGGTGCGCCGGCGCGTCAGAGTGCTGCGCTTGCAGTTTTTTGTCAACGTTGCTTATGTCGCTGCTCTCGAACCAACACTACTGGCATCATCGCTGGGCGCATCGTCGGCGACATCATTCTGGCGCATCAAGTCGCACCAATTTCTGCTCGAGTGTTGTATCTGCTCAACGTGTTGATGACCTTAGTCAATAATATTAAAAATCTCAAAATGAAATTGAAAACAAATATAAATACCCACATATCACAACACAAAACAACACACCAACAACACTATTTAACACTAATACCCGCAAACGCTTGAGGCCGTTGTTGGCAACAAGCGTACGGACGCGCCTTGTTGTCTTGCTGACGCTTAACGCTTTGCCGGCCAATTTTATGCACCTCTAAGCTAATCCCAACAAAAACAAAACATTATTAAAACCAATTTTTTGTTGTTGTTTTTGTTTCAAGATTTTCATTATTATAATTGTTGTTATTTTTGTTGTTGTGTAATTCATGAAGTCCCCGAATGAGGAGCGTGCACGCGTGTTGTTTCTGAAGGTACTCAATCAAAGTTTTAATTGAATTATGATGTTTGCCCATAATTGCCGATAAATGGCGATAGATGTGCGTAAGCTGCAGAGTTGCCAATGTGTTGTGAATAGTGTTAATGTTTCAAGTTTGAGCGAAGAAAATGGGATCTCATGTTGAAGGAGCGAAATGTATTTATTATTAATTTCATTGTGAGAAAGTGGTGAGCACTTTCGGTGTTTAATTGAAATTAATGGTTTTTTGTTTGGTGTACGAATAAATATTTAAATACTTGGTACAAGATTCTTAATCCTTTAACACCCAGAAGGAGCACCAGGCACAAGGCATAATTTTGTTATATATTGCACGGTTAGTCATTCCTTTTGAGTGCTTTTTTACTGTTCTCGATCATAGTTAAGCTTTATATGTGTACTTTTCTTCAAACTTATGGGTAATAGAGAGCAACAAACTTTGGCAAAAGAAGTGAATTTTGAACAAAGATTTGTAAAATAGAAGCAACTCTTAATGGCTTATTAGCAAATAAATAAAAATAAACTTTAAATAAATAAATAAAAAATTAAATAATAAATATCAAAAACAATGTCACGGTTAAGAGAAAAGCTAAACGTGTCGAAAATCGGTCATAAACAATAAAAAAAATAAAGATGTGTTAAAGGCTTACAAGAGAGATCCTAACTTTTCTGAACGTATTGTTGCCGCTAAAGTTGAAATAGCAGCATCAACTGTTAACTTAATCAAACGTAGAGCAAATCTAAGAACGTTTCAAATGCAAAAAGTTTCGAATAAAGATGACACCAAAGAGCAATTGAGCAAAACCCGCGCTTGAAAGTTACACAGCGACTTTTCGACAAAATTTGATTGCAGTGTCATGGATTACAGAACAAAAGGTTTTCATATATTTTTATCAAATAATTTGTTTAATGTTTTATAGTATATTTCAGAGGAGAAAGTAAAGTGTATCCCAAGTTTAATAGCTCAAAAACATCAATGAATCGAAATAAATATTTAATTTGGTAGTTAATGTGCCTGTTAACTTCAAAGTGAGAATATTTTGGTTTGAAAAATAATTCTAAGAATTTTTTTTTATTTTGAGTTTCAATATAAGTTGAACAATGTTCTGGAAAAGTTTCAATAAGAAGTTTTACATTAAAATTATTTTTTTGTCATTTTTTAGTGCCTGCCAGACTTCAACTGTTCAACAGTTCTTCATCAACATTGTTTTTAACTGATTAGTAAATAATAAATAATATTCGCTAAAATCACGGAGACCTCTACTTTTAGCAGATCACTAGATTAATTTAAAGTTCAAATTTCTTGCCACGCATTCAGCCATGGCAACAGTCCTAAATAGTCTCCGAGTGCATCAAATGAGTGTTCGACATGCCGCCTTGCTAGAAATGTTGAACAAATTTTATGTGTTTAAACATAAAACAAACATAAAATAATGAAAATTTGTTCAAATAGATAACACTTTTAAAGTGTAGTTAGAAATTGTTAATGCTCTTTCATTGGACTAATTAAAAAGTCTGCAATTTTTGGTCTAAGAAAAAGAGATGTCAGCTTCAACTAGCAATTTTTATATTACATAAACATAAAATAGTACAAATTATGACAGAATGTGCTGCAAACATAAAACAATAAAAATTGTTTCCAATAGAGCTTGAAAAGATTTTCTAAGCAAAGCTCGATATTTTTTTTACTCTTACATTTTCAGTGGACTTATTCAAGCCAGACATGTGATTCATCTTCTGGAAAACAACAAAATTTCACCTTAATTTGTAAAAAGTTAAAATTTATAAAAGTTTCGGTTTAAGTTGAATTTTTTGAGAGCACCGTCCCCTCCTGTTGAAGTCCGTATCGAGAAGGAAGAGTGTTAAGTTGGCTGCGGTAATGTAGGCCGGCCGCGCGTAGCGAAATTGGCTGTTGTTATGGTGCCATGTGACTTTTTTAACTTCATATATACTCAATTAGAAGAAATATAACTAATTTAGAAACATTATTATGTATAATTTACTAACGAAACAGCTGAAGGCCACAGTAGCCACTGCTATCTACCCTAAAATTCAATTTTTTTTAAATATTATTATTATTTATTTCATCTACAAAGTAAGATTTAACTTTGTAAATGAAATAAATAAATAAACTTCATATTTTTACTAGAAGAACCAAGTTTTACTTTAATTAAATCAAATTTGATTTTAATTAAACTTTTTTAACTTTTCATCTTTTCACTACTAGAACGTTGAATGACTGATATTGGAATCTCTTGCAGTTGGCAACTCTAACACTCTAAGCAATAACGGCATCAATAGCTGCTGTGTCACAGCGCCGCTTAGCAACACCAGCAGTAACAACAGCAGCATAGTAATAACAACAAAAACAACAACCACAACAAAAGCCACTGGACCCACTGCGATGCGAAATTCATTACGGAGGTTCCCTGTGGGGCCATTGGCCACAAATGACTTTTAGTGGGTGTTTCAAATTATGCAATTTGCCATTTCATTTTCATTCAGGCGCCTCACACATGCACTCATTCGGCTCATTCATCATGTTTTCATTTTCTAGTACGGTGTTTTATAACATTTCTATATAAATATACACATACATACATACAAATATCTATTGTTTACCCGCAATTGAATTATTAATTACTTTACAGCGCGTCACGTGGATGCTGTTGAATACATTTGTTGAAGGTAATACTGCCAATACTGTTACTGTTGCCCTAATTTACATTTTTAATTTGCTCATTTTATCATATTTCGACCAACAGTTACTTCTATTGGCATCGCAGCGATTTCCGTTAGCAACTACAATGAAATTTGTGTTGTGACTTTGAATTTCATCCAATCTGAAACTTATCTGAAATCTGAAATTCCGTAGCTCTGTTGCCTGCACTCAATTGTCTGGTGTTTTGTTCAACTTCCGCAGTTAGTCAGTCAGACTTGAGCACTCGACACAAGTTGCCTGTTGTGTTGGTGTGCATCTTATTAAGCGGCGAATACCCCTGGCGGCATTTATTGAGTAAATTGTGGGATTACAAACTCATCAAGGTGAGCTAAGTATACACTCGCACTATGCAAATAGACGGCACTAGAAAATCTCACGAGTTGTTTTTGTTTGCGTTGTTGTTTGTTTGTTTGTTCGTTTGTTTTTTTTTATAATTTTAATGGAATCAATCATGGGTGCATGTGGCAGGCACATCTTCACAATTGTGCGGGGCTGTTTTATTTATAACACACAAATACGAATGACAACAAATAACAAAATGTAAAATATGGGTATAGTTAAGTTTTTATATCTGTGGCCACATGGAAGAGTAGCTTAAGTCGAAAATTGAAGTTTGAAAACCATGTACACATAAATTGTTCTGACCAATGCATGGTTCTTTCAAAAGACTTGAGCTAAGAAGTGAACACACATAATATTGTTAAAGGACAGGATTTTTCAAATCGGATGAAATACATTTACGCGCCTAGACTTATATAAAGTTCCAAACTCAACAATAACTCAATTCTCTTATGTCGACTTAAGCTACTCTTCCATATTACCAGAGATATGTGTACCACTACTTTTAGCAACTACTATATATGCAATAAAAGTGTATGGCAGATTTAACATTTTTAATTCTTTTTTTTAATTTATCCAAAATAAAAACAAATAAAAAATAATAATAATAAGCAAATAACTTATAACAAAAGTAATAAAAATGTATAAACAAAGGAATTATTTTCACCAACAGTTTCTATTATAAATTGGTAAATACAGGGGTTTTCAACAAGAGATGTCTTTTGAAACTTTGCACTATTTAGAGTTATAAATACCCAAAAACTCTCAATGCAAGGACATTTGACAAGTAAAAACTATAAAGTTTTCAGACATTTTGTTCGGTCAGGAGAAGATCAGGCAGCTTCTGTCTAAGTTGTTGTGCCCGGTTTTTTTTTTCACAATGTCGCATATCTCATGTTTGATCCGTTTGCGTATGAAAACAAGAAAAACGGCCGCCTCTGGGACTCTGAAAATTCCAAACAAATTGAACAACAAGTTGAACAACCTCTTCAACTTCAACTAGTGACAGTTTAGTGCGGTTTCCTGGCTCGTACAGCGCGATTGTGGAATGGTCTCCCTGCAGATATTTTCCCCAGCACTTCTGCTCTTGATGGATTCAAGGCAAGAGTCCATAAATTCTTCACCCAGCATCCTTTCTCCCAACCTATATATCCTTCCTGAACCAGCGCAATGCCTCGCATTTACAGGGGCTCGTTAAAAAAAAACAAAAAAAGAGTGAACAAGCCAATTCAACAAAATTAGAGCTATTAGTGAAATACTGCTGCCGAAAGAATGAGCATTTGTAGGCAGACTCGAGGCGGAAATTTGGAAGATATTATTTTCCATTAATAACTTCAGAATATTTAGTTTAGATAAAAAGATTATCATCACTTTTGACAGAAATATTGCATTTATTATTGATTTAAAATTTCACCTTTTGATTGTTACATCTTGATCCACCATGCTCAATATATTTATTTGTGTTTTTTATTTTAATATTATTTTTTTTATTTTTTGGATTGCCAAAAGGGTTTTTTTTTCTTAAAATGGCAATTTATTAAAATATATGAAGTTACAAAGAATTCCCTTTTTTTCAAGCAATTTTGGATTCCTTTACCAAAGAATTTTGATTCTTTAGAGGCGATCAAATTACTTTGCAAACAAAATAAGTCATACAAATTTCCGGATCGGAGACACGGCCTTTTTATGCGCCTCGTTCAAACCAAACGACTTTCCTTTCGGATACCATTTTCGTTGAGCGTCGCTGTCAGTCCTTATGATACGAGGAAGCCAAGTGTTTATATGTTAGAATATGTCCATGTTGCGCCCAAGCTCACACAGCTTATCGTTGGTACAGATGTGATATGATCTTGCAAAGAACTTTTTTCTCTCGAATACTCCAAGAGCAGTTTCATCGTTCTTCATTTTAAAGCACAGTTTGGCTGAGTGACCTATAGATCGTAAATTGGCTCGATCAAGATAGCCTAACTGCTTACAGTCTAATTGCTTACTGCGATAAAGTAAATTTAGTATACCCTCATAGGAAGCAAATTTCGTTTCAGAAAGGTCTAACACTTCCCAGTTCTGTCCTTTCAAGCAGATGTTGTGCTAAATTATTAATAAATTGTATGTTTTTTAGATAAAAATTAAAATATCATCACTTTTTCCAAAAACTACATATTTAGTTTCTCTGTTGATTTTAAATATTTATTTATATATTTTTGCAGCCTAGCGTGAGTGCACTAGACTGTCATTCCAGAGGTCGTGGGTTCAACTCCCGCCTCCGGACTTTTCCAACCAATTTTTGCGATTTTTCCTGTTCTCTAAATTTTCCTAAAAACCCTGCAACATATCCAAGTTCATTGATTCCCAACCCAATTATTCCTATCCCACTCACTTCCACGCAATAGTACGCGCAATTATGCGCTGTGCGGCTGATAAAAGTAAACAAATAAACAGTTACACGGCGCACGAGCGACATCTGCAAGAGGAAGCGAACAACTGCGAAAACAGCGCACCAAATTGATCTAGCGAGGTTTCCAACCATTCTGCTGTAACCTCCTCACACAACAGATGGCGCTACGAGCGATAGCTCGAAATAACGGAGGCGACGTTCCTAAGCGGCGTTAGATGGCACCATCACTTAGGACTACCTGCGGCAGGCCAATCACCTACCCTGACAGAACAACACAACTGATTAACGTAACCCCAACACAAGGCTGTCTTGTGAAGGCCCTTGTGCTCCAGAGAGGAGTGAACACGGAACAAAAAAAAAAAACAAATTTAGATACAGTACTTTTCGCTTAAAGCGAACTTCGAGGGACTGGGCAAAATAGTTCGTTTTAACCGAAAGTTCGCTTTAAAAGCGTCCTTAATAAGCGAAAACATAAAGCGCGTGCTTTTGAAATTGGTTCGTTTTAGGCGGAAAATCGTTTTAAACGGGTTCGTTATAAACGAAAAGTACTGTATTTATTTTTAATTAATTTTTCAAATACTTTCTTCTTCTTATTATCAACATTTTTTATGAACCGTCTTATGGTTTTTTTGAATCTATGCACAACTTTCGAAAGTTTACAACTTTTGTGTCGCTTGTGATTACCGCATTTGTACCATGAAACAGTCCCACATAACTAACTGACCAATCACACCAACCGCAGGGCAGCTGTTGTTATTTGACCAGTTCTCATTGAAATATTTTCGTATTGTTTTTGTTTTTATTGTTTCGAAGCAAATGCAGTGAATTAACACAAAGATTGATTACAAGCAATATATTAAAAATTTAAATAGATTTTAAGGTGAGGGTGCTATGAAAACAATTCACGAACAGTGCACACAAATATGGCCTAATCAGCAGCTTCACTCGTACTCAAACCAACAATAACAACAATAACAACAAAAACAACAACAATGACAGCGACAGCGATAGCATCTCATCATTATAACGGCATTAGTAAACGGAATTAATTAAAATTATATAAAAGTAGTATATTAAAAACCAGCACTGAAAGCCACAAATATATATTATAAAACAACAACAACAATAATAACACAAATAGCCAACTTGAAATGGAAATCAAACAAGTTTCAGTCACATTGCCAATTCAACGAATTTAAATCACGACAACCGCAAATTAGAAAATTCGTAAGAAATTAAAATGGTAAAAAATTGAAACAGTCACCAAACTTGACGTGCATTGCGCCAATACAGCGAACTGTACGCTTCATTATTTATTTTAGAGACTAGAAATTCGCACAGTTGGTTTCTCTGGTTTTCTCGTCATGTAAGTTCAATTCAATTGTGCTAAGATTTAAATCACATTTGTGCATAGGATGTGGCGCCTAAATAAAACTCAGGTCGCCTCGGGTCCGACCGGCAGATGTGAGCCCTGCGGCTGGAAGCCGTTCTCGTCTGCCAAATAGTTGAGCGTGTACTGCACGCCGTCCGGGCCCACCCAGCTGACGCTGCCCTCGACGGAGATGGAGCCCACATGCTTCACGGTGGCGGTTTCTTTGCGCGACACGCCATCGCTGGTCTCGAATCTAAAACCAAAAGGCCGTCACATAGTTAGTGTCCATTGCGCGAATGCAGTCGCTGTGTGCTTACGCAAACTTGTAGCCGTTGGCGCCGATGTTCTCGTTGTGATACTTGAGTATCTTCACCTCGTCATTGTCGGCGTCGGCGCCGGCCAGACACGCACACACGCCGAGCACGGCCAACACGCTCGCCAGTCTCATCTCGTCACGTACGCAGTGCCAACAACGCCGCAATGTCTGCACTGGAGCTGTGTCCAGGACTCGATGCGCGCGAACCCGCTTTCACTCGACTCGTTGCGGACGTCCGAAGTGCGCTAATGCAATGCCAACGTTTTTCGGGACCGTTCGACAACTGTGCGACAACTGCGCGCAACAATGCGTTGCGCAAAAGCTTTATATACAAATACAACTAATTAACATGGGTGCAGAGCGAAAGAAGTTTTCTTAGCGGCTGCCCAAATTGGAATCGAGCCGCACACAATAAAACTCAAACGAAATACAAACGAAAAGATATAAATAACAGCAAATTAAATTGAAATATCCAAACCAAAGGCGAAGTGCCGAATTGCGAGCAATCTGGCGTGGCTTTGGCGATCGAAGTGTCGATCAAAGCGTCAGATCGAACGCTCGCATGCTGGCTGGCTGAATGGCTGTTGTTGTTGTTGTTTTTAATTTAGTTGCTGGCGTTGAAGTGTGGTATGTGGCAAATGGGGGAATTCACTTTTCGCCAGCACATAATGCTTCGACGCGTTGGGTTAATTAAATTCTCACAAGTAGGACGGTGTGACGCTCGAGCTGATGCCAACAAAAGTTCAAATGTCACAGCAAACACCTTTTAAAACCGCTTTGGTAAAAAGCAAACAAAAAAGTAGATGAATACATTTAAAAAGAAATTCTTTGAGAGTCGAGCAAACATGAAGAGTTGAAAACAAAAACATTTTAGACATTTGTAAGGCTTCATAGACTGAAGTGAATCCTTGTTTTAGAATTTCTGAAAATGTTTGGGTTGTAACCTAAAGTTGACTATTTTAGTTTTATATCATTTATTTTTTATTTCAAATAAAACTTTATTATTTCTTAATTCTGTTGCGTAAATACAACTATCTTTAATTATTTTTTTCAGCGCTTCATTTGCCATACCACTGGAATTAAACAAAAGCAAAGGTTTTAAGACTTTTCCAATTACAAATTTACAATAAAATTCCAAATTTAAGTAAAATAGATGCTCACAAGTTCACAACTCTCACAAATTCGAACCTTCCAGGCACTCAAATCTCATATTTTACAGCATTGAATGCTCTAAAATTCGAACTGGCGCTTCGAATTTGTAAGCGTTTTCTTTTTCGTTCCTTTTCCCTTCCTGTTTTGGTTTTTATTTTTTAATTTAATTTAATTTAAGTGTTTTTTTTAATAACAACAAGCCAGCCTAACTTAACCTAAGTTTTTTTTAAATTTTGTATTATTTTGCATTTCATTTTATTAATTAAAAAGAGAACTCACCAAATTAGCAATTGTCGCCAAATTTGTTTCCTTACCTTTTTGTTACACAATTAAAAATTTCGAATAAATCTAAAAAAAAAAAGTTTGACTTTGGACGTTAAAATTAAAATCTGAAAAAAGCTCAAGTTGTTCAGGCGAATCGCTTAGCTGTGCATTTATGGATTAAATCGCACACCCACTTTAAAAGTGACACATATTTTTAATTTTCGGGTTTATGTGTTAATACTGTTCATCTATCTACTAATAAGCAAAAGCTCAGTATATTTTGTTGTTGTTAACTGTTGCCAAAATACAGTTATGTCTCTCTTCATGTCGAGAATTTTGATGATATGTGATCGCTGCAGTTCAAAGCAAAAGAGTCCTAAATCAAATTGTGACACTTTTGACGAAATACATTTTTGTTGAAGTTCATTTTTAGTAAACTTCTGACAATTTTAGTATATATTTTCAAATAAAAAAAATTAATTTCGAATTTTCAAAATTTGTGTTTCAACTTATTAACTGTCATTTATAATTATTAAATTCAGCAAACGTGGCATAACTTAAAATAATTCCGTAATTATTGAATTAATATATCATCAAAGAAGTCACAACTCAAAATTTTGGATTTCTAGTGTAAAATAAAAAAATCTTTGTAACTTATTCTAAAGAATAATCTGTAGGGATTTTCTACTAAACGGTTTATACGTTATATTAAAAAAATGTTTATTCAGCTCAAAAACAGTTTTTGCGTTTCCTGAAAAATTAAAATATTTGAGTTGTGTCACTTTTGTAGTGGGTGTGCGATATGCAAATTTTAAGCGACTAATAGAAAGAGATTTGTATGCGAATAAAACAGTTTACATATTTAATGTGAAGAAAAATAAAGAATTTTCTTACATTTAAGTTTTAAGTTAGTTTCAATATCTTTTTGAACTTTTTACATGAATTAAAAAAGTCCAGAAATTCGAAAATTTCGGAAATTTGAACTAACCCTTGTAAAATACAAAGTGGTTCGAATTTGTGAGCGTTTACTGTATTGTGCCTCTGAAGTTTTTTGAAATATTAAATTATAATTTAATTTAATTCAAAACTCTTTGCTACATCCAACGCTCACTTGAATTTAAACCAGCTACTTTTTAATTAGAATTGAATTGATTATATTTAATTACAATTATAATTTAATTTAATTCAAAACTCTTTGCTAGATCCAACGCTCATTTTAATTTAAACCAGCTACTTTTTTGTCAAACCTTAGCACCATGCAGCGACCATAACAAATGCAACAGAAATTCAGAAAAGATTTACACATACATACATTTCAAATATAATGCAAAGCAATGCAATAACAGCTGAACAAATGTTGTTCACATTAAATGCCAAAGATGACGTTTTCTTAACAAGTCCAGCAGCGCAACACGACTTTGCCCCTCATTCAACTGCACTTTGTCTACACAATTCTAAGCCATTGTTGATGAAAAATGCGCTCTTCTCATTGTTCGCGCATAAAAATTGGTTAACTGGTATTGTTGCCAACCGCGCCGAACCAGAGCGCACGCCCAGTGAACTGAGCCAAACTGACGCGGGTCGTTGCCGTTGAATAGATGCTGAAAGTTAACGCTACCAAACGCGATTTTAATTTTTAATATTTTTTTGCCAAAGTTGCCAGCGCTGCACTGAATAATTGCCGCGCCGGTCCATCAATTTTGTAATGAAATGAAATTGAAAATTAATTGCCCGCGCCTACAGTTGCGACTGGGCGCTGCATGCTTTGGCCGCATTGGCCGTTCGAATGTCTTAATTTGACCGCAAAATTATGGTGCCGCCGCACGTTGCCGTGGCACTTGACTGACAACTGTTGCCATTATGATTAATTATCACAGAAAGCGACAACTTCGTCATTGAGTAATTTCGGGAAGATTGATGCGCACTGCGGTTTGCAATGATTGGCCAAAGTGTGGCAACAAGGCGTCGAGTGATTTTGTATGGATGGCCGAGTGAATGGGTGGAGGCGTAACTGCCAAACTGCAACAATGCCAAAAGTCGTGAGGCTGTGCGGAGCAGTGAAAAGTATAAAACAAATTTGCAAAAAAAAAAATTATGTGAAAAGTAACAAAAAACAAAGCTATTTACTGGGCCAAAAATGGAGCATTACACTGTGCAACAAAAGTCCATATTTGACTGTGCAAATATTACTAAACAAGTTTACACTAACATTTCATAAGTTTCGTCGAGAACTGGTTCCTTCGTGTGTGCAATATTAAAGCGAGCTTCGCCGAGAATTGCTTTAAAGCAAAATAAATCGCTATTGAGAAGCCCTTTAAAGCCCATTTAACTTCTTTGTTAAATTGCCATCAAAAACAAAGAACTATAAACAAGTCAAGTCTTAATTTCGAATCACGAATTTTTCACACTTTAATGAGTCTTTCGAGTCTTTTACTGCTCACATTTGAAGCATTTTCATGCATTAAATATACAAATTATAAACCAACTTAATTTATCGCCACACTAAAAAGATCTAATCGCAACTGTCTTCCTTAATCAAAACAATGTTTGTCGACTGGTTACCTTCTAAAGTCCATAAAATTCCAAATTTAAATTATTTAGTTTTAAATTAAACATATAAACTGTGCTTCACTTTCGTTAGAGTTGCACGTGGAAGTCTGGTTTTGCGCTGACCGATGTTGGCCAGTCGCACCAATCAGGTTCATTGCCATATAAAAATGCAAATTTTCAGAATCGAAAGATCATCTAAATGGTTTTTATGAACACTCTGACACACACATATTCATATTTTAATGTTTAAAGAATCGTCAGTTGGCAACGATGGCGCTTTCAAACGGTCTTTGGTGCTAACGTGGGACACTTTATCACGCGACAACGAGCTGACCGCAAACAAGTTTGTGGGCCAACATTGATTGCAGCTACATGGTGGATTTATATGATTTTATCTGAGAGTACACCACAAGCCGTTGTCAAACTGCCTTCAATACCATTTTCATGATATGATTTTAAAGAATTTGTTAAAGTTTAAGGCTGAGGAGAGTTGCGCATTTCAAAGACGAGACTAGTCACCTACCTTAAATTATGGTACATCAATCTTCAAATCGTACATGCCGCCAATTAATTAATTAATTCATTCACTTACGCCAATCATCGAGTACAGTTAGAATAACAACAAAGTATTTAATTATGGATGTGTATAAAAATTGCTACAAAACCATGTCATAGCTAAATACCACAGAAATTAGTGCTTTAATCTTTATGCTTTAATGGATTACTTAATGGAGATGGTAACTTTTGTGGAAATCCAATGTTTTATAATTATAATTAATAAAAAATTTGCCGCATTGTTTTAATCCTTTCAACCCCAAAGTGGCCTGAAAGCAACTTCACCTATTTGTCATCTGATAGCAAAAGCTACAATTGATTTATTATTTATATTTTTAGACGTGAATTCAAAGCAAATTACAAAAAATTTACTGTTATCCCCAAAATAATTTCTAATAATTTGCAGCGATCTCAGGGAAAGTTTGTGTTCTAATTGAAGTCTACGAATTGGGCGCGTTTGATCAAAACCCTGTTTCTACAATATAATAATGGTTTAATGATGATGAACCATAAAAAAGTGGCTATAAATTTAGGGATATGCTTAAAAATACCAAATCTTATCAATTATAATAATAGTTTTTAAAAATAAGCTGAAATCAATTTTCAAGCTCAATCATAATCTTTCAATCTTAAGCATTTCAATCAACTTTTACGAGCAATTCCTGTGAATTGAATAGACTCATACAAAACCAGAGGATTTTTACTATTTCGTTGATGTTACGAAGATAAGATCTAAGAGACTAGGTAATTTTAAGAAATTATTTCTAATAAAAAAAGCTAAATCTAAGTATTTAACCCTTTCGACCCGAATTTTACCTTGTGTCTTGATATGACTTTTAGGTATTTAAATCATGAAACACTTTCCTAACAAGTGTGTACACGACATTTAAAGTCGCCACGCCACTTTGTTAGAATTCTTGAGCTAGTTTACTTTTGAACAATTTTAGCTTAAAACGGGTTAAATAAATTTTGTATCAATATTTTTTAATTACAGAAAAATTGTTTGATATTTAAGAAAAAATACAAAATTATCACGTTTTAATTTCATTAATTGTCGAGCAAACTTTGGACTTTAAACTTTGGACTAACTTTGCTCAGTTGTGCATTAAATCCAATTGAATCCAATCAAAGCTAAATCAACTATGCAGAAGTCCGTTTCTAACCGCAGTAGGTACTTAACCCTTTCGCTACAGGTTTTTACTGCGCAAAGTTCAAATTTTTAATTTTACGTCTTAGGTTTCTATGTGATTATATTAGCAACATTCCATAAGAATTTTTTAATTTTTATACTCGGACCTTGTATTTTAAAGTGTATTTCTATGAGAGAAACCACATCGTTGTGGCTGTAATAATTACTTAAACATAAAACTTTTTACGCATAACGAAAATTTGAATATTTCTTCATTTACTTCAGCCAAAATTAAAAAAACAATGTATCTAAATTGAAAGAAAACGTCAAATTAAAAATTCTCTAATTTTTTCTGCTTCTTCTTCCTTTACTATGTCAAGATATACCATTCAAGAAAACGTGTATACTTCTCTTCTTTAAACTTAAATATTCAGTTTATTAATTTCGTATTTTTCCTTAAACTTCAAACTATTCTAAAGACCAACAAAAAAATGTATTCTTGCAACCATAGAGGATGCAGACGTCTACAAAGTAGCATGTTGCCATATGGCAACAAAATAGCGAAAGGGTTAAACAAGTTTGTGTCCTCTAAGTTCATGTCCTCTAAACCACATGAGAGTCACCCTATTTGTTGATTTTTTGGACGCATTCCAAAACCGGTTTAGAGTTCATTGTCGGTTACAACCAGGCATTGATTAATTCCATTTCTTAATCATTGCCTGGTTGCCAAGAACTATCGAGGTGATCAATTGCATAAGTCAATTCAGGCATATCTGCCTAATAGACTCTGGGCCACCAGAATAGGTTCACATTTTTTCCTGGAGGAAAATGAGTAGTGTTTTTACAAAACACAGTTTGACCTCATTTATAGGTATCAAGATGTTCAAGGCATCTATCGTGAACCTACCTGTCCAAAAAAAATTTGACATTTATTTACTTTTTCTTTTTTGCACCACTTTTGTAAAGTGAACCCCGAAACTTCTAAACTAACAATGAAAGTCAGCACCACATTTTTCGAAAAAATTACAGCTTTTGCCTTGAAGTTCACTAAAGATCTATTCCTGAAAATACTAATGACATGATCCTTCTAAAAAGCCAACTATAATCAATATTTTGCAGGAATGTTTTCTTTACTTCATAAATTCTTCTCTTTTTGTTCATTTTTTGGTTTTGATTTATACAGTCGTGTCTGGGTATAGTGAACACCCTATATACTGAACACCTCGATATAGTGAACACCCAAATTTTGACATGGACCCTCTAAATATTGAACAAAATTTTGAAAGCAATTTCAAGCAAAAAACAAAAAGTGTATTTTGAGCAAATAAAACGAGTTGTTGAACAAAATTGTTAACCTTGATAGTGAACAACCTCAATACTGTGAACAGGCCTTGCAATAATTAGTTCACTATATCCAGACACGACTGTAATTTGTTTTTTTCAACTTTTCTACTTTTTAGACGTCATCACTTTCATGTACAGTTTTAGATTTTCTGTTGGTATAAATAAATATCGATTGTGTCAGTAGTTTGTAAATAAAAATGTTTTAATCAAATTTTTACAACAACATACATATGTACATATGTGACTCGCTCAAGTATGCTGCTGCTCCTCTAAAGTATAAAGTCAGGTCATAAAATACCGAAACTGAGCCTCCAAGCATAAAGTCATGTCATAACATATCGAAACTGAAAAAAAGATTAATGTTTGATGACAAAAAACAGCCAAAAATGTTGCCACTTTCATCAAAACCTTCAGCTGATTTTACATACAGACATGTCCTTGATAAGTGTTAATGCATTTTGCAGTAGTCAATGAAGCAGTTCGCAGCGTCAAGTTGCCGACGTTCGAGTGCTCTAACATTTTTGCTACCCTGAGGTCTAACAACTCGAAAATGTCAAGTCCTTTTCTTCATGCCAACAGCTCGTAAAAGAAGCATGCAAACATTTTTGGTTTCCAGCAAATGTTTTATTGATGATAAACATGGTGGACACCTCATCAAAATATTAGACAAAAAACCGCAAAAATTCAACAAACAAAATACAATAAAATGGTTTAGTAGTGTTGGTAAAAATAATTGCAAATGTCAATGCCCCACTCATGCAATCATAATTTAACCCAATAACTGCGCGCAGCAATGCGGCTGCATGCATGGAACAACACGTTGACGGCATTAGAGATATGACAGTCAAATTACAACAACAAAATCAAAATTGCTGTAAAATTTATGAATGCCACAACGTTTGCATATAATTTTCAGCGAAGTAGGTTGGTGTTTGGCTGACTGGTTGGCTGATTGAGCGGTCTTAGTAGGCCCAGTTGGAAGCGCTGCCTGGCGCACTGACATTAAGACGGTCCCACCAAGTGACGGTTGGATGTTTTGGCGTTGCGTATTTGCCAACTTTGGGTTGGTTTTCGCTCAATCACTCATCAAGTACAAACAATGCTGCGGCCTTTTGACATATAGCAAATATGCGTGCTTACAACGGCACCTACACATACACATACATACATACATACATGCATACATGCAAATGTTATATTTGCATGTGTGGTGCCTGCACACAATGCTGCACATATCTGTACATACACAAAGCTGCACAAAACTACATGCAACGTAATAAAGTCGAAATTAAATTTTTGAAAAACAAAAAAAATTGTAAAAAAAAGAAAGAAAAAATTTGCATGTGCAAAAGCTTTGGAGTAGAAGTGGTTGTGGCAGCAG
Organism: Melieria crassipennis; assembly: GCA_963668005.1. Classification (NCBI taxonomy): domain Eukaryota; kingdom Metazoa; phylum Arthropoda; class Insecta; order Diptera; family Ulidiidae; genus Melieria; species Melieria crassipennis. The sequence goes on along the minus strand of OY764962.1, from coordinate 104,812,317 downwards.
CAGCAGAAGAAGAAGAAGAAGAAGAGACCGCAGAAGCACGTCAGTTTATCTCTACTTGTTGTTGTTGTTGTTGGTAGCACTTATTCAGCATACATACATACATACACACATGCACATCCATGGATGCTGACTCGAAATTATTTTTTCGGCTAAGACAAAACAAGTTTCTTCGGCTCATGATGCTGTTGTTGTTGCTATTGTTGTAAATTTTCGGTTACGCATGAGCATTCCTTTACGACTGTCGGAGATGGTGTGGCGCATTGTTGTTGTTATTATTACTGTTGTTGTTGTTGTTGTTGTTGGCGAAGCCGAAACACAGAGCCGATATTGAGATGGCATCCGTTGCGAATGGGAGTACTTAACGTTATTTGCCAGCATTACACCGCACCGGCGACTATAAAACGCCTGTAATGAGAGACTGTAGTAAGCATTAATTGTTCGGTACTTCAGCTGTTAACAACCACCAGCGCCAACGTGAGCTCGTCGCAACACATAACAAACACCACATTCAAACACACCGAGACAATACAACCGTCAATTCCAATTATCAGAATGAAGTTCGTTATTGTGTTTGCCGCCTTGTTCGCCGTCGCTCTGGCCGCGCCGCCACAGCAAGACGCCCAGGTGCTGCGCTACGACTCCGATGTGCAGCCCGAGGGATACAAGTTCGTGTAAGTCGTGTGCGCCTTTGTGAGCGACAGAGAGAAAGAGTGCATTAGTGCGAGAGTGTGTGCGAGTGAGTGTGATTGCGAAGAGCGTTGCACAGTCGTGTGAAAGTGGGTCGCATGGCCGCTTCAAGGTCGCGTGTCAAGCGTGTTGCATAACAGAGACCACCAAATTGTTCATTTCAGCGTGGAGACGAGCGACGGCAAGCTGCACCAGGAGGAGGGCCAGCTGAAGGACGCCGGCACCGATCATGAGGCGATCGTGGTGCGCGGCAGCTTCTCGTACGTGGGCGACGACGGCCAAACCTACACCGTCAACTATGTGGCCGACGAGAACGGCTTCCAGCCGGAGGGCGCCCACTTGCCACATCCATGAGCGGTCACCGGCAGCATTTCGTCCGCAATGCAAAGGATAACAACCACTTTTGTACTCATTGTGTTAACTAGGTTTAAGTAAATTCCGAGGAAGCATCAATAAAACCCTGTTGAACGTGTCCGAAACGAATCATTCACAAATTCACGAAATTGTATCGTCTCGTTATTTAAAAATGGTGTTGGCAGTGTTGTGGTGGCAGCAACAGAAGCGTAAAAAGAATGTAAATTAACGTTTGGTGAATGAAATCCGAACAAACACAAAATTAATTAAAGAATGGTATAACACATGATGTACGCTTGTTTTTACATTTTATTAAAAAAGTCTAATATGTAGTTGAAATTTACAAAAAAGTTTCAATTCCATTGCGGTTTGCTTTTCGTACTTTTATTGGCACGTCCTTCATCGACTGCTGAATTCCAAATGTATTTATTGTTTTTAGCTCTTTTTTAATTTTATTAATTAAGCAATTTACATTTTTAGGTCGATATGCATTGCTGTAAACCTTTCTCTTAAGGTTAGCCCAAAATGTTTCGATTGGTCGCAATTGTGGGACATTCGGCGGATTTAAGTTCTTCGGCACATATTCAATTCCGCGTTCCTTCAAAGCATCGAGAGTTGCATTAGCGTAATGTGCAGATGCCAGGTCTGGCGAACAAATTATTTTATCCCGACGGTGATGCTTATGGATGAAGTCTCCAAGCACCGGTATGCACTTTTCCCTGTAAGTCTGCGATGTCACCGCCAAGCCTCCTTTGAAAAATACGGGGTCGCTAATTCCACATTCGCTAATAGCCAACCACAACAAAACCTTCGCTGGGAACTTGGTCTTATGTATATATTTGTTCTTATCTGGCGCTTTCACATCAGAGGATTCAAAATAATATTTTTGCTGCCACTCGTTGCCTTCAATCGTAAAGTAGGACTCATCGTCCATCACACAAATATATGAAGAATTGGGTGCAAAATAATTTTTCGAAAGTTTTCCTAATCTGGTTTTGATGATTTTTAATTGTTTTTTGGTATTATATGGAGCCGATTTTTTTGCTTTGCGTTGAATGTCCATTAATTGTAAATATTTTTTAATTGTATTCTTGTCCACTTCATATTTTTTGGCTAACTGTCTGTAAGATTTTGCACTTCGACCCAGCGTTTCAGCTTTCAGGAGAGCGCGAACTTTGGAGTCATTAAACACACTTTTTTTTCCAGAACCCGTTTTTCTTTCTATGTTTTCTTTATTCTCTATCACTTTAATCGTATTATATATAAACGTTTTTTTAAACCCCATTTCTTTGAAATGGTGAAAAATTTCATTTTTCGTTTTGTTTGGATTTCTTTCGCAAAATTTACAAATCAATTCCCGACGTTGTGCTTCGTTCAGTGACATTTTCGCGACTAATTATTTCATACAAACAAACAAAAATATTCAAAATAAATATAAAACACCACGCTTCCTTCGCCAATTTAACATTTTTGAAAAGAGTCACAGGTTGCTTTGCACGCTTCATTTTAAATTTGTTCGGATTTCATTCACCATACGTTAGTGGGCTTTGCAGCTAAAGTGGTCAAAATTTATTAGTGTAGAATTTCCTAAAATGGAGAAACTGAAGAAATGTGAGGAAATACAATGTGAGTTGAGTGAAGTAGGAAAGAAAGAAAGTCAGTTTATTCTTGGAGACTTGCAACAGGCGATTACAGATGCTATTCCAAGTCTAAAATCAATAATAATTTTTTTTTAATTTAAAGCACAACAGTTTTGATGATAGTTTACTAAATGCGAAAATAAAAAATAATTTAAGGACCGACAACGTTCGTTCGGAAAAAAATCGATTTTTTAATTTTGTTACTTAAAACTTTACAGTTGAATCTCCCAAAACGCAATCCAATTGTTCCAGGGGAGGTTGCAAATAGTGAAAATTGAATTTATTGGATTTGAAAACCATCAATTATTCAGTACAATCACTTTTTATTGAAAAAGAGGTTTATTTTATATGCAAAATAGAATAACTTCAGAAACAAAAATATATGTATCAATTTAAAATCAAATTAGTAGGTACAAAAACAAATATTTCAGAAAAAAAGAAATATTTAATTTTTAAGAAATTTTTAATATTTAATTGGTTTGAAGTAGCTAGTTTTTTTGTTTTGAGGCAAACAAATTTGGTTTGCTAATTGAAAAAATTTGACAAAGAAGTTGCGTTTTGTGGAGTTACGTTTTGAAGTATTCTGCTGTATTTTTGTTGTGCGTAAAAGGGCCATTAAATGCCTGGAAACTAGAAATATTTGATTGCGATAAACTATCAGTTATCACTTCCTCACTAGTTGGGTCCAGTAAATTCAAGAAAATGACGAAAAGAAATCCCATAAGTGGTCAGTTTCGACACATTTTTCTACAGAAGGTTGGTTGGCATACGGAAGATGCGAGCTTATTAGTTTTTATAGTATGAAAAATTCTACCGTTAGCGAAAAAAATAACAGTCTAATAATCATAACAACGTGGTTCGGAGACACGCAGAAATTGTAAGGATGTGCCCTGAGGCCGGCTTTAAAGTATTTTCAGGGCCCTGAATCTGTTCGATTACATCCTTTTGCAGCCATCAAAGCCACAGTCAACAAGCTGGTTTATAGGTGAGAATGATAATCCAAGAGAGACTGCTGATGAGCGAAACTGCGGGCACAACAGAATCTACTCAGAATAAAAAATATTAAAACGGAAGCCCAGTACAGTGCAGTTTCAAGCGAATGAGTGCTGCAAGTGTTGAGTGTTTCAACTAAAAAAATTTACAACAGCTTTCCGTATCAAAATGACAATCCATAATTGTTCAAATCGGCTAGAAAGAGTGTTGGGGCGAATACGACCCCCAAAGTATTGAAGTCAATTTCGGTTTTGTCTTTATTGAGAACTTTCGACTATTTTGTTTCTCTCTATTTTTTCTCTCTTTAGTCTATACAATTCAGCCAAACTATTGGTTAAATATTTCAGCGATACAAGACAAGTAAAAAAAATTAAATATATAGGAATTTCGAGTTTTCCAAAAAATTAATAATAATTATAACAAAATGCTTTTTCAAATACCCAAAGGACCGTCTTAAGTCTCACTCACAAATCTCTCAATCTTAAATTTATTTTACTTTATTTTAAACAGTTTTATTTGCCACTGTTTTTAACATTTACATTGTATGAAGTAAACTATTTTAGATGATCATCAACTTACCTATACTCAGTTGACTTATAGCCTACATTATTAACTGACTTATAACTAATTAAGTGGGTGTCAAAGAAATTCAAAGTTATGACACCGTCAATTATTCATATTAGCTTCCATCACGACGTTTGAATAATAGGTGGCGTTGTTGTACTTTTCAATGGCTTGATTTATGTAAAACGGAATTTCTTAAGGGTTTTCCACTGAAATTCAATTAGATATAAAAACCAAATGAAACGGGAAAAATTGTTGTTGTGTATTGAAGTGCATTCAAAGACACAATCATATAAATATTACGTAGTTCCAATAATTTCCGCTGTTGCACAACTCGGCCCCAGTGATTCAATATTGCTTGACTCTTTTGTATATGTCTGACTGTAATTTAGGTATGATTGGAAATAAGTGGGGTTTCAGTTAGTCAATTAAAATAATAATTAATAAATAATAATAAAAATAATAAAAACAAAACTAGTATTAGTGTTCTTGAGATAATACATTCTGAGAGTACTTGAAGACATGGGCGCTGTGTGGCACATTTCAACGTCTTCTTGAAACCATCCACCCATCCATATCCAAATCAAGTTTGTGCATTTCAGGTCGAAATTAATTATTTAGCTATTGTGGCCTGATACTCTTTTTACGTTGACAGTCTGAACACTTTCGATTCAAAAGAAGCAACTACTTCAAAATTAGATACGATATTCTATCACTGCTAATATCGGCATGCGTGATGAATAAAAGCTTGAAAAGAGTGCTTAAAGTGGCCATGTTTTTGTTTTTTTTTTAATGTAGAAAATAAAATCGTCTACTACTACTAAAGTCGTCTACTCCTTTTGACAATGTGGAAGACATTGCGCATTGGGTGAGTATCAGTAACAATAGTTTCCAGCAGACTCGAGTGCAGCGTTTGAACTTTGATAATGCTGGACAATTGCTAATAAAGTGCACTAAAATGGCATCTATAGTTTGCCAATGCGTTCTTATGGACACATTCGCTTGTACTCTTTTTGTTGTTGAGTTCTTCTAAAATTTCATGTACTGCTTATCTGATGTTATCTGTAGTTGTTTAACTTCTGAAAATTTCGTTCAGAAGAAACGGAAAAAAAAAATATGGTTTCAAGAGGCATGAAACTATGTAGGCCTATAAAAATAAATGGTGGTCTGGGTCGATCTGTGGAAATTGATTCAATTTGGTATCCCCATTTTTTAACATAATCTTGAACTTGAGCTCCATTTTTGTTTCTTTAGGATAACTTCTTTTATCTGACATTCTTGAAAATTTTTCCGCGAATGCTCCTCAAATATCCTTCAATCTCAACAAGAAATACAACTGCTTATTTTTTTTTTCAAATAATCAATTTAATTTTATTTTAATACTAAACAGTCAACATGATGAGTAGGCAACAATTTAAGCAACTGGCAAGTGAGCGCCCTGTGGCTGGAAACCGTTCTCATCGGCGATGTAGTTGACGGTGTAGGTCTGGCCATCGTCGGCGACGAAGGAGAAGCTGCCCTTGACAGAGATGGCCTCGTTCTCGGCGCCAATATTGTGCAGTTGACCCTCGGCGGAGGCGGAGACACCGTCGCTGGTTTCATAGCTGCAAAGCGTACAACACAATTAAATCCACTGGCGGTGCACAGCGCACGACACAACACGATCAACACTTACGCATATTTGAAGGATTCAGGACCGACTTCCGACTCCGAGCGCAGCACGGAAGCTTCTCCGGAGCGGGCTACTGGTGGCGCGGCCATGGCGACGGCGAAGAGAGCAGCGAAAACAATGACGAACTTCATGTTGAAAGTTTAGTGTTGTGATATTGATCTGTTTAGCGTATTGCGAAACTTTATCAAATGATATCGGTTTGGACACACACCGGCGCTTTTATAGCCAAAAAGATGTCACCGAACCATCGGTTGAAAGCAGAAGCTTGCAACAAAAAATTTTTTGAACAGTCAAATAAAACCGCAAAAAAAACCAAAATATGGCACGCAATGTAGAAGAGTCTACAAATCGATTAATAAATCGCAATAAAATTCAAATGATGTCTATTATTCGAGGGGCTTGCGGGCGAGCGCTGCCACAAGAAGGAGAATAAATTTCTTCTACAGGCAGCATTAACCGGTTAATTTGGCAAAAGTTCAAAACCACCATAAAAGCGATAAGAAGTTGCGTGGTGAGTTCTGTGCTGACGGCACATCTGAACAGGTGGAATGCTTGCTTCACGTCAAGCCAGCAACACTAAACATTAGGGCGTTTAACATTGCGTGGACAGGTTCACTTTTCATTTCGAACGTTTTGCTTTTGCTTCAAGTCAATCAATGGATGGAAGGAATTCATAAATTTGCATGGGTTGCAGTTAAGGCTGCAAAATAGTTGGAAATAAGTTTAAAAGAAACAAAAGCCATATGTCAAATGCTGTAAGATCAAAGCAGGGACCTAACAATTATAAGTTTTATAAGAAAATAATTGCAATGTAACTATTAAAATGTAACATAAATTTTTTTGTTGGTTATAATTATTATTTCCGACAATTAATTTTTATGTTGCACAATAACTGTTATCAGAAATAAATATTTTTTTCGTTGTCGATAATTATTATTTTGAGATTGGTTTTTTACGTTGGTTTATCACTATTATTTATGACTTTTTATTTACCTGACCGATAACTATTATTAAAAAACTCTTTTTTTACGTTGCTCATAATTTTGATTTTTGATTTTTTTTATTTACGTTGCCGATAACTATTATTTCAAAGAACATTTTTTTACGTTGCTTCATAACTTTTATGAAAGAAATGTTGTTTTTTTTACGTTGCCTTAACATATTTTGGGTATGAATGAATTTTTAATTGCTTAGTTGTTGGTGGAAATGGGTTTGCATTCGTCAATTTGAAATAATTAAAAATCAATTCATACCCAAAATATGGTTATCCAAATTTTAAAAAAATTTTCAAAATAATAGTTATCGGTAACGGAAATAAAAAAGGTCATAAATAAAAGTTATGAAGCAAACGTTAAAAACCAAATCCCAAAATAATAATTATTGACAACGAAAAATTCACTTCTTACTTATAAGCAGGGAAAGGATTTTGTGGAAATTGCCTTTTTTGTTTGCTGCTAGATAGAGCATTTCTGATTGAAAATGAGCACGAATTAGGACCTCCTGATTAGAAATATACCACTTTTATTTTGCCTTTTTTTGCCTTAAAAAGGCAGTTTGCCTTTTTCACCCATAAATGCCTTTTTTAGTGCCTATTTTACCTGTAAATGCCACAAAATGTATTTTTCAAGATTTTTCGAGCGCTTTTTTATTTTTCTTTCGTTTTTAATATTTTTCCCCTTTTGTTTCGCAAAAATACCTTGAAACTAAAAAAAAATTAAGTGGCAACATTGCAATTTCGTTAACTTATCGATGCTTTTACATTGATTTGATCATTCCTAAGCCGTTATTTTTTGTTGTACAGTGGAAAATTTAAAGAAAAAACATGCCAAATGTGATACAAGTACGGCTTTTATGCTTTTATATATATGAGAAGTTAAAATATGAATTTAAAATATGTGCCTACATTTCAATTAAAATATCTTAGCTTTAGTTTTTAAACTATCTTTGAAAACCTTGATGTTCCTTTTCTTTTACAAAAAACAAGGTATAAATATTGTATGTTGCATACGTCAGATGAAATACAATTATTAAAAAATACATACCGTTTCCCTTTTTTTAGATTTTCTAGTATTTTTTTTTCTTATTTTTAAATGCCTGTTTTTGCCTTTTTAACCGTTTTAAATGCCTTATTTTGCCTTTTTTATGCAGTTTTTAGTGCCTTTTTCTGCCTTTATGGCAGTTTTTAGTGCCTTTCCGTGCCTTTTTTGCTATTTTATTTTGCCTTTTTTATAGAGTATGCTGCTTATAAGAGTAATTATGCAACTTCAAAATATTTATATAGGCGACGTAGTTATAGGCGACGTATAAAATTTCTTACTGGGAATAATTATTATAAATCAATAATTATAAAAATTTCTTAAATTAGGGCAATTCTTTTATTTCCAAAAATATGGATAATAATTATTTTAATTCGCTGGATCAAAGAAAGTTTTGCAATATTTGTGCAAGATTTTTAGCAAAAAAATAAAAGACAAAAAAAAAACAGCAACAGCAAAAGCCAAGAGTACAAATAATATGAAACTTGCGTTGAGAAAATTTGTTCTGTGCGTCATAAAGCCGGTTTTGCCCAATCAACTATACACACACACACACACACACACTCAAACAGAATAGCTTCATATGCACATAATTATATTTATACACCTTTAAATACGCATGTATTGTACTTGTATATGTTTATATTATTGCAACAACAACTATTTTCCACTACCAGGAAATCATCAATCGAAAGTGAAACCAAATTCTTCTTCTTTTCTTCTCAGTCAAAGACGCAGATATTTGTATGGAGGCTCGTATTCATACATACATACATACATCGAAATAAAACAGTACCTACGGCAACGATTAGCAGCGCTACACATAAAGAACACTGCGCATGATTAATGATTTTTTTGAACGCAGACGAGCTATAAAACTTGATTGTTCTTTATTATGCTCGAACGTCCGAAGTAAACCTGACCTGACCCAAATTCGCTTTGATTGATGGTCAGCATGGCCGAATTTCAGAGGAAAAACACAAAATTGATTTTATTGTAGTTGCTTGCGTCCGCCATTAAAGTTACGCAACGGCATAAATCAGTGCAAGATGAAGCGGACGGCTGAATGCGCTAATTGCCGTTTGCCACTGCAGAAGCGGAACGCTTATTCGGAGCGGAGAGAGGCTTTCGATGCAGTGACGTACGCATACATTATTGGCGAAACATTAACATTTATTTAAATATGTCATTGAAAGCATTTCTTATGTTCATTTTTATTATATCTGAAGTTTGAAAACTTTTTGCACATTAAATATTCTGACCAATAAAAAGTAAACGCACGAACAGAATTTTTTAAAACGTATAAAACACATTTAAGCGCTTTGTCTTCTCTAAAGCTCCCAACGCAATAACTCAATTCTTTCTTATGCCAAGTTAAGCCTTTCCGGAATTTTGTACGATATCGTACAATTTTTTCAAAGAATTTTTATTTGACAGCGAACACACTTTTTATGGAACGGTTTTCACATTTTTATTAATTAGGCTGTTATGTATCATTCTGTTTAAAAATATAAATCATAATGGCAACGTGGTTAGACAATATGAGTGAGTTTTGTAAGCAGCTCTTTGCAAGATTTTGAAAAACCAGCTTCCGCGTAGGAATTTTTAGATATGTAATATTTTTTTGATAGCAAAAAGCTAAACAATTTCAAAGTTTAAATCTCGGTTGATTTATAAAACTTTATAAATGTAACATTTTTTGCGTTTAAATATTTTTCCCTTAGTTTTAAAAAAAATTATACGATATTCGTACAAATGACGGCAAAGCTTTGAACGATATATCGTACAAATGGAAGGCAAAGGTTTCAAGTCGTGTTTGAATTTTTTTTAAGTTATGGGTTTGAAAACAGAATTTTTCCGTTTGTCTGAATGCCACGCCCATCATTAAATTGCGTGACAAAAAAAATTCAACTATTCGGCGATTCTCGATTAAAAATAGACGATTTTTTGTTTTACTGGACAGGCACAGGTTATGTAGGATTATTCATGTCCCACTCCCACTACGCTAATAATAATCGGCTATATTCAGTATCTTTCTGTGAAGCTATATGAATATTAATTTATTCTGTGTTTTATTGAAGGGAAAAGGGACTTTGCAACAACAACAACAACGATTACATAAGGCCGAATAAATTTGACTCAATTGTTTATATATTGTAAAATTGTATCATTGTACTATATATCGTACAAAATTTACTTACCAGTAGTTCTCAACCTAAATTATGTTTTTGATATTTTCTTGAATTTTATTGATAAAATGTTCATTGAGAGTGAATATTTTGGTGGAAAAAGTTTTTGCTTAAGAAATACGGAAATTGACCGGAAAGGGTTAAGCTACTCTTTCATATGACGACAGATATAAATCGTATTACATAATATCACGCTTCAATCCAATCCACTTCCGTTATTTTTATATATTGAGATCTCGTTTTATAGTTAATTAATTTATATTTTTGACTTGGCTTGGCCATGTCTCCCGTTAGCACAATGAAACTCCACCAAAAAAAGGTGTTTTAAGGTGAAAAAGGTGTTAGTTGAAGGTCGACGGCAAAGAAGAAGACCGTGTCTCCGGAGGAAGGACCAAGTTAGTCCTGCTGTGACCCAAGGGAGCAGTTTGACACAAGACGTAGAGACGCAATGAAATAACTTTTTTTTTCAGCAAACCACGGGCTCGACCCAGGGTTTTTATGTCCAGTTAACACTTTCGTTATTTTGTTGCCATATGGAAACATGCTAATTTGTGAACTTCTGAATCTTTTATGGCTTCAAGAAGAAATTTGTTTGTAGGTCCATAGAATAGTTTGGATAGTTTAGTTTAGTAATAGTCTGCATAGTAGAAAAAGAAGAAGCAGAAAAATAGGATACATTTTTAATTTGTCTTTTTACTTTAATTCAGATATATTTTTATGTTATATATATATGTAAAAATTAACGTCTGTTTGTTTATTTGTTGGTCACACGACACTTAAGGTCAAGAACCAGACAGCCGATTTAGTTGAATCTTTCACGGAATGTTTGTCTTGGCTATATTTCGGTAAACCACATAGTGCGAATACGACCCGACAGGTGGGCGTGGCACCTCCCATTTAACCTAAATTTTTTATATGGAATATCTTCGGAACTTTGAAATAGAAAAAAATTTAGATGTATGAATCTACAGACTGAGATCCAAAACATTTATGTTTTGCATACCTGACATATTTTGGTCGTGAAAGTTAAGAATAGAAAATTTAGTTAAAAGGAAACAATTTTTTTCTTTCATTTGGTGCCCATATGCATTCATTGCATCATTGCACAATTGCAAATATTTAAAAAAATTTTTGAAATGTGTATGTCCTTAAAATTTTAAAGTCCTTTAAAAGGGTTTTTGGGTCAGAAAATGAAAAACTGACTATGCCAGGATATTATAAATGACCTCTAGTTTCAGGTCTATATCAACATTTGGATGGGTCTCGGAAAAATTAAAAAATGGTTTCGCACGGTGTAATAAATGAAAAGTTGGTGTTTTCACTCCGTGCATCATAAATTTGACATTTTTCTTTAAATTCTATTGATGTTAGGCTTCATATTTGCTCAAATAATATATCTTTCATCTTAGATTTTAAAACCAAAGGCGATCATTTATTTTATCTATAAAAAAACGATTCGAAAATGAATAATTTTTGAAAATGGTCGAAAAATTCAATGGTTCAATTTTTACAACATTTTTCGTCAGTAACTTCCCCAAATCTCATCTGATTTGGACAATCTATATATCGTTGGAAAGGTTGGTTAATTACCTTTTCAACGACGGGTTAGTCGGATGGTCGGCTTATGAGATATGTGCTCATAACTGAAATAAGAGGGGACAAACGTGTTTTTCGAAGATTTTTCGAAAACGCTTCTTATGAAAATGTTTTGATTTTCAGTTTCGTGTTCAGCAGCCGAAGATTGGTCTAAAAAATACTTTTGTTTTTAGGAGCACGCGATGAACCCATTTTTGGTCGAGTAGTGTAATTGATGACTGACTGATTGACTAACTGATTCATCACCGCCCAGCCCAAACCGCCAAAGCTACAAACATGAAATTTGAACTGTTACTACAGTTTCAAGAATTTAAGAAAATAAACTTCCGCTAAGACGGGAGTTTTGTATGAAGAAACTTTACGTATTGGGCCCATTGACTTCAAACTTGCGTGCAAAGCGGCAGGGCTCTGTTAGTATTTCCCTTGTATGATCAATCCATATTTTATAATTTTTTTTGTCTGATGCGATGACATATCGCAGTACCATCAAAATACATTTGAAATTTTGAAGGTTACTTGCAATTTTGTGATCTGAATCGTAATGCTCGGCCTCAAAACGCATTTGTCTTTGGGACAATTGTTCAGGAAAGTATTTCATACACGCTGCTCATATTATTTTCTTAACATTTTATTGCAAGCTAATTTACTAGAACTAACATAACAAACATTTATCACTCTGGCTTAAGCCACCGGCAAGTGGGCGCCCTGCGGCTGGAAGCCGTTCTCGTCGGCCACATAGTTCACCTGATAGGTGACACCGTCGTCGCCGATGTACGAATACGAGCCGCGCACCGAGATGGCCTCGTCCTCGGCGCCCAAATTCTTGATCACGCCCTCCTCCTGCGCGGACTTGCCGTCGCTCGTTTCCACGCTGCATGTGAACAATTTAAAGGATTAGCGTATGAACCGCAACTGCGAGTGGCTCGCTGGACACACTTACGCATAGTTGTAGTTGAGCGGCTCCACGTTGGAGTCGTAGCGCAGCGTTTCGGCATCGCGATTCGGTGCAGCCCAGACGACGGCCAACAGCGCGACGAAGACAATGACGAATTTCATTTTGAAGGCGACAACTGAGTTGAACGAGACAAACACGCGGTGGCTTTTATTTGGCGGATGCTAAAAGATTGCGCGTTGCAGAGCTAATGCACAGCACTGGGGTCGGCGCGTGCGTATTTATATGAAGGAAACCAGCAACGTTTAAGTGATTTCCATGCCGATGAGTTTGGGTTTCTTTTGTTTGTTTGCTGTGCTTTCGTTCCGCCGAGCGTGCGGTGCAGTTTTGTAATGTTTGAATGTGTCGCGCGGGGAACAAGTTTTACACGCTCGCCGGCAGTGCCGCGACCGAAGCGTTGCACAACTGCAGCGGCGAACTATTTTCGGCATCGAAGGCTCTCGCGCTCGGGGCGAGCGAAAATCAAAAACTCCAAATTTGCAAATTACATATTGTTTTTCGCTTATATCTAACGACAAATTATGCTTACACAAACACACGTTCACACACACACCACCACATATCTATTGTCCGTAAGCGTGTCGATATGGAAATGCGAGTTTGTGATAATGGCTTCATTGCATGCATTGAGTTGTTGGTTGCTCTCATTTGGAAGAGGTTTTTGGTGTCCATCAGCGAATGGTCAAGTCGATGCATGACGCCTGACGTTAATCAATTCGCCGCTGCATACGCCCCGATAGATCGTCGCCGCCGAAAATTGCTACTACCATATAAAACTGCGCCGGCACAGCACAACATCTCATTTGTCAATTCAACGCCTCTCGGTCCCACACATAGCCAAACGCAGCAAAACGCAAAATGAAATTGTTTGTAGTCCTGTGCACTCTGGTCGCTGTCGCGCTGGCCGCGCCCAACAAGGATGCGGAAACGCTGCGCTACGACGCCAACGTGGAGCCGCTCAACTATAATTTTGCGTAAGTTTTAGACATTGATTTGTTGTTTGCATTCGATTGGGCGTACTTACCGACTGGTTATTTGCAGTGTGGAAACGAGCGACGGCAAGTCCTTCCAGGAGCAGGGCGAGGTCAAGAATGTGGGCAGAGAGGACGAGGCCATCTCGGTGCATGGCTCGTATTCGTACATCGGCGACGACGGCGTCACCTATCAGGTGAACTATGTGGCCGACGAGAACGGCTTCCAGCCGCAGGGCGCCCACTTGCCGGTGGCTTAAGTTGATTTATTGCTTTGTTAACTAGTCCTACACACCGAGTTACCTAAATAAATAGAAATATTGTTAGAATTAAAAAAATTAGACCATAGTATTTTGGTGTAATTTATGGAGATGATTTTGGTTGCTTGGCAGTCTTAGATGGCAAAGTCCTGTCGAGGTCTCTGATAAAGTGAATAATGGTGTTTGGGGGGTTTGAACCCACAAAACCCTCTGTGTGCGCCACAGGGCTTATGCTTACCTTCTTTCCTACTTAGAGGAGTAAATAAGACATTCAAAATCACTTATCGGTCCATCTTAGAGTAGAGAAAAACTCGTTTGGGTGTATGGATTGTTTACATAAAAGTTCAACAATGGATTAACAATGGATTGGTTAGTTGTTGCTCAACTCCCGTAGCCAAATTAATCTAATATTTCAGGGAGAGAGGAGAATTCACTAAAATAACTTTACTAAAATTTGAAAAACTAAAAACCAAGTTCTCGTAATTTTTATCCAAAAGTGGAAACTAATTTTTTTAAAAAAGAGTTGAATTTTTTATCGCAATGAAGTAGTGTCCGACCGAAACCACTTTTTTGGGCCGAAACCGAGTTTCGGTTTTTTTTAATATTCGGCCGAAACCGAAATTTTCTAGTTGAAATAAAAATCACCACATTAAGCATGAAAATCACTATTTTTCAACAAACGAATTTTACTTTAAGTAAATAAAGAACAAAAAAACATAACATAACATAAATAAATAGGTACTTATTAATAAAAACAATTAATTCATTTTTTAAAAACATAAACATAAAAAAATCACCCTTTCGTACCTTACTCGCTAATATTCAAAATTAAATAATTTATTATTATATTCTAAAAAAGAAGTTTATTTACATTGGTGCATCATCCTTTCACTAAACATCTGCTCGGCTGCACTAACTAAGTAGCTGTTCCCTCGCTATACAATAAAATGTAAAAAATATTCCAGAAATTTTCGGCCGTTTAGCCATTTTTTGGCCGAAACTGAAAGTGAAACCGAAAACACTTATTTAGGCCAAAACGGAAACCGAAACCGAATATTCTGAAGTCATATTTGTTTCAATAAAAGCTTTCGGTGAAAAAAATTGAAAATGTATTGTGTTTCAAAGAATACTTTTACCGCATGCTTTTTTTTTAAGAAACACTCATTGACATTTTCTTATAGTTGGTGGTGTTAGTTTAATTTTTTATGCACAGAAAATATACACGACCTCAGTTTGAGAAACCACAATAAATATTAACATTTTACATTTGCATTTAACATTTGTTAAAACCCAAAATCCCCTTGATCACGTGTCAAAATTTCATTACTCTAACTTTATTAGTTTGACATACTTACTTTTCAAGAAAATTCTATATAAATTTTCAAGGATATAAAGTATTAAAATTTTCAAAGGGTCTTTTTCATATCCTTTTTTTACAAATTTCGCTGCAAGAACGTCATAACTCAAAAAAAAAATTTTTTCAGTTTATGGCAACCCTGTGTGTATCTGCATATGATCTTTTATCTGTCAAAACCACTTTGTAAAATATTCAATACTTTGCTCACAAGACGACATGAAACTTTTTTTGATACCTTGAACTGCCTGTAATGGTAAACTTTAAAATTGAATTTTCTCGGAATGATGTAGTTTTGAGTTATGACGTTCTTGCAGCGAAGGAGCGATATGTAGTCATTTTGACTACATTATTGTTTACTGACTTTTTTAATTTTATTGGTTTTTAAGTAGCAAATATGAATAAATGTACACGAGATTAAACTAAAATAAGCATTTAGTTTTTATTTTTTTACGGTTTACAAAGTAAATTCATTTAAATAAAATAGCGTACTTTACACATAAATGGGATAAAATGGAATACAATTTGGAATATGGAATTTGTGAATCAATTTTATGAGTGAATTGAAAAACTTGGGAATAGTCACAGCTTACTATGATATTATTTTTTTTCAAATGTTTGTAATTATTTGAAATTTTCATATTTCGCAATTGAAGAAGCATATTTGTCTATTTATCAGTAAGATTTGCTGAAAATTTTATATAGGTAGTCAAAATGACTACTTTGGGCATTTAAGGTAAATTTTGCAAAATTGGGATAAACAATTTTTTACAATTTTTTAATTTATTTATTCCATTTAGCTTTAAAAGTCACGTAAGATATTTTTTTAGAAAGCGATGCAACAAAAGTTTTTTACAATAAAAGACCTCAATGTAGTCAAAATTACTACCTTGGGCATTCTAGTGTTAAAAGGACAACGGCTGTAGAAATAAAAAACTGAGTACGCAGTATTACTATATTTGGTCTCTAGTTTCACGCAAATATAGTTTTTTTGCTGGTGTGAAAAATGCTGTCGCACGGTGTAATGGATCGATTTCTTATTAAAAACATCTCGATTCTACGGTGAAACTGTTTACTACCTTAATGCCATTGGAAAATCCTTATAATCCTTACGTTCCCTAAAGCATGTAGTGAACAATTTGTCTCTACTTGGAAGGCGGCCTTGAAATTGTTTATACTAATGACAGCAATTCTTTCGTAGACAGTCTAGGTGAGTTCTCAGGCATTGAGTTATTTGAAAACCGCACTTTTCTAGCTATAAAGAACCAAATACTCAGTGAAGTTAGCTTGGACAGGTTGCAAAAGAGTCAGCGAAATAGTCGGTGACAGATGTCGATCGATAAGATACGATAGAATTCTATGCAATTTCTAGGTAATTAACAATAAATTAATTAACAAATGTTCCATTAAAATGTGATAAGTTAATGGTTTGCAGATGCTCTTTGAATTTCATTTAAGATATCGAGTGAGTTTTGAAAAATTCAGGCACAAATTTGATGAAACCTGCGCTGATGGGCAACATGTCTTTGAAAGTTTTTAAATCGCGTATATCACTCCCGGACTTTGAGATTCACGTTATAAACAATAACCACTATAAACTTGGTTCATCAACTGAAATGTTGCAGTGAAAGTTTTACCACATTTAACGTAACGTAATATTGGATCGGATTGTTCGATGCTCATACTGTCACTTCAGACGCAATAACTTCGCTTCCAGTGAATCAAACGTGTTGACATTTTAACTGGAAATCGGGAAAGAATGTAACTCTCTAACGCACAAGTCACATAAGTTGGTGCTACCAGAGAAGGCTCTATTTTTAATTTAATTTGTGTATTTTTAGTTTTATTTGAAACGCCACTTGTATGAAATTTTCATCAAACCAGGTGCAGCGAGAGCAAACGTTCTTAGTCTAATCGCAACAAGGTCGTATAAAAGACATAATAGATGAAGACATAATAGATTAAATTTCAGTTCAATCTGCAACAAAAAATCATTGTTTTATAAACCTGGTCAACATTATGTAAAATGAGAATAACTATGATACAGTTTTCAATTCAAAGACTAACCTACTGAAACATTGGATAATATTTTAACCCAGCAGTGCCTAGGGTGGTCATATGGTCACATTAAAAATGCGTTCGAAAAATGTAATTTTTCAATTTTTGCTGCACATTAAATCATTTAAAAAAAGTTTTCGCAAAATTAAAAAAAAAAGAATTCCGGCACATTGGGTTCCGAGTGATGTACAAGGATTGGGAAAATGCATGTGTAATGTAAATGTATAACACCGTGCGACAGCATTTTTCACACCGGGAAAAATCCATATGGGCGTGAAACTAAAGACCAAACATAGTAATACTCAGTTTTTCCACATCCTTTGTCATTTTAAAAGAACTTCAAAATTTTGAAGGGGATACAAAATAAAAGAAATATAAAAAATACTTAACCTTAATGAAAGAGAATTTAAAGAGAATTTAAATAAAATTGATTTTTTAAATATTTGTAACAACAGTTCATATCCTTTCCTCTGAATACTGCGTACTCAGTTTTTCCACATCCTTTGTCCTTTTAAAAGAACTTCCAAATTTTGAAGGGGATAAAAAATAAAAAACCTAAAAAATACTTAACCTAAATGAAAGAGAATTTAAAGAGAATTTAAATAAAATTGATTTTTAAATATTTGTAACAACAGTTCATATCCTTTCCTCTGAAAGTTTTAATCCTTAATATCCTTGAAAATTTATATACAATTTTCTTGAAAAGTAAGTGTGTCAAAATCCAAAATATCCCTGATCAGGTGTCAAAATTTCATTACTCTAACTTTATTGGTTCGAAAGTTATTAAAAAAAGGCGGAAGCTGCAATTCTCAAGAATTTAAATAAAATTTATTTTTTATCTATTTGTAAAAACAGTTCATATCCTGTCCTTTGAAAAATTTAATCCTTTATATCCATGAAATATTATATAGAATTTTCTTAAAAAATTAACTTTGTTAAAACCCAAAATCTCCTTGATCACGTGTCAAAATTTCATTACTCTAACTTTATTGGTTCGGAAGTTATTAAAAAAAAAGGCGGAAGCTGCAATTGTAATGAAGTACAAAAATTCGAATTTATTTGAGTATCAGTATATTCAATAATAAAAAGATACAAAATCAATGAAGCGAGATGCGATGTTTGGTCTCTAGTTTCACGCCCATATGGATTTTTTTCGGTGTGAAAAATTTATTTCATTTTTGTTGCACGGTGTAATATTTAAACTGTAAAAATATAGTTGTATTTTATATAGTTTCCTGACTTTTTGTACTCGAAAAATGTACGATTCGCACAGATATGTGTGGCAGCTTATCTCAGTTTCTTTTTGACTTGTATTATGTTACGGTATGCAACGGAAGAAGAATGCCTCAGACTGAGCAACAACCAGCTCAGACAGATCACATGGCTTGTAACTGAGCACTGCAGGCTAAGACAACTCATGCATGCAGTCGGTTTATAATAGAACAGATCGTAACGTCTGTAGATACTCCTGATGCAGCAATGAAGACTCCTGCTGCCGATAGCTGGACCAGCACTGACTTGCAGAAGAGAATATCAAGCACCTAAGCCTCCGTGAGTTGCTGAACTTTATTAGGATGGTGTGTCCAGGGAATATTCTCTAACAATTTGATGGGAGCACAATGGAACATTTTTGTGCAAAATAGAAGCTTGTCACTGACGTAGAATTAACTAAACTTCTCAGTGAATAACTTTTTCCATTATACTCTTCTCAACATTAAGTAATTGATTTCAACTTCTGTAAACACATATTTCTACATTTTACCGCACTTAAATTTCCAACTCTTTAACTCTTTGTCGAAATATTTAGTTGTCGCCACATTTGTCAAATATATTTTTTTTTAAATATGTTTCCGCTTTCTTCTTACGAAATCCATCAGTTTTCTTAGCAACTGAGCGCACTTCAATCTGGTTCGTTCGAATGCTCACCGTGTCTAACTTGAAAAGCAACTGAAACTAAAATTCGGTCGCTGACGTGCAACTGGCGGAAGCATGCAAACGTTTACTTACTTAGTTGGTTTGCTAGTTTGGTGAGCACTGCTAGATTTCCGTCTATCGCGTTAATATTCAATAGCACACATGAAGAATTCCAATGATTTTATTTAAATAAACTAAATTCAATAATTTACACAGTGCTCATAATGCGCCAAACCAGTTCAGCATACTACACATTTGCATTAATTTGCCTGCATTTAGCGGTCTCATTTACCCTATAAAAACAATTGTCACCGCAAAATTATTAAACATACAGTTTTGAGCTTCTGACAACGACAAGTCAAACGATATCCAAAACCAAAGCAAACATGAAATACCTCATTGTTTTTGTTGCGCTGTTCGCCGTCGCACTGGCCGCTCCACGCCCAGTGCAGGATGCCGTCATCCTCAAGTCCGAGGCGGATGTGGGTCCTGAATCTTTCCAATACGCGTAAGTATACAAACTAGCCAGCAATTCGACGCACGCCGCCCAGGATGCAGTCATCCGCGACCTGTTTTGCTAATCGTTGCCCACGTTTCGTTTGATTTCCGCAGCTACGAGACCAGCGACGGTGTGAACGCTAACGCGCAGGGCCATCTGAACAACATCGGCTCGGACCATGAGGAGCTCGCCGTCAAGGGATCGTACAGCTTCGTGGGCGACGATGGCCAGACCTACAAAGTCGACTACATCGCTGACGCCAATGGCTTCCAGCCATCCGGCGCTCATTTGCCCGTTGGCCCAGCAGCTTAAACTGTAATCGTTTTGTTACGGCAATAAAATCTTATGGAATTTTGATAATATGCAACGTGTGTTGTGTTCTGTTGTGTGGTGTGGTGTGGTGTGCAATGTTTGGTTGCACCAAACTTGATGGCCACTGATTGATGAGTTGGTAAGCCATGCAACATGTGGTCGAACATGTTTCGTAACTAGACGAGAATGCGTCAAAGCTGAGCACAGCGTCGACAAATTATGGAATTTGTATTGTTAAATCGCTGCCAATATTGACGGCTGGTTTATTTTTTAATTGCTTAAAATTGCAAACAGGCGAACATTAATCACGAAACAGGCAGTATTTGCAATTCCAATGTACGACAGACTGTAGAAATATTTATTTGGATTGTAAACGCTCGCGAATTTTTATAGCTGCGACTAAATGAGAATTGATGAAATAGTCTTTGCTGAATTCATGGTTCTTATTCTTTGGTTCATTTGCAAGTCAGAAGCTTAACTAAAATCTAAAATCTACATAAAGTTATGAGCCTTGAATCTTTAAACAAAACTGTTAGCGAGACATTTAAGAATCTTGAAACCCATTTTGAATTCAAAAGGAAAGTAGGAGCGCACAAAAGATAGTCAAAATTAATAAAAAACAAACACAAATAATTTAAATGGGAGTATAGTAGAGGTTAAGGTCAAAAGAGTCGAGAGAAAGTGTAGAAATTTAGTTGAAACACAATATGCTAAAATATTGAAAAGTTAATATAAATACCAATCTTTGATATGCAGTCTGTAAATTGATAGCAGATAATGCTAAAAAGATTGCAAAGAAGGATAGGATTAGATCTGTTAAAATGACTATTTCTGAAAATTTGACAAAATAAAGGAAAATATAGGTAGGAAAGATAGGAAAAAATAGGAAGAGAACATAATAAATATAAACTAGTGAGTCTACAGATCAATCAAATAATATTTGGTTATTCTCATACGAGAGAAAAAAACCAGTAACCATATACCTTCAATAAATACTCAGCAATGTTAATCATCATTGGTCAAAAATCTAACGGCTTCAGTTCAGTCGATGGTTTTAACTGAAACAGTTAAAAAATTCAAACTCAATTCAACTCAAACCAAAGTTATGATATTTTCTTACTATTTTCTTTCATTTGTTTTGTATTCCATGTATTGTAATCATGAAATAACTGTATTACACATTTTCGAATTTTTTTTTACATCCATTCTGAGACGATTTTCTTTAGTCAACCACACGGAACGAAAAAAAGGGCAAACGAGTACGTCATTGGGCTTTTAGGATTTTAAAGAAAAAGTAAGAAACTACAATCTCAAGTAAACATTAATTATTTAAACAAATATTAGTTTTTAGTTTTTCCTAATCCAGAAAAAAACTCAAATTCTACCTCTTGTTGCTTGCCTAAAATTTCTTTTAAATTTTACTTGTTCGACTGGAATGTATTTAATTTGTATTTACTAATCAATCTCACTGAGCTGAGTATCAGATTCAACCAATCATCTGATCCTGTATATTCCTGTATGTAATTCTGGACAATTTTTTTTTTCAATTTCGCATTAAAATTAAGACTTTAAAATGCTAAATTGACTAAAAAAAGATTTTTTTTATTTAATTTAAAATTAAATTTTAAAATGCTAAATTGACCAAAAAAAATGTGTTTGGTTTTAAACCACAAAAAAGTTTCTTTAAATAAAGTAGGAATTTTTCTAATCAATTAAATTTTTTTAGTTTAATTTAACCCTTAAATGCATGGGGCATTTATTTTCGAATCAATCTAGAGCAAGCACAAACATGATTTAAATTGATTCAACAGATGTACGAAGGATTTAGGATTGTACCATATATGGTACGCCATGCATTTAAGGGTTAAAACTAAATTTTAAAATGCTAAATTGCCAAAAAAAATTGTTGGTTTTGAAACCACAAAAATGTTTATTTAAATAATGTAGAAATTTTTCTAATCAATTATTTAATTAAAAAAAAATTTGAAAAATAAAAAAAACAAAATTTGTAATTTGTAATTTAACATTAAAATTATAATTTTTAAATGCAAAATTGACCAAAAAAAATTTTTTTAATTTACTTTAAAATTCAATTTTAAAGTGCTAAATTGACTAAAAATTTGTTTTTGGTTTTAAAGCCACAAAAAGTTTATTTCAATAAATTTAACATTTTTCTAATCAATTAAATTAAAAATATTACATACATAATCATTGGTTAAATTTTTTTTATATTATTTTTAATATTGATGTTGAAACTTTGACAAGTAATTGCTCTGAAGTTTCAGACGCTGACGCTTTTTTGACATTTGTATTCTGTCATAGTCACCAATTTAGCAGGGAACAAAACACCATTCAATGGTCAAGAAATAATGCGTCAAGAAATTGCTAAAATTTTAAAAAATTCGGGTTCTGTTCAACAAAGTTTTTGCGAGCTGTCAAATTATTACAGCCGAAATGATTGATTATCTAACTTTTTTTGTTGTTTCGTGAACAAGCAAAATTATGTAAATTGGCGAAAAAAAGCTGCGCTTAAAAAATAAAAAAATAATAATAAAATAATACAATTTTGTGACATAAAATTAAGGCACCTGTTTTAGGTCATTTGGTTTTGACAATTTTGTATAAGATTTCATATGAAGACATTTCACTATCTATGAAGCATGAGGAAAGATCATTAGGTCTATTTTCACTCCTGGTCTTTGTTAAATAGTTTTTAATAAGTAATAGTTTTTAAGTTTTGTTGCTGTAGTTTCTAGCAAAATGCATGGAACTTTGATGACAAAAGATACTTTGGTAATGCAACGAGGTTACGTTTCTCATTCTTCAATTTCAAACTATATAGTATGTGAAGGGTCGTTTTTGCTAGTTTGGCAATTTAGCATGCAAGGAGATTGAATGTTACTAGAAAAATGCATGGAACTTTGATTACAAAATATCCTTTGATAATGCAACGAAGTCACATTCCTTATTCTCCCATTTCAAACTGAAAGTGACGAGCCTTTTCTGCTAGTTTGGCAGTTTACTAGTTTGGCATTCTAACAAACTCCAAAGTTTAATTAATATTTTTGAAAATCAATTACCAAAATTTTTACTACATTTCCATCTAACAGCATTTGCAAGTTCACCAACTTTTCGTTGTTTTAATTCTGATTGATTTCCCTACAATCTGGCAACGTATGCACAAACTGTATTTCCGGTAGCGTCTTCTTGTTTATTTACAAAAAATTTGTATTCACTTCATTGCAAATCAGCTTGTTTTTCTAGCCAGCAATTCGAATAATTCCGACAATAATTAATTTACCAAAAGGTGCACGCACGTTGCTGTTGGTTTTGTTGTTGTGGCAGCCTTTGATTGGTTATCGTTTATTATTTATTAAACTTCCCGTAGTTTGCAAAACGCAACCGCAACTCTACCATAGTCACAACAATAAAAATATTTAGAAAACACAATAATTGATTAATTTGACAAAAATGCAAATAAACGCGTGTCTCGCTCAGAAACTATTTTGTAGTTTTTCATAACATTTTGATTTCTTCGATTGTATTGTTTTTGTCAGAACCAACGGCTAGAAGAACACAATAGAAGCCACGGAGCGGCAAAAGGCCTGCAGGGGGGTTGCGGCATTCCTCAGTGCAATGAAGACACAGGCAACACACGTCTTGGACCAGCTGACGGGCGTAATATTCTCTAATAAAAAACGCAGCGAGAAACAACTTGTCAGCTTAGACGGTATGCTTTTTGGCCGCCAGTAATTATGGTCATTATTGCTTCTTTATTCTTGCTTTATGATTATTGTTGGTTTGGTATGTTGGTCTGTGCATCGTTGTAGTTGTAGCTGCTGTCGAATTGCTAGTAAATATTTTTTGCTCTTCGTCAAACATATGTACGATTTACCATCGTTTGTTGTGGCGTGCCATACTATAAATTGATGTTGAAACCGCCAAGATTCAATCACAACACAAGTGTGTACAGCATCACCAGCACGCGCCAACACAACAAGCTCCAAGCTCCAAGCTCCAGTCGGGATTAAGTCGTATAGAACAGCACCGAAGAAGCGCCTCAGCACCTTAGACACCATGAAGGTCGCCATTGTCTTTGTCGCCTTGTTTGCCGTCGCACTGGCTGCGCCGCTCGATGACTCGGCGAATGCGCAGATTGTGCGCTTGGAGTCCGATGTCAAGCCGGACGGATACCAATTCGCGTAAGTTGTTGCACAATCGCCGCTGTGCACGTGGCAGCAGGACTTAATGGGTGTTTTTGTTTTCTAACCGGCAGCCTGGAGACCTCCGATGGCAAGACGCACAACGAAGAGGGCCAGCTGAAGAACATTGGCGCCGAGGATGAGACGATTGTGGTGCGCGGCTCGTACTCGTTCGTCGCCGATGATGGCCAAACCTACACCGTCAACTACATAGCCGACGAGAACGGCTTCCAGCCTGAGGGCGCTCACTTGCCCAATGTGGGCATTGGAAACTAAGGCGAACAGTGGAAAGGGGAATACGACGTGAGACAGGAGACCAAGAGCTGTTTTTAGTTGTACTACTATTAAGGAGATTAAATGCAAAAGTATTAATAAATACAAAAAATCAACAAAATCCATTGGTGAACTGTGGGCGGTTGAAGGTGAAATGATTAAAAGCAGTTTTTCAGGCATAACTAAAACAGGATTTGAATGAAACGTGCACTCCGGGCCTATAGAATAGGTTCATTTTTCTCTGAAAAATAGTGATACGTGTGGTTCGGAGTGTATAAGGTCAACTTATGAAGAAGTTTCCGAGCTTTTCATGGACACTTTAACACATTCGAGACCGATTGCACACCGTGTTTGCAATGGATTTCCGAGACTATAAGACAGTAATGTGCAATTATTAGTTATTCTGAGTAAAATAGTCGTCGAAATAAAATTTTTCTGGAACTAATGAAATCTGTAAAGTACAGGAAAAAAAATGTGGCATTGGTTTTACTGTGTCCAATACAAAGAAAAATAAAATGTCGCTCCTGGGGACCGTGTTCGAAAAAAATTGTCGTCTCGAATGGGTTAATATTTTCCTCTCAGAGATTTGTGAATACTTGCTGGAGAGTCTAGTCTTTGTAGAACTCAGAATTGTTTGCAGTAAACACTGAAGAATAATATTAATTTAACCGATTGATTGATGGGTTTAATTTAAGTAGGCATCAACAAATTAATATTTTCAGACGTGAATTCAAAGCAAATTACAAAAATTTTACTGTTATTCTCAAAATAATTTCCAATAGTTTGCAGCCATATCAGAGAAAGTTTGTGTTCTAATTGAAGTCTACGAATTGGGCGCGTTTGATCAAAACCCTGTTTCTTTAATAATGGTTAAATAAAATCAAAAAGTGATAATTTCGTATTTTTCCACAAATATTTAATAATATTTCTGTAACTAAAAATTATTGATACAAAATTTATTTAACCCGTTTTAAGCTAAAATTGTTCAAAAGAAAACTAGCTCTAGAACTCTAACAAAGAGTAAAATTTGGGTTTGAAAGCGTTAAAGAAAGGAAAACTTTAAGATTTCGCTTCTATGGACAGTTGCACTTCACTTCATCTCAACAAACCATATGTCAAACCGTTCAATATGGATTACGAGTGACGGCAGTGTTCCTCTTCGAGTAGAACTAGCAGGGCCCTGCGGCTTCGCACGCAAGTTTTAAGTCAATGGGGCCAATAAATCAAGTTCTTCTTAACCCTTTGTTGATCTCGTGAGATTTTTATGAACAAATACTTATCTAATTATTTTTCATTTGAAGTAATTTCACCATATTCGAAGTCAATTGGCGCATCACGTCATAATTTCCCATACAAACTCTTAACCCATTGTTGACCCCGTCAGATTTTGATTTTCGAAAAAATACAAAAATACGTATCGAATTATTTCTTACTGAGAGTACTTTCAACAAGTTTGAAGTCAAAAAGCGTAAAAATCATATTTCTTCATACAAACTTTTAACCCTTGGTTCAACCCTTTAAGTTTGATTTTCAAAAAAAAAAAATTAGAAACACGTATAAAATTATTTTTGGTTTCAAGTGTTTTCACCAACTTCCAAATCAATAGACCTATCGGTTCAGAACTTTTTTAAATGAACCTCAACCCTTGGTTCACCCCGTTAAATTTTAATTTTCGACAAATTTCACCAAGTTTGAAATCAATTGGCCTATTATTAAGTTTTCTTCATACAACACCTTAACCCATGTTTTGACTCTTTAGAACCCGAATTTCAGAAAATGCCGTCTTTGCAGAGGTTAGTTTTTAAAATGTACCAACAGTTCAAGTTTCATGTTTGTAGCTTTAGCGGTTTGGGCTGGACGATGATGAATCAATCAATCAATCAGGCAGGCAGTCAGGACAAACAATATATATATATGTATATATGGAGGCGGTACCACGCCCCTTGTCCAATGCTCCCAACTTTCTTCTAGTCAAATTGTGCTACTAAGTGGTAAGTTCGTACCAAATTTCATTGATGTGCGACTTACAGTAATGCGAATATGTTGGGTCATAAAAAATATGCCACGCCCTTTGGCCAATGCCGATCAAATCTCACCAGTAGAATGACGCATCTATGAGAAGATGGTATACCAAATTTCAATGCTGTGCGGCTTACAATTCCGAAGCTATTCCATATAAAAGATTTGAGTTGTATGGGTGGTGCCACGCCCGTTTGTTAAATACCCGCCCCATTTCCTCTGTCGAAAGATATGACTAAATAGTAAGTTCATACCAAATTCAATTGATATGTGACTTATGGTTATTGTCTAAAAATGTTCGCTGCTGGTGCCAGGCCTCGTTTTCCCCGACTTTTGTTCCTAAACCTTCGGATAGCAATTATGAACAAAATCGCAGAAGGGAGTACCAAATTTGGTTCAGTTTTAAGCATCCAAACGAACCAAGATTCATTTTTACATACATAGATAGCTGGAACACTATTAAAACGATATGTATTTGATTAATATTTGATGATGAAGCAGGTACTTTACAGAGACGAGGCTTATCTTATTGAACAAATGAATCAATAAATATAAAACTACGCATTTACAGACTTCATGGAACACTGACAACACGAACCGTGTCCACTACTTTATATTAATTTTTAAACAGGTGCTCAACTGATTCTGATTCTGATTCTTAAATCTAGCCTCCGGAACCCACCGTATTTACAAGTTTCTTTTTCAGCCCCCTAATTCCCAAACCCACTTCCTCTTAAAAAACAATGCAATGCTTTTCATTCTACAGGCACGACCTTCACCTCAGACAGTCATCAGGCTTCTTTTTCAATGTCCTAATTCCTAAACTCACTTTCTCTCAAGAAACAATGCAATGATTTGCATTTTATAGTGTTTTGACAAGTTAAGTTTTAGCTCCAAAAAACTTTAGACATTTTTCAAAACACTTCCCCTTACTAAAATTTTATAAATTCAAATTCTTTCTTTATAGCCATACAGTTCAAACTTTTATGAAAACCGATTTTATCTGCAACTAACTAATTCAAATAATTTGATTGAAACCCATTACTTTTGCGGTTTATTGCATTTTATGATGCTGTCAAAATGTTCACTTCGATAATTTACAAATATGGACCAGATTTAGTTGACAATCGCTTAATGATTGGGAATTGGTACCGGACTAGGCAAATGGGCGCCGGAGGGCTGGAAACCGTTCTCGTCGGCAACATAGTTCACAGTGTAGACCTGGCCGTCCTTCTCGTCCTTGTAGGAGTACGAGCCGTGCACAACAAGGGACTCGTGCTCGCTGCCAAGATCCTTCACAGAACCTTCCTCATGCTTCACGGTGCCGTCGCTGGTCTCCACACTAGACAAAAACAAAACAACAAGCAATTGTATAAGTCGTCCAACAGACCCAATCGATGAGTTTGAAGACTCGACTTACTCGTAGCTGTAGTGGTCGGGCTGCACGTCCGAAATAGATTTGAGGATTTCCACGCCAATGGGGGCGGGGGCGGCCAGGGCCAAGGCGAAGAGCGCAACAAAAGCGATGAGGAATTTCATGGTTGCTGGAACGGTTTGTTTTCGTAGAGTTGCTCGACTGAATGCTGCACACTTTGTGAGTACTGCTTACCGGATAGGCTGCCTATTTATACGCGCAGCAGTCGGCCACTAAACCAAAGGACTTCAACCGAGTGCCAATTACTGTTTTGCGATAGAAACAATGACAGTAATGGCATTGGGCTGAAGCGCGAAATGTTTTTATTTTTACAAAAATGCAAAAAATATTTGGCCATAAAAAATGTAGAACTTGTTTTGGGCAAAGAGATTTCTGATTAGCAGGTGTTTGCAAACTAGAAAGCGACAAATCTCTCCGATATACCGGAGCTGCACAACGGGTGCAACAACTGGTTGAGATTTGTTTTTCGTTAATTACCGAAAAAAAATATCATAGTTATATTTGGAAATAATTTCAATCACATCATAATTGTAGGCTGACTTGTGCGCAGCACCAGAAGGCTGTAGAACAGTTCTGTTGCTGAAGACAGAAGCGCCGGTAGAATCTTGTGAAGAGGGGATATAAAGGAACTTTGACACACAGACATAAGACGAACTAAAATGTTTTTATTTATAATATGTCTTGAAATTATTCCAGCCAATTTATGTGTTCAGTAAAAATAGCCGGAATTTCCCATTCAAACCAACTGCCCATTCAAACCAACTGAGATATTGTCACAATCTTCGTTTGTTCTGCGTTGGCGCATATCTATTTGAGTGCCATCTGTCGGAAGTTTGTGCGTGAAAGCTTTGTTAACAAGTCTGTGTTTCTTGTGTTCTGCGAAATGCACAATGTCGAATTTAGTTGAGCAAAGAGTTTGTCTGATATTTTGTATTTCCCACAAAGCCTTAAAGCTTTTAAGAGAAAATGTTTGTCACAAGAGGCAAAAATTTAGGAGAAACCACTCGCAGTTTCTTAATCATAACAACGCACCAACTCACACATCTCATCTTGAATGCGACTATTTGACCAAAGTCCAAGTTTCATAAGTTCCATATTCCGTCGACATGGCTGCTTGTGACTTTTTGCTATTCCCACAACGAATTACCACTTTGCGGAAAGCGCTTTGAGGCAATTGAAACGATGAAGTAGAATTCACCGAAGGAACTAAAGGCGATGCGAGAATTAGCCTTTGAAAAGTGGAATATGTGTATTGCTTGATTGGGAGATTACTTCGAAGAGAATAAACTAAATATCGATGAATAATTGAACTGTTTTTGTTTTATTGAAGAATTCTAGGTATTTTTCGATCAGAAGGTATAGACACACTAAGATCAGATTTTCTATTTTAATTTTAAGAAAGAGAATGAAGCAGTGTTCCAAATTTATGTCCGTATTCGTCTTTGTTGAGGCATCTTCGCTCATTTTTATTCTCCAATTTAACTGAACTATCAGCTTTAAATATTCGAGAAATACGAGAGATATAGGTTTATTTAGAATCACTTGTTCCCGCAGTGACAATTCCAATGGAAGGTTGGTTAAAGTCCAACAAAATGTTTGCCAATCTAATCAAACCTAACTATAGTATATTATATCTATGAAACTTGCCCTTAAGGTATCATGGCACGTTAGAATGGGGAATTTTTATTGATTTAAAAAATTATTTATTTTTCAGCTCCTTTATTATCAGTCTTATTGAATCTTATTTTTTTTACAATATATTGAAGGTTTAAGGAACACAAAAATTTTGTTTTTTTTTTTGTTTTTTTAGCATACAAGGTGCAACCCAAAGTAAACAGGACTTTTATAAAATAAAGAAAACGGATGATTATTTTTGTATAATTCTTTTTATTTATTCAAAATACTCTCCTTCTTTTTTTGTTTTTTTAGCATACAAGGTGCAACCCAAAGTAAACAGGACTTTTATAAAATAAAGAAAACGGATGATTATTTTTGTATAATTCTTTTTATTTATTCAAAATACTCTCCTTCTGCTTCGATACAACGTTTTGCACGGTCCAAAAGCATTTGGAATGAGTGTTTTAGGTCATCGGCCGGCATCGCCTTCAGAATCTTGGTACAAGCCTTTTGGATGTCCTCAACGTCCTTATAACGGTTTCCTTTAATCGGCAAATGCAACTGACCGAATAAGTAGAGGTCACAGGGAGCCATATCAGGCGAATACGGTGAATGATTGATGGTAAAAATGCGATTTTTGGTCAAATAATCGGTCGTAACTAGGGGTCTGTGAGCCGGTGCATTATCATGCAATAAACGCCAACTTCCTTCCTCGCGATATTCTGGCCGAATACGACGAATGCGATGCACCAAACGCTTCAAAACTTCAACATAAAACAAAGCGTTAATTGTTTTTCCCGGTGGAACAAACTCTCGATGAATTATTCCCTTTGAATCGTAGAAACAAATGAGATGAGTTTTGATTTTTGACTTCTCACGGCGGGTTTTTTTCGGATTTGGCTCATCTGGGTGCTTCCATTCGGCACTTTGACGCTTTGTTTCGGGATCATATTGAAAGCACCACGTTTCGTCACCGGTTACGATGTTGAACAAGAAATTTGGATCACGTCTGGCTTCCCGAACGATGTCTTTTGCGTGCTCAATTCTCTGCGCTTTTTGGTCGTCGGTTAAAGTGTGCGGAATGAAGCGAGAACACACTTTACGGAGACCCATTTGGGTCTCCGTAAAGAGTTCGGTTAAAATGCGATCAATTGATGTTTTGGAGATGTTCAATTCCATTTCCATCAATTCCAATGATGATTTTGGCTGCATTTTGATAAAATCACGCACAGTTTTGATGGCATCGTCAGTAATCACAAATTTCGACTGGCCGACGTGTTCGTCGTCATTCAAGTCTTCACGACCATTCTTGAATCGATTCAACCACTCATTAACACGGCCACGGGATAAACAATCATCACCATAAACTCGCTTTAACAATTTAAACGTTTCGGTAAAAGTTTTACCAAGTT
Source organism: Melieria crassipennis (assembly GCA_963668005.1). Classification (NCBI taxonomy): domain Eukaryota; kingdom Metazoa; phylum Arthropoda; class Insecta; order Diptera; family Ulidiidae; genus Melieria; species Melieria crassipennis. Next base: position 104,781,308 of record OY764962.1, on the reverse strand, counting down.
TAAAACAGAACTTAATATTAGCTCTTTGTTCGATCGACATTCTCGTACCAAAGTTAAAAACATACTGTCACATTGAGCGGGATATTTCGGCGTCTACTAGACCAAATGTCATGAAATTTAGACAGTATGTGAATGAAAGATGTACCTTTCCAACGCATGTCCTCACACATAGATGGCGCCACCAGAAACGTCCCTATTGCAAAAGTCCTGTTTACTTTGGGACGCACCTTGTATTGTCTCTTATATAAGTGGAGCTGAAGTCGCGTAGAAAAAAACACATCCTCCCTTACGGACACTTAATCTCCAGATTGGCTAATCTGCAACAAAAAAACAAAAAAGATTCATAATTATTAAGCTTTCGGACACAGGAATTCACCAGAAAAATAAAAAAAACGCTAAAAATAAAAGGAGCTTTTTGAAAAAAGTGTTTTGTTTTTTTTTGTTTTATTTTGAATTTTCAAAAAGATTGATAATAAAAGAGTTGAAAAATAAATAATTTTGTAAATCATTAAAAATTCCCCTTTCTAACGTGCCATGATACCTTAATTTTGAAATAGGAAAATGCAAACTTAACGCCTTAATTTAAATTTTGTTATTTAATGATGCATTTGTACAAATATTGTATTTAAAAAAATATGCATCTTGATCCAAAATAAATCACAAATTAATTTTCTGATTTTAATCTAAACCTAGTATATACAGGGTGGCGCAAAAGTCATTACCTTATCGGCAGATGCTGTAACTTTTGCCAATGCCGGCAAAAGTAAATTTTGCTTTGACATTCATTCATTTATTCATTAATTCTTTCATTCTTTCATTCTTTCATTCATTCCTTCATAAACAAATTAGAGCCACAGAACACTGGGTGACAACTTTTGCGCCACCCTGTACATACATAAGTCGACGACATTTTTCGATTGTAAGGTATACAAATAATTATTATGCATTAAGTAAAATGTATGTACAGTAAGAATAAATAACTTTTAAATGTTATTAAAAAAACATTCTGGTTTGTTCAAATATTTATTATGCATTAAGTAAAATGCTAAGTAAAAATAATAAAATTTAAAATCTTATTAAACAACATTCTGGTTCATTAACTTTCATTCTTGAAGATTTTTGATTGTAATGGCCGAGCTAAACAATTCATGTCAGAGACATCTAAGCAAAGAACCAGTCAGCTTGGAATGTTCTATAGAACTGGTATTCGATTTATTGCGGGTTTCTTAATCGAAAACTGTGAGCCAAACAAAGACTTGCTAACCATTTTACAGGAATGCATGTGCCGGACTATTGCCATGAACTAGAACCAGCTGCGAACAGTTCTATTCCAGCGTTGCAGTGACAATTGATTGTGACTCGGCTTTTGTTATTCTATTCTAATGCATCTGTGATAAGCAAAAAGCTGCGAAATTTCACCACAACAAGGTGAAGAGTTCTTTTTTAAATTTGTTTTATTGTGAGTAGTTAATAAAGGATAAGGAAGAAGATAGAAGAGAAACAAGAAAGCAGAAGTGACTTCTAACACAGTGAAGACAAAATGGAGGCTTGGTTGATGGTCCTCGAAGGTCACAAAAGGCCTTTAGACCTTGCAAGATTATTTCTTCAGCGTTCTTGGAGTCAAGAGTGAGTTTACGATATGCAGCGACTTCAACTTTATTAGCAGCTCTAACTGGTCGAGTAGAGAAAACTTATTCAACTCTTACTTGACATCACAAAAAGGCATTAAGAGCATGAAAAAATAAACGTTTCATAACGGTTGCATAAAAATATGTTAGAAATTACATAAATCTAATGATTTCCTTTTTGGTTCAACGATATTTTGCTTAGTTCTGTCAATGCAGACACTTCCGTCCTTCCCTCCAATTCCCTTTTATTACAATTATTATGAAATATTTTTCTGATTTTAACATTTGTATAAGTTTTATTGTCGTTTCATTTTGTCATCTTTGTCATATTTTTTTTATATCTAATTTGCAATGACATTAACAAGTAAATGAGCCTTAATTTTTCTGTGTATATTTTGGTATGTTTTGCTAGTTAAAGTGTTTCTCGGTAAGGAGATGCTGTAAGGGATGCTGGTAGTGGATGCTTTCTTCAGAAGATCGTTCGACTTTATATATTTTGCAAAGTTGTGTTATTTTTATCATTTGCTACGATTACACAGAATACTTCTAATAAATAATTTTTGATTGATATTCCAAGTTGCATGTGTTGATATCTTCAATGCGAATTACTTTGAAGCCATTTTGATTCAATTTTAGTTTATTTTAGAGCAACAAATAAAGTCGTTGCATCCAGTTTATGCGAGTTTGATTTAATGACGGCCAACGTGCTGTTTGCTTGAAATTTTAATTCGATTAAAATTAAGTATGCATTTTTAACTAAATTAACTGTTCATAACGGAACTTTGAGGTATGTGAGTGTGTGTGTTTGTGTTTGAGTACACAGAGTAGACCGTATTGGGATGCCATAAGTGGCGAGGCAGGAGTAAGTAATATTTTCTTATAAAAACTGTATAGGTATTGTTTTAAATGAAATATTCTGTAATTCAAAGTATTTTTATTCGCCTTAGTGGTGTATTGGTATGAATTGTTTAACTTCTTCATCTGGAATTACTTAAATTGGTGAAGGAGGAATGCTTTTAAAATTTGTGAGAGGGGTAGATAATTCTATTTAATTACGTGTTCTGTTAGTATTGTAATAATTTACCTGTCAAATAGTCGGTTTTACCTGGATTTTTAGTTAACATTAACAAATAAAAATAATACTGAATGATTTAATGAATGGATATTTGGTGGTTTTTTGACTGTGTCTAACAGGTTTTATTCGCAATCGAAAAATAATACAAAACAAGGCACCATAGAAATCATCTTCAATTCCCATGTTACCAATACTCAGGGATTGGTTAAGTGATTCCTACTACAACTAGCACAATTAGCACATAAAGTGTCGTTTTGGTGCAACGCCTCCTTTTGTGTTGGTATTGACTGCTATTTTACATCCACTTTGTGAGATTCAGGAAGTGTAGAAGCTGCCCATCTGCATAGCTGAAAGTGTTCTAAGGTTTTCAGGAAAGGAAGTCCCTAGCGAGCGTGGTCTGCTTCTCGCTAAATCCGAGCATGCACACAGAAAGTGGGTGAATGTGTTCCACTGGTCCTACTCCCCTGTGGGCCGTGTGTTCCCCCGCCAACCAATGACCCGTAAGAACCGCAGTGAGCCTTGCGGTATGCTCCCATTTGTTTCCAGTTGCTTTGTCCTGTTCAAGTCGTACTATGATCATGTTTTAAAAGTAATGCAATAACAATGGACTTAGTTCAAAAATGAGGAGAGGGTCATACGTATGCGGTAGTACTATGGACCATTGTATCTATGTGAGGCGTATTCACTGTCGCCATAACCTAACCTAACCTAACCTAACCTTGACCATGTTTTCTTTGATAGGTTGCAGGAAGTCGGTTATGTCTACAGCTGATCCACATCTAGCCAGTTCGTCTGCTTTTTCATTCCCCTTACCCGTCCATTGAATAATGCTCCTCAAAAGATGCGCAAATATTTTGTTGGTTCTAAAGCAGATGTGTCGATTTCTAGAATCTTGTCACGGAGTTCCGTTCAATTGGTAAAATGTATCGACCCTATCGCCACAAATCATTCAATATCTTTTGTGGTACTAATTTATTACTTTTTAAGTGAACAGAGTTTTTGAAGCAAAATTTATTTACCGAAAATCCTCCGTTGAACTCACAGAAAGTTTGCCAGACTTTCACTCTTGTTTATGTTTCTTACTGTTACTGAACAAATGGAGAAAAGATGCGTTGCTTTTCGAAACAACAACAAAGTTTAAAATTAAAAAAACCCTTTATGTAAGCTATACGAATTCTAAATCCCAAACTATTATCAAAAAAATATTTTGAGGGCATTTCTTATGAGGTTTTTTCTTTGATCACTGTGTCCCTATCGATGATTGAAAAACTCTATTCTGGCGGTACAGAGAACATTAGTTAAAGAGGCACAGAAAACTTTAATTTGAAATTTTAATTTTTTTCAAGTTCACTATTCTCTCTTCTCTCTTTTAAGATATGTGTGTTCTGCTGCCATCTTTAACCCTTTCCGACATGAAAATAAACCCGTTCTGTATGAATTGTATGGGCTGTATTTCAATATATTGGACATTGTGACTGAAAGGGTTAAGCTTCAGTGACCCACTCTGAATACGGCCAGGAGTTCCAGGTGAGTTTGTATGGCTTATGCCAACACATCCTTCAATGTGTAACCAAAGAGAAAACATTCACACAATCCCTTCTACTAAATTATTTTTGATAAAGAAAAACCACCATTCAAATCCATCGAATGTTTCCTATTGACTTCGGTCATTATAGTTTGCCTTCTACCTTTATAGGGCCACAGCGCCTTGTTGAAGCCCTTCCAAGCGTAGTGATTAAGATCAAAAAATTATTCTTACTATATAGGATCGCTAGAAAAGAAAACCACTCAAATATTCAATTATGCGTTAAGCTTTTTTTCTTTTTCTTTTTCAAACACAGTTCATTTTCAAAAACATCTTATACACTAAAGTGTTACAACAAGTTCAACATCGCTCAATGGTCGCAACTTAGGCGACGGGCAAGTGAGCGCCCTGTGGCTGGAAACCGTTCTCGTCGGCAGTGTAGGTGACGGTGTAGGTCTGGCCGTCGTCGGCGACGAACTTGTAGGATCCATGAACAACAATAGCCTCGTGATCGGTGCCGACATCCTTCAGATGGCCCTCGGCATCGTGGGAGCTTCCATCGGAGGTCTCAACGCCGAACTTGAAGCTCTCGGGCTGGACATCGGAATCGAGGCGCACGGTCTCAACTTCAGGGCGGGCATAGGCAACAGCCAGGAGGACAGCGAAGACAATGAGGAATTTCATACTGAGGCTTGATCGTGTTGTTCCGTTGAAGGTAAAAACTTAATGGATGATCTTGTTTAGTCATTGGCGCGTTTTATATGCGAAACACAAGATTCAATTTTGCAAAATTTCACATATCGAATTTAATATTTGAAGTTTTATATTTGGCTTGCTGTCGGTGTATGTGCGTTTGCATGTGTGAGTAAAATAAATTGTTTCTCTGCAACTTGTTCGGCGGTTATGCTGTGCTGCTGTTGTGACTTGTTTGTTCTGATATTTTGCATTAATTTCCATTAATTGTGAACGTGCGGATGACAACCGATTTTGCTAATATCGCACTGGATTTGAATTCGGTTGCGGCTTTGGCGCTGCGACGCTATCAACTACAATATTCGGATCCGCCGAGCAAACACGTTTTTTTCGCTAAGGATGATGTAGAGAGGGGGGCAAACATGTGTTCATGTCAGCGACACTGAAGTCAATAAAAAAAAAATTTTATTAAATTAAATTAAATTTTTATTAATTGTTACGTTCAGCGTGTGCATGAATACCTTAAATGTCAGCTGGTCTAAGTCGAGAGTGCAAGGCGAAAAGTCGCGCCCACACGGCGCTGTTGCTGACAAAGCAACCTTCGCAACTGACGCAGCTTGCAGCGTTAGATGGATGAGTTGAAAAGGCCATAATCTGCGATTGATGGGCCATAGTCAATTGAAATAAATCCAAAGTAATTTCGAATTAAGGTAAATTAAAGTAAAGAAGGGCTGGTTTTTGCTGGAATTTAAACTTGAAATATTCCTTAACACTAGAAAGACCGCTGATATCTAGATATATATAGATATTATATCCGCTCATATATCGAAAAGTACACATCGGATTTGGCTAATTGTAATTGTAGAACACTAATTGTAGAACCCGATAAAAAATAAAAGTCATCAAAGCAAAATTTGATAGAAATACTGAAGAAAATAGAAATATTTAAAAATAAAAAACTGTAAAAATAACCGTAATGGTCTTTCTAGTGTTAAAGTGGTCACTGCATACGCATTTCATTGCTTCCATGCTGGTTTTGAATACTAGTAGACCTCACTTAGAGGTTAGAGATGAACTTAAGTTGGCGACGTGTAGAAAAACTTTAGAGCTTTAGATGAGTTTTAACCGATTTTGTACTCAAATCGGTGCATTAATTTAATATTTATTGAATAAAAAAATAAAAATTTGCAAATAAACAAAAAATACCAGCAAGGATAAACAGGCAATATTTGATTGAATATACAGTGGTGTCTGGATATAGTGAACTAATTATTGCAAGGCCTGTTCACTGTATTGAGGTTGTTCACTATATCAAGGCCATCATTTTTGTTCAAAAACTCGTTTTATTTGCTCAAAATACACTTTTTGTTTTTTGCTTGAAAATTTGTTTCTATATTTAGAGGCTCGATGTCAAAATTTGGGTGTTCACTATATCGAGGTGTTCACTATATATACCCAGACCCGACTGTACATGTATTGCCTCATTTAATAAACCAGATGAGAATGCAGATTGTGGACTTTGAGACTGTAGTTAGGCTGAAATGGTCCCTTTCAGTGAGGAATAAAATTAACATATAATGTAATCAAACACATTTAGGAAACCAACTAACATTGAATTAGGAATTAAGGAAAGAATTATAGGCTGCGCCAAGGTAAAAAAAAAAGCTAGAATTTAAATAATTTTTTAGGCAAATAAAAAAAAAATTAAAATTCCCTCTGGTTTCAAGCCGGCTTGCTAAATTTAGAACACACACACATACGATCTAAAAAGTTTAAATAAATGTCAAATAACGCTGGTTGACGCTGTCCGCAATGCAAAAAATCTCACCAAAAAAAATCAGAGTTTGCATTGTCAAACGTCAAAAGCTGTTCGGCAAATTTCAAGCTGATAACCTTTGCCAAATCGAAACTCATTAGGAGCAACTCGTTAGCCTCAGCAACGGCTTCGGCAAGACTTGGCAACTAAACCAGCGTGTTTACCAGTTCACCAGAAAAAATATGTTTGTACCCGAACACACACACACACACACACACACATGCACGAGGTGTGGCTTTATGTGCAGACGGCGGATCTTTGGGTTGAATATACAACGAAACCGGTCGTCATAAAATCGAGATGAAATTCAAATTTTGAAACAAGCGCCACTTTTTAGCAGAACCGAACACACGCACACACAAATGTACCAGCCAGAATGTCAAGCCAAAGCCGAGCCAAAGCCGAGCAACAATCGAAAGTGTTTTGCTGTGTGATATCGCGCGAAAAGATGAAATATGCAAATAACGCCGCTGCCAGAAACTAGATTGCAATTAGGCGTTGAACGTCGTCGAGGGCTGTCAGCAACAGCGTCAACGTCAGCTTCGGCATCGGCTTCGGCTTTGTTGACGCCCAAAAACCCAAATAGCTAAAATAACGTCGCCGCAGAACTTGAATTCGAATTAACGGGCCGCCAATTAGTGGGCGCAGCCACTGCAGCCGAGCAGCGTTAATGAAGTGCACGCGCAGAACTTTATTTGGCTGCCGTTATGCCAACTAAGTTCATATTTCGACAGAACTGCACACAATGGAAAATTCAATAAAATATGCGACCGCGACATGCATCACACGCTTGACAAATGACCGGCGGCCAGCGTGACGAGTTCTGCTGCTTTTGCGTTCGCAGACAACAACAAGCCGCATGGCTGCAATAGAAACAATGAATATAATACTGACAGCGATGCCATAAATTTGCTAAAATTGTGTGAGTACGATTTGCCAAAGAAACCGGAATTTATGCAAAATTATTTCTGAAATATTGCCCGCACACACCACACCGCGACCCCGTACGTACATACGTACCACATGCGGGAGAGCAGAAAGTAGTTGGTGAATTTCGTCCGACGATCGACGAAGCGCGTATAAAATGGATTGGATGTTCTGCAACAGAATCCAATTAGTTGCGCACTAGCAAAGTAACTGCACACGCACCAAATCGACAACATGAAATTCGTCCTTGCTTTCGCTGCCCTCCTGGCCGTTGCCGTCGCGCTGCCCGCTGGCCAAGTCGCCGAAATCAAACGCCTTGACTCCGATGTCCAGCCCGAGAGCTTCAAGTTCGGCGTTGAGACCAGCGATGGCACATCCCACGATGCCGAGGGCCATCTGAAGGATGTCGGCACCGATCACGAGGCTATTGTTGTCCATGGATCCTACAAGTTCATCGCCGATGACGGTCAGCTGTACACCGTCACCTACACTGCCGACGAGAACGGTTTCCAGCCACAGGGCGCTCACTTGCCCGTCGCCTAAGTCGTTCTAGTTAAACTTGTAAATAGTATAATGGTAAAAAAAAATTTTTTTAAAAAAACTTTTTTTATGAAATGTTGAAGATGCAAATAAAGCGATGAAAAATATACAATTTGTAGTCATTTTGCAGAGCAGTTTGGTTACATCTTGAAAGTAGTACTAATTTTTCACACACATTCCTGTGTTGGGCTACAATTTGGAATTTTTGAACCTGCTATCTTAGTCGTTTTATAAAACGTTCACAGTGAAAACAATGAAATTGTTCCGTGTCATTCACAACGCTTTTGCTACACAATCAATCAAACAAAATTCGGTTTTTTGAAAACAAGCTGGTTTTTGTTAAAATCCGAACTATTAACTTGCAACATTTCCTGTTCTTTCTAAGCAAGAAGGTCGCAGTAGGTTCTCGGAGCTACAATTTTTGTATCCACTATTCCAGAGTAATCGCTTTAACTGTTGTAGACAAACCTAACATTTGTTAGGACTTACAGGGAAGCTGCTACGTCTGAAGCCTCGTTGTTAGATTTTCTTGATCGGTCATGAACCCAAAGAAAGAAACCCATTAGGTTTCTTCACCGCATTCGGCATAGATCTCCATGATGTTCTATCCTGAAGGTAGGGTGTGACTTAACACTAGAAAGACCGCAAGTTTTCCATACCTACAAAGACTACATAATATATCCGCCGATATCTCGAAAAAAACACATCGGATTTGGCTAATTGTAATTGTAGAACACTAATTGTGGAACTAATTGTAGAACCCGATAAAAAAATAAAAGTCATCAAAGCAAAAGTTGATAGAAATACTAAAGAAAATAAACTAGAAAATAAAATACTAAGGAAATAAACCTCAACCTCAATTCTCTCAGCTTTTCGCATCACAGTCTCAGGCTTTTAAAGCAGATCCAAGTTCTTTGAACTTAGTGAACGTTAATCATCATTTTCAAGATTTATCCAACCACCACATGTAATTAAGTTTCCATAAAGACAACTGAGCATGAGCGTATTTCGGGCTTGGAATTGGCAAAGATGATCAACGCTATCATTGAAGAATGCATACTGTTATATATATATATATATATATATAAGAGTAAACAAACATTTATCAATGTTTGCATAACCAATAAATCTTTAAAAAGCAAGCAATGAAGGTATATAAAATTGTCCGGAAGACAAATTGCACGAATCTGTTGAATGCTTCAATAACATACAAATCAAAAACTCGATAAGCCCAAAAGCCACTGTGGCTTGCCGTTCAAACAGTATTGGGTTCAAATCTCCATTAAAGAAACATAAAATAATCTTCTCTTGACAGTCAGTACATAGCACCTAATGTAAGAATTCTGAAAATCAACAAATTACCTATGACAAAATTCTTAACCCACCGCTTAGAATCGACATAGAACTTAAAATCCCACACATATGAATGACCTCTTGCTGCTCTCAATCCATATACATTTAAATATTTTTATCATGGCATGAACAAATTTATTTATTGACGATTATGACGGTCTGGTTCGGTCGGTCTTCTCGCAATTCCCATTACAATATTTCATAAAACTCCGCAGCAAGAAAGTTGCACTTCATTACCAAATATTAATGTGAATGATGAAATGCTTAACAAAAATTTTATTATTTTTTTAATTGCTGGGAATTCTGCACGGCAACCTAAAACAATCCATTGTTCTCTCTTCATGGAATCACAGTCCCTCCGTGGGTCCAGCATTCGAGAGGAATTTTAGTACTTGTATCTCCTAATCCTCTGGAATACCAATTCGCACCTGTTATGAGGTGATCCCACAGGTGCTTCTTTCGATTTTGCATAAGTAGTGGGCATTCTCCTAGTATATGCAATATTCGATTTCACGAATTCCTAGCCCAGCTGGGTGATAGTTCAACCTGCAATGCCTTGTCATGCTGCTCAGATTATTCTATGAGAAACTTATACATTCCTTGAATCTGTTCTTATTATATGACCAAATAATCGTCTTGGAATATTTTAAAGTTATATAAACAATTTCATGAGTGAATTTTTATAATTTCAAAAATAGTGAAAAGACTGCTTATTCGAAAAAAAGTTGCAATGCAGGAATAGTTATTTGACGTTTCAGTCTTTATGGCGCGATTCTAGTTTAAATAATGCACATAAAAATTTAATGCCATGATATCATACGCGCTGATATTAAATGAAACGGAACGGAAGTGTGGTGCACAGGCGTGTTTGTGTCAAAAAAAAAAAGGTGTGGCATATGTGTGAAACAAAGGTTTTCGACTTAATTTTTGGATTTGCAAAGAGGCTGCAAATACTCCAATGACCTCCACGAAGCTCGTATGTTTGCTTAACCCTCTAGTTCCCAAGTTTTTAATTTTGTTGAAAAAATTGCCAGTGATAGTTTTGTGGTGGAGAAGCAATGTTTGTTCGGGGAAAAAAATTGCATGTCAATAGGAGGCGTGATAGAGGGTGTAGAAAGTAGCAGGCCTACAGGGAAACAAAGCCAAACAAAATTCCATATGAAGATTTTTTTTTAAATTAATTTCATTTTTTAATTTTTTTTAAATATATTTTAACATAAATAACGGGTAACAGTTTCAGTTCTGCGTGCAATTGACAATAAATTAAAAGGGATGGGGGTGAGGCGAGGGGTAGTGTGTCCTGGGTTACTGTATACACTGCTTTTGGGGGGGTGTATAAACTAGGAAAACTAAAAAAATCGGTATATCCACATTGCGGTTCTTATTTTTTTTAATGCTTTTTTATCTTTTCACACAGATGTCGATAAATCTACTCCATTAAATAAAGGACTAGGGGAGACTAGTTCTCACATCTACCCCCGCAGACTACGCCTTAGTATAAATTTTTGCAGTGATATGATCTTTTTTACATTGCGGTGTATCAAAATGTCGGTTCAAAAAAACATACAATTTTTGATCTGATTGAATAGCGGCAGTGTCTGCACGCTTCATTTATAAGCAATACAATTTTCCTTTTTTATGTTTTTTTATTGTATTTTGTGAACTATTAAGTTATTATTGGCGGGGAATGTGCACTGCGACCTAAAAGATCTATTGTGCCCCCTTCTTGGCCTTCACAGTTCGTCCGTGAGTCCAGTATCCAAGAGGAATTTTAGTACATTTCCTAAGCCTCTGGAAACTTAGTCCGAACCTGGTATAATAAAATCACCCAGATACTTTTTTCGTTTGTTTATTAGTGCAGGGCATATGCCTAGTATGTGTATTGCAGTTTGATTGTCCTGCAACAGAACCTACAAAGTTCGTTCACCCTGATACCTAGTTTGGTTAGATGGCAGTTCAGTCTACAATGCCCTGTCAATATACCTGTGATAATCCTTAGATTATTCTTTGAGAGACTCATACATTTCTCGAACCTTTTCTTGTTGTAAGAGCCAATAACCATCTTGGAATGTTCAAGGCCTGGTTGATCTTCCCAGTATTGATTCCGGATGGGTATCTCGTCGGATGGATAGTGATCCTTTGCCTAGACCACAGAAGGGTTCTGGGCCGACGAATGGGGTAGACGCCCCCTTCTTGCAAGTTTTTCGGCCTGCTCATTCAAATCAATACCGGAGTGACCCGGAATCCATGCCTGATTGTAACGGCGAAGTTCGTTCAGCTTCTCAAGGCATTTCGACACCAGATTCGAGGATACCTGGTAGGATCTTAACACTAGAATGCCCAAGGGAGTCATTTTGACTACTTTGAGGTCTTTTATTGTAAATAACTTTTGTTGCATCGCTTTCTAAAAAAATATCTTACGTGACTTTTATTAGTTTTTAAAGCTAAATGGAATAAATAAATTAAAAATATTGTAAAAAAATTTGTTACCCCAATTTTGCAAAATTTACCTTAAATGCCCAAAGGTAGTCATTTTGACTACCTATATACAATTTTCAGCAAATCTTACTGATAAATAGACAAATATGCATCTTCAATTGCGAAATATGAAAATAATTCAAATAATTGCAAATATTAAAAAAAAAATATCATAGTAGGCTGTGACAATTCCCAAGTTTTTCAATCAAAAATTCACTCACAAAATTCATTCACAAATTCCAAATTCCAAGTTTCATTTCATTTTATCCCATTGATGTGTAAAGTACGCCATTATATTTTAGTGAATTTTCTTTGTAAACCATAAAAAATAAAAATTGAGTACTTATTTTAATTTAATATAATGTGCATTTATTCATATTTGCTACTTGAAAACCAATAAAAATAAAAAAAAAGTCGGTAAACAATATGGTAGTCAAAATGACTACCTATGGGCATTTTAGGTAGGCCAGATTTTCGGGCATTCTTGTGTTAATGCCTTGATTGCCGCTTGGCTGTCTGACAGGATCGCGATCTTCCGGTTCCGGTATTTCCTCACCAGATTGAAGTGAGCGCACCTTTCAATTGCGTATATTTCCGCCTGGCAAATGGTGGTCTGCTTTCCTGTAGGTTCCGAGTATCTAATCCCAGGTCCATACACCCCGATTCCGGTACCTTCCCACGTTAGGGAGCCATCTGTGTACCAGGAAATCATGTACTGATCTATCAGATATGTCTCTGATATACCTATCCAGCTTATTTTATTAGTAAGTTCTGTTTTAAATCTAATAAATAAATCTTAATAATTTAAAATAATAATTTGTTTTTTCCTTTAAGTACATTCTATGCTATATGGCATGATGCCCAAAAACCACTTTTTCGAACAATATTTAAAAAAATTACTTTTGATAATTCATTATGTAGTATTAAACAGTAATAAAATGGAAAAGAATGATTTTTAAAGTCTAAAAGAAAAAATAAGTACCGAAAGGGTTAAAATCTTTCAATCAATCATTTATCCAAGTGTTCCCCAAGAGAAATTTACAAACTTTTCTATATTTGAAACGTAACGAGAATGGTTTCTCAAAATGGTTTGCTTTGACCGATCGCTCTTGTCTGATCTTGTCGATAAGAATCCTGCGTGTGGGTGAAGTTTATCGAAGTCTATGAAGACATCACCCTCCTGGGAAAAAATACCCCAACCCCATATAATCAGTGTTACAAACGTTGCATACGAAATCGAATATATCTCAGAAATTCAGTGTAGGATATATGAATAAAAATTGCACTATAATAAAAAAAATATATAAACAAAATTACAACAAGCACTTAATTGATATTTGTTAGATGAAAAGAGCTTAAATTTAAACCAAATAATTATGATCATCATGTCTACAAACAATGTTTTGGCATTAAACACCGTTCAGAGCTCTCGTTTAAGCCATAATCAGACACCATCACAACTATACGTTCAAACTAAATTGCTAAATTGCTAAATTGCTATTAATGTTATTATGTTTTTAAATACACTTTTTATAGTTTTGCAGCAAATTTGTGGTTTCATTGTAAAAATCGCCTCGGTGCAACGCCACCAATTTCAGCCAATTGCCGACTGTTGGTCCAAACTAAATGCGCACATAGCGCGAGAAAAACACTGCACAAGCGAAAACAGCCAAAGCATAAATAAAATGTTTCAAATTGAGAGTCGAAAACTTGTTCACCAATCACATCACCGGCTCATCGTATCACAATAACAACCATCGAACGAATAATCAGCCAAAACTCGCACTAAACAATCATCGGAAAGCGAAAACAAGAAAGCATTGATTATTTTGTTATTTGTTGTTGTTTTTTATTGTGTTGCGTCTGGTTAGTTTGTTCTGCCGCATACTAAGGAAATAAAATACACATAGCGAAGACACTAATTCAATGCCTCGACGCCGCTACTGTGCAATTAATCTGCGCATACAAACACGCGCCATAGATATGCCGAAATTTTCGCGTTTCATATAAATAGCTTCAGTATATTTCCAAACTGTCATTCACGTTCTTTCAGTCCGCCAATAAACCACCGAAGCACTAAAACTAAAACTTTATAAAAGCCAACATGAAGTTCGTCATTGTTTTGGTCGCGCTGTTCGCCATTGCCCTGGCCGCCCCACCACAAGTTGCCGAGATCGTGCGCCAGGAATCGGACGTCCAGCCCGAGAGCTACAAGTTCGCCTACGAGACCAGCGACGGCACGTCGCACAGCGAGGAGGGTCAGCTGAAGAACGTTGGCAGCGAGGACGAGGCTATTGTTGTTCATGGATCCTTTGCCTTCGTCGCCGACGACGGCCAGACCTACTCCGTCAACTACGTTGCTGACGAGAACGGTTTCCAGCCCCAGGGCGCTCACATCCCACAGCCCTAAGCAACGTTGCCGCATTTTCGAAACAATTCGAACTGGGCACCGTCAAGAGTAAGCAGCCGATCGAGTGATTTTATGTTTGTTGTGTTGTAATTTTTGTGAGAGTATTAAGAAAAATGTTTGAATATAAAGTTTTGACGAACTGAAATGAATGTGTTTGAAGGAAAAAATTGGTGGGACGACCCAGCTGTCGGGTGGTTGTTGGAATAAGCTCAAAGGATATTTTATAGTAATTGTATTCGAATTCAATATTGGAATTTAATATTTGAAAATATGCATTCGATAACATTTGGAGTAGAAAAGTGTTTGAGGTGCTCTTGAAGCGTTTTCATTGGCGATCAATTAGATTCGTTGAAATTTAGGACATTTCTTATACCTGCAATGATGCCTAAAGGAAGGACTGTATAGCTGGTCATAATAAACCTGTTTCTCTTGGGCTGCTTCTCCTCTATTTTATGCCTTCTGTATTCTTTATCGGATAAGAGGACCTTTTCTTCTTAGATCTATTTCGCAGCGGATACTTTTTGTGCTTGACACTTCATTTTATGGCGTTGATCTGCTGTGCCACATCAGTGGTCCTTAAGCAGCTCAACGAACACGGAATACATTTGGTTTGAATAATCGTCGTCCAAGCACATAGTGGCGGAAATTTTGTGCATTTTTTGGCCAAGGAATAAAATTATTAATAATTTAGTCAAAGGTTTTCTTTCGACTCCATCGGATGCATTACCGAGCAGTTAAGTCAAGACAGCGCTCTATGTTCCTCTGTTAACCTATAAGCTTCGTACCCATATGAGCTCTATACAGGACACTAATTTAAGATGAGCTGAAGGCATCACAAGTTTCCTTACACGCCAAATTTGGCCAAACTTAAACCTTCGACGTTCAAAAGGATTCCTCTCACTGAACAGAGGCCAGATCAGAACCATGATCGGTGTTCTAATGGGCCACCGCTTAATTGGCATCCACGCAAGAACGCTGGGCTGTTTCCAAACTTCTTCTGTCGCAGCTGCGGGGACAAGGAAGAAAATATACCCATATACCCACTATGCATCTGTCCTGTTTTATCCAGAAGAAAGATGACCTATTTGAGTAACTTCTTCTTCAAAAAGGATCTGGCTGATAAGACCATTCACAGTCTACTAAGCTTCGTTAATAGCTCTGGTTGAAAGAGTGCGCGGTTCCAAGCTGGATCACATGTGGCATCCCAATGGGTCGTCTTGGCCCAAGTGTGCTCCTCTTGGGGCAGCCACACCTATCTACCTACCTACATCTTAAATTAAGTTTTGACAGTTGACCATAGTTTATAGTGAAGTAAGTTTTGGAAAGCCACAGACCAAAAGTAAACAGAGGTAAACATCCTTAACAAGAATTGCCCATGTATGTGTGTGTCGTGAACCATCTTGTGAAGAGTTTTTTCTCCAATTACTTAATACAGTAGCTAGATTTAAAAAAGCGGATTCAAAGATGACCCACTTCAAGTACTTAAAAGTTCGTTCATCTTTAAAATAGTTTTGTTTAAAATTTCTGCTTGCTTAGAAAATGTATTTATAAAAAAAAACAGAAAAATTGTCTGGCATTGAACTGTAAATCGCATGTTCAGTTCTCCTTCCATTTGAAATTTTTTTTATAATACTTGGTGGAAGTATCGCATACCCATTTCAAACGGTTGGAATTGTGGTACCACAATGCGCTCTATGTACAGGCCTAAGTGTTTTTCATAGAGATTCAGTTACCATGACCTAACCTAAAAAAATGATTGAACTTTTTTTTATTTATTTATTTATTCATTTATTTATTTATTGATTTAATAGTATTTGTACAAGTAAAACTGAGTCTTTTAAAGTACATCAGCTACTGTGGTTCAACAAATAAGAAACGAATTTAAAATTTTTTGGGCTATTTGAAGAAAAACTTCGGCTGCAACGCTTTAACAAACAAACTATATTTTTTAATTGTGATTTCAATCACCTTAACCCTTTATAGTTAAAAACAATAATAATTCAAAGTGAAATTATTTTATTATATCATTTATATTCACATATTTGTTTGCTTGGCTAGATTCACTCGTTTTTCAAAATAACGCCCGAGTCCATTCACAACTATTATACTTAATTGGAATTGAAAGTGCGCCAACTAGTTTTTTTTATAATTTACTTTTTGTCTATTTTCTTTTGGGTACTACAACTAGTTAACAACAATTATTTACAACAACAATAGCACGCTTTGTTTATAAAAATTAAACTCAAGCGACTGGAATGTGCGCTCCTTGCGGCTGGAAGCCGTTCTCGTCGGCCACATAGTTCACCTGATAGGTGACGCCGTCGTCGCCGATGTACGAGTACGAGCCGCGCACGGAGATGGCCTCGTCGTTGGTGCCCAAATTCTTGACCACGCCCTCCTCCTGGACGGACTTGCCATCGCTGGTCTCCACACTGCAATTCGGACGAAACGTTGACATTAGTTCAAAGCAATCAGTGTGAAACATACAAGAATCCTGCGAGTCAAACTTACGCGTAATTGTAATTCTCGGGCTCGACATTGACATCGTAGCGCAGCGTCTCGGCATCGCGATTCGGTGCGGCCACAGCGACTGCGATGAGCGCAACAAAAACAATGACGAATTTCATTTTGACAGCGTTTGATGTTGCTCCTGTTTTCTTACTGCGACGCGGCTCCGCCAACGTAGAAGGTTGTGAACTTTGTGAACGAACTGGCATTTGACACGGCGGTTTTTATAGGTCGACGCGCCTACGTTGACCACCGAATGCCATGGGCGGTGCTGGTGAAAATAAATGCAGATGCCATTCCATGTTAATTGATGTAAAACGATTTATTTGAATTTTCGTTACGATTATGCTAAGTCGGCGAAGGTCACAAATGGCTTCAAACTTGTTTTTCGGTGTGTGTGTGTGTGTGTGTAGTTTGAACTTGAAAATGTAAAATACAAATTCAGATGCATCGATGTCTATCTGCATTCGAAAGACGACATTGCAAGACGGTTAGAGGAGCAGTCGATTTGTCAAATGCGTTGCTGTTGGCTTCTTTAATTAGTGCATACAAGATTATTCGGTTTTCATACAACTGCGACATAAGTGTTTGGAATATTATTAGCTTAAAATTTCAAGGCGTGAGATTTTCGAGGGAACCTTGTCGCCGCTTAGCAGTTGCGGCATTAGCGAGCCACTGGTTCACATTTATAAAGAGACTCGGTGCATTTATAAAGCTCGGTCTCCACTTTAATAATGACTACTGTCGATTGCAAGGCACTATTGAGATGAGAGACTACCTTCTGCACTCTGGTATCCTTAGGTTTCTATTTTTGGTTGACTTTAATGACTCGTCAACGATCGACATAGGTGACTTGGCTCAGTTCAGTAAAAAGTTTAATTGGAGTCCAGTGTAAAGTGTCTGTGAATTGAACACACAATCTAATGCAATGCACAGTGATTCGATCCATAGACAAAATTCAAAAAATTTATAGTCTCAGAATTTGACGATTTTAATGTAATTTGAAAGGTAAAACTCCAACTAAGAAAACCCCAGAAAATCTGTGTAAAAAATCAATAAGCGTCTGTGCAAAAGCGGCTCAAAGTTGAAACTTTTTTCACAAAAAAATTGAAACACATATTTTCTGTTTTTTAGTCTATTGAGTAAAAAAAATTTTTAAAATATATGGTTACCAAGAAGTTACTAAAACTTTCAATATAGATTAAGAAATGATGTGGCCATTTTCGCTTTTAATGGTTTCTCAAAATTTGCAAAGCTGAAGCTTTTACTTCACTTTTAATTTGAAATATTTTTCAAAATTAAAAATATGGAAATTGGCAAAACTTGGAGGAAAATATCTAAAAAGTATGTGAAAGTATGTACGTAAAGTATGTTCTCAAAATTTGCAAAGCTGAGGCTTTTACTTCACTTTTAATTCAAAATATTTTTCTAAATTAAAATTCCGAAAATTGGCAAAACTTAGAGGAAAATATCTAAAAAGTATGTGAAAGTATGTACGGATAATGTAATTACATCCTCCGATATCTTCCGATCTCAGAAAATATACGTATTTTTCGACAAAATTTTTTTTTTCATCCCTAAAAGTATGCAATCAGCATGAAAAATTGAGAAAACTGCAAAAAAGCAAAACATACATCTATTATTTTCATTTTTATTGCAAAACTAAAGGGTCCTAAGACAATTTCTGTTACTCTTTGCAACTATCAATGTTGACGTTACCGATTAAATGTAAAATCTGACAAATCTAGCCATCACACTTGGTGCTATAGCTCTCCAAAAATGACGAAATTTTCAAATTTAAGTCTCAGGCATTGCCAAACTACAAAAGTTTAAGAAAAACAAAATAAAGATTTCAATTCAGCAGACCATTATTAACTAGTATACTAAATTTTATGAAGAACAGACCACTCCTTCTAATTTTGTCCCGCGGTTGTATGGAGTCGAATCACTGTGCAATGAGCCGAACTGTGACCTAAGTAAGGTTCACTTTAACCTAACCTAAGTCACTGAGAAATTTTTCCAAAGGCTTGGCCACCCTATTAATAACAATAGCCGTTAGTGGGAACCCATTGGTGAAGAATACAACTTCCTGTGCCTTCCTGAGAGTACCATTTTTTATTGTGTTTAAGGACCTATCAGCGATGGACATAGCTTAATAAGTAGTTGTAAAGTGTACGTCAAGTCTGACCTAAGTGAACTCCACCCTAACCTAACCCAACTTAATTCAACCCCCCGTATATCTCTTACCTATGCCTGTGTATTACATGTAGCATGTGTCCAAGCGGGTTAAGAATCAATGTGTTCGGTGTTTTGTCGCTTGTCGCTGACGCAACTGCCACTATTTATGCGCAGCTGTGGCCAAAAAATTTCCCTACTGAAATTCGTTGCTGCTATTTGCTCAAATCAATTAATTCTCACTTGATTATGCATGAAAACAGGTCTCATCATTACTTATCTGATGAAATTTGTTCGAAATTGCTTAACATTAAATCTGTGCCAATTTTGTTCACAGTCAAGAAATACTAAATTTTCGTTTATAAAACTCGCATATCGCAGGCCATTTTTTGTTTTCGTGCTATTATTAGTGGAGCTACTGAAAATTGACTGCAAGCAGGCAACACAACATTCTCAGACACGAACACACGCCTCAGCTTTGCTTCGAAGCTAGCAACGAATTTGTTCAAGACGAAAGCAACTGAAGCCACAATTTTTTATTCTATCTCGGCGCTGCGCTTACTTATGCAACAACAATCCGGCGCCAGGTTTGAACAGTTCTCCGCAGACACTTTTGCAAGAGCAACATGTGACCTGAAGGCTGACATTATTTGTGCTGTTGACGGCGGTGCCAAGTTAGATGAACTCACCGACCACAACAGCTGTTAGCCTAGTCGCCGCATTAGCTTCGATTTACTGTCATTTAAATGACATTTATACATTCAAGCAGATTCCCTTCGATAGCAGCCAATGTCGCAATAAAAAAACTCCGCTTGGTATGTCCAATGACGTTGATTTAAATTTACGTAATTTAGAATTTTTCTACTTGATTAGGTATTTTATATACATGCAGCACAACCTGCTCTCATAGCCAAAAGCAATAACACTATTCCACTAAAAATTTAATTATTTGATCCAGTTTCGATTTCCGGCCACTGGCATTCAGCAGTCGTGGATAAACTGTATAAGTACAAAGTGTCTTCCGATGTCACAGTTAAAATAAGTTCACATTTGCTCCAGCAAGCATCAACGCCCAGCAAATCCAGCAACATGAAGTTCGTCGTCGTTTTTGCAGCACTCTTCGCCGTCGCCTTAGCTGCTCCAGCCGAAGTGGAAGTAGTGAAGCAATCGCAGGACGTTCAAGCCGATGGATACAAATTCGAAGTCGAAACCAGTGACGGCTCATCACACAGTGAGGAGGGTCATCTGAAGAATGCGGGCACCGAGCAGGAAGCCATCGTTGTAACAGGTAGTTTCTCCTATACGGGACCCGACGGCCAGCAGTACACAGTCAACTACGTTGCCGACGAGAACGGTTTCCAGCCTCAAGGTAGTCATCTGCCTGTCGGGCCTTAAACGTATTCCAACGCATTTGTTCGAGGATTTCATAGGATTGTTATGAAAAGTTAAAGAATTAATAAAATTGATTAAAAAAAACACTTTAGTGTTTCATTTATTGATTTACACTGAAGTTTAATCTTGGTTTTTTGGTATTAAAATTTTTCCATACCCATAAACCCCATAAACTCACCAAATAAAAGGTATACGATTTTTGTATTTCGACACTGACTGAAACCGTTCACAATGCTTTATTTATTTACAGTTTTTTTCACATGACTACAACAACATAATTTCCAGCTTTAATAGAACGAATAGGACGTTGCACAGCGCGTGATCCAATTTTTATGGTTCGAGGCCTATAGCACACATTGTGCTACGCTCCCATGTCCCTTCAGCTCGCCGCACGGCACTCTACTTGGGTATGTGTTCGCCCTCGGGCTGGAAGCCATTCTCGTCGGCCACAAAGTTCACCGTATACGTCTGGCCATCGGGCGCCACCCACGAGATGCTGCCACGTATCGACAACGATTCGTTCTCGGTGCCCGCATTGTTGACCACCGCCTCCTCGGTGCGTGTGGTGCCGTCGCTCAGTTTGTAGCTGGAAGCAGACATTGTCGCGAAAGTTGATGTTAACCTCAAACTAATTCAACCAACAATTTAGGCACAGCTTGTACTCACCTGAACTTGTAGCCGCCGATGCCAATGTTGTCCACATCATACTCCAAGACTTCGACATCTTTGCCGCCTTGTGGCGCCGCCCGGCTGCAGGCAACCAGACTCAAAACGGTGAGGACTAGCATCTGCGTTCGAAAGTAGTGGTGGGTAGTTTGAAAAAAAAAACTTGTAATTAGTTAGACGCAAAAGCAAAACTATAACATTCGTTATGTAAAAACTAATTGTCGATAAAGATTATAAAAGCTTAAGGATTATTGGATCTCACGAATACGCGCCATCAAGCAAAGCCATGGTGGACATTTGAACGACGTTGTGTTCCACACTTAAAGCCATAACATAGACGTTCAACGGAAAGAACCATTCAGATACAACTGGTTTTATTTAAATTGTAAAATCGAGAATGCTTCTTGAAAGATCCTACATCCTACATCTCCTATTGCGAGTCTAAGTTTGATTAGGCATCGATCATAGCGAAAATAATAAACGAAACAACTAAGTAAGACCAATGCACCAACTAAATATGGCCATGAAAAGTAGACCAAAGAGCATAAAATATGATAAACCAATTTTAAAGCAATGTTGGTCGGAGCTCAAGAAAACATATAGTAATAGCTTCTTATGGAAACTCATCAGAGTTATTACCGGACACTAAAAGTCCCAGACTCGTTAAATGGCGCCATTCGTTAAGTGATACTTGTGGAAGCTGCGGAGATCAAGAGAAACTCGGTAGGATGCTATAACCCAATCTAACCACCCATGAACAATTTATGGAGTGAAGAAAAGATAGTTTGGATCTTGTTAAGTGTACAAGAAATACAGTTACTGGTAGTCTACGATGTGCACTATGTAGGTTTACCTATCATTAGCTATTTTACTATTCTTAGTCTTTCCCATTTATTAGAAACGTTCAACAACGACGACTCCATTCTCTGAGGTTTTGATGCCTAATCAAACTGTCAAATCTGTGGTGCACTCTTCAGAAATGCGTCGAGTTGGAACGCCCCGAAGGGAGCCTGTGAAGATTTCTTCTTCTCCGAGAAAAATAAATTTGCAATTAGTCATCTAGGCCTTGGATTGGATTGGAAATGTGATCTTTACATATCTGATTACATATCTTATGCAAAGACACACGATTTTGGAGCAAGAACTTGACTTGAGTTCATGAAGTTCATAAGTGATGAAAAAAATTGTAGCAGAATGCCTAAATGTTGGATTAAATTAATGACAGTTCAGTAACTCGTACTCGTACGTCGATCGATAGACGGATTAAGAAACATTTTTTGTGAACTTCAGTAGAGACTGGACTTTAAACTTCCTATGTGCCGAAGGAAGAAGAAAGACTTGGTCACACGACGACCGAATAGAAACAAAAGAAGAAGTTTATTAAATTTAGAAGTTAAGCCAAGTGCTCAGACAGGGATCCATTGTCCGTTGTGCTTTATGGCGTCCACTCGTTTTGAAGAAGGGTTTCAGTAGTTCACCAGCACTTTTTGATCCTTGCCAATGTTAAACAATTGCTGAGAAAGTGCACAGTTGTGCCATTGTCTTCCTACACCAGAAAAAGTGAGGTTAGAAGAATCCCTAATTCACTTTGTTTAAAACAAAGAAACATCGGGGGTTTCAAAATGCATAGTAGGTGTGTTGACCTTAGATTGACTGCAGGAGAGACGTTTGTACGAAAACGCTATTTTTGAAGAAATGTCTATACCTGAAGCTGACTACAAAGACGACGGCTCCAGACTCTTGGGGCAAGGTTCTTTGATGGGCTCGCGAAAGTAGCAGATGCACAGATAACCGATCTACACAACTTCCTCGAAAAGACCCCGTTTGGATCTACAGGGAACCCAACAGATAAAGGAAGGACACCGGCTTTTTTCCGAAAAATGGAGGGATTCACAATGGACCCAGCAGGGTCTCCGAGTGGAAGTGCTTGCCGCACACACTCCTTCCGTAACCTAACCTAACCTAACCTACCGGAAGCTGATAGATTTTACTAAAACGTACGCAAAAGTTTCAGCTCAGATGATAAGCAAACCATTTCGTTTATCCAGTCAGTGCTGACGGAAATGAAGTCGTGAAAGACTTTCCTTTTACATAATTTTTTTTTTAAGGATATCTCAAATATCTTTCAAAGTCTTGGTTGAGGTCTGGTTGGGTTGAGCGCAAGCAGAATGTAAACTCAACTTTGATTGGTTTTCTAAGCGCCAACAAAACTTTCACTACACTCTTTGACCTTTGAATTTGGCTCGTTTGCTTATTTCAACTATTCGAGCCGAGTTGCAACACTTGAAACAACATCTTCACTTATGGTATTTTCTTGTGCCGTGCGTGATGTCAGGATTCGCTTCACTTACCAGTTTCATGTTGATGTTTGTGGGCGTGGACGCGGATGTGCGTGTAAACGATGAAAGCAACAGTAATTGGTTAGAGTTAGAACGCGTGCAGCAGCCGTCGTTGGACACGTCTTCCAGCTAAGATCGTCGTTGGCAAGAATAATTTCTTAGTGCAGCGAAGATGCATTTTATACTCTGGCCAAATGCATTGGTCGCGCATTAAGAATTCGCAAGACTTGCACAAATGTCATAGATGCTGCTCTGGCTGCGGCGTCGTCATACAATATTGACATGTTTTTGTTGTTGTTGTTGTTGTTGGTGCTTTTACACAACAACTCGGCAAAGACAATTGCAAATGCACACATTGCACAAATGCAACGCACCGGACTTGGTGGCTGCAGTAAAATTCAGCAAACGCCAAAACCTGCAGCCGACAACACTGCAACACCGGACAGCGATACGGGCGCGGGGCGGGGCGGCGGCCGCATTGCGCCGGCAAGTAACATTTAAGCTGCACATATTAGCGCACATATTGTAGAAATTTTTACTATCGCTGCATTGGCATAATTTAACTGCCTGCTCGCGAGCGACAGCGTCACCCGTGCGCCTGTGCCGTGCTTGACCCGCCACTGTGCCGGCCGGTCGCTGCGCCGACGCGGCGAGTGCATCTTCGGCGTCTCCTTTTTCGGCTGCTTGGAATTTTCGGCTAAAAGCAACCACAATGCCACAATGTTAACTACTTTTATTTTGGCCATTCTGCTGACTTGTTTTTCATTGCGGCCGCCACTTCTTCTTCATCTGCGTTTCCCTCTTGTGGTTGTTTTGAGTTTTTCTACATGCGGTTATTTATTGCCGAATTATTTTTAATTTCATAAAAATCGAAATAAAGACTTGAAAATCTGCATAACTGTGTGCGTGCGATTGCAGGAATGTCGCTGCGCGGCCGCATGTGCCGGCTGCATGGCACTGAGTATGTCGGTTAAGAGTGCCATCAAAAATTTGCAAAAGCTAAAACAAACAAAAATTAACTAAAACCAGTTAAAGCAGCTGATCAACGCACATGTACTAACCGCCACCCAATAAAGCGCAACGAAACAATTTATGAAAAAAAATAAAACAATATTTAATACTTTGATTGCGAATTTAAGGTTCAACTGCGGTGCACATAAATCACAAAGAATGCCAACACTTTTCGCTTGAAAGTCAGAAATGCTAACTAATTAAAATGTTGGCTGTTGACATTTGGCAATAAAGCAATAAGATAGCTGGCATGTTACAAAGCGCTGTGGTCATTAGCAAAAAATAAGCATTTCTTAGAAGCTGTAAAAGGTTTTTGGCTGCCTTGAGGCGATGCACAGGTTAAGTGGTCATCTTAACGACATCACTTAGGCCAAGTAGCCCATTGTGTGCATAATTACAATCTTATCTGAATGATGGCATGTGAATGGCATTCATGCTAAGCAGAAATGTGGAAGCCGGGCTATGGGACTTATATTGAATGACTGATTTGAAATGGAAAGATGTGGAAAGAAGTGCAAAGTTGAAATTAGCAATGCATCAAGTAATATTTTGATATCCATCTATCATCTAAGATACTAAACAGTGAACGCAAAGGATCGATGATAATTCCCTCGCATCAAATTATCAAATGGTTTAAAATTTCTATCAATTAAATTATACCGTGCAATGAATATTTCATAATTTTTCTAACTGAATTACAACGAAAACTATTTTTTGCCATTTTAATGATACGACTTATATTAAAACAATATATGCAAATAATTTCAAAATGACTAGTCGTATTAGTTGTTCTAACCTAACGACTACTGGAAAAATCTATGTCTTTTTGCTAGCAAATATGACCAAATATTTTTTGGTGGATTTCAAAGAATATTTTCTTCTCAACCGTTCACATTGATCAAGTTTTTATATGTAAAAGTATGTGTCGTTGTATGTCCATAAACATGTTAACTGACCATAAATGAATGGTCACGACGTACTTATATGCAATTTGGTAAGAACTATTAAGTATCATCAAAAAATATTTGAGCAGTTTGAGTGTTTAAAAAAACTGTGAGAACATTGCAGCATGACACATGGAATATCAGAAAATCATTTAGAGTTGAAAGGTTACAATTGGTTAACAAACTTAGTGTGCAAAAAAACTTGTTTTACAAGAAGAACATACAGTGAACGGAAGTGGTTATGAATTGGCAGCTATTGCATTCGAAATTTGCTGAAATTTGAAAATTAAGGGGGCAACAGAAGATTCTAAGTAAATCGCGCAGTAATTGAGAAGAAATAAATGGCAAATAATTCTATACAAAAATAGGATAAATGTAAGTAGAAGTACAAAAGAAGTAAAACGAAGTAAAAAATAAATATTTAAGTAAAATATTTTATGTAAATGCGCTTGCCAGCAAAGAACTGGGAAAGTTAAACTTCCGAAATTATGTAAGGTTAGGTTAGGTTTAGAGTCCGACCGATTAATCGGCATCAGCATCGGCTAGTATCGGCCACTAAATTGGTATCGGCATCGGCTAGTATCGGCATCGGCCAAATAAAAAGAATCGGCCGAAAAAAATAAAAGGCCGATTTTTTTGCCGATGCCACATCGGCCGTTTTTGGTCGATGATGCCATCGGCTTATTTTTCTGCTTTAATTTTTTTTTTCATTTCTTGTACCAACGAATTCTTAGATATACCCCTTTTCAGTAATGTATTTTTAGATATTGTGTAATATAAATGTTTCCTAGAAATGTTTTTTTTTAAAACTAGGTATTCTTAAAAACACAGATTTTCTCGAAATGTCTATGCATTTCGTCTCTTAATGTGGATATCAGAAGAAGGGGCATTTCATTTTTCAATTTTATCCTTCTTTTTCAACTGGAAGCATTTTTTAACAGGCCTTTTATATTTTCCAAATTTGTTTTCTGACTTCTTCCCACTGCAACGGGTCGCAATTTGAGAGTACAAATTTTAATATAAAAATCGTATTTTTAAGTTGAATAAAAAACTGTATTTGTATGCAATATTTGCGTCACTATTTTTGTTTCTCTCTCAGTGGATAAATGTGATATATTATTTTTTTTAATACATGTTAACCCTTTCCGACATGAAAATAAACCCGTTCTGTATGAATTGTATGTATTGCTGTAGTCCAATATATTGGACATTGTGACTGAAAGGGTTAATGTATTAGAATTCTGAACTCTCTGGTTATTTTATTTAGTTTTTAATTATTTCTTTTCTCATTGTTATTTAGTTTTTAATTAATTCTTTTCTCGTTGTTTTGTTATTTTGTGATGAAGATTACAAACAATATGTAATAGTTCCTTTTGTTATTTTATGAAATAGACTGTGTTTTTGATTGAATTCATTCGTGTTTTTTTTTCTATGTAATCGGCATCGGTATCGGCACCGGCATTGGCATCGGCCGATTTTCATTCTTTCGGCCCATTAATAGGCATCGGCCAAACTCGCCCTTCCGGCCGATTAAACGGCATTGGCCAAAAAATTTGGTATCGGTCGGACTCTAGTTAGGTTATAGAAGTTGGGTGTGCGTTAAGCACTTCCAGTCGGACGCCCTGTGGGGTGCATTGTGATTGCCTTAATTTTAGAAATCCGGTGCCCTTCGTTATCTGTTAGGATCCCTATAACTCAGTCAGACATAATCTTTTGGGAACCATTTGGTCCTGGCGAGGAAATCCAGGTCCAAGAGTCCGGCGATGGTTTTAGTGACGGGGTTTTGTCTTTCAATGCTTTCCATTTCTATAAATAAAAAAAAACAAACATCACAAACAAACACAATTTGGCACACAACTTTCGAGACAAATTCCATTTGAAACTATATTTGTTACATACAGATATTTGGGGGGTTAACCCCCAAAACAGCCCCTTGCGTGCGCCACTGAAATATTTCAATATCTAATACAATTCAATTTCAGATTCTAACTAACACCAAACTTTGCAAGAAAAGTGTAAAGCGAGTAAATATAAAAACAACATTGACATTTGTAGCTTCAGAAAAATGTGTCTGTCATATGCTGCAAAGATGGTCACTAGCGTGATTTTGTAAATGCCCGAAGTGGTTTTGACCAGACGCCATATTGAGATGACAGCGTATGAACAAAAGAATTTCATAGAATTCTACGTGACTTTTATTTGAAATTTTTTTTTAAGCATATAAAGATAAGAACAAGCATCAAACAATCAATTAACATAACATAAATAAATAAAAATATTGTTGTATATTTTATTCCAGCTATTTAGCCGAAATGTTGCTCATGAATGTTGTAAGTAATTCGAATCTTTTCTCAAACTAATAGCGGCATTTTGTAGCCTTGCCTTCTATGTGTTTTGTGCCGTCGCCGTGTCGGAGTCCTTCACAAATCACCGGCAAACCTTACACTAATACCTTTTGTGAAAATAACTGACATTCATTAACACGCCACCTACAAATTTCTGATTGCGCACTCAGCACAGAACGCCATAAAATTTCAGCTGCCGAACGTGGGTTCGTGTGCATAACATACGCGACAGTGCCGGTACAGCGCCAAGCCTTTTATTAAATTTACGAGTGTGCTCATTGTCAACATCATTGGATTTTTTATGCGTCGCCGCAGTGACGATCTGTTGCAGCACCGCAACGACCAACACGCGCGCACCACTCAACGCACGCCCTCATCTCGAATGCGAACCCAAATTTGCGCCATAAAACGCTTTTGCAATTAGCCCAACGGACGACGCGGCGAGACAGACGCATCGACAAAATGCCAACTAATCAAATGATGCGACCACATACTTGCATGGCGCGCGTGTTGCGGCTGCTGAACGCTGGAAGCTGACCGTTGGCTGTTGGCGGCCGGCTGATGGTGCAGCCCAATGCTAATCAGGCACAGGCAGTGGCGATTTATGCTCAAACATTAAACGTGCAGATAAAAAGAATCATTTAGTGATTTCGCTGAGAATGCGCCGGACAAATGTTGCTTCTAATGCTGTTGTTGTTGTTTTTGTATTGGGCCACCGCTGCTTGTCGCAATTCATACGCAAATTGATGGCTAATTTGGCAAAGTGTTTATTTCGGTTTTTTGTTGTGGCTGCCTTTATTGTTGTTGCATTATTGCAATGTATTTTGAAAACTCATTTAAGGAAATATCGGACGCTCAAAAGGCATGAATGAAAGAGAAGGGACAAAAGAATTCGCAATTAAAACAACACAAACAACATCAAAATACATAAAAACTTTGCCGAAATTAGTTTTTTAAAATTAAAATTTTTTTGTTTAATAATAGCCGCAAACAAAATGCAAACAAATCAATTATGATGCTGCAATTTGGGATGCGTTGCGTTTGCGCACGCAGGCTTACTCATCGTTTTGTTCAATGCAATAAAATTAAAAAAATGTGCAAAAGTTAATAGCAAAAAAAAAAACAACAACATTTATGAGAAAAAGACGACAAGTGAGAAAATCAAAAGTGCATAGTTGCTGAAATTGGTTATATTTTCGTATTTGTATAACGCATACGCAAGTACACTGCGAAAAAGTAGAGGTGGGAGCTACTGAAATAATCTTTACTCATTATGCTTCTTCACATAAAGTCTTAACAAATTTTTAACCTCGTCAAATGTTGAGTACGTTCTCTAAGTCTGAAGTTAATTGACCCAATAAATCACGTTTATCTTAACCCTTTGTTGAATCCGTCAGAATTTATTGACAAAAAGAAAAAGAGTTATCTATTTATTTCTTATATGAATTGCTTTCACCGTATTTAAAGTAAATAGACCAATCATGTTTATTCACACAGACTGTCAACTCATCGTTGATCTCGTTAAATTTTGATTAAAAAAAATTCGAAAAAAACGCGTCTAAGTATTTATCATAACTGATGAAATTTTGAAGTCAATAAGTTTTTTATGTTCTCGTATGCAAATCTTAATCCATTCTTGACCCAGTCAGATTTTGATTTTCAAAAAAATTGAAAAATACATGTACAATTATTTTTGATAATGAAAACGTTCATCAAGTTTGAAGTCAAACTTTTAATCCATTGTTGATCGCGTCAGATTTTGATTTAAAAAAAAAAAATAAAAAACAGACGTGTCTAATTATTTTGTATTTGAAGTATTTTGAGCAATTTTAAAATCAATAGACCTACTGGTTTATGTTTTTACCTTTTCTTCTCGTATACGAATTTTAATTCATTGTTGTCCCCTTTAAATTCTGATTTTTAAAAAATTGCAAAATACCTTTAAAGTTTAGAATCAATACGCTCATAATTTTATGTTTTTTACAGTTTCTCCAACAAACTGTTAACCCATTGCTGACCCAGTCAGAATTCGACTTAAAAAAAAATAAAAACACTTTTCGAATTATTTCTCGTTTTAAGTGCTTTTACTAAGTTTTAAGTCGTAAAATCTTAACCCATTAATGTTTACTTTATGTTTCTCCATAGAAACTCTCAACGCATTGTTGATAAAATGAGATTTCGATTTTCGGTTTCTGAAAAACTATAAAATACGTGTTGATTTATTTTTGATTTGGAATATTTTCACAAAGTTTGAAATCAATAGAACCATTAAATCACGTTTCTTCATACAACATCAATGTTTTGTCCCTTTACATCTTAAATATAAAAAAATCGCTATTAAGCCTTTCGCTATTTTGTTGCCATATGGCAACATGCTACTTTGTGGACGTCTGCATCCTCTATGGTTGCAAGAATACATTTTGTTGTTGGTCTTTAGAATAGTTTGAAGTTTTAGGAAAAATACGAAATTAATAAACTGAATATTTAAGTTTAAAGAAGAGAAGAATACACGTTTTCGTAATGGTATATCTTGACATAGTAAAGGAAGAAGAAGCAGACAAAATTAGAGAACGTTTTAATTTGACGTTTTCTTTCAATTTAGATACTTTTTTTTTTATTTTGGCTGAAGTAAATGAAGAAATATTCAAATTTTCGTTATGCGTCAAAAGTTTTATGTTGAAGTGATTATTACAGCCACAACGATGTGGTTGCTCGTATAGAAAAACCCTCAAAATACATGGTCCGAGTATGAAAATTAAAAAATTTCTTATGGAATGTTGCTAATATAACCACATAGAAGCTTAAGACGTAAAATTTAACATTTTCACTTTCCCCAGTAAAAACCTGTAGCGAAAGGGTTAAGTGGAGGTTCGTTTTCTAAATTTGAGCTACATGAGAATACTTTGGCGTATTTTGAGCCTCAGCTGTTTTCTTTTAATTTATATTGGATTAAAATTGCGTTAAAATTTGAACCTGTAACTCTCAGATCTAAACACTAATCATTGCTCCTCAATAGTATTCACCTAACAATTATTTTTACAACTGAATAAATCTCTCTAGGCTTCGAAGTGGCTGTAAGGGAACTTTTAGCTCCTTTTAATGCAATCTTTCAACATGTCTTCTGAAATAAATAATTAACTTTTAAATACGATTGGATTTTTTGCAGTGTACTTATATGTATTCCCACACATACGTACATTTGTATGTAATTGCTAATGTTTGCTGTGTTTAGAAGCTGTTGGCACAATTTGTACACAGGTACAACAACTAACGCAGTGACCAAATGGTCAATAAATAAAATAGTGAAAACTTGCCGAAGAGACGTATGTGCTGCAGAAAAAGAAGAAGAAGAAGAACACGATTTACAAGAAACACCAACACAGTGCAAGCTTCACTCAACAACCAACACCATCGACTATGGTTTAGCCGCTGCAGCAACATTCATCAGCACTCAGCATTGTCGTTGCACACACCACAAGTTCGTCAATTTGCCAATGTGTCAATTGTGCAGTTGGCAACATGAGCGCAACACTGCAACGATATAGCAAAGGTTGCAATCAGCAGATGTCAGAGCTGAAATTTGCATAAAAGCCGCACACGCGCAGTCATTAAGCTGGAATTTGTCAAACGACAAAGGCGACATTCAAAATGTTACAACAATAAAAATAAACTAAATGCGAAAAAGTAAAAGAAAAGAAACATCAAATGCTGTCAGTGGCACTGCAGTGATGCATTGTAACTGTAATGGTAGCAAGGCAGCCATCAACAATGGCACCGACGCAGTCATCATCATCATCATCGTCATCGTCATCATTGTGCAGCTGTCCTTGACATTCACCAAAAGAGCCACGATTAATTGTTTCAATTTGAATTTTGTAGCAATGCTGCTTTCGTTGTAGTTGTCGTATAGGGGTTTGTTTGTTTGTTGCTAGTTGAACTTTGGCTTATGCGCTGCGGTTTTTGTGCTTTGCCTGCGCCCCCTCATCGCCAACGCTTATTGGCTGCATGTGGATTTCGATGTTTATCGCGCACTCAAGTTTTTTATCTACCATATTTATTCATTTTTCTTTTTTCATCTCGGTGCTGCGTTTTTGTGTGTGGCTGTGTCCGTGTGCCCGGCAAAGGCCCTTGACTTTTTCCAATTTAATTCGATGCGATTTGATTGAGCTGCGGCCCCACGTACGCTTCGCTTCGTTGCGTCGCAGCTCAGCTCATCTGGGCTCGGATTGACTCGACTCCGATTCGATCCAATTTGACTCGATTCAATTCGAAGTGAATCGAGTCGGCTGCCGCAGATCGGCTCTACTATAACTAAAGCTTTAATTTGCGGTCTCATAAGATGGCAGTCGGGCCGTGCCGCAGTCGGCGCGTAGCCATCAAGCGGCCGTAATTAGCTGGTTGGAGGGCGTCCGCATCAGGTTGCATTCGTCAAGTGTTCATTATCATTTCGTTTTGATGAGATGGAAATGGTTTGGCTTCATTTTTCGTGTTGTTTACGTATTTTAATTTATTTATTGCTCTGCTTGTTGCTTTGAGTTTTTTTGTTGTTTTGTTTGTTTCCTATTTTTGGGTTATTCGCCATTTGCATATTTCTTTATGCAGATTTGTATAAATTAAAATTTGGGTGCAGATACGCTCTGAAGGTGTGAAGTAGGTGGGATTCGATGTGGTTGTAGCGCTTTTATTTAGCCATATTTTTTTTTATCAGTTCAGCTGACATGTCATTACTAGAGAAGATGTTTTTTCAAGCATTTGCATGGTGCTTGCTTTTTTTGTTGCATATTTGGCCCAAATTTGAATATTTTAAGTTTATTTGCTTATTTTGCATATTTCGCCTTTTTTAGCTATTCCTAATAATTGACTAATAATTGAGCTAATAATTGACAATAGTTTTAAACCTCTTCCGCCAAGCCGTTGTATTACTCGTTGGGGGACATGGCTATCAGCAGCTATATTCCATGCTGAAAACTTTGATGCTGTGAATGCTATGATTTTTGCACTAAATGAAGAAGAGGCTGCAGCAATTAATTTAGCAAGAATGTTATTTGAATCGTCCAGCTTAACAAATTAACCCGTTCGCTATTTTGTTGCCATATGGCAACATGCTACTTTGTGGACGTCTGAACCCTCTGTGGTTTCAAGAGTACATTTGTTGTTGGTGCTTAGAATAGTTTGAAGTTTTAGGAAAAATACGAAATTAATAAACCGAATATTTAAGTTTAAAGAAGAGAAGTATATACGTTTTTATTGGTATATCTTGACATAGTAAAGGAAGAAGAAGCAGAAACAATTAGAGAACTTTTTAATTTGACGTTTTCTTTCAATTTAGATACTTTTTTTTTTGTTTTTAATTTTGGCTGAAGTAATTGAAGAAATATTCCATTTTTTGTTATGCGTAAAAAGTTTTATGTTTAAGTAATTATTACAGCCACAACGATGTGGTTGTTGCTCTCATAGAAAAACACTCTAAAATACAGGGTCCGAAAATGTCTTATGGAATATTGCTAATATAACTTAATTTTAACTTTCCCCATTAAAAATCTGTAGCGAAGGGTTAACTAGCATTTATTTAATGCAATTTTTCTTTTCTCGTCTCGGCAACTATCAAATTGGAAGCCAGAAGCTAAATAATGGCATCAAAATAATAAAAGGGATTCGGGAAGGTTTTCACCAATTACATTGCAAAGATTTTGTGGAAATGGATGCCGTGTTTAAGTGAAATCCGGGGTATTCAAGCTTAGTTAAATAAGAGAGGTTCTTTTCAGTGCAGAAGAAACAGACGATCTACTTGTAAAAAATCGTTCTCTATTTGAAATCGCTACATTTAAATTTTGCCCAGTGACATCTACTGAGGTTAAAAGAGTATTTTCTACCAATGGTGCGCAGACATTTTCTGTTTAATAATTAAAAAAAACCAATGGTTGTATACTGCTTTTTGAATAGTAACACAAATAAAAACACATCAAATAACGTTAAATTAATTGCATATTTTGTCTGCTTTTCTAAAAAAACATTGCCACTATTTTGCATATTTTACAGTTTAAAAAGCTTGAAATCAGTTTTTTCGTACTTGAAAAAATCTTCTCTACTCATTACTCATAATGCACGCGCCAGTTCGTTGCTTAAGTCTTTTGTTATGCTGTAGGAAATCTTCTATTGAGCCAAGAAAAATTGCTCAACAGAAGTCAAACATAACATTTGACATTATTTCGACATGTATCAACCTGTTTATAGTTTTTTTATACAATATTTTGTTGGCATTGTCGCTGTGCCCCCACTTGAACTTGGGCCACACTGCAACTGTATTCTTTGCCCGGCATGATCGCAAAACTCGTTTCATCTGATTCTTAAGCTGGCCATTAGATTCTACTGGACTGAATGTTAGCCACTGTTTGAACAATAAATGCTCTTCGCTTTAGGTACGCTAAGCCGTTAAATTTAATTAGCCATCAACTCGTCTTCAGCTCTGCGCCTGAGCCGTCTGTGGGTAGTTTGCATTTGAAAAAATCCACTTCTAAATGGCTTCGAAAGGTTTTTTGATGAACCTATTTATATGTATTTGAGTAGATGTAACTATCTTTGACAATTAATTAAATACCAGTAATGATCTGTACCAGCGCAGTCGCCAGTATCAAATGGCCAATCAAGCGGCGCGCTCTCCATAGTCATTTATCACTCAACCACTGCGAGGCAGCCGGCAAACACGTGCTGCCACTAAGGTATTAAGCACTGTCACACATACACCAGCAGACATATACATAAATGTATGAGCAATCATGCTTATGAACATATGCATACGTAAAGTGTGTATGTATGTATGTATGTTGGTTAGCTAATTGGCTTAAGTTGGCATATAGCGCTGTATAAGCCATAAACAAAAATAAAGATTCTTAATAGAACACGTTTTTTTCCACAGTCGCCATGCCACTTCACGGTACTACGCAACACTTTCGATTTTCTTAACTTAAAATGTTTGTTTTGTTTTAATTTTTTATTTCATTTTATTGTATTTTATTTCTTTTCATTTCGATTCCATTTCATTACGGCGAACCCGTTCGAGTAGATGACATTCAATTTGAGACTTCCTTGCTTTTTATGACGTAACTGCAGCCGCGTAGTAAAGGAAACCAACAGCGTCTCTTAGATCGAAACACAGCGAGCACGTACACAGGTTGCATGTTGAAAGGACTGGTTTTTTTAATACCAGCTACGGGAACCAGTAGGGAGACTGTAAGTTATATCACTGTGACGGGCTTAAAGTTGTACGTACCTATATATGCGTATATATGTATTATAGATATGGATCATTTATAGAATAGATTTTCATATGTTCGCCCTCTTGTTCGTCTTTCAACTGGCTGGTATGCATGTTCGATTTCGAAGAAGTTGTGTTATGGAAATGAAAACAGATGGAAAAACGGGCGTTAGCTGCCTTCTTTGCAACGAAATTTCCATTTAATGGCATTTCAATGAATATTAAAGATTTAATTGTAACCAAAAGAACTATTTAACTAGTTTTAGCTGCCTTCATTGAAACAAAATATCCATTTAATGGCATTTCGATAAATATTAAAAATTTAATTGTAACCAAAAGAACTGTTTGACTAGTTTTTGAAATCTTACAACTGAGATTTTAAGAATTTTCCACTCACTATTCCCTTCATTACTAATTGTTAATTTTTACTTGACTGGGTTGTTTTTACACTTTTCCTCCTCTTTTTCTTTTCATGAGCTTGTGGTTTAATTCGGCTTTCCTTTTCCCCCCTTTACCTCCATTTCCTTATCACCTTAAAATGTTACTTTCATATTTTTTTCCTTTCGCTCCAAAAAGTCATGCTTGTCCTTCTGACCCTTAAATGTTTGTCTGACCTACATTCATAAATGATAAAAAAGTCCATACATCAAGTCACGGCGATTGACATTTTTAACCTCAAAAGTACAAAAACCCATTCACCAACTGCAACAACAAGAACAATAACAACAGCAACAACAACAGTTGCACGAAAACCCAAATCCATGAAAGCAATAAATGCAATAAAGACATTTTCCAGTTTTATTTCGATGTATCTGCTTCTGCTGGTTTTTTCTGCCGCTGGTTACATTATCAACCAATTGCCTGGCAACCGGCAAGCTCGACCAGGCTGTTAATTTCATGTAAATTCCTCGCACTGCTTGGCTGCGCCCACCGCAACTTCACTTCCTCACCGGCCGCAGCACGTTCGAAACACTTTTTCTGGCTGTAACTGTGTGCGCCTGTGTTGTCGCGCAGCCTCAACTGTTGTTGTTGTTGTTATGGCAATTGTTCGAGCGAACGTTTAACATTTACGATTTCAAGGTCGCCGTCGCCGCATATTTCTGTGTCTTCAGTTTTGTTGCTTCACACGTCGCCGCCATCGCGACCGCATCAGCCGTTTTAATTTCAGTTTCATCTTCTTCGGCAACCGTCTTGCACGCTCTTTCTTTCTTGTCCAGCAGCTGCCAGCCATAAAACTGAGACCGGCGAGCACGGCGGCTGTTGCTGTAGCAGCATTTTGCTCCCCTCGCAAAATTATCACCTCAACGCTAATTGCAAGTTTTATAACATTTTTGCCATACACGCACGCAACGCGCATTGCCCAGTGTCCAGTGCGCAGCCGCAAAGTGACATTGTGGCCTCCGCTGTAATGCGGCCACAGCCGCTTTTAATAACGTTTTACTGTCAATGCTGATGCTGCTCGTCTTTCTTCACTTTGGCCCACTGTTTCCTTTTGCAATTCGCACTCACATTTAGGCACAGTGATACAATATTTGCGACTCAACACTTTTGCTTTCTTCGGCGCCATAATGTTTAATGCATTGTTTAATAACGACGATAATCAAAATTCATGGCGAATATTGAACCGCTAAACTTGTGACACTTTGAAATAAATAAGTTCTACCCGATATATGGAAAATAACTACTGAAACAACTGAAGCCAGGGGCGTAGCCAAGGGAGGGGGTTTGGGTGTTAGAACCCCCCCATGGCCTATAATTATTTAAAATTTGCAATCACTATGCATGGTATATACGTTCCCACATTAGCAAAAAGGTCTTTTTACCTTTAAACATTTAAAAGAATAATCAACAATTTTTTGTAATACCGATATGGTTTTTTAAATAGTCCCCTTCAAATAGTCCCCTGAGGTATCTACTTTTTTTATTTTTTATTTTATTATGAGTTTTATTCAAAATGGTGGCGGAAGCACCTGGGATCACCCATGTGTGTATTCGGTGTACAAAATAAAAATAACAACAAAACATGAATATTAAAAAAAAAAATATTTTGTTATGTTATTGAAAACGACTTTCAAATTTGTTCTGTAAGTCGAAATCACAACTATTTACATTGGATAAATACAGATGGCAGAAATTAGACATGAATATTAAAAAGATCTCTCGGGTGGGCATAAGGAAAGTGAAGGTTGAATCCAATTTCAAGTAGATTTTGGCTGATTTTTTTATGGAATCTACGGTGGTGGCGGATTTCAGTTGGCAAAACTTAATATTTTATTTTTGCAAATTAGTATCCAATTTGACATACTGACAGAAACATACTTTTACTTCGGACGCAATAACTTCGCTTACAGTGAACCAAATTTCATGAAATTTTTAATGCACTGGGTGGCACCACCACAAAATGCCCTCTTTGAAAAGTTCAGTTTACTTTAAAAAGCATGTAATACTAAATTGGTCAAACATTTTTTTAAAACCCCCCCCCACCAAGTTCTGGCTACGTCCCTGACTGAAGCTATTAATATGGATTGGTCATCTTACTTTGCTGCATAAGTAGGCTTTTTACAAATAAACGCTCTCAATAAATAAACTTTGATAAGGGTTTGTGGTCGAAAGAGGATTGGATTTTCACGGAAAATTAATTTGGCCAAAGTTGTGGCAGCGACATGGTTTCATTAACACGAGTACTCGTAGTAGAGAGACAGAATGAATTTTACATAAACTGTTCAATGTGGCTTGTAAAAAAAAATGAATGGAATAAAGAAATATTATTTGTCGTTGAGATGTCACAGCTATTAAATTTATTTTCAGACCTACTAAAAAAATGTATTTGCAATTAGTTTGCAATGAGAAAAAAAATCATAATTGTGCTCGAATCGGTATATTTCGCTACTTTATGTAAATCAAAAGACCCAAACAACAAACTTGATGTTGTAATACTGTTAAAAGTGTATTTATTACATATTTGGTTATATAAAAATTAGTTATACTATATTTGAGACCATGCACATATTTTTCGGTGTAAATCAAAAGACTCAAGCGACAAACTTGCTTTGCTGATATGCTTTGCTTTGTCGAAAACAACTCTTAGTTTACTATTGATGGCATAATTTTAGGCTGGTAGGTAAAATTTGTTATTTTTTTTTTTGCAATACCTACAGAAAACCAATGAGCTTCACTTGGCCGTCAAGCTGTGACAGCTGATCGATCTGTCAATGTTAAGTTAGTGGCTGAGTGACTTCAAGAACCGCTGCTATCAGGTGCTTGGACTTTAGTTTACTGTTCAAATGGCTGCCACTATTATTAGAGCTTT
The DNA here is from genome assembly GCA_963668005.1 of Melieria crassipennis. Lineage (NCBI taxonomy): Eukaryota > Metazoa > Arthropoda > Insecta > Diptera > Ulidiidae > Melieria > Melieria crassipennis. The sequence continues at coordinate 104,742,918 of OY764962.1, read as the reverse complement.
TATTGCATTATCAAACTTTTGTAGAATCTTCAGCTAGTGGGCAAACTTTGACAAATATTTTATGTGGTTACGATTTTTTCGCAACAAGAATTGTATTATTGTTGTGCAAGGATAAAGAATACCAATTTGAATACCAATTGATTGCCGCCTTAGATATTTAGACAATATCCTTCATGTTATGTCTGCGATATTATGTATTACTGGAAGAAAATTATATGTAATTTTATGATGCTTCCAGACAACACAAGAGGCAACTTTATGAAGCAATTATTTTTTCACTGCCAGGACGTTATGCATGTTTTTAATTTACTGTTAGCAAAGTTTGACGTTGAATCTTTTACAATTAACTGAAAATATTTAGGGTAGTTTTTTGTTATTAGTACTTTACAGGAATTTAGTATCGAAGAACTATAAAGAATTCATTCATAAACTGTATTGTAAACTTCTGAATGACAGATTCATGAGATTTTATTAACAATTTAACTATCTGTAAATCAGAGTGATTTTTTTCATCTCCAATTTATGGTAATTTTCATACGTTCCATAATTAGCTCATCCATGCTCAGCCGTCAATTCGATTATCAAAATAACTATTAGCGATATTCGTTACTTTCCTTAATTGGGTGTCCGTTTTGGCTTCGCCACATATGACACCACTAAAAATGTCTTCAATTATTCTGACAGCTAAAACTGTTGAATATGCAAATGACTCACAAATTCACAAATGATTTAAACAAAGTAACAAATTATTTTCTCTGCTGGAGCAAACATTTTGCACGCCATGCGCGATTTCAACAAACAAATTCAAATTCAACAAAATTAAATCAATCAATCTCATGCGAAAGAGATTTTTAAGCACTTAACAAAGTCGCTTGGGGGTTTTCAATATTTCCTAATTATAAATTGTAATGATGTCAAGGTTAACGTGAACACTTTTGTTTAAATACTTTGTAATTTCCTACTCATTTGGGAACTTTTATTGTCTTAATAGGTTTTCTATGGGAAAACTGTATAAAAATATGAAATAACTTTAATATTAAATATTAAAAAAGTTTAAAGCATTTGCAGTTTTACTCCTCTTTTGACAAAAATTGCAGCTACCAATCCAAGATTAGCTTCCACAATATATATTTTGTGAAAAATTCTGTCCACAACATTCTTGTGTGATTTGATCAGATTTGAAAAGAAAAGCCTAAACAAATCTCACAAAATATAAAAATTTTCATAATATCATTGGATTTTTAATCCGGTATGAATGAATACATGCAACACATAGTGGTTGTATCCCATTATCAGACCATTTCAGAAAAAAGGACTGAACAATTCATCGATCGATCCAGACCCGCAGAAGCAGTTTTGCTGTTCGTCAGTCAATGTTAAAGTTCCAATAAGTTTTATAAAGTTTCCATTTACTGCCTGAAAACCTATTTCATGTATTGTACAAATAACCCTGAGTCAAGTAGGTAGTGTTAATAACGTTTTTCGCCTCTCATCATTTACAAATGTGTTAGCCCTGAGTTGAGTCAAATGGTAAATACGTACAAAAAGTGTTCAATGAACTCTTGTTTCTACTCTTCAACAAACAAGTGACTGCAGTTGTATAGTAAAACTGAATGACCTCCAAATATTGTCCAAACAGAGGCAGCAACTTTGTAATTCGATGCGGAGACAGAATGATTTGAGATATTGGAAAGCAGTCTTTGACACCCAACAACTTTTAGCAGAATAATTCGTAAATATTTGCCCACGGCGATAATCTTCAACTCTGGTATAAGTAATTTAAGAACAACTTTTATTCAATTTTAAAAATATCTTTTTCTCAAACTGGGAATCACTTTCATCAAAATGTATTAATAGTATTACACTAAAAAAGTGTGCCAGCTGCAGCTGTTAGATTAGTTAATTAGCTATCAGCAGGAATGACGGCCTATTGTATGAAATTCCCACAAAGAAATCCCCTAAGACTTTGTAAACTTTGCTTTAAACTAACGCAATGAATTGCCAATTTCTGAGTCAAGCAAAACGCGCTCGATAAAAAGAAACAAACTTATTTTCATTTATAAACCATAAATTTGCTTAAATTATTATTAACAGACAAGACAAGAAGCGAAAAAACATATAAAAAACTACAAACTTAACAACAACAAAACACAATCAATGTGATATGCAATGGAGAGAATAATGATAAATAGATGTACATATGTGGGTGTGTGTGTTGTGTGTGTGTGTGAATACGTATGGCGAACGGCGTAACGCAAAAAGCAAACTACCGAAAAATATGACTTTTACTTGTTGTAAAATAAAAGAGCAAAACTTAAGGTCAGCCAGCCTGACATGCTGACAAATGATGCAACCAGCCGGCGGCACAATCTTCACGCCAATATCGCCAACTGGCTGCCGAGTGACTGTGCGCACTTATCCCGCCAGCGACTGCAGTGATTTTGGCGATAATTTACGATTTTTGGTGCGGGCGCGCGTACGTTCCGCGGCAAGACGCGGATCGGTCTTGTAGACGTTGGAGTTGGCGGCGCCGGGAATGATGCCCACTTCGGTGCGCCGAGTGCCGTCGAGCAGCTGATAACTGAAAAGCACAAAAAATACATTTGAACTCATTGTTGCAGAGTTTGTATATGGAAATTTTGTAATACATTTTTGAAGAACAGCAATAAAAGCTAATACCCAATAACACCGTGCAACAAAAATTAAAAAAATTTTTCACACCGGAAAAAATCCATATGGGCGTAAACTAGAGACCAAACATAGTAATACTTCGTACTCAGTTTTTTATTTCTACATCATTTGTCCTTTTAAAAAGACTTGCAAATTTTGAAGGGGATAAAAAATATAAGAAATACTTAACTACGTTAGAATATGGCGATATGTATATCAAATGAAAGAGGAAAGGCTCAACAATTTAAATAAAATTTATGTTTTATCTATTTGTAAAAAAAGGATATGAAAAAAGTCCTTTCAAAATTTTAATCCTTTATATCCTTGAAAATTTACATCGATTTTTCGTGAAAAGTAACTATGTCAAAACCCCAAATCTCCTTGATCACATGTCAAAATTTCATTATTTTGTATCTTTTTATTATTTAAAATACTGATACTCAAATAAATTAGAATTTTTGTACTTCATTATAATTGCAGCTTCCGCTTTTTTTTAATAACTTTCGAACTAATAAAGTTAGAGTAATGAAATTTTGACACGTGATCATGGCGATTGGAAGTTTGAACATACTTACATTTCAAAAAAATGCTATTCAAATTTTCAAGGATATACAGGATTACAATTTTCGAAGCACCTTTTTCATACCCTTTTCGTACAAATAGATACAAAATTAATTTTATATAAATTCTTGAGCCTTTCCTCTTTCATTTGATATACATATCGCCATATTCTAACGAGGTTAGGTTAGGTTAGGTTGAAGTGGCTGCCTCTGTATGAGACACACTTAGGCCTCTTAACGGGCCCGTTGTGATACCACAGGATTCCACCCGTTTGAAATGCGTATGCAACACTGTTTTTTCAACATGTGATACAACACACATTTCAAACGGATGGGGAAAGGGAGGGGAGGGGACCTACAGTTTAACGCCGAATCCGAACGGCGATGGGCAGTTTTTTCTTTCACACTTGGAGGTTTTGCCATTGCCTGCCAAGAGCGCACTTGTGCGATTCTTGTAATTCTCATTCCCTTCATGTGGATAGCGACAGAAGTAGATGAGTGTTTTTTCCAGCCCTAGCCAGGAATCGAACCCGGGGCGCTCGGTATGAGAAGCCAGCGCGCTACCCGCTGAGCTATCGAGGCCGACGCGAGAGGTTAAGTATTTTTTATATTTTTTTTATTTTTAACCCTTTCAAAATTTGGAAGTACTTTTAAAAGGACAAAGGATGTAGAAATGAAAAACTGAATACGCAGTATTACTATATTTGGTCTCTAGTTTCACGCACATATGAGGTTTTCCCGGTGTGAAAAATGCTGTTGCACGGTGTAATAAAAAAATATAACGACTGTATGAATAATTATGAAATAATTTAGCATATTTTTCTTTCAGCAATTAAAGAGAAATTAGGAAATCCTTATTACAAATTATTAAATATTGAAATAAGTATTTATGATAAATATTTCTGTAATATTTTTTTAACACATTACTTAAATTGACTTGAATTTTTTTGAAACAAATTTTTAATAGTTCATATGCAAATGATTTGAATTTTATTTTTTACAAATGCAAATGATTTGAATTTAATTTTCGCAACAATACTTCAATAGTTCAAATGTAAAACTTGCACGTTTCCGATTTTTGAGAATGGCAAAAGTTTCTGCTCACCTAAATCGGTAGCCCTCCTGCGTGGGCACATACTCAAAGTCGCCCAGGTAGATGTTCGGCAGCCTTATGCCCAGCAACTGCCCGTTTTGGTAGTACGGCCCATAGGAGGCTTCACTGCACACCCACAACACTGTGGCCAAGGCCAAGAACTGCAACTGCAACAGTAACAATATTAGAAATTTGAATAAATTTGAAAAGCGTTCTAGTGCCACAAACCGTTTTACGTATCGCCATACTACCGAATATGCAACTGTTCCTCTGCGCTGTGTCCGCGGTAATGATTTTGTTTATCTTTGCATTTCGTCGCTGTGGTTCGAATGTCGGAACTGCCATTCGATTCAATCGAAACGCATTGAACGTGTGTAGATATAATCGGTCAACATGTCGCGGTCTGTGCAAAGCCAACCGCAGCAGCAACAGCAACAACACATCACTCAAACATCAATAGAAGCCCATCGCAGTGGCTATCAGCGACACAAGACCACAGCCAACCTCTGCGCAGCTAAAGGCTGAGTGCGCTCTCTGGCCGGTCAACAAGTTAAGCATTGTGGTCGACTTGCGTGGACTTGCCGCGTGTGTCATTAACATATGAGCACAAGTCCAGCGCTTCGACTGGTTTTTCACCTTCTAATAGTCTTAAGATACCGGACACTTGCAGTTCGAAGCAACATTCAAACATACTTTCAAATGCCCCACAGATACACACACACATACAAACACATATAATTAGATATCGACATACTTGTGTGATTATACTTTTGTGATTTGTGAATTGTTTGCCGACGAAAGGCAATGAAAATGCATCGACAACTCGTCGTACTTGCAAGACATGTGCGTCAATTTGCGGCAGTCAGTGCGTGATTGTTGTTTACCAACTGTTGTTTTTTTTTTGTATTCACTTACCTACCATTGTTTCCTATTTTTTTAATAAGTTTATATGTGTGCAGTATGAGTACATGTCTACCTTTTGTCACTTTGATTACAATTTCCATGCACGTTATCATTGTTCAACTTGTTTGATTACAAGCAATCGTCGTTCAGACAAGAAAGTTCATTGAATTTGGTGCAATTTCTCCGTAGCTCATAGTTTATCACGAACTAAAACAATGAATGATGCATTGAATGAGCATTGCTGCTTCACTTTAATATTATCTTTATCCATACAGTTCTGCAAATTAACCCTTTCGCTATTATGTTGCCATATGGCAACATGCTACTTTGTGGACGTCTATGGCTGCAAGAATACATTTTTTTGTTGGTCTTTAGAATAGTTTGAAGTATTAGGAAAAATACGAAATTAATAAACTGAATATTTAAGTTTAAAGAAGAGAAGTATACACGTTATTTTAATGGTATATCTTGACATAGTAAAGGAAGAAGAAGCAGAAAAAATTAGAGAACTTTTTAATTTGACGTTTGCTTTCAATTTTGGCTGAAGTAAATGAAGAAATATTCAAATTTTCTTTATGCGTAAAAAGTTTTATGTTGAAGTAATTATTACAGCCACAACGATGTGGGTGCTCTCATAGAAAAACACTCTAAAATACAGGGTCCGAGTATAAAAATTACAAAATTTCTTATGGAATGTTGCTAATATAACCACATAGAAGCCTAAGACGTAAAATTTTAAATTTTAACTTTCCCCAGTAAAAACCTGTAGCGAAAGGGTTAATATGGCTTAATATACAAGTTGACGAAGGCCTATCTTATGAAGCTTAGATCATAAGAAAGTTCGAAAAAACAACAACAAATATAATAACATATAAACATCTCTCACACTATCACACAATCAGCACTGTTTGGTAAGCTTTTTCTTTTTCCTTTGCTTTTCATTATCGAAATGAAAAACCCGATGTTAGGTAACAATTCACTTGTTTCCGTGGCATGAAATCGTCATCATAACGAACATTTTTCAGTCATATTTTATTTGCATAGTCGTAAGTCATCTTTTACAACAAAAAAATGTTTTTTTCATCTGCTCAACGCCACTGTCTTTGAACAGCGTCTGCTCTTTTGCTTTCGAACCCCCACTTCGAAATCAACAAATTCTATTAGCGAAGCCATAAACCCTCTACAAGCTTTTTTATGGTCCGTATAAGCTACTTTCTGCTTTGAAAACTAAACTTTCGATCGTGATAAAGAAAGAAATGAACATAAACAAATTTGTTCACATTCTGAACTAAGTACTTAAAAATTTAATATTTAGGTAGTTGCCTATCTGGCAGTGACAGCTCTGATCAATTTGGTTTTTATTTTTATCAATAAACTTGAACTATTTAATACATTACTAATTTTGTTCCAAGGAATTATGTCAAATATAGACTAGAAGAGACATTATTTGCATAGAAGCGTTCAATCAAAGATGATATAAATACTAATTTAAATATTATCTTTGGTTCAATTCTTAAAGGTCCTTTGCTTTCCCATACATCGCTTTAAGTTTGAAAGGTCAAAATTAATCGATACGAGTATATCGTACACGCACTACAAAAATGACACAACTCAAAATTTTTGATTTTTCAGGAAACGAAAAAACTGTTTTTGAGGTGAATAAACATTTTTTTTAAATAACGTACAGACCGTTCAGTAGAAAATCCTTACAGATTATGCTTTAGGATAAGTTCAAGAATTTTTTTTTATATTACACCAGAAAATCAAAAATTTTGAGTTGTGACTGTTTTGATGATATTTTAATTCAATAATTACGGAATTATTTTAAGTTATGTCACTTTTGCTGAGTTTTATAATTATAAATTACAGTTAAAAAGTCAAAAGAAAAATTTTGAGAATTCGAAATTAATTTTTTAATTTGAAAATATATACTAAAATTGTCAGAACTTTGCTTAAAATTAACTTCAACAAAAATGTATTTCGTCAAAAGTGTCACAATTTGAGTTAGGACACTTTTGCATTGAGCTTAAGCGATCAAATAGCATCAACCTTCTGACATAAAGAGAGTAACTGTCAGGCTTATATGAGCTAAATTACTGAAAACATTTGTTTAAAAAGTACAAAAACTCTCTGAAACGTTAAATTTATAAATGCAATATAATTTTAACATTCCATTAGAGGATTATATAAAATAATGGAATCGAAAATCTTTCGGATTTATCACCATTTGAAATCTTTAGTGAGACTGTGAGGTTCACTTCTGGGAATTAGAGTTAAAATAATTTTACAAAAATGTTCCATAAAGTCAATTTTATTAAGTTTTATTATGTTTTTAAGTATGTTTTATTAATCGCTTACAATAAATAAATATGCACATAAATCTCTTAGGCTATCACAATACAAATTATGAAATATAACATTCAAATAAAATGCGCAAATATGCTAAGTCAATACTGAAGTTAGACAGTTTCTTTTGTGTCTTTCGGGCTTTCTGCATCGTCTTTAATATCTTTCAAAACCTTCTTGCTCTGTTCACTGTTTATGCTTTGCTGCGGTTTGGCATTTTGAACAGTTTCTTCGGTTTTCACATTATCATTCGGTTTTAAAATCTTTGCTTTATCATCTTTAACATTATCATCTTTGACAACTTTTTCGGAATTTTCATTGTTCGACTGTTTCTCAATTTGCACATTTTTCACATCATCTTTAACATTATCATCTTTGACAACTTTTTCGGAATTTTCATTGTTCGATTGCTTGTCAATTTGCACATTTTTCACATTTTTGTCATTCTTTTCTATTTTAGTATTTTGCTCAACATTAACAATTTTATCATCTTTAACACTTTTACCATCGTTAACACTTTTATAATCTTTCATATTTCTACCATTGTTAGCCTTTGGCGCATTTCTTTGTCTGGGACTATTTCTCTCATTTCTGGCATCTCTATAGTTTTTCTCGATCTGATCGCTTTTGTCGGTCTTGATTTTGCGCGCTGTCACATACGGCTGGAAGCCGTTCTTGTTGGCTTTGTAGAAAACCATGTACTCGTAGCCGTCAGCCGATATGAAACTGTAGCCGCCGCGATACTCCACCTGCTTCATCACATCGTTATCCTTCTTCGCCGCCGCTTTTGTGTTGTTAAACTTTATTTCCTCCGAACGATACTGGCCGTTCTCCGTCTCAAAGCTGCAGCACAAAAGAAAAACAATAAGAAAATAATTGTATTAAATTTAATGCTAACGCGCAGATTTAAATAAATAAACAAAACGCCGGCTAATTGTGTGTCGCTGAGCGGTGCTAAAATTATTTATGACTCTTTTTTATGGACTACCAACTAAGCTGCGATCTACAAGAAGCCATATACTAGATGATTCAAGTGATATCATAGCCGCATTGTGCGATGAAGTAATCAAGGCGAAATGTAAGGCAGAAAGTTTGCGAAACTTAGCTGCGCATTAATATTTGAGACGCTAGAAATTCGAAGCATCACAAAAGTGATGTGAACAATTCAGAAAATTATTTTTGTGTCAGAGCTCGCACCTCAGACGAGATTCAACTAGAATAAGTATTAATGTAGAGCAAGGAGTAGGAAATTAACTTTGAATTACAAATCTTCCTCTTACTCGGCCTTAAGAGATAAACAGTTAAGGCAGGTTTCTACCTTGTGCGGCCGAGAAAACATGTTTTTTTTGAAAAATTGTTGATGGGAAGGTTTTTAAGATAAACACTGGAAAATTTTTTCAGATGTAGGTATATGTTTATTGTACAAGTAAAAAAAGTTTCAAGATAAAATATGCAAAGGGAGGGGAGGGGGCCATCGAGCAATGGCGGCAGGACTTCCTTACTCGCGGAAGTCCTGCCGCTGTTTGAGATGACTTGAAACACAAAAATGAAATTTTTTCTTATTCTGTATCCTTTTGTCTATGGCTGGAACTAGGATTTTTTAAAAAAAATGAAAAATGAAGGAAATATGCGATTTTGACTAAAAAACTCAATTTTTACCTACTTTTTTCAATACAAATTTCTATTTTTAATGAGAAAAAATTATTATTTCTTGAAGATCCTAGTTCGTGCCATAGCTAAGACCTTGATAAATGACTGTTTAAAATTTCGTAGCTATTGCTCAACTCGTGTGGCCTAAATCACTTCCGCAAGGTCAAAAAATGTAGTTTTGAGAAAAACGCGTTCAAAGTTTTGCTTCAGCGGCTCGGCGCCCTCGACACCGCTACCTGTTTCGATAAATTGCTTCCGTAATTCGAAAGATTTTAACTTCAAATTTTGGGAGCGTATTCTACAATCATGTATTAATCCAAAAATGCATGAAAAAAAAAATCGATTTTTTTCACCGCACAAGGTAGAAACCCCCCTTAAGTGGAAGAAAGTCAACCACAGCAGATAAATATTAATTGTTGTTTTAGCTATTTAGATTCTTTTAAGTTTCTACTATGTAATTCGTCGCCTCAGAAAACGAATGTCGTATGTTCCATTGAGCCTAGTAGCACATACGGCATTTGTTTTCTCAGGCGACGAATTGTTGTCTAAAGTTAATAACTTACCCAAAGTGCACCAACTGCTCGCCATCTTCAGTCCCAATTGCGGCCAAATGTACAGACTCTACCAACAAAAACAGGCCAAATATTGCAATCTGAAAAATTAAATTGAAGTATAGTAATTAATAGTTTATTGTTGAACGATCGTTAAGTGTTAGAAAAAAGCTTTCAGAATTAAAAAAAATTAATTTATTTAGAGCTCTTAAGAAATTAAACGGAAAAAATAAAATCCAACGTTTACGATGTCATAAATATTAAGGAAGCATTGAACAATTTCTACGCTCTTCACTTACTTTTGTAACATTTTAAAATCTCAATTTTTTGTGTGTTTTATAAACTTTGGATGGAATACTTAGTTCTTCAAACAACTACTACTGTCAAAAAGTAACTCTTTCAAAACAGAACTGCTTGAGAATACACACAGGATTTCATTTTCGGTGGTTCCGTACACAACTTTTAACCCCAAAACTGTTTGAACTATATTTGCCAACCACAATTTTAACAAAAATAGGAATGCGAGGATGTTTGATCCACTCAAAGCCCCCTTTGAGTGCGCAATTGTGGGGTTTCAAAGGTTTGCTTGCTTGTTAAGGTTTGAAAAACTGAACATATCTTAACAAGAAATTTAAATTGACCATTCAAGCTTATCTACTTTAATACTTGATACTAGAGGGGTTTGTTGTATCAATCACGACTCCAAATAAAAATATTTGATATGACAGCACTAAGTAAGATTGTAAACGTATAAGGAAAGAACTCTTGGAAGTCAAAGTGACAACCTTTCCTCGTTTATGTCAAAATGTAATCCGACTAATTGAGTTCAGTTCAGTCTATTGAGCGCAGCAGTTCCTAAAGGATGTCATAAGAAAGAACTCCCGGAAGTCAAAGTGACGCGTTTTCCTCGTGTATCTCAAATTCAATCCAACTAATGGAGCTCCAGAATCTTAGGGAGACCTTCTTAAGAGTAAAACATTCATTTAAAATTTGTTCAGAAAAAAAATTCTTATGGGATGCTGGTTGGTTGTCATTGACTATTTTGAGTACTTACAAGTCAAAGAAGCACGGCGCTTGTTGTGGTATAACTTTATTAGTTATGTTCTGACTCAAATATTTATGTTTCGATTTTCCAATAACTAAACAATTTATAGTTTTTAAACTGATTTATTATGCATCCACTTCATATTTTCAGCGTTCTTATAATTTTCAAAACTGATGTGTTCAAAACGAAAATTCAATTCCACAACCAAACTATTCCAATGCATTCAATAAGCAACACGCTTTGCAAAGCGAGCAATTTTTAACCATTATTTATAAAAATAATTAACTACGGAAAAACACAAACCGGAATTTCACATTTATTGCAAACTCAGCCCGAATTTTTATTCCATTAGTTTATGCTCAAAGTTCTGACTAATCAATGACTAATCATTATTGTTAAACTTCTTAATGATGTCGTCTCAACTTACCATTTGCAGCTTCATTCTGTGAACGTGAAGACGTATTGAAATCAAATATTTTTATAAACAATTCTGAGAATTTCGTGCAACTGAATTTCGTATTGAAAGCGACTATTTTTAACGTCGATGTGTTCTCTGTTGATTACGAAACCAAACTAACTGGCCCGTTTCGAAAAGTCAGCGCTAAAAGATCAACGCACAAATTTTTTCTAAATATTTTTTCCATACCGCACGTTCCGTTTGCTTGCTGCTTCTATTTTATGGGACGTTCTTAGTGGTTTGTTGGTCGTTCAAGTCGCTCAAGTTTATGCTAAGCAGTCAGTCGGCCAAAGAATGCCCAGTCGACTACAATAATAATAGATTACGTCATAATTTATGGGACAGGAGCTCAACGAGCGCGCAGACCAATCGAACCGATAGACGCTGAGGAATACGCGACCGAGATGAGCAGAGCGCGTCGGAACGGATGGGCTGCGGTATGGTTTTGGGCGGTGAACAAAATAAAAACAAAACACTTTCGACGATAGTCGTTGAAACATTTGCGCGCAATCTTACGCGACTGTGAGTGGCATTGTTTTTGTTGTAGTTGTTGTGCGCGATGCTTGCAAAATAGCAGCAATGCCGGTAATTTATACCTCGATGTGCGAATCGGCCGAATCTGGCAAAAATCATTTATCAAACTATGCGGAATGCGAGCTGGAGCGATTGGGAGTAGTAATATCAGTAAAATGTTATAGCTTTGATTGAAATGATTAGTAGAGGCGAAACTATTTCGTTTAGTTCTGGGTCTTATTTAGGCAAAAATATGGGAATTATGGATAATTTTTTAATAACACTGCACTGCAAAATAATGAAGATTGTTGAAAGCTGAAACGTTTAATGGCATTTTTACAACATATTCAATTATTTGTCGCTTACAGGTGCTGAAAGCAGATTCAGACAAAGTATGCTTGTATGTAGCCGATTCGTTGTGGGTGTAGTGCATGAAAATGCTGATAAATGACTGCTGATTGAAAGTGAAGGTGCTTCCAGCTAAACGGACCAATGCAAGAAGTTTTGTAATTAGCATTTTGAACGCTTTAAGCAATTCGATTCACGCGACTTTTTATATTCCTACATAGTTATTGCACACTAAATACAAAAGAGTACAACTTAAAAATCTCAAATTAACATATAAATAGACAACAGTATTTTTCCAGTTAAAGAAGATAGGAATGAGAATGAAACTTTTGAAGTAGTTGGCAATGTGTACTGTGAATTGATTTATGGAAAAATTTTAGTGTGCGATATACTTAAAGGCTGCTTGGAAATGTGGTGATTCAGGTATAACCAGTTAACCTTCCAGCTTCCAAAAATACTGCTTAAAATTAAAAAAATTACATAAATCACGTCTTAAAACTAGAAATACTAGTGCGGTCATATTGACGGGTTTTCATTTTTAAATATTTGAATTTTCTTCAGTTTTTCTATCAACTTTTGCTTTGATGACTTTTGTTCTTTTATCGAGTTCTACAATTAGTTCTACAATCAGGGTTCTACGATTAGTCAAATCCGATGTGTACTTTTTGAGTTTTCAGCGGTCTTTCTAGTGTTAAGGGTTCTCGAGCTGAGTTTTTGTACATAAAGAATGAAATCTCAGGCTTTTAAAATATTGTAAGTAAAATTAAATATTATAATAAATTAAAAGTGCGATGAGTACAACGACTTCAATTGTAAATCAAAGTTGAAATATTGATACAAATTGAAGAACTTCGTATCAGGTCTGTTCAGGTGACTTTAAATTTCACGGGCTCTGTACATTCGCAGTTTAACAAATTTAAAAATATTTTAACATTATTAGTCATTTTGCATATTTAGTTTGTTTCTAACAGTTGTAAAAGTGACGCAATTTCCTCGCCAAGACCAAATGGTTCCCAAAACACCCATCTGGATCAACAGAGATCCCAGCAGATAGGGAAGAACACCGGATTCAAGAATGTAGGGATTTACAACGGACCCAATGCACAGTGTGCTTATTTTCAAATCTAGGAGGACAAAAATCAGTAGCGCGGCAAAATGGTACAAATTTAAATTTCATTTGCTTGAACTAAGGAATTGTTTGCTTTTTAGCATAAAGCGATGATATTGTCGGTGCTCTCTATTCCATCGAAGACTCATTTTATGGCTGATGGTACTCACTTCCCTTCTGAGCAGGGAGTTTTCACCTTTTCTGAGAAAATGTCTTGAATTTTCAATTAAACTTCTTGCGCTAAAATTGAAGAGTTTGTTAGACGGCCGCAAAAATCCGCAATGGATCTTTCTTAATATCGACAAAGGGCACTTCAAGGATTTTAAAGATATTTCATTTTTAAGTGAATATCGGTGAATATATATACTTTTTTATCTTTTAAAATTAGTATAAGACGAAAAATAAATATTTTTTAATCTGTATATTGAAATCAATATCCCAGTTGAAATACAGCAAATTAAAGTAATTGATTGATTAAAAACAAAACTACATACCTGATCCCATGTTTTCACTATATGACAAAAAATTTAAACAATCTGGCATACAACCAAACTCGTACTAGAATGTGCTTCGATATAAGTAAAAAATAAAAAAAATTTTCAGTTTAAGAAAAGGTAAAGTTTGAAGACCCTGTGTACCTTTTTCCACAACACCATGCTCATAAAATCAATCTTTATAGACAGTATGATGTGTTGACAGTTGATCCATGGTGTTTTTTCATAAAAAAATGTTATTTTAAAATTTGACTTTTGTCCTCCTAGATTTAAAAAATAGCACACTGTGCAATGGGGTCTCCGAGCGAGACCATCTTTAACCTAACTTAACCGACACATGTTTTGGTGCGGAAAAAATAGATCAAAGAATCTTTGATTGAGATGATTGGGCTTTGGTTTCGACATCATGTACGCGTGTTTTGTCACCAACTATGACCAACAAATTACTTCTACCTTCAAAAACTGCCCGCAGTAATTTCTTGCAAATAAAAAAAAGAGGAACTACAGGGTTAAGTTGCTTACAACACTGTAAGATTGAACAAATTTACACATGTATAATTAATGCTCGAACAACTTCCGCAAAGCTTCTTAAAAAACATTAGTCAAAGTGCGTCAAGCTGATCAGCTTTATTTTCCAATCAATGTACATTACAACAACAAACTTTATTCATGTCTATTTAGAACAGATTTACAAAAGTATTTACGAAAATTCCTCTAAACCAGTCCATGTGTTAAACAGTGTTATTGACATAATTTAATATTTCGGAAAAAAATTCTAAACCGGCAAAAATTTAGTTGTAAAACGTGTTATTTTTCATGAGTTATTTCAACACCTATAGTCACACACTTTTGTTTACCTTTGTTTTTGCATTTGTATACAATTTATTCTGGTGCGTCACAATTTTTTCTATTCACGCAACAAAACGTCTGCTTATTTCGATTGATGTGCTCATTTTCACTCACATTGTACAGACGCGAAATTTGAATTTTAATGGGAATTTTTAATGGAATTCTTTCTAATAAATGTAACCACCGCCACCTTCGTTGCCACCCTCGCCACCGCCACCGTCACAGCCACCACCGGCAGCGATTTTGTCCAGCGCTTCCTGTATTTCCGGCGGTATGGGCGGCGGTGTGGGCAGATGGTCGCCCATCGGCTGGAAGCCGTTCTCGTCGGCCACATAGGTGACCAGAAACGCCTGACCCTCGGGGCTGGTGAAGGAGAATGAGCCCTCGGCGACCTGCGCCTCTTCGCCCTCAATGCCAGCATTCTTCAGATAGCCCGACTCCTCCGCATTGATGCCATTGCCCGTCTCGTACTCGTACTGCAGATGTGATGATGCAATAATTAAACATGTATTTTTGTTAGTAAACTATTAAATATTAAGGACCCACTTTATATGAGCCATCGATGTTGACTTTGGACTCCAACTTGATGATCGGTATGACAGGACCGCCGCCACCGCCACCGCCATCGCCGCCATTGCCTCCTCCATTACCGCCGCCACCGGCGCCATAATCGGACTGAAAGGCGTTGCCACTCGGCGGTGGATACGAGTAGCCGCCTCCGCCACCATTACTTGGCGGTGGTGGTGGAGGTGGTGGTGGTGGTGGTGGTGGCGGTCTTGGTTTTGGTGGTGGCGCGGGTGGTTGACTTTTTGCATAGCCAGCCGGTACAGCGAACGCGTGGGAGCAGTAATAAAGCAGGAGCAGCAGCTGCGCGCACAGAGTAGTCAGATTGTTTCGAAGATGAACATTAAACAGATAATAGTTTTTTATAAAATTAAACATTTATTGTTTGGTTAAGTACTCACAAGTAGGCTTTTCATTCCAAAATGAAATCAAAGTAAATATAGATCAGTCAGCAGTTGTGGCTCTTATCGAAAATGCACTGAACTGCTGGCGGCGCTGAGTTACGATTTTATAAACTCCCCGTCAAATGCTGTGGTGAAATATGATCGGATTACGCGGCAACTGCTGTTTGTTGTAATGATTTGATCCTCACGTCTGTAGTTCAATTGAAAAATCATGGAGCGGTTGCATATAAGAAACTGAAAATAAGCAGACATTGTAAAAAATTGAGTGCTTAATGCAATGAGTTGTAGCATTATGAAAAATATAATTGCAGAACACTTTTTTAACTTTTTTTTTATTTTTTCATTAAAAAAGAAAATTTTAAAAAAGAAATTATCTAAATATTTTTGTATTAATTTGAAACAATTTAAATATTTTTGTATTAATTTGAAACAATTTTCCATTACCGATTCCAATTGTGAATGTCGGATTTATATGTAATTTCTAATTATAATATAATTACAGAACACTTTCCATAATGATTTTTTTTTAATTTTTTCATTAAAAAAGGAAATTAAAAACAAATTGTCTAAATATTTTTGTATTAATTTGAAACAATTTTCCATTCCAATTCCAATTGTGAATGATTTATAATGACTAATTATAATATAATTACAGAAGACTTTTTATAATGTTTTCTTAAACATTTTTTCATTAAAAAAGAAAATTTGTATTATTATTTAACGCTTGTTCAATTCCTTTCTTTATCAGAACAGTTATGTGTTTTGGCTATGTTTTCATGGTTTATTTTATTTTGTACATTGTATAAATATTTTTCTATTCATTTGAAACAATTTTCCATTCTAATTCCAATTGTGAATGTCTGATTTGTGGGTTATCGTCCAAACTTTTGAAAATACATTAATTGTTAGGTTTTTTGTATAATTTCAGGTAGTCTTAATTATAAAAAAATTAAAATTTACGATTTTTAATATTCGTTAATATTTTTTATTGTTTCTTTACACTTAATTTAATTTAATTTTTATTGGTCTTTGTCTAAAAATTTTTGTAATAATTTTGTAAAATCTTGAATTTGATGTGCGATTCTAATTTGTGGTTGATCCTCCGATGTTTCGAGACAAATTTAAGGTTTATTCTGTAAATTTTGGTCGAGTAAAACAGACAGAGGATATAAGATTCAGTTACAAATCCAGACACCGTACCGGTGATTTTAACTGTTATATTTTAACTTTTTATTTCCCGACAAAAATAAAAGTTATTTTGTGCCTTTTATGATTTCAGGTAATAATAACTGTTTTTTCACTTTTATTTAATCGGTCAAAAATAACAGTTATTTTGTGACTTTTATTTTTTCGGTCAAATATATCAGGCAATTTGACTTTGTCGCACAAGTCTTAAAGCTCGGACAGTGCGTTCGGCTGAGACAAAAAAAATGTTATCAATAGTTTTTTAATCGGTCAAACGGCCTTTGAAAAATTCAAAGTGATGTGATAAAAGGCACAAAATAACAGTTAATTTTAACTTTTATAGTAAAAGTAAAAAATTTAAAAGATGTTTAATATTCGTGAAGCTGAGGCCATTACGATCATAATGGTATATTTGCAAAAGCCCACCGCTAATTTTTTCGTTATGCCTTTTTGATTCGAAAATTGTAAAACAACAGTTTTTTCGGTCCCTGAAAAAATCTCATAACTGACTCATAATAAAAGAAAATATATAGCTTATAAACTTAAGATAAGTGAAATAGACAACTAGACCCAATTTGAGTCCAAATCACTACAAAGTGACTCCTGTCTTCATGGACTAAAGATTAACTCTTAGTTTGGCTAGTTTAACTGATCTATGTCAAAGACAAAAAAAAGGTAACAAAAAAGTGCTGAAAGATATATATTTAGGTCAGGAAATTAAGAAACATGTATGTTTGTTCCTTCCGGACTTCAGAGTCTCCTATATACATACTATGTATATGTACTATGAACCAGCATATAACGTTTACTGCTTTTCACTTTTTACTTCAATGAAATCATTTCAACGTTTAGAGTGTAGCCGACTGTTCGTTGATGGCTGTTGTACAATTGTGTATGATGAAATGAAGACGTAAGCAACAAGACATGAAAACGTTTTGGGTGAAGTAATACATAAATAGGCCTTTTTCGAAATAGACATGCAAAAAGTAGACGTGTGTGTTGCTATGTGAATATCAAACTGCAAACTGCATAAAATGAGAAATAATAAAATCCTAATCATTATAATTTTTCAGAATTATATTATTATATTATTTTATATTATTATTATTATTTTATATTATTATATTATAATAATCATAAAAAAATTCCAAATATATTTTTAATATATGAGGACCTTAAATATGTTACGATTCAAGTTTTTTATGGTGCGATCCCAAAATGTATTCTTTTAGTTTGTTTATTTTTTTAATGAATTTTTTCTTATTTCCTCTTACTAACTTCATTTCTGCCTAGTCAGGATGTAATTCATTTTCATTAAATCTCGTCACCAGCGTTGCCAAATTTTAATCATCGCGTTAAATTAAATTTCCAATTATCAAACCTGCCTTACGTAATGCTAACAAATGACAAAATACTGATAAATCGTGCTACCAACCCCATATAATTTACAAAAACTACTCGCCTGTCCTGTCCCAACTTATTTTTACCCCACAGCCATCCTCCGGCCATTGCCTAATCATTTAAAACAACAAAAACCGGCACAGGCCACAAGTAAATTTCACTTTGATTTCACAAAACACGCCAAATTTGTGAAAGCCTTTGAGCAGTTCGTTCAAGGTGCGCAGGGAGAGAGAGAGGAGGACTAGCAATCGGCAACACCTGCCGCAGACTACGCGCACGCACCAACGTTGCAACGAGCCAGCACCGCAATAACACAACCGACACACACAACCACCACTGCTGACGCCACCTTCAGCACCAACAGCTCACAACCAATTCTAATGCACATTGAATGTTTCTTGCATGTTGTTGTTGGTGGTGTTGGTGTCTTTTTTTTTTTGTAACGAGAGCGCTAAATCCTTGATCGACTATTAACTTCTTGCTTCACTTTGTGTGTTTGTGTGTGTGTGTATGTGTGTGCACAAGGGTGCATTGAAACCCTGCTCGTTTGTGTTGTTGCTATTGCGTGTTGTATTGTTTTTGCTTTTGTTGTTTGTTACATGCTTTTTAATCCAGCCAATTTGAAATTACAAGCCGGCACTTGGAGCACGCAGT